>CM038678.1:488902300-489567468 GCA_021605205.1 Aegilops longissima
CTCAGCTCTTGCACACTTGGTTGCCATGTTGAACATCTCCAGGGCCGTCCACAGGTCCTAGTGTATGGCGAGATCCTCCTTCATCTTGATGTCATGGACGGCATCAGTGAACGCCGAGATGATGGCCTCATCCGACACCTTGGGGATCTTGAGGCGAACACTGTTGAAGTGTTGGATGTACTTCTGCAAGGTCTCTCCTGGCTGCTGCTTGATGCGCCACAGGTCACCCGCAGCTGGTGGGCGGTCGCGAGTGCCTTGGAAGTTGGCGACGAAATGCTCCCGCATCTCGTCCCAGGAGGAGATCGATCCCGTGGGCAGGTTCAGGAGCCACAAGCGCGCGCCGTCTTTGAGGGCCATGGGAAACCAGTTCGCCATACCCTTCTCGTCGCCGTTGGCTGCCTCGATGCTCAGCTCGTAGAGCTGCAGGAACTGGGTAGGGTCGGTGGTGCCATCGTAGCATGGAGGCTGGTCACGCTTAAACTTCCCTGGCGAGACGACATTGCGCAGCTCCGGAGTGAACGTGCGGCATCCAGTTGTGGTCACAGGAGCCCGCCGTAGAGATGGAGCATGATCTTGGCGTTCGTGCACCACCACCGGAGGCAGCGCGCGGTCTTGACGCGGCGGTGATGGGAGCACACGCGCCTCTCCTTGCGGCCACTTCACCACCTGCCAGCTTTCTTTGTCGCGTCGGCGCCCTGCGCGGCGGGTCGCGCCGTGGAGCCTCGCGCCTTGGCTTGAGGGCTACGTCTTGTTAGGGAGGTGGAGGAGGCGCACCGTGAGCCACGTCGCCTGCGAGAGGCGGCAGGAGAGGCAGCGAGCGTGACGGTGTAAGGTCCTCCACGGCGGTGCTGACGAGCTCGGCGATGCGGTCCAGCCAATCCTCATAGGGGTCGTCGACGGGGCGATAGCGCAGGAGCTCGCGTGCCATGAGCAACGCAGCCTGCGTGTTCGCCGGCCCGTGACGAGCATGAGACGACAATGCAGCCGCCGGTGTCAGCGACGGAGTGGCGGTGTGCCCATCTCGCCGCACAGAGGGCTGCATCGATGAAGCATGCTGCTCGTGGGCCGCGGGACCGGAGGCAGGGTTGGCCGTGGGAGACAGGGAGCGGCGAGGAGCACCATGACCAACGGGAGCCGTCTGGGTAACGCGGGCGGCGAGGGCGGCCCGGCGCTTAGCATGAACTCAACGAGCGTCAGCCATGGGGACGACAAAACGGTGGCGAATCGACTGGAGGAAGAGAGGCTCCGACGCGCCCCTACGGCCCTACCTGGCGCGCCAAATGCCGGATTATGGGCTCCGCAGACCCTTGAGAGGTTCGAAATCTGGGGTGCGTGTGAAGAACTCAACCTCCCCAGTCTGCCTGCTCGCCAACCTCACGGCCTAGCTCGATGAACAGGAAGGAAATGGGACACGGTAGTTTACCCAGGTTCGGGCCACCTTGCGGTGTAAAACCCTACTCCTGCTTTGTGGTGGATTGGCCTCGAGGGGCTGAGGATGAACTAGTACAGTGGAAGAACAACCTCAGGTAGAGGTGTGTTCTTGTGCTCAAGTGAGCCGGTGAGTCTGAGGATGGGATGGATCTGATCCGGTCTCTGTCTGCCCCCCCCCCCCTTACAGTGGTGGTGTTGCCCTACTTATAGTGGCCTTGGTCCTCTTCCCAAACGGAGGTGGGAAGGAATCCCACAACGGCCAAATTCGAAGGGAGAAAACTAGTACATCTTATCCTGACAAAAGTAGTCTTCGTCTACAAAAGCCTTGCTACCTCTTGAGCACTGTGTTGGATTTCCTTGAAGAGGAAAGGATGACGCAGCAAAGTAGCGTAAGTATTTCCCTCGGTTTTTGAGAACCAAGGTATCAATCCAGTAGGAGGCTACGCGCGAGTCCCTCATACCTACACAAAGCAAATAACTCCTCGCAACCAACGCGATTAGGGGTTGTCAATCCCTTCACGGTCACTTACGAGAGTGAGATCTGATAGAGATGATAGATAATATTTTTGGTATTTTTATGATAAAGATGCAAAGTAAAATAAAAGAAAATTAAAAGAAAAGGCAATAAATAAAGTGATGGAAGATTAATATGATGGAGATAGACCCGGGGGCCATAGGTTTCACTAGTGGCTTCTCTCAAGAGCATAAGTATTTTACGGTGGGTGAACGAATTACTGTTGAGCAATTGACAGAATTGAGCATAGTTATGAGAATATCTAGGTATGATCATGTATATAGGCATCACGTCCGAGACAAGTAGACCGACTCCTGCCTGCATCTACTACTATTACTCCACTCATCGACCGCTATCCAGCATGCATCTAGAGTATTAAGTTCATGAAAACAGAGTAACGCCTTAAGCAAGATGACATGATGTAGAGGGATAAATTCATGCAATATGACAAAAACCCCATCTTTCTATCCTCGATGGCAACAATACAATACGTGCCTTGCTGCCCCTACTGTCACTGGGAAAGGACACCGCAAGATTGAACCCAAAGCTAAGCACTTCTCCCATTGCAAGAAAAACCAATCTAGTAGGCCAAACCAAACTGATAATTCGAAGAGACTTACAAAGATAACCAATCATACATTAAAGAATTTAGAGAAGATTCAAATATTGTTCATAGATAATCTTGATCATAAACCCACAATTCATCGGTCTCAACAAACACACCGCAAAAACAAGATTACATCGAATAGATCTCCACAAGAGATTGGGAGAACATTGTATTGAGATCCAAAAAGAGAGAAGAAGCCATCTAGCTACTAACTATGGACCCGAAGGTCTGAGGTAAACTACTCACACTTCATCGGAGAGGCTATGGTGTTGATGTAGAAGCCTCCATGGTGGATGCCCCCCCCGGAGCTCCTAACAAGCCCCAAGATGGGATCTCGTGGGTACAGAAGGTTGCGGCGGTGGAACTAGGTTTTTGGCTCCGTATCTGATCGTTTGGGGGTACGTAGGTATATATAGGAGGAAGAAGTACGTGATTGGAGCAACGTGGGGCCCACGAGAGTGGAGGGCGCGCCCTGGGGGTGGGCGCGCCCTGGGGGTGGGCGCACCCCTACCTCGTGCCCTCCTTGAAGCTTCCTTGACTTAGGGTCCAAGTCTCCTGGATCACGTTCGGTGAGAAAATCACGTTCCCGAAGGTTTCATTCCGTTTGATATTCCATTTCTTTGAAACTCTGAAATAGGCAAAAAAACAGCAATTCTGGGCTGGGCCTCCGGTTAATAGGTTAGTCCCAAAAATAATATAAAAGTGGAAAATAAAGCCCAATATTGTCCAAAACAGTAGATAATATAGCATGGAGCAATCAAAAATTATAGATACGTTGGAGACGTATCAGGCATCCCCAAGCTTAATTCCTGCTCTTCCTCGAGTAGGTAAATGATAAAAACGGATTTTTTTGTTGCGGAGTGCTACTTGGCATAATTTCAATGTAATTCTTCTTAATTGTGGTATGAATATTCAGATCCGAATGATTCAAGACAAAAGTTCATATTGACATAAAAATAATAATACTTCAAGCATACTAACTAAGCAATTATGTCTTCTCAAAATAACATGGCTAAAGAAAGTTCATCCCTACAAAATCATATAGTTTAGTCATGCTCCATTTTCGTCACACAAGAATTCTCTCATCATGCACAACCCCGATGACAAGCCAAGCAATTGTTTCATACTTCAGTAATCTCAAACCTATAAACTTTCACGCAATATATGATTGCGAGCCATGGACATAGCACTATGGGTGTAATAGAATATGATGATGGGGGTTATGTGGAGAAGACAAAAAAGGAGAAGGTCTCACATCAACGAGGCTAATCAACGGGCTATGGAGATGCCCATCGATTGATGTTAATGCAAGGAGTAGGGATTGCCATGCAACGGATGCACTAGAGCTATAAATGTATGAAAGCTCAACAAAAGAAAACTAAGTGGGTGTGCATCCAACTTGCTTCCTCACGAAGACCTAGGGCACTTGAGGAGGCCCATTGTTGGAATATACAAGCCAAGTTCTATAATGAAAAATTCCCACTAGTATATGAAAGTGACAAAACAAGGGACTCTCTATCATGAAGATTATGGTGCTACTTTGAAGCACAAGTGTGGCAAAGGATAGTAACATTGTCCCTTCTCTCTTTTTCTCTCATTTTTTGGGCCTTCTCTTTTTTTATGGCCTTTCTCTTTTTTATTATTCCTCACTTGGGATAATGCTCTAGAAAATAATGATCATCACACTTCTATTTATTTACAACTCAATGATTACAACTCGATACTAGAACAAAGTATGACTCTATATGAATGCCTCCGGCGGTGTACCGGGATATGCAATAAACCAAGAGTGACATGTATGGAATAATTACGAACGGTGGCTTTGCCACAAATACTATGTAAACTAGATGATCATGCTAAGCAATATGACAATGATGAATGTGTCATGATAAACGGAATGGTGGAAAGTTGCATGGCAATATATCTCGGAATAGCTATGGAAATGCCATAATAGGTAGGTATGGTGGCTGTTTTGAGGAAGATATAGGGAGGTTTATGTGAAAGAGCGTATCATATCACGGGTTTGATGCACCGCTAAGTTTGCACCAACTCTCAATGTGAGAAAGGGCAATGCACGTGCAATCAAGAGGCTAGCAATGATGGAAGGGTGAAGAGGCGATAATCCATGGACTCAACATTAGTCATAAAGAACTCACATACTTATTGCAAAAATCTACAAGCCATCAAAAACCAAAGCACTATGCGCATGCTCCTAGGGGGATAGATTGGTAGGAAAAGACCATCTCTCGTCCCCGACCTCCACTCATAAGGAGGACAATCAAAGGACACCTCACGTTTCAAATTTGTTACATAACGTTTACCATACGTGCATGCTACGGGACTTGAAAACTTCAACACAAGCATTTCTCAACTTCACGACTACTCAACTAGCACGACTTTAATATTATTACCTCCATATCTCAAAACAATCATCAAGCATCAAACTTCTCTTAGCATTCAACACACTCATAAGAAAGTTTTTGCTATTTTTGTATACCTAGCATATTAGGATTATTTAAGCAAATTACCATGCTATTTAAGACTCTCTAAATAATATAAGTGAAGCATGAGAGATCAATAGTTCCTTTTAAACAAATCCACCACCGTGCTCTAAAAGATAAAAGTGAAGTACTAGAGCAAAACTATATAACTCAAAAGATATAAGTGAAGCACAAAGAGTATTCTAATAATTTCCAAATCATGTATGGCTCTATCAAAAGGTGTGTACAGCAAGGATGATTGTGGTAAACTAAAAAAACAAACACTCAAATCATACAAGACGCTCCAAGCAAAACACATATCATGTGGTGAATAAAAATATAGCTCCAAGTAAAGTTACCGATGGAAGTAGATTTAAAGAGGGATGCCTTCCGGGCATCCCAAGCTTTGACTTTTGGTGTCCTTAGATTATCTTGGGGGTGCCATGGGCATCCCCAAGCTTTGGCTCTTTCCACTCCTTGTTCCATAATCCATCAAAAGATTTCACCCAAAACTTGAAAACTTCACAACACAAAACTCAACAGAAATCTCGTGAGTCTGCTAATCTAAAGAAAACAAAAGACCACTTCAAGGTACTGTAATGAACTCATTCTTTATTTATATTTGTGTTAAACCTACTGTATTCCAACTTCTCTATGGTTTATAAACTATTTTACTAGCCATAGATTCATCAAAATAAGCAAACAACACACGAAAAACAGAATCTGTCAAAAACAGAACAGTCTGTAGTAATCTGTAACTAACGCAAACTTCTGAACTCCAAAAATTCAGCCCAAATAGGACGACCTAGGCAATTTGTTTATTGATCAGAAGAAATTGGAATCAGTATTTCATCACGTTCTGCTGATTTTTAACAATTGTTTTCGTGAACAGAAAGTTTCTGGAAATTACAGCAAGATCAAATAACTATCATCCAAGAAGATCCTATAGGTTTAACTTGGAACAAACACTAATTAAAACATAAAAACACATCTAACCAGAGGCTAGATCTAAGATTTATTCCTAAACAGAAGCAAAAGAAAAAAAACTAAAAATAAAATTGGGTTGCCTCCCAACAAGCGCTATCGTTTAACGCCCCTAGCTAGGCATAAAAGCAAGGATAGATCTAGGTATTGCCATATTTGGTAGGCAATTCTTCCATGAAACATCTATTATCCTTAGGGATTTCTTTCTTTTTAGTTATTATTAAACTTTTAGGCACAAGATCGAAAAATTCATTCGTAGCAAATGGTTCCTTAATGATAGCAAAAAGATCAGGATGAATACTTATAGATTTAAGATCCGCAGTTTCCGTACTAGAGGATTCACCCTTATTTTTAGGAACATACATAAGCTTGGCAACTTTAGTAGGAGGACTTGGAGTATTCTTTACGGAAGAAAAAGCGGTTCCCAAGTTGGTAATGATACCCTCAATTTATCGATTCTCGTGGAATCTTGATTAATTCTCTCATTAACTAGGGGTTCTTTCTCCTTAATATTTTTCAAAGTTACTCCTACCTTAGATCCATATTGTGTAAATTTGTTGTGGATCTTTTTATCCAAATTTTCAATCAACTCTACGGTAGCAACCTTATTTTCAATAATTTCAAGTCTTTGCATTACATGCTCCAAAGTTAACATACTTCCATTAACCAAAAGAGGTGGTGAGCCAAATAAATCTATCATAGAATTATAAGAATCAAAAGTATGGCTACCCAAGAAATTCCCTCCGGTAATGGTACCAAGAATTAGCACCTACATGAAAATTGCGGAGAAGAACTGAAGTAGATTGCTTCCTGGTAGATCTATTTTGAGCATTGCAAATTCTATACCAAGCGTCTTTTAGATTTTCTCCCTCCCTTTGCTTAAAATTTAGAACTTCATTCTCGGGAGACAACGGAGAAGATATAAGACTAGCCATGATGACAAGCAAGCAAAAGAAGCGAACGAAAAAAAAAGGGCGAATAAAACGGCAAGGGTGAAGTGGGGGAGAGGAAAATGAGAGGCAAATGGCAAATAATGTAGTGCCGGGAGATAAGGGATTGTGATGGGTACTTGGTATGTTGAAATTTGTGTAGACTACCCGGCAACAGCGCCAGAAATTCTTCTTGCTACCTCTTGAGCACTGCGTTGGATTTCCTTGAAGAGCAAAGGATGATGCAGCAAAGTAGCGTAAGTATTTACCTCAGTTTTTTAGAACCAAGGTATCAATCCAGTAGGAGGCTACGCGCGAGTCCCCTCGTACCTACACAAAGCAAATAACTCCTCGCAACCAACGCGATTAGGGGTTGTCAATCCCTTCATGGTCACTTACGAGAGTGAGACCTGATAGAGATGATAGATAATATTTTTGGTATTTTTATGATAAAGATGCAAAGTAAAATAAAAGAAAAGTAAAAGCAAAGGCAATAAATAAAGTGATGGAAGATTAATATGATGGAGATAGACCCGGGGGCCATAGGTTTCACTAGTGGCTTCTCTCAAGAGCATAAGTATTTTACAGTGGGTGAACGAATTACTGTTGAGCAATTGAAAGAATTGAGCATAGTTCTGAGAATATCTAGGTATGATCATGTATATAGGCATCACGTCCGAGACAAGTAGACCAACTCCTGCCTGCATCTACTACTATTACTCCACTCATCGACCGCTATCCAGCATGCATCTAGAGTATTAAGTTCATGAAAACAGAGTAATGCCTTAAGCAAGATGACATGATGTAGAGGGATAAATTCATACAATATGATAAAGAAAAACCATCTTGTTATCCTCGATGGCAACAATACAATACGTGCCTTGCTGCCCCTACTGTCACTGGGAAAGGACACCGCAAGATTGAACCCAAAGCTAAGCACTTCTCCCATTGCAAGAAAAACCAATCTAATAGGCCAAACCAAACTGATAATTTGAAGAGACTTGCAAAGATAACCAATCATACATAAAAGAATTCAGAGAAGATTCAAATATTGTTCATAGATAATCTTGATCATAAACCCACAATTCATCGGTCTCAACAAACACACCGCAAAAAGAAGATTACATCGAATAGATCTCCACAAGAGAGGGGGAGAACATTGTATTGAGATCCAAAAAGAGAGAAGAATCCATCTAGCTACTAACTATGGACCCGAAGGTCTGAGGTAAACTACTCACACTTCATCGGAGAGGCTACGGTGTTGATGTAGAAGCCCTCCATGGTGGATGCCCCCTCCGGCGGAGCTCCAGAACAGGCCTCAAGATGGGATCTCATGGGTACAGAAGGTTGCGGTGGTGGAATTAGGTTTTTGGCTCCGTATCTAATCCTTTGGGGGTACGTAGGTATATATAGGAGGAAGAAGTACGTCGGTGGAGCAATGTGGGGCCCATGAGGGCGGAGGGCGTGCCCCCCTACCTCGTGCCCTCCTCGAAGCTTCCTTGACTTAGGGTCCAAGTCTCCTGGATCACGTTCGGTGAGAAAATCATGTTCCCGAAGGTTTCATTCCGTTTGATATTCCGTTTCTTCGAAACTCTGAAATAGGCAAAAAAACAGCAATTCTGGGTTGGGCCTCCGGTTAATAGGTTAGTCCCAAAAATAATATAAAATTGGAAAATAAAGCCCAATATTGTCCAAAACAGTAGATAGTATAGCATGGAGCAATCAAAAATTATAGATATGTTGGAGACGTATCAAGCCTCTGGTCGTGACGCTGCGGTGGGCTCGGCGATGACCTCCGTCCTGGCGGTCTTGGTCTTGTTGCATGGGAATGGAAACCTTTTGATGATTCCTTGGGACTCCGCGCCTGCACTTGTCTCTTTAGCACCAAAGAGGAAACTGCTGTCCTGCGCCCGCCTGGCCTTGGTCGCCATGGCTCACGTTACCCGACCCTCACGAGGTGAGCCTTGCAAAGGAATCTCCGCTCCTCAAGAGACATCCTAAGGATGCCGCTCCTTTTGGAGGTCTTGGTGTCGTCTGCCTCATGAGGCTCGGACCATCGCCAGGGTCTTGAGGTGTTGATGCTGAAGGTCGGCCATACCGGGCCATCGAGGGAGCCACGCCGTGGGCCGCAGGCAGGCAAGTCTGGGTATCCCTGTTCCCAGAATGCCAACAGTGTCGTACATCAGAGTCGAGGGCGCCGCTCGCTGCACGCCCGGCTAAATACGCCTCCTTGCCGCATTCAAACGCCTCCATGAAACCCGTGTGGAAGCCGAGAAACCCACTTTGGACACATGTCCGTTCATGACCGGCGTCGGTGTCAAAACCGGCGGATCTCGGGTAGGGGGTCCCGAACTGTGCGTCTAAGGCGGATGGTAACAGGAGGCAAGGGACACGATGTTTACCCAGGTTCGGGCCCTCTATATGGAAGTAATACCCTACTTCCTACTTGATTGATCTTGATGAATATGAGTATGACAAGAGTTGATCTACCACGAGATCGTAGAGGCTAAACCCTAGAAGCTAGCGTATGGTATGATTGTTGTTGTCCTACGGACTAAACCCTTCGGCTTATATAGACACCGGAGGGGGCTAGGGTTACACAGAGTCGGCTACAACAGAAGGAGATCTACATATCCGTATCGCCAAGCTTGCCTTCCACGCCAAGAGAGTACCATCCGGACACGAGACGAAGTCTTCAATCTTGTATCTTCATAGTCCAACAGTCCAGCCAAAGGATATAGTCTCGCTGTCCGGATACCCCTTAATCCAGACTCCTCAAGAGCTCCCCGAACCAGGCTTCAATGACGATGAGTCTGGGCGCATGATTGTTTTCGCATTGTAAGGCGGTCCTCCTCCAATACTCCCTAGAAGATCTTGAACACAAGGATAGTGTCCGGCTCTGCAAAACAAGTTCCACATTCCACCGTAGAGAGAATAATATTCACAAATCCGACCTGCTGACGTATTTGACACCATGAAATCATGCCATGACCCGGTTATTGTCGAACCGTATTTTTCGACCAGCCTTGGCGCATATCGCGAGGTGGTTTCCTTGGCACGTCTATTCGAAGCAGAGATCGAGTCCCCTTATCACGGGATTCTCATCAATACGGGCGTGGGTAACCCAATCGTGCCCGTCGGTATGACTCCTCGATTATAGGCAAGTCCCAAACGGTCACGAGTAGGAAGCCTAGTATTCACCCTCTTTATAAAGATACCAAGGCCTATCCTTTTTTATTCCTCGAACTAAATCGAATCCCTCCCCCGCCTCGAGTTCCAACACCCAAAGCTCAGGTCAGGCGCTTCGGACCTTCAACCATGTCCGGATCCAACCTTCAAGGTCGGTGGATGCCCTCCTCCGTCACGGAGGAAGACGTCTGAAAGTTAAGAGAGGCCAGGTTCTTGACTGCCGAGATTGCGCACCGGCTGCCTGCTCAAGGGCAGGTCATACCTACTCCCATTCATATCTCACTTCCTTCGAGGGCTAGGCCTGGCTCTGGATCCCTTTGTGAGGGGGCTCATGTTCTATTACGGGCTGGACTTCCATGATTTAGCTCCGGATTCTATTTTCCACATCTCGTCTTTTATCGTCGTGTGCGAAGCTTTTCTCCACATCACCCCTCACTTCGGCCTGTGGCTCAAGACCTTCCAAGTGGAGCTGAAGACAATCGAGGGGACGTATGCAGAATGCGGAGGTGCTGTAATAAGCAAAAGCGCTGATGCCCCATGGCCCGAGGGTTCCTTCCAGGAGGTGTCCAGCTTATGGCAACAAGAATGGTTTTATGTCACAGCTCACAGGGGTACCAAATGGGTGGCCCCACCTGCCTTTCACTCGGGTCACCCTCCACGACTAACGTCATGGATCAACAAGGGGCTAGACTGGGGACCAGTGAAGGACGTGCCTATACTGCAGGGCCGCATCCGAGATCTTCTCGAAAGAGATATTGATCTGGTCACAGTAACGCAAGTAAGTTACTTCGCCGAACCCTTCCCTATAAATGTCGTCCCCTCCGTCTGTGGGAATTCAATCCGGAGGGACCGCGAGCTATTCAGCATTTCCTCGGCATGACGGCCGAGGAGATGTACAAATTGTACTTCAGACCGCAAGTAATGTGTCTGAATTCCACCGAGGACGCGGGTCTGAGCTGCAATCGTCCAGATACCCAAGTAAGTCGCCCTGTGGCCGAACACGTTGTATTTCTATTCATTATGACATCATTCTGAAAAGTCGCTCTTTGACCAGGACTGGATAGCAAAGGCGAAGATGATCAGTAGTCCGCCCTCCCCGTCTCACCGGATCCGCATTAGTCCGGATGTTGGAGCTTGCGCCCTACCAAGCGCCCTCAGGGGAGGATAAAAGTGGGAAGAAAGAGGCTGACGCCTCCGCGAAGGCGGACAATCAGGGAGAAGAAGCCAAAGCCCCCTTACCCCAAGGAAGGAAAAGGACCACCTCTGAAGGCCCGGAGACAATAGTCTCTAAACGGGGGAAGAAATCTTCGCCAGAGGGTCCTGGCCCAGGGAGTACCCCAGCCATACAGTGTCCACAAGGGGAGAAGCCCTCCATCAAGCTGTAAGTAAAAGAAAGGGTTTAATAGTAAAAAAAACGTCCTACTTTACTTCTTAGGAAAATAACTGAAACATCCGTCTTGTAGTCCGGATCGTGGCTCTTCTCGGCAGAGTCCATCTTCGAGGGATCTTCCTCCAGAGATGATGGAGAGCGAAACGCCTCCCCACGCCATCCCGCCTTACGAGGCGGGCGACCCCGAGGTGTCGTCTCGGAGGGCTTCTCCCGATCCGGCAAGGCCAGAGGGTGATTCTTTGGCCAACCGAAGTCCTCAGTATCCGGCTCTTGAAGAGAGCAACCGGAAGGGTCCGGCTCCGCCTGTCATGCGGTCGGATGCACTGAAGGATCTGCTAGAGCAGGCAGCTATCTCAGAAGCACACCGTGCGCAAATGGGCGCGGTGGTTGAGAGGGTTTCATCCGCAGAAAGCGGGTTGCATGAAGCCTTTATGAGTCTGCTGAAAGGTTTTGAGGTACGCGAAGTGACGTGTATTTTTGACAGTACCGCACATGTTTTAAATGTGCCCTGTGCAGATAGTAGCCCCTGAGACTCTAGTTGCCATCGGAAACGGCGGTAAACAGAGGTTCATAGTTGTAGGTAATAATCCAGTCGCCTTCATATGCAGGTGGCAGGAGGTCCGGTGGCTAGCCGGACTTGTGAGGTTGCCGAGCTAAGAGGCGACTTGATGCGGCAGATGCCGACATCGTGCTTGTCAACAAGCAGCTTGATGAGGCGCAGGGTATGTAATTCCTCCGGGTTTCAACATATGGTAAGAGGAGCATAATGCCAGTATCTTGAACATGTTGTGAAATGAAGATGGAGCTGTGGCAGTGGAGACCCTTCGGGCGGAACTTGCCCGAGCCAAAAAGCAAGCCAGGAAAAGTGACGCGGCCACTCTAAAGGCGGCTGAAGAGCTGAGGGCCGAACAAGCTGCCCATTGACAAAGTAAGGAGAAGATGGCCAAGATGGCCGTTGAGTTAAGTGATGCCGCCGACCGATACCGGCTTCTTGAGAAGGAAAGCCAAGCGAGGGCTACGGAGCTGGAGAAGGCCATGGTAGCAGCCAAGGAATCCGCTCTACAATTAGAGCGATGAAGGAGGAGCTGCGTCACGTAGGGGATATCGCGGCTAGGAAGCCCTTCATGCTGCGGATGAAGTTCGTAGATCCTAAGTATGCTCCTCTGGACCGGCTGTGGAGTTCTGCAGACGCCTATCTGGATTTGGCAGCGAGTGCTGCTGATGCGGCCGAGTTCTTCAAAGATCAAAGAGATCGCGAAGTGGAGAAGCTGTTCTGGTCACAATTTAATGGTCCAGCGCGTCCGCTTCCTCTGAATGAGCGGATGGCCGAATGGGCCGAGCTGCATAGGTTGTCCGGACTCGCCATGAGGTCTGTTGTGGATCACCTGTGGCCGGCAGGGCCAAGGCCGAACAGTTACTTCAATTTGGTGGAGCAGTTCCTTTGTGTTGTGCCGTGCATCGACGCTATGAAGAGGTCGGCATGCATCGAGGGTGCGCGGATGGCGCTTGCCCGTGTCAAAATGCACTGGGCGGAGATGGATGCCACCGCAATTGCAGCCCCTAGTTCGGCAATTAGCCGAGTAGCTGTCAAGCACTATTTTGATGAGGTCCTTGATGGCGCTCGTTCAATAGAAGCGCAGTGCTCGAAGAATATTATGTTCGAATGACATGTATTCCCATTGAAAAACAATGTTTTACTAAATTACATAAAGGCTATTTTATACTTTTGCCTAAAAGTGTTATGATGCCTCTGTGCGGCCGCTTATGTATATGTGTATATAACCAGAAAGTTTGCAGTCGTCGGCTTCAGCCCCCACGCATATAATGCGGGGGTGTTCGCAGAAGACGCGTGTTCACACTTGATCCAACGTCTTGGTCAATTAAGGAGGTGATAGCGCAGCGAACTAGGCAATCGGACTATATTGCTTTAACACTTTCACTTAGCCATAGGAGTTTGACAGTGGGGCTACTATATAGCCCCTGGTGGCTCCGCGCTCATCGGAATATGGGGCACGGTCATGCCTAGCCGGGAAACGGCCCTTCGTTAATGCGGAGGAATCCTGAAGATTCCAATAAGTCATCGAGTGGTTGACCACTCTCTCTTTATCATGACAATCAGCCGCTTTCTCTCGAGGTGCTCGTCCGGGATAGCCAGGGCACAATCACAGTAGTTCTCCTGGTGCCACCTTAGCCGATAGAGGGGAACGTAAGGTAGCAAACACAGGAGCCGGGCAAACTCAACATTTGACCAAAGACATGATTCGGAGCTGATGCATATAAGGCCTAACTCGCGACGCCGAACACTCCCTAAGGTGTTCGGTCTTTGAAACATATACTGGGCTTAGGTGATGCCCTTGGATAATGAACCCATAGTGTCCAGGTACGAGCAATATTCTGACGTGACCACATGCCAAGACGTCAGCATCTTTCTCGGTTGTATTGAGAATCCGGAGGAAATGAACAACAAAAGATAGTAAAAAAGGTTTACGCAGGGTCTTAATCTAAAAAGAAACCTTTGTACGGGTCCTTGCTGCACGTCTGCGCCTCTGTCTCTGTTGTGCCGTATCCTGGATGGGTGTAGCACGATCGTCATCTATAAAAGAGAGGTGCTTAGTGAAAAGTTGTTGTGCAAAAAATTGGTTATTATAAATAAACCATGAAAAAGTCGAGATAGGTAAAGATGAGCCGAATTGTTGCGGCGAAGCCCCTGGTACCGTCTATACGGGTGTAACCATCGAACCAATGTATGTCCAATGATTGGTCGGACTCGTCAACCGTGTCCACGGTCCTAACGACCGGTCATCATCTCTGGTGGTGAGGTCGTCTAGTGTTCGGCTGTTAAAGCAGCCGTGCGTTCTTCTGCTCGGAACAAACGCTCAACATTTCCATGTACTGTGATGGTGCCGCGGACCGGCATTTTAAGTTGGAGTAAAGCGAATGCGGTATTACATTGAAACGGGCGAAAGCCTCTCGCCCGAGTAGTGCTTGATAGCCACTTCGAATGGAGCAATGTCGAAGGTTAACCTTTCGCCCGGAGGTTGTCGGCGAGCGAACACAACCTCTAGTACTAGAGAGCCCGCAGCAAGCCTCTCGTGCTCGTATTGCTCCCTTGAAGGTAGTATTACCGTGGCTGATGTTTGTTGGGTTTATCCCCATTTTGCGGACAAGTGTCCTGGTATATCAGATTTAGACTACTGTCGCCGTCCATAAGGACTCGTGTAAGGTGGTATCCGTTTACAATTGGGTCCAGCACCAAGGCGGCTGATCCTTCCTGCCGGATACCTATTAGGTGATCCTTGCGATCGAAAGTGACCGGGCAGGCCGACCAGTGGCAGGACTCATGGATGACGGGCTCTATGGCTCGTGTATTTCGGAGTGCGTATTTGCCTCTCCTCTTTGTCACGTGGATAACATTTACTGTTTTGACTTCTGGCGGGAATTTTTTCGGTCCCCCAGTGTCTTGCTGGCGAGGCTTATCCTCGTCATCGCTCGGAGTGTCCTCCCCCTTGTGTTCGGCGTTTAGCTTGCCAGCCTGCTTGAATACCCAGCAATCTCTGTGGGTATGATTTGTAGGCTTGCCGTGGGTGCCGTGGATCTGACATAGTTTGTCTAGAATTTTGTTTAGGCCGGTCGGTTCATCTCTGTTGCCTTTAGAGGGCCTTTTTTGCTGACCCGGTCGAGAGCCTCTAGATCCGGCATTTACCGCCGTGTTGTCTGGGCTGTCTTCTTTATTCCGGCGCTTGTTTTTACTGCGTCGCAGTTTTCCATTGCCGTCTCGGGCCTTGGATGTGCTTGGGTCGCTGGTGCTGCTGTGAGCTAACTAGCTGTCCTCGCCCGCGCAAAAGCGGGTCATGAGGCTTGTTAGGGCTGCCATTGTTCTCGACTTTTCTTGGCCAAGGTGTCTAGCAAGCCATTCGTCTCGAACGCTGTGCTTGAAAGCTGCTAGGGCTTCAGCGTCCGGACAATGACAATTTGGTTCTTCTTAGTGAGAAACCTATTCCAAAGCTGGCTGACTCTCCGTGCTGTTGAATTATATGACTCAAATCATCGCGTCTGGGTCGGACATAAGTCCCTTGAAAGTTAGTCCGAAAGCGTCCTCGAGCTCCTCCCAACATCCAATGGAATTTTGGGAGGATTTTCAGCCAAGGCCGAGCTGGCCTTTGAGCTTGAGGGGTAAGTATTTGATGGCGTGAGATCGCCTCCACGAGCCATGTGAATATGGAGGATGAAGTCTCGATCCGCACCCTGTGGTCCGTGGTTCCGTCGTATGCCTCTATGTTAACTAGTTTGAATCTTCCGAAATTCATGGTCTAATACCTCGCCGGAGAAACATAGGGGTGTGCGGCACCTCAGATCTGGCTGTGCCATGGCGCTCGACGATTGTGGTATTTGGTGTTGGCTGAGGCCGAGCGCGCTTCCTTGATCCGTAGATGGATCTGGTTGCACCGCCCGCTGATGCGGGTCCTCGCTGGTCATGTATCGACTTATGTGCGGGCCTCATACACCCTATCGTGGCCACGAGGTCGTCGATCCGACCGATCGGCGGTTTTGTTTTTTGGCTGCAAGGGTTCGAAGGCCTCGTCGTCAAACTCCAGCAGCAGCTTCCGCTTTGGGTAGCTCTTCGTGGGGCGACTGCCACCGTACTTTTCTGCCGTGTCGAGCACTTTATTCCATCTACTATTGAGTGTGCGGCCTTGAGCCTTTGTTTCTGCTTCTTCAAAATTCTTGCAGTGGCCAAAAGCCTTTCTTGCTCCAGCTGCCCTTCCAGGAAGATGCACTCGTCGTCGCCTGGACCGTTCTCCTGACCGGAGACGGGTTGGTTGTCTTGGTGCTCGGCGTCGCCGTGCTCGAACAGCGGCTCCGCATTTTGTTCGTCGTCCGCTGGCTTACCCTGCTCTATCGCTGGGTCAATTTGGATTCTTGTTGCGCTGTTGTCGCTGTTTTTGCCAAGGCGGGATTTAGAGCGGCGCTTACGGCGCCGTTTTGATTTCTTGTCGTGGGAGCTCTCTTTCGCTGCATCCTCGTTATTATTTTCTTTGGGTGTATCCACCATATATACGTCATATGGTGAGGTGGCGGTCCAGTGCCCTGTGGGCAGTGGTTCCTGTTCGTCTCTGCCATCAGTGTCCATACCATCGATGCCTTCGGAGTCGAAGTCGAGCATGTCGGTTAGATCGTCGACAGTGGCTACTAAGTGGGTGGTGGGTGGGGATTGAATTTCTTCGTCGTCCGCGTCCCACTCTAGACGGACATAGTTCCGTTGAGGTTCTCCAGACAGGGAGAGAGATTTCAGTGAGTTCAGTATGTCGCCGAAGGGCGAGTGCTGAAAGATATCTGCGGAGGTGAACTCCATGATCGGCGCCCAATCGGATTCGATAGGTATGGGCGCGGGTGATACGGAGTATGTGGCCGAGGACAAGTCTAGCAGTTCGGCGACACGGCTCTCGTGAAGGGTATGGTCAATATTCGGCTCTATCGCCACTGCGGGCGCGGCCCCCGTGGCGGAGTCTATCCTCCCGTCCTCGGATGGCGCGATCTGCTCCGGACTAGAGGCCGGAGTAGTTGCTGGCGTGATCTCCCGAACACTGTCCGACGGCAGAGATATATCATGCTTGTCGTGATCGTGCGGCACACCTGGCATGGGCCCGAATCCGTCAAAGATCAAGTCTCCGCGGATATCGGCAGTGTAATTCAAGTTTCCAAACCTGACCTGATGGCCGGGGGCGAGCTCGATCTGCTCCAGATGGCCAAACGAGTTGGCCCGCAGCAGAAGCCGCCGAACACGAAGATCTGTCCGGGAGGAAAACTCACCTCGACCGCATCGTTATCGGCGATCAAGGGGCCATCGAACCTTGCAGCGATTTAAATAGTGGAACTCTCAATGAAAGCACCAATGTCGGTGTCAAAACTGGCGGATCTCGGTAGGGGTCCCGAACTGTGCGCCTAAGGCGATGGTAACAGGAGGCAAGGGACACGATGTTTACCTGTGTTCGGGATCTCTATGAAGGTAATACCCTACTTCACGCTTGATTGATCTTGATGAATATGAGTATTACAAGAGTTGATCTACCACGAGATCGTAGAGGCTAAACCCTAGAAGCTAGCCTATGGTATGATTGTTTTTGTCCTACGGACTAAACCCTCCGGCTTATATAGACACCGAAGGGGGCTAGGGTTACACATAGTCGGTTACAACAGAAGGAGATCTACATATCTGTATCGCCAAACTTGCCTTCCACGCCAAGAGAGTCCCATCCGAACACGAGATGAAGTCTTCAATCTTGTATCTTCATAGTCCAACAGTCCGGCCAAAGGATATAGTCCGGCTGTCCGGATACCCCCTAATCCAGGACTCCCTCAACCGGGCCGGCATTAAACACAACGCCGGTCGAGCTCCTCCCGCCTGTCGTGTATTTAATCTCCTATTTAAACGAGGCCAGACTCGGCCAAGAATCGCACACCTCCACCGCTCCCCTATCTCCTCCTTCACCATTTTGTCCACTCTTACAATGGCTTACGAAGAGTAGTTATCCGGCGTCCAAGCCGGCTGGGTGGCCCATCGAGCCCGCCGGATATGAGCTATGCAGCTCGCTGACCCACCTCCCTTCCCTTGCCCGACGGAGCTAGTTGCCGCCCCAAGCCGGCGCGCGGTTCGGCAACTCGCTGCTCCAGGCCAGCTCGACGAGGAGCGGCGAGCTGCTCCACGCCGGCACAGTTGGGAGCACGAGCATCGTCGCTGTCGTCTAAGCCACCGCCTCGTACCGCGCCTCCCGTGTCTGTGACCACGTCTCCCGTTTCAGTGGACGAGACTCCCATGCCTGCGGCTGTGCCATGCAAGCAGAGACAGAAGCCGAGTGCACGGAGAGCGACGAGCCGGTGGCCAGCGCTTCCGTGTCCGCCACCATCATCGAGGAGAAGTAAAACACGGGAGGCCGCCGCCGCTTGGGTCCCATGAAGGCCACCGTGGAGGCGATGTTGGCGTGGACAGCAGGTGTCTTGCCGGATCCTTTTGTTGCGAGGACCTTCGTCGACCCCGCATGGGCTCCATGGAAGCGGAGAAGCCCCCTCAGACTCCATCTTGGGCATCAGCCAATGATGTCAGTTGAGCGGTGGGGAGGCAAGTTGTCCTTTGCGCTGAAGCATATACCTCCGGGGCTCCTGGCAGTCCGGTGATCATGCTGCTGGACATGAGGAAGAGAAATGGTCGTCGGGCGACAATTTAGGCTAGGTATTATTATACATGTGCTATTCAGGACTAGCACCGCTTAGTTGATTTGAATGTAATGAAATCCATCATGTTTGTATGAAAATCTAGTATTTTATATGAATTTTGTCATTGTTTATATGAAATATCATCGTGTTTGCATGAATTTTGTCTGGTTAGTTGAGTTGTTATCAAAATGTGTGCGACTATGGTTGGATGGCGTAATTTGCGGGTCACCGTCGGTCTGCGGCCGAATCGCGGTGTGGTGGGACAAAAAAAGCACAGCTCGTGCGAGCTCGTCTCCAACGTGCGCGCTGGAGGATGCATGAGCACCCGAGATCTTCCTCGTTCATCGGTGGCAAAGGCACAGGTGGACAAAAGGGTCGCCAATATTTTGGCTACCCCGGGCAAGATCCAAACAGGCCCTCCCAGCCCCACCCCTCCCAGCACATTCAAACCCCTCGTTCGCCGTGAAATTTTAACATGTGTTGTTTTCATGGATATTTTGTTGTATGAAAACAAATTTAAATATGAACGAATAATTGGTGTCCGCGGTCTTCTGTCGGGACACAGTTGGATGACCTCATAGTAGTAGTAGTGTAGAGTACTAGTAGTACTACTCCTACTAGATAGTGAGTGTTTGCTACCGTATCTATGTACTAATTGCAACGCATTCATGTGTTAGCAGTATAATGACCACGTATGGATTTGATGGTAAGATTTGTGTAAGTTGGATGTCATATTATTGCTCTAACATGTGGTCAAAGTTAGCCTCCAAAACGCATTTTATACTCTATATGGATTGAGGGAGTACATGCATTGCTGAGGTTTCTCTTAATCCTTGTGTGCAATGTTTTTATTGAAGCTTGAAATGTGAACATGTGAATGGGAGGGACTACTACAACCCTTCCAAAAGAACTGTAGTAATAATGGTATCGTACTCCCTCCGTTCACCATCTCACATGCATGGTCAGTACTTTTGTGAACTATGGAAGTAACAAACTTATTCCACCACTCAGCATCTATTATGGATGCATTGTGGATTTTAAATCGAGTCATATAGACCAAAAAGTAGGCACTTAGGGCATCCACAATGTATGCTTTTTTGTTTCCTCTAAGCCCTCTCCGCTCTTAGAGGCAGACCTCTATACATTGCATGAACTGCCTCTAACAAAAAATTGGCTAGCATCACGTCTAACCTTAGAGGCTGCCTCTAACAATGTAACGATCCATCTGGTCCCAATTGTCAGCCTTAGGAAGCATAAAAAAGTAGGAGTACAAGAGAAATGGTACCGACTGGACAAATGTGTTGCTAATCAATACTTTTTAAATTTCTGCTAGGGCCCACCTTAGAGGCTGGTTAGAGTCTCTATACATTGTGGTTTTTTCATTTTATAAGAGGCAAACCATGTGGGTCTACCTTAGAGGCAGGGCTCTATACACTAGAGATGCTCTGTACGTCTTACTTTTGATGTGTCACGTCAACTTGTAGAATGAGGAGAAGCTTGCTTAGTACGCCATCTCCCCCGCCCACGGGCGTGGTGGCTCGCAGAGTCGCAGGACAAGGAGAAGCTTGCTTACTACGCCTACGCCCGCTCCCTCGCCCACGCACGCGGTGGCTCGCAGGACAAGGAGAAATTTTTACTACTCCCTCCGTTACTCCTCGTCCCTACCTTAGTTAGAGAGATTATCATATTGTTTGAAATATATGTCTTTTAGTAGTAGGAGTAGTACAGTGGAACATAGGAGTAGTACTACAGCAATTTCCTTGGAGTCCGTGGTGCAGCAAGCTACCCTAGGCTATGTTACTACTCCCTCCTTTCTGGTTTATGGCTCAATTTCAAAATCTCTCCAACCAAGGTAGACGGTGAGTGGTGCAATTAATTTCATAGTTTGCACAAGTAATTAGTATGCTCGTTTTTCTCAAGAAGTTATGTTTACCGATGCATTAATTACAACGAATGCATGCACGACCACTAAACTTCCATGAACTTCTACATGCATTGGTGAGTTTTCTCTTGATACTGCTTGCATCGGGTGATTTAATGCACCTCGAAATCCAAACATGTGATGGTACTACTAGTAGAATTGAGACATATAAAATGGAAAAACGATTTTTTTAGATGATCCCTATAAACTGGAAAGGAGGGAGTAGTAAGTAGTACTACCTCCATAGTGGGTACGTACTCTGTAAAATCATATTTTCCCAAAACTAAGTCGCTCAACCTTTATTTGCTTGTTTCCCTTCCTGCCTTGTTGCCTCGAACAAACTATGCCAAACTCCCCTGCCTACCGCATGGGAAAAGACCCGCCCTCGCCTTTTTTAGTCCAGGTTTGTATCGATGGATCGCGCGAAGCAGCAAAAACCAAGCCGTGTCTTGTAATCCTCCATCTTACTAAAAGAGTAGAGACGCTTGCTTTCATGAATTCTCTACTTCCTCACGCCGACATGTGGGACATATAGCAACCGGGTCGACATGTCATGCACCAAATAACAATGCAGAACAGCAGGAGGCACACCCCAGTCGTAGCGCCCCAGTAGTAGTAATGAGCAATGAGACGTCAAATCACAATGGCGCACCTTATTAGACGGACGAAACAACCATTATTTGACACTTCGCTGAATCCGCTTCGCCATCATCTCCTTCAAGAAAACCACGTATTGCTTCTGCCATTGTTCTACCTCAAGTGGGACGCGCATCGCCTTGGTACATCATGACACGTGGGACCGCATGACAGGCCATGCTCCCTCGCCCACCGCTTGATAAAATCACCTCATTTTTACTACTTCCTCCGACTCGATTTACAGGGCATGCACGTCGTTCTAGGTTGACAATTTAACTAGCTATATATGTGATGAACAATATATGTATAGAAACTACATCCGCTTAAGAATCCAATGATATACTTTTTGTGACATAGTAACTCATATTTAGTTAGTCAAATGGATGACCTAGAACTACGTGCACACCCTATAAACCGATACGGAGGGAGTAGTATCTTTTTAGATCAAAATAGTCAGGATTCACCAAGGAGCAAAGCCAAGTGGTAGGCTGCTCCTGTCGTGTTGGCGTAGCAACTCAAACAGGGTCACTCCACACACGAGGCCGACATGTGGCTCATCCACCGTCTTGTTCCACGTGCGATGCACCAAATTACAGTTCGGAGCAGCGGTTGGACTTGGAGGCACCCCGGTCGTAGCGTTGTAGAAGTAGTAAATGAGAGATGAGGGATCAAATCACAAAGTCCCACCTTTCCCGCATTAAGCTGGACGAACGAAGCAACCATCATTTCACTCTAGGGCGCAAGAGCATAAAGAAAAGAGAAAACCAATTATGCGTGCGGCAACTACCTAGGGCACCCTAGGGTAGGAGCCTCCACTACAAATCCGCTTCTCCCTCGTACTCTTGAAGAAAACCGATGATGCGTGCGGCGGGTAGGGTTTGTAGGAGTACCACGACGTGCGGGGGACACGGCATAGTAAACAAGAGAGGGATTGAGTTCGAGTCGACGCCTTAACATGGGTGGGCCACTTGGTTTTACAGGAATGAGGCAACATTTTGGGTTTGGGGACCAGTGGAGATATACGTAGTACACAAAAAATTGTGGACGTAGGTTCGACCGAAAGGCAATGACGCATGGGCCCTGCATTTGATATACTCGCGGTGAAAGTGCAACTATCCCTAGTTGGTTTTGGTGATTCCTAACAACATATAGCTCATTGAGCTAACACTATTTCAAGACTAATATTTCAGGAAAGCTCAATGATTGGCATGGCATGGACGAGAAAAGTGGACCCCTCAAAATGCTAAGGACAAAGGGATTGGCTCAAGCTTAAAGCTCAAGACTCTACATTTTCTATTGTAGTGATCCAAGATCACATTGAATCTATAGGAAAAGCCAATACTATCAAGGAGCGATGAGGTGTTGCTTAATGGCTTGCTTGCTCAAAGTGCTTACTGATATGCTCCAAATACCTCAACCACTTTCTCACTTCCACATATGACCTAAACCAAAAGTCAAACTCGGCCCCACCGATTCTTTCCATCTGGCGCCACCGAGTTCAGAAGTCATAGCCACTACCACAAACCCTAGGCAAATCGGTCTCACCGATAGGGATCTCGGTCTCACCGAGATGGGATTGTAATCTCTCTGTTTCCCATCATAACATTTTGGTCCTACCGAGATGAGCGATCGGTCCCACCGAGATTGCAATGTAAACTCTTTGTTTCCCTTTGGTAACATTTCGGTCTCACCGAAATGAGCGAATCGGTCCGACCGAGTTTACCTGACCAACTCTCTGGTTAGCTTATTACCAAAATCAGTCTCACCGAGTTTGTATGATCGGTCTCACCGAGATTACGTTATGCCCTAACCCTAACCATATCGGTCCTACCGAGTTGCATGTCGGTCCCACCGAAAATCCTAACGGTCACTAGATTTGTTGAATCGGTCCGACCGAGTTTAACAATTCGGTCCCACCGAGTTTGGTAAGTTGTGTGTAATGGTTAGATTTTGTGTGGAGGCTATATATACCCCTCCACCTCCTCTTCATTCGTGGAGAGAGCCATCAGAACATGCCTACACTTCCAATACACATTTTCTGAGAGAGAACCACCTACACTTGTGTTGAGGTCAAGATATTCCATTCCAACCACATAAATCTTGATCTCTAGCCTTCCCCAAGTTGCTTTCCACTCAAATCTTCTTTCCACCAAATCCAAATCCTATGAGAGAGAGTTGAGTGTTGGGGAGACTATCATTTGAAGCACAAGAGCAAGGAGTTCATCATCAACACACCATTTGTTACTTCTTGGAGAGTGGTGTCTCCTAGATTGGCTAGGTGTCACTTGGGAGCCTACGACAAGATTGTGGAGTTGAACTAAGGAGTTTGTAAGGGCAAGGAGATCGCCTACTTCGTGAAGATCTACCGCTAGTGAGGCAAGTCCTTCGTGGGCGACGGCCATGGTGGGATAGACAAGGTTGCTTCTTCGTGGAACCTTCGTGGGTGGAGCCTCTCGTGGACTCGCAAGCAACTGCTACCCTTCATGGGTTGAAGTCTCCATCAACGTGGATGTACGATAGCACCACCTATCGAAACCACGACAAAAACATCCGTGTCTCCAATTGCGTTTGAATCCTCCAAACCCTTCCCTTTACAATCTTACAAGTTGCATGCTTTACTTTCCGCTGCTCATATACTCTTTGCATGCTTGCTTGAATTGTGTTAAGATTGCTTGACTTGTTCTAAAGTTGCTAAAATCTGCCAAGAACTAAAATTGGGAAAAGGCTAGATTTTTATTTGGTCAAGTAGTCTAATCACCCCCCCCCCCTCTAGACATACTTTCGATCCTACAAGTGGTATCAGAGCTTTGGTCTCCATTTGCTTTGATTTCCATAGCTTTTGGTGGTCATAGCCTTGGTTTCACAACCTCGGAGAGTATGGCGTCTAGTGAGGGAAATTACCACCGTAGAGGTCCTTACTTTGATGGTACTAATTTTGCTAGTTGGAAGCATAAGATGAAAACGCATATTCTTGGACATAACCCCGCCATTTGGGCTATTGTGTGTATTGGCTTGCAAGGTAAATTCTTCGATGGGAAAGAACCGAACCGTGAAGCTACCGCGGAAGAGTTGAAGATTCTGCAATACAACGCTCAAGCTTGTGATATCCTCTTCAACTGATTGTGCCCCGAAGAATTCAACAAAATCAGCCGTCTTGAGAATGCAAAGGAAATTTGGGATACTTTGATTGATATGCACGAAGGTGCTGACTCCGTCAAGGAATCCAAATTGGATGTGCTTCAAAGTCAACTTGACAAGTTCAAAATGAAGGATGGTGAAGGTGTCGCTGAAATGTACTCTAGGCTTGCTCTTATCACAAATGAGATCGCCGGCTTAGGAAGTGAAGAGATGATCGACAGATTCATCATCAAAAAGATCCTAAGAGCCTTGGATGGAAAATATGATACCGTGTGCACATTGATCCAAATGATGCCCAATTACAAAGATCTCAAGCCAACGGAAGTCATTGGAAGAATCGTTGCTCATGAGATGTCACTCAAGGATAAGGAGGAGCTCCATAACAAGTCAAGTGGTGCTTACAGAGCCTCATGTGAAGCTCCCACATCATCAAGTGAGAAACAAACCTTCAATGAAGAATTGAGCCTAATGGTGAAGAACTTTAACAAGTTCTACAAGAGTAGAAGCAAAGAGAGAAGTTCGAAGTCAAGGTCCTACAATGACAAAAGATCTTCTAGTTGAGAGTGTAATTGCTACAATTGTGGAAAACCCGGACACTACTCAAATGAGTGTACAGCCCCCTACAAAAGAAGAGAATATTCTCCCAAAAGAAGAAGTAGAAGAGAAGAATGACCATCAAGAGAGAGAAGGAGTAGGGATGATCGTTATGAACAAAGACCCTCACGGAGAAGCAAGGATTCAGAAAGGAAGGACAAGTCATCAAGGAGCTACACAAAACGAAGACATCAGGCTCATGTTGGTGAATGGGTATCCGGCTCCGACTCCGACAATCACTCCGAGAGAAGCTATCACTCTGACTCCAAATATACTCAAGATGAAGGTGTTGCCGGTCTAGCACTTGTGTCGTCAACCAACTCCTACGACATATATTTGATTCACCAAATGAAGGAATTGGAAGATGCTTCATGGCCAAAGGTCCAAAGGTATCACACCCCGAGTATGTTGATTTCAATAGTGATGAAGACGACTTGTTAGGTGATGATGATTTACTTGTTGACAACTCTAGTGATGAATACTATGATGAAACGTCAATTAATCATGATAATCAAGATAAAACGAATGATAATGATAAGGAGAAGATTGAGTCTCTAACTAAAGAACTAAACACTCTTAAGTTAGCTCATGAAACTATCTTAGGAGATCATCGAGAACTTTTAAGGACTCATGAGAAATTACGTTTTGAAAAGCTCAACCTTGAGCAAGAGCATGAGTTCTTAAAGGCAATCAATGATGATCTTCGCAAGAAAAGTTCTTCTTACATTGCCAAGCGTTTACTCTTATCCACTTACATGCCTCAAGTCAAGTCTAGTAACAAGAAGAAGAAAGATTCTTCCTCTAGTAGTAACAATAATCATGCTAAATCCAATGTTGTTGCTTCTAAGAGTTCTCTTGATTCCTCTAATGATTCTCTTAGCCAAGTTACACTTGTGCAAGAAAATAGCTTATTGAAGGGAATTATATAGAAAGGTGTCTACAAGAGCCTTGCCGGGAGTAAGCAATTCGAGGAAATTGTACGCAAGCAAGGAAGGCATCGGAAGAACCAAGGTGTTGGTTTTGAACGAAAGTTCAATGCCAATGGAGTTGAGTGGGAAGAAGATCAATACCCCAAGACGAAGTTTGTTCCTCAACAAGAGAAGTATGATCCTACTTCTTTCAAAGGGACACAAGCTCAAGATGATCTTCCACCACAAGACCACAAGGAAAAAGGCAAGGACAAGCTTCAAGAAGAAATTTATGCATTTGAAGAAGCTCCTAAGGCCTTGGTCAAGTGGGTTCCCAAGACTACATCAAGTTCCACTTCATCAAGTACGACTACAACTCCGAGGATTCCCATCAAGATGGTGTGGATCCCAAAGAAGAAGAACTAGAGAGTTCTTGAGGGTGACTCCGCCAACATACTTAACTCTTATCATTTTGGCAAGAACAAGTGCAATCAACCTCCACATCTTGCACTAGTTCAAGGAGTCACAAACCCTCTTGTTGGTAAGACAAGGGACAAGGTAACCAAATGCTTTCATCGACATCATCTTGTGTATGCATCACTCTATGTCTATGGATATTCCTTGTTTGTTCCTTGTGGGACTAACCCGTGTAGGTATTGAAAGTGCAACTCACTCCAAAGGATAGCTCCAAATGATCTACATCAACATTGATCATCTACATCTTCAACACCTACATGAAGTCATCATCGACAAAACCCAAGGTTAGTTCATCCCTCTTCAGGGGGATCTCACATGTAGGGGGAGCTTTACTCTAAGAATTGAGCTAAAGCAACTCTAATGGTGTGAACACAACAATGCTTTATGTAAAAGTGGTAACCCCACTTGTGCTTAAACGATGAGTATGACCTATGATCAAATGTTCTCATTTGACTCCTAAGTCAATATACTCATATATAGATGACCTAGTCATCGCCAATTGCTTGATAGATGCTAGAATTGTTTGTGCATGCTTTGCCACATATTTCATTTGCCATTTTATTGGGTGAGCATGTTGGTTGCATAATTTACTCATTCGAGGACATCCACCTATTGTTTTGATTGTTTGGCTCCTTTTTTTCTTTTGCCAAGTGGATGGACAAGAATGCCTAAGAACCTTCTCTAGCTATCTATGCTCTTCTCGTCTCAAACTCTATTCATGCTGCATCACAAAGTTTGATCAAGTCAGATTCGAACCACTCTGTGTGAGGAGCACTAGGAGTCCCCGATTCGTCATAGACTTAAACTTCCAAAACTTCTTTGTGCGTTTCGTTCTGACCAATTCATCCATTTCGGTCATACCGAGACCACTAAGTCGATCTAGGTTTTCAATCCCGGTGCAACCGATTTGAACTTTTCGGTCACACCGAGTTTCAGTAACTGCTTGCAGTTATGAATCTCGGTGCCACCGAGTTGTTCTACTCGGTCACACCGACAGGGTTAGGATATATATTCCCACGGGCCAAAATTTGGAAAACTTTTCGAACCTCTTCGCCCGTGCTCAGCCTACTCTGCCTCCGTGGTCTCCGGATCGTACTCCTCGTCGCCAGCCGCCTCCAGTCGCTGGTCTCCGCCGCTGTCAACGGGATCGTCTCCGTCGTTTCCGCCATAGCAAGTCCATCGCCGCACTAGGGTATGGACTTGATCCTTGTGCTGATCTCTTTCCAATTCGCCAGCACATTATTTTGCCATGTATCTTGCCACGATTGAGATCACTCTATCCAATGAAAACACTCCGTAGATTAGTTGTGGATTGAAAATTTAGGGTTAGGTTTCCGCCGAAACCATCTCGGACCGACCGAATTGTTGAAATCGGTTCCACCGATTTGGCTCAGGCCATTGCACATGTGACGCTCGGTCTGCCAAGAATTGCAAATCGGTGTGTCCGAGTTCAAGTCTTTGTGAAACCCTAGCAGTCTCGGGGCCACCAAACTGTGACTCGATCTGACCGAGTTCACTAGTTTAGGTTCCAACGGCTGCTTCGGTATCACCGAGATTTCAAATCGGTAGATCCGAAATGCTTTCTGTGGAAAACTAAAACTAAGTTTTTGATTCATTCTTTTGCAAAAACCTCTGCACTTTGTGATGCTCAGCCACTCTACCTCATCTATAAACTATTCACAGGGTCAGCTATCAGTGTTTGCATCATGTCAGATCAGAGTGACAATCAGGACAAGTCTGAGGAGTAGGTTCACATGAGTGAGGGCACTAGTCCCTCTAGCAGCTCAGATGATGGAAGCAGGAGCACACCCAGCAACTTGCCAAAGGCTGCCACGAGAGCCAACAAGAAAAGAACCTCAGATTCAGAGGATGAGTCCTATGTGGCTGAGGAGGAAGAAGCTACCTCAAAGAGGAAAGTGCTGAAGAAAGAAGTTGGCACAACAGCTCCACTAAAGCCAGGTCTAAAAACAAAAATGGCAGCAAGAAGAGTTCCAATGTCCAAAGCCAGAGCTTCAACTGTTGAAGCCTCAAAAATTGTTGCTGAAGAAACTGGAGATGGCAAGAAAAGAAAAGAAAGGGTCAAGAAGACCATGGCCAGAGTAATTGGGAAGCCCTCAATGATGGAAGATGAAGAGGAAGAGGTTGCTGCACCAGCACCTAAGGCACAGAAGCTTATGGGAGATGCCATAAGATCAGGGGCTACTCCATCTAAGCCCAAAGAACCTCCCAAGCCAGCTGCTCCAAAATCCAAAACTGCACCCAAGAGGAGCACCAGGTACATTCCAGCTGCAGAGAAGAACAAGGCCCAGTGCCTGAAGCTGCTATAGAAGAATAAGATGATGATTCAAATGTATTGAGGAAGCTGAAGCCAAAAATTCCATATCACAATGATGCTCATCCAGTAGCTGAGAACATGAAGATAAGGAAGGATTCAGGATTGAGGCTATGGAGAGAGTCAGATCCATATGCCACCAGAAGGACAACTGCTGTGGATTACAGGTTCCATACCAAGGAACAGCAGGACTTCTATGAGACAGTGTTGCTTGACAAGAAGCCAATAGTGTGTGACATGAGATGGGTCAACTGGGAGTACATCAAGGAGAACGAAGAACACTATCCTGGAGTCTATGATAGTTCAAGGCTTGTGGAGTTGATGAGTTTGTGGCTCAGAAGCTCACAAGTGGAATGTTGAGCTTATCATGCAGTTCTACTCCATAGCTCACTTCTACCCAGATGGAAAGATTATCTGGATGTCTCAAGGCACTAGGTACCAGTCAACAGTTGCAGAATGGGCTCAGTTGATCAATGCCCCAGAAGAACAAGAAGATGACTTTGATGTCTATGCCAAGAAGAAGAAGGATCACAACTCCATGGCTAGCATGTACAAGGAGATTCCTGATGCAGATCTTGAGACTCACTAGCTAGGATCTGTGAAACACTTGCTGTCAGGACTACCCACAATCAACTGGATCCTCAGCACACACTTCGCCAAAGTCGTGATCATGAATGATCAGAGGTCACTCCATCAATTTTATGCACATTTTTTATGTCCCACAAAAGTTCAAGGTCATGAGCCTAATTGTGGACACCATAAAGAGGACAGCTGCAGATCAGAAGAGGAGTTGTGGGTATGCCCCACAGATTTAGGAGCTGATCAACTCCAAGATGGGCACTGGCACATATCTCTTGGACAAGGAGCACCTGCCCATCTACCCAGACTTTGAGGATAACACTGTTGTGATGGATGAAAGTGAACCATCTTCTGTGCAAGCACAAGCAAAGAGGGAGAAGGCAAAGACTGAAAAGGCTGCAAAGATGCCAACCATGGATGAGGCATCTCAGTATCTTCTGAAGAGCAAGCAAGATCAGCTTGGCTACTTGATTGCCTCCACTCTAAGAATTGAGAAGGGACTGGCCACCCTGACTCAAAACCAAGAGAGCTTGGAGAGGATCATGGAGCAGAAGTTCTATGACTTAGATGTGAAGGTCACTGAGATACAGTCTGTTGTTGAGCAACTTCAGGAGGAAGTGTAGGAGAAGAAGGGCAAGACAACCACTGATGCTTTTGCCAGAGTGCCCCGATGACAGAGGTCTACTGCTATGCCTGTCACAGACACCAGAGCAACTTCATCTGCACCAGCTACAGCTTCAGTGCCACCAACTCCAGCATCTACTCCTCCAGCACCATCTACATCGACTGATGCCTTCGTTCTTGGAGTTCTGTCTACACCACCACCTGAAGACCAAGCCTGAGTGTCGATCTAGCACTATGCATTTTTTATGAACTTTTTGGTAACTTGTTGCCAAAGGGGGAGAAAATGTATAGATCATAGGCTTCGAGAGAGAGTGTTTCTTTTGTTCTATCTTGCGTTTCTCTTTGGTGGTTGAACTTTGTTATTTGCTTGTTTGAGATACTTTATGCTTGCGTGTGATACTTGGATGATCATGTGTTTGATCATATGCTACCTTAATACTTGTTGGATGACATTATCCTTTTATATCCCATATGATTATTCACTTTGCTTGGTGATGAGTGCATGTATTTATTTATTATCATTTTGAGCGCTCCACCAAGATGTATGTGACATGGAAGAGTAACCCATGATCCTAACTCATTGTGCATTTGCAGTCCAAAGCAAATCTTAAACTATGCACAAATTTAGGGGGAGCTCTTGCTTTTCACATACTTCTCAAAGCGACAATGTGTTTCACTCTTATTATCATTTGTCGAAGCTTTGATCTATATGTTGTCATCAGTTACCAAAAAGGAGGAGATTGAAAGTGCAACTATCCCTAGGTGGTTTTGGTAATTCCTAAAAACATATAGCTCATTGAGCTAACACTATTTCAAGACTAATATTTCAGGAAAGCTCAATGATTGGCATGGCATGGATGAGAAAAGTGGACCCCTCAAAATGCTAAGGACAAAGGGATTGGCTCAAGCTTAAAGCTCAAGACTCTACATTTTCTATTGTAGTGATCCAAGATCACATTGAGTCTATAGGAAAAGCCAATACTATCAAGGAGGGATGAGGTGTTGCTTAATGGCTTGCTTGCTCAAAGTGCTTAGTGATATGCTCCAAAGCCCTCAACCACTTTCTCACTTCCACATATGACCTAAACCAAAAGTCAAACTCGGCCCCACCGATTCTTTCCATCCGGCGCCACCGAGTTTAGATGTCATAGCCACTACCACAAACCCTAGGAAAATCGGTCTCACCGATAGGGATCTCGGTCTCACCGAGATGGGATTGTAATCTCTTTGTTTCCCTTCGTAACGTTTTGGTCCTACCGAGATGAGCGATCGGTCCCACCAAGATTGCAATGTAAACTCTCTGTTTCCCTTTTGTAACATTTCGGTCTCACCGAAATGAGCGAATCGGTCCCACCGAGTTTACTTGACCAAATCTCTGGTTAGCTTATTACCAAAATCGGCCTCACCGAGTTTTTGTGATTGGTCTCACCGAGATTACGTTATGCCCTAACCCTAACCATATCGGTCCTACCGAGTTGCATGTCGGTCCCACCAAAAATCCTAATGGTCACTAGATTTGCTGAATCGGTCCGACCGAGTTTAACAATTTGGTCCCACCGAGTTTGGTAAGTTGTGTGTGACGGTTAGATTTTGTGTGGAGGCTATATATACCCCTCCACCTCCTCTTCATTCGTGGAGAGAGCCATCAGAACATGCCTACACTTCCAATACACATTTTCTGAGAGAGAACCACCTACACTTGTGTTGAGGTCAAGATATTCCATTCCAACCACATAAATCTTGATCTCTAGCCTTCCCCAAGTTTCTTTCCACTCAAATCTTCTTTCCACCAATCCAAATCCTGTGAGAGAGAGTTGAGTGTTGGGGAGACTATCATTTGAAGCACAAGAGCAAGGAGTTCATCATCAACACACCATTTGTTACTTCTTGGAGAGTGGTGTCTCCTAGATTGGTTAGGTGTCACTTGGGAGCCACCGACACGATTGTGGAGTTGAACCAAGGAGTTTGTAAGGGCAAGGAGGTCGCCTACTTCGTGAAGATCTACCGCTAGTGAGGCAAGTCCTTCATGGGCGACGTCCATGGTGGGATAGACAAGGTTGCTTCTTCGTGGACCCTTCGTGGGTGGAGCCCTCCGTGGACTCACGCAACCGTTACCCTTCGTGGGTTGAAGTCTCCATCAACGTGGATGTACGATAGCACCACCTATCGGAACCACGACAAAAACATCCGTGTCTCCAATTGCGTTTGAATCCTCCAAACCCTTCCCTTTACATTCTTGCAAGTTGCATGCTTTACTTTCCGCTGCTCATATACTCTTTGCATGCTTGCTTGAATTCTGTTAAGATTGCTTGACTTGTTCTAAAGTTGCTAAAATCTTCCAAGAACTAAGGGAAAAGGCTAGATTTTTATTTGGTCAAGTAGTCTAATCACCCCCCCCCCTCTAGACATACTTTCGATCCTACACGCGGCCACGTGAAATTTGGTACTCAAAATAATGCATAAAAGTTCCTCCAAAAACATCTATAACTAATGGGAAGTGAATGTATGCTTAAAATGGAAATATAATACAAAGAGAAAAAATGAATTGCAGTTAAAAGAATGACATTTCTAACAAAAATGTGAATGCGAACTACATATGTGTGCGCGTGACCAACACATACATTGTCAATACAAAATCTAATGCAAGAAATAACTTATGAGTAACATGCATGAATTGATGATGTGGTGCTTGCATGCATAGAGTACAAAAACAATGTGATTTAAGACTTGCATGCATGACGTGTTCTTGTGCCTTAGTTGCATGTCCAGGAAAAAAGCTACTAGTGGGTTGTACTAGCTATTTAGGAGTAGAGAAGATGTATACATGGAAGTTGTAGGGAAAGAGATGACATGTCTCTCAATTCCTATGAGTAGGGATTGGAAAAGAGATGTCATTTGGTTACATCATAGGAACTTTTCTATTGAATCTAGAGATGACATGTATCTCAATTCCTATGAGGAGGGATTAGAAAAGAGATGTCATTTCGTTCACATCATAGGAATTTTCTATTGAATATACACTAATGTTTATTTTCCTTTGAAATTGTGGGAGTATAGGAATCCATTCATATGAAACAAGTGTCTCTAAATCTATAAAAATGATATCATGTTTACTTTCCTTTGAAATGTGGAGTATATGAATCTATTCCTATGAACCAATTGGCTCTAAAGGAAAACATCCTATAAAAATTATATCATATAGAGTTCCTATGATATTCCTCCACACCAAAGGATGGTTGAAATTGTTGCAGGTCATACGACGGTCTTTCTTTGTACACTCCTCCCCCATCTTTATATTTACCTCTCGAAGATGAATGAAATGATATATACTGGGTATACTATATGTGCATATTGGTATACAAAAACTCAGTAAAAGTTTGCGAGGTTCGAATTTTCAATAAAGCTATATGCACTACATTTTGGAACGGAGGGAGGATCATACGACAGTTGCTAACACTCACATGGAAGATTCGTGTGTCGGAGGAGTGGCTGTTCTGTTAAATGACATGGCAAAACTGACACTGTCAGATGCCGATCTAACGGTTCTTGCGGCATTCGTCAGGAAACGGCTTTTGGCGAACATTTGTCAGATATGATTTACGGACACATGCATTGCATTGATACATTCCCCCTCTCTCTCACGCACACAAGCACCCTCAAGACTCACGGCTCTCCCAAGTCCTCTCGCGCCCACCGTCTATCTGTAGGTAGACGTCACACACAATGTGCTATGCACACCCTTCCCTCGGAACTTCTAAAAAATAAAAGACGTCGCTCACCTTTTATTTTAACTCACATGTCACACACTTACACTATTACTCTTGTGGTGAACGTCATTTGGGCGTAGTATAGTGTACTCTCATGAAGAGAAGCGGTGCACACACGCACTAGTTCTCTCACACCCACTCGCGGGTAAATGTAGGAGCGCATTTTTTTAAGCTAGGAGCGCATTTGTTTACAAATAGGCATCCCAATTGGCAGTTTGACTAGTCTAATTTTCAACTTGATGGAGGGCTGGGGACCGCACATGAATGATATAGTATTGTGCGTCCTGGACGTGGTGGCACATTATTGATCGAGTTTTATTTTTACTTGACTTTAAATGAAAATAGTGGTTCACTCGTATTCAATTTAATAACGACTGGTAAACTATATATATATATATATATATATATATATATATATATATATATATATATATATATATATATATATATATATAAGCAAGAGCCTCAGCGCTTGCTTTACTAGGGTTCCTCTCTTTCACTCTCTCATGCTCTCCAGATCTATGCAAGACATAGGTGGCCAGACTCTCTCTCTCTCTCTCTATCTCTCTGCTCACGGCTGGTCACAAATCTGGCTGGACCACCTCGACGGCGGCAGGGGTGTAGGTGCATCATTCACGCGGTCGTCGACGGCAAGGGAGGAGACCAACAGCTGCCCGCGCGTCCTGATCGGCGGCCGTGCCGTTCTCTCGAAGACAGCGTCGGCTTGGGAGGGCCTCCGACCCCTTCTTCCTCCCTGCGGTATTGTGGCCAAGATGCGGCCTCCCGACGACGTCTTTGCCACATGCCGACGACCCTCAGCTATATATTCCTTCGAAACCTGCCTTGTTCTACTACCCCAGCTCCCCGCGTGGCTGCGTGTGGATCTTTTTCTACTTCTGTCGGCTGTTCCAAAGCCACCTAGACTTTTACTATTATTAGAGGTAAAGCTAGTTCATACAGTCGAATCTAAGAGTTGGTTCAAACAGGGAAGAAAGTGGGAAAGCTCTAGCATGAATCTAGGACTTGGTTCTAAGAGGAAACGGGGGAAAGTAGTAGATACTGGCTACCCAACCGGTCTCTTGGCTGAAAAGGGGAAGAAAGCATGGTGGATGGTGAAGGGTGGGGGAAGTGGACCTGTCTCTTGGTCGAAAAAGGAAAGAAAGTGAGGGGTGTTGGGGGACAACGCAAATGATAACGAGCAGGTCTAGATTTCCTGTGTTCACATAGGAAAATATTATTGAGGAGATAAAAAATGGGACAAATGCAGACATGATGCCTGAGTGTTTGCCGCTCTCGGCAACCAAATCTGCCTCACCACTTTATGCCCTGTTGTCGTTAATGTAAAATCACATGAAGCATTAAGCAATGCCACCTAATGTCACTATTAAGTAATGGTCTACTGCCGTCGATAAATTGAAGCAGTGCCACCTAATGTCACTATTAAGTAATGGTCTAGTGTCGTCTATAAATTGAAGCAATGCCACCACCATTTTATGAAGTGCTTCCATCTTGCTTTATTTCCCATGAATTGTGTTTTTGCAGTTACACTTAAATCTCACACCGCTAACATTGCTTCATCCCAATGGAACTGCACAAATTTGATTGCACATTTACTGACCATGTGCCACTCTCATGATAGTAATACTAATGCTATTGTTCTGCATGTTAATCTAGTGGCAGTGTTGATGTGATGTGATGCTACTTACTTAAGGGAACTTTCATACTGTCAATGTAGTGCCAATTATAACACAATAGATACTGTTGTTAATCACATGCCACTACAAATAACTATCACTATTTAAATAACCGTATTTCATATTTGTGCAAACAGGGATGTCTGTCTCCATATCTTTTCTATCTGCGCAATCAAAAGTACACACTGCAGTTTTAGTAGAACTGCACAAAATGAGATGACTATTCCTAGTTGTCGTCCTCTAACCACCCATCTTCCAGGTATTCCTACATTCATAGTAACTAGGTAGAATGACCAACACATTCTAAAAGAAGTTGATTCGTACGTTTTACTTCCTGATTGCAGTGCAGGGACGAGCGAAAACAACTGCATCCTAGTGGGGAATGCACTTTCTCCCAGTTCATCCATGGAATGAGGACTAGCTGGCATGGCTGCACGAAGGTTTTTGGGACATGTGCGCGGACAAGAGGCATTGTGGTCTGCTTATTTCTACAAATAGCGGTGCTTAAATTTAGTGGAACTGCACAAGAAGTTCATATGGTCAGTACACTACATGGTTCAGTTCAGCATTCCAACTGAGAACACAATTATAATTGGTTATTCTGGAATGAGAGAACCTAACTGAGGGAGTCCCGGACTAGGGGGTGTCCGGATAGCCGGACTATCGTCACGGCCGGACTCCAAGACTATGAAGATACAAGATTGAAGACTTCGTCCCGTGTCCGGATGGGACTTTCCTTGGCGTGGAAGGCAAGCTTGGCGATACGGATATGTAGATCTCCTACCATTGTAACCGACTCTGTAACCCTAACCTATCCGGTGTCTATATAAATCGGAGGGTTTTAGTCCGTAGGACGAACAACAAGCATACCATAGGCTAGCTTCTACGGTTTAGCCTCCTTGATCTCGTGGTAGATCTACTCTTGTACTACCCATATCATCAATATTAATCAAGCAGGAGTAGGGTATTACCTCCATCGAGAGGGCCCGAACCTGGGTAAAAACATCGTGTCCCTTGTCTCCTGTTACCATCCGCCTAGACGCACAGTTCGGGACCCCCTACCCGAGATCCGCCGGTTTTGACACCGACATTGGTGATTTCATTGGGAGTTCCTCTGTGTCGTCACCGATAGGCCCGATGGCTCCTTCGGTCATCAACAACGATGCAGTCCAGGGTGAGACTTTTCTCCCCGGACAGATCTTCGTGTTCGGCGGCTTTTCACAACGGGCCAATTCGCTTGGCCATCTGGAGCAGATCGAAAGCTACGCCCCTGGCCATCAGGTCAGATTTGGAAGTTTGAACTATACGGACGATATCCGCGGAGACTTGATCTTCGATGGATTCGAGCCGCAGCCGAGCGTGCCGCACTGTCTCGATGGGCATGATCTAGCTCGCCACCGAGCAAAGGCCTCGAGGCCGCACCAAGATCCGCCCGACCCTTAATCCGGAGCGGATTCCCGATCGAGGACGAGTGGTTGGACACCGCCTCGGGGGCTACAATCTCTACGGCGATCGAGCCGAACTCCATCCCTGTCCTTTGCGAAGACCTCGACTCCAGGGTGCCGGACTCCTCTCCGGACTCCGAACCCTCCGCGCCCCTGCCAATCGAACCCGATTGGGCGCCGGTCATGGAGTTCACGGCCGCGGACATCTTTCAACACCCGCCCTTTGGCGACATCCTGAATTCGCTAAAGTCTCTCTCTTTATCCGGAGAGCTCTGGCCGGACTACGGTCAGGAAGGTTGGGATGCGGACGACGAAGAAATTCAACGCCCACCCACCAACCACTTCATAGCCACTGTCGAAAGATTACACGACGTGCTCGATTTCGACTCCGAAGACATCGACGGTATGGACGACGATGTAGGAGACAACAATGAGCCAGCACCTATAGGATGCTGGACAACCACCTCATCTCACGATGTATACATGGTGGATACACCTAAAGGAAATGAAGACGAGGAACAACGGGATGCTACGAAGGATAAATCCCTCGAAAAGCAGTCAAAACGGCAACGTAAACGCCGCACAAAGTCCCGCCTCAACAAAGACCCAACCATAGAGCAGGGCGAACCGGTGGACAACGAACAAGCTATCGAGCAATCGTCCGAACAAGACAACTTGGATAAACAATCTGTCCCCGACGAAGACAACAGTCCGGACGATCTGACGCCGGACAAACTATTGGAGCAAAATGACCTCTAGAAAAGGCTCGTCGCCACTGCGCGTAGCCTGAAAAAGCATAAGCGGAAGCTCAAAACAGCGGAAGATGCACTCAGGATCAGATGGAGCAAAGTACTCAGCACCGTAGACAAGTACGGTGACAGTCGCCGAACAAAGAGCTACCCGAAAAGAAAGCTACTGCCCGAATTCGACGAGGAGGCCTTAGATCCCCCACAATTAAAAAGCAAGAAGGCCACCGGTCAGATGGACGACCTCACGGCAAAAAGAGAGCGGCGAATGGTGCCGCACACAAGCCAATATGCGATCCGCATAAGGATTCACATCAAACAGATGGCCCAGTTAGGTCCATCTATGGGCCAAGAAAGCATGCTCGTCAAAGCAATGCAATACGCCAAAATTCCGAAGATCACGGCACACCCAAATATAGGGGCGCCGCACACCCCCTATCTTTCACCGATGAGGTGCTGGATCATGAATTTCCAGTGGGATTCAAACCCGTAAACATAGAGGCATACGACGGAACAACAGACCCTGGAGTCTGGATTGAGGATTACATCCTCCACATACACATGGCTAGAGGAGACGATCTCCACGCCGTAAAATACTTACCCCTTAAACTCAAAGGGCCAGCTCGGCATTGGCTTAAGAGCCTCCCCAAAAATACCATTGGAAGCTGGGAAGAGCTCGAGGATGCATTTCGGGCAAATTTTCAGGGGACTTATGTCCGCCCTCCGGATGCATTTATCTAAGTCACATAACTCAACAGCCCGAGAGTCAGCCCGAAATTTGGAACAGGTTCCTTACTAAAAAGAACCAAATAGTCGACTATCCGGACGCCAAGCCTTAGCAGCTTTCAAACACAACGTCTGAGACGAATGGCTCGCAGACACCTCGCCAAGAAAAGCCAAGAACAATGGCAGCATTAATAAGCCTCATGACCCGCTTATGCTGGAGAGGATAGCTGGCTAGCAAGATGCAGCACCAACACCCAAGTACATCCAAATCAGGGATGGAAATGGAAACCATGGCGCAACAAGGACCAGCGCCGGATTAAAAGGAACAGTCCAAAGAGCACGGCACCAACGCCGGATTCAAAAGCTCACGCAGTAACAACAAAAACTGACTCTTAAGGACAATAGCGATGAGCTATCCAACTTCAACAAAATCTTGGACAAGATATGTCAAATCCACAGACTCTGGAGGCTCGCTAACCATACCCACGAAATTGTTGGGTCTTCAAACAGTCCGCAGACTGAACGCCGAACACAAGGGGCTCGACACACCAAGTGAAGATGACGACGAGCACCACAAGCAGAGCCCCAGAAAACAAAAGACTTTCCCACAAGAGGTTAAAACAGTAAACTCACTTCACATGATCAAAGGGAAAAACAGAGCGGTGCCCACTAAAAGGCGCCACTGCACACCGGGTTGTCAAAACCAATCACCTTCGACCATCGTGACTATTCCAAAATATCCGAACACAGGATGGACTGCCCCGATATTGATCCTATAATCGACGGATTCCAATTTACACGAATCCTCATGGATGGCGGCAGTGACATAAACCCGATATATCAGACACAATCCGCAGGATGGGGATAAACCCAACCAAAATTCGCCAGTAGCAACACCTCCTTTAAAGGAGTAATGCCAGCCCATATGCCCATTGTACGGGCTCCATACGCTAGAAGTTGTGTTCGGTTCATCCGACAACTTCCGTCGCGAAGGTTACTCTTCCATATCGCCCGCTTAAAAGTAGCCATCAAGCACTATTGGGACGCTTGAAGCTTTACCGCTTTAACGCAATACCGCATTATGCATCTCTAACACTTAAAATGCCCGGTCCACGCGGCATCATCTCGTTAAAAGGAAGTATTAAGTGTTACTCGAGCATGGAAGAACGGGAAACTGCCTTGACAGCCCCACAGCTATCCGGCTCTGCTAGGCAAAGAACCTGAATTGGTCATTCAAACCCCGGACACGGCTAGACGAGTCCGGCGACTACTAACGGCATACCCCCATACGAGGGGCTGCATGCATGTATAACAAGAGACAATAAAGCTGAACTTTATTCACTTCTTCGAACCATACTCTGTTTATTTAATATTAAGTACATCTTTCAGACGATCCTTTTCTTTTAAACTAAGTTCCCTCGCTTACGTGATGAACAACGTGCTACACCCGCCCAAGATACGGCACAACGGAGACACAGCGCAGACGCAAGAGGGACCCGCTGTAAGGATTCTTTTCAGATTAAGACCTGCGTAAACCTTTTTACTGTCTCTTGTTGATATACATCCCCGGTTCCTTACTATAACCGAGGAGGAGGCTGGCGTTTTGGCATTGGCCGCACCAGAATTTTTGCACGCACGGACACCGGGGCTTAGGGCATTATTCTGCCCATTTTCATAAAGACCGAATACCTTAGGGAGTATTCGCGCCTCGAGATTAGGCCTTATGTGCATCAGCTCAATCATGTCTTTGGTCAAATGTTGGGTTGCCCGGCCTGTGTTTTGCTGCCTTACGTTCCGCTTTCACGGCTAACGCGGCACTGTGGAGAACTATGCGATTGTGCCCGGTTCGCCGGGCGAGCACCTCAAGAGAGAAAGCCAAAACTGACTGTCATGATATAGCGAGAGACTGGTCAACCACTCGATGACTCACAGAATGTTTAGGATTCCTCCGCATTAACGAAGGACGGTTTTCGGTCAGCACATACGCACTTCAATTCGGGAGAGCGCGATGCCCTGTGGGCTATATAGTAGCCCCACCCTCGAACTCATATGGCTAAGTGAAAGTGATAAAGCATTATAGTCCGGTTGCTCGGTTTGCTATGCTATCACCTCCTTAACAGGACCAAGACGTTGGATTAAGTGTGAAAAGCGCTTTCTTTTAAACACCCCGCACTATGTGCGTGGGGGCTGAAGCCAAGGACTGCCATCTTTCGGGTTATATACACATATACATAAACGGCCGCGACAGGGAGTAGTTTACTACTTGAACGCACAAGTATAAAAAGCTCTTATATTATATTGAAACATTGTTTTCACAAATCATACATGTCATTTAAACATAATATCCTTCGAAAATCGTGTCTTTATTAAACAAGCGCCGGCAGACTTCTTCAAAGTAGTGCTCGGCGGTACTCAGCTTCTGTCCGAATCTTGGGATGCAACGTCGGTGGCCTTCATCTCTGCCCAAGATGTCTTGACACGGCAAGAGCCATCCGCGCCCTCAATACACGCCGATCGCTTCATTGCGCCGACGCTGTACCGCATCAAGGAACTGCTGCACTAAACCAAAATAGCTCTTGGTGGGTCCGCCCGCCACAAGTGAGTCAAGACATGCTTCATGGCAAATCCGACAACCGATTCAGCTCGCCCATTCGCCAACCGATCTTTCAACGGCAGAGGACGCCCGGACTATGGAATTGCGACCAATATAGCTCTTCCTTCAGTGCCCTTCCGCCCCAAAAGTGCTCAACGCGTCCATGGCGCTTCGCCGCCAAGTCCAGATAAGCATCCTCCGAACTCCACAACTTATCCAACTGAGCATACTTTGGATCTGTATATTTCCTCCGTAGCAGAAACGGTTTTCTAGCCGCAATTGCCCCAGACCGACTTAGCTCCTCCTTGGCAGCTCTCAAAGCCGATTGGGCATTCTTGGATTCGCGGCGGCCTTTTTAAACCCTCTTGTTCCGCTTTGACGTTTTTTTCAAGAACCTCACAGCGATCGGTAGTATTCCTTAACTTTTGGCCATATCGGCCATTTCCTCTTTTTTTGGCAAAGGAGCAGCCCGCTCGCTTTAGCTCTTCGCCGCCTTTAAAGCGCCGCATCGACCTCGGCTTGCTCTTTTGCTCGGCGAAGTTCCGCCCGCAGCTCCTCCACGGCAGCGGCATCATCCGCATTAAGCATACGAATAGTAAGACATGGGCGTCAAGCCCCTTACCAGTGTCCGCATAGAAGTCGTGATACCTTGTGACTCGTCAAACCGCTTATTGACCAGCGATGTCCGTGATCCGCCTCGTCAAGTTGCCGCTTTAGTTCGGTATATTCATCATCCGGCTGGCCTCGAACACCCCGCCACCTGTTTAGGAGCGGCGATATGTTATAATCGAGAGTTTGATCTCGACGTTGTCAATTTTGACAACATCGAGTCTCAGGCTACTATCTATACAGGCGATTTTATATGCATAAATGTCGAAGGTACATCATTTTTGCGTACCTCAAACCCCGTCAAGAAGCTTCGACGGCTTCATGCAATCCGCTCTCGCGGATGCAATTCTTTCAATCACCGTATCCATTAGAGCACGGTGATCTTCTGAAATAGCCGCTTCGCCCGAGCAGATCCTTCACTCCTCCGATCAAGACACCACTTGGCGCTGGACCTTCCAGCCCGCGGACTTGGGGAACCCTCGCGACGACACCTCCGGGTCGTCCGCCCACGTGAGGGTGCGACAGGTGGAGGCGTTTTCTCCATCATCTCGGAAGAAGATCCTCAAGACAAGCTCACTGAGAAGGGCTGAGGTCCGAACTACAAGGTACAATTTCGTTATCTTCATGAATAAATACAGGATGTTCCTTATTTACAAGACCCTTCTTTTTACTTACGGCTCATTTGGAGGGCTGATCCCCTTGGGGAAATAATGCGGCTGGGTTACTTCCCGGTAGCGGACTCTCCGCCGAAGATTCCTTTCCCTCTTTGAGGCCTTGACCTTCGGATCTTCCAGGCGGTCCTCTTCTCTCCTCGGAAGGTGGGACTCTTAATCCCTCCTTCCTTGATAGCCCTCCTTCATAGAGGCGAGTTGCTTCCCGCTCCCCCTTCGCCTTCTTCAAAAGCGCGACCTTCAACATCTTGGTGAGCATGGGATCCGGCGTGGTCTCGGGAGGAGCTGGACACCTTATTAACTTTGCCTTGGCTATCCACTCCTGTTCAAGAAGCGGCTCCTTTAAAGGGCATATATATATAATAAATGAATGAACAGCTTGTCCGGTTCTGGGACTACTTACTTGAGTATCTGGGTGATTGCAGCTTAGTCTTGCGTCCTCGGTCAAGTTCGGACACTTCTCTTGTGATCCGAAGAACAGTTTATACATCTCCACAGGCGTCGTGCCCATAAAATTTTGAGAGCTCGTGGTCCCTCGGATTGAATTCCCACAGGCGGAGGGGCGGCGTTGGCGGGGCTGCGCCGGATCACCATAACCGCGCCATTGCAACCAGATTGATCCTCTTTCCCGGAGGTCTCGAATACGGCCTGCAGCAAGGGAACGCCCTGGACGGCCCCAGCCGAGCCCCTTGTTGACCCATGATGCCAGCCGCTGTGGTGGACTGGAAGGAAGGCAGGGGCGCCGCCCATTTGGTGCCCCGAGCGGTGATATAAAACCACTCCCGCTGCCACAAACCAAGCTCCTCTTGAAAAGAGCCTCGGCCACGGAGCATCAGACATTTGCTTATGACCGCCCCTCCCGACTCTGCTTGTTGCCCTCGATCATCTTTGGCTCCACCTTGAAGGTCTTGAGCCACAATCCAGAAAGAGGAATCAACTGCTGCAAGTGGCGCAGGTTATGGTGATCCGCGCCTTCAGCCCCTGCTAACGCCGCCTCCGCCTGTGGGAATTCAACCGAGGGACCACGAGCCTCCAAAATTTTATGGGCACGACGCCTGTGGAGATGTATAAACTGTTCTTTGGATCACAAGAGAAGTGTCCGAACTTCACCGAGGACGCAAGACTAAGCTGCAATCACCAGACACTCAAGTAAGTAGTCCCAGAACCGACAAGCTGTTCATTCATTTATTTTATATATATGCCCTTTAAAGGAGCCGCTTTTGAACAGGAGTGGATAGCCAAGGCAAAGTTAATAGGTGTCCGCCCTCCCAGAGACCACGCCGATCCCATGCCGACCAAGATGTTGAAGGTCGCTACTTTTGAAGAAGGCGAAGGGGGAGCGGGAAGCAACTGCCTCTACGAAGGAGACTATCAAGGAAGGAGGGATTAAGAGTCCCACCTTCCGAGGAGAGAAGAGGACCGCTTCGGAAGATCCGGAGGTCAAGGCCTCAAAGCGGGGTGAGGGAGTCCTGGATTAGGGGGTGTCCGGATAGCCGGACTACCATCATCAGCCGAACTATCATCTGCCGGACTATCGTCACGGCCGGACTCCAAGACTATGAAGATACAAGATTGAAGACTTCGTCCTGTGTCCGGATGGGACTTTCCTTGGCGTGGAAGGCAAGCTTGGCGATACGGATATGTAGATCTCCTACCATTGTAACCGACTCTGTGTAACCCTAACCTATCCGGTGTCTATATAAACCGGAGGGTTTTAGTCCGTAGGATGAACAACAATCATACCATAGGCTAGCTTCTAGGGTTTAGCCTCCTTGATCTCGTGGTAGATCTACTCTTGTACTACCCATATCATCAATATTAATCAAGCAGGAGTAGGGTATTACCTCCATCAAGAGGGCCCGAACCTGGGTAAAAACAACGTGTCCCTTGTCTCCTGTTACCATCCGCCTAGACGCACAGTTCGGGACCCCCTACCCGAGATCCGCCGGTTTTGACACCGACACTAACCCTGGATGGTGGCAACAAGAAAAACCAGAGTGAACTCCAGGAAATAAAAGCCTGCCTAGGGAGGCCCTTTGCTCAGACAAGCCTTGCTTGATTTTTCCTAATTTGTAAATCTTCACACAACTTCGTCTTTTGTTGTGAACTAGTATATGTTTGTTATGTTCTATGAATCATTGAGATGTATAAAATTGCTTAACTTATGCTTTTCAAGTATTTTATGAAGCCAAGTTTATTGTGAATGTTCCACATGAACGTTGGACTAGCGTGTGAATGTTTGGAATTTACATTGTGGCCTTAGTTAACTACAGGAACCATTGTAACAAGATACGTAGTTGCTTATATGTCAGACAGCAGATTATTGATTGTTAGCTCGTCGATAGCCGACTTTTCTAGTGTTGAAGCGAGTTGAGCCAATGTGTCGTGTTTTGCACAACTGCTTACAAGTGGGGTAGCACCAACAGTGTTTACAAGTACTTAACCAGCCTTACGTACCCTATGTATACGTCTGCAAATAGTTCTCGAACGAGTACTCTATTTCATCAAGCACACACTGCTCGTATGATAAACCGTGACAACTTATGTCTTACCATGCCATATTCATGAAAAACTAGTGAGGACGCATCTGTTTCGGCAACAATTAGGATGGTTCTCACATGATTCACGGGCACACAAAAGTAGCAGCAGTTCCCATAGACGGATTCAAACAGAGTACTAGCCCAGAGGGCTCGATAATAGGCAAGGTTCGGATAATTAGACACAATCCAAACTACTATTAAACACTAGCTGGGGCAACTATTTCATGCCTCGATCTAATTTGGGATGGACACAAGATGGACCTTGCCATGAACATCATTGAGGACGTCCGGCAGCAGCTCAATCCTGTGAACCTTACTGAAGATAACCTTGTGGCCTTGCCACTCATAAACTTGTTTGTGGAGGCATGCCACGTCATCTTCCTGTGTAAGCTTGACAAGAACAGTATGCCTCACAAATGAAGGAGTAGCTTTGAACTTCTTGTGCTTCAGTACACCCTGGAAAACACGCCTGACAACAGTGAGGCTGGAATACATCTCGACATTGGTATAAGTGCAAATGGTTTCTCGGATCCAACAACCTAAGAACTCTGTTTTCCCAGTGCGTATATTCAGGTCATCCGCCTCATAGCGAGTGACATGTACAGCCACACAATCCTTGTCTACATCAGGGCTCTAATTGAAATAGAAACAAATTCTGAATTACTTTCCAATATAAGAAACACTGGTTATTTAAACCACTATGTAGAGTCAAAAGTATGCATGACAGGGAAGGTAGCATGGCATCGAAGCTAATAAAATTTTGCATTATTTATCACCACATACTTAGATGAAAAACCACAATCGAGATCGACAAAGAAGAAAATCACCTTGGGCAGCTCAACGGGGGACACATCCTCAAAGGGGAAAACTGCTCCTGCAGGGCCACGGGGGATGTAGCCTCAAACGGGGCGTTGACCATCTCAGTAGTAGCCGTGAGAGTATCTGGGGTCGGCTCGGTGCCTCCCTCCATCTTCTTGGAGCTCTCTGTCTCGTGGGGATTAGCCTCCCGCATCTGCTCCAACATTGGTAGATCTTTGCCTGGTTCTCCTTGGTCCATCATGAAACTGACGAATACTAGGAGACCACTGAAAGGAAAACACAACCGCAATGACAATGAAACAAAAAATAGAGTGAGGATCGGTTACTGCTTTGCAAAAGTTCTTTTTTTTCTGAACGAAAATATACCAACATCACGGATCTGCTTACCTTCCCTTCGTTGGGAGAGAAGAATAGTGGCAGATGTGAGTGTTGGCTTCCTTGAAGATGGTGAGAGAGAAGGGGATTCAGCGAAGAGTGAACTGATGGTTGCTTTGTCACTCAAACTTAGACTGTGGGGAGGTGGGGTTTTGTGATACGACGGCTCGTTACTACCGTGCTACGACCGGGGTGACTCTCCGCCTGCATACTGCCTTCTAATTTGGTGGATGTCATTTGGGCCCCCGCGCTGCATGGCCCGCATGTTGGTGAACAAAAGTAAAACGGCATTCAGTAGAGGGAGACGTTTCGATGACCTCGGACGAGCCATAAGTGGTAGTGTATCCACTGTACTAGTAGTAATTGTTTTTCTGGGTAGCTCTAGAGTGTCTCCACTGTACTAGTACTAATTGTTTCTCTGGGCCCAAGACAAAACAGCCCATCCACCCTAGTAAATAATAAAATCAATTCAAAAGCCCATATATTTACTTAATGAGAGGCGCTACCCAGCACACCCCCTCCCCCCCTAAAAAAACATGGGTGCTCTTCTTCCTCTTCACTCCCACCCACCTCACGTCGGCTCGCTCCACTCGTACCCCCAAATTCCTCACCTCGCTCCTACAGAAAACCCCAGATCCCCTTCTTCCTCACTACTACATAGCTCCCCTTCTTCTTCACTCACACTACAACTAGGCTCGTCATTCGTTACTCTGCTCAAATCCGTGAGCTCGACGCAATACCCTCGAAGAAAATGGAGTCAGCTGACCCCATCGCAAAGAAGATGAGGCTCCCGCCAGCGGCGACACCTGTTGTAGATGCTGCACCCGGCAGCGCGGGGATAATCGGCGAGCCCGCCCCCACCGGATCCCAGGAACCCGGAGAATCTCGGGTGAACCGCATCAGCGATCTCCCGGACGCCATCCTTGGGAAGATCATCTCGCTTCTCCCCACCAAGGATTGCTGCCGCACCCAAGTCCTCTCGATTCGGTGGCGCCCTCTATGGCGCGTCGCGCCCCTTAATCTCGACTGTCGTCATCTATCTCTCTTTAATGATTTTGAACTCCCCAGAGCCATCATCTCCTCCCACCAGGGCTCCGTTCAAAGCCTCTGCATCCCGTCATGCTACCTGAGCAAGCATACCATGCCCTACACGGTGGACGCATGGCTGAAATCCCCTGAAATCACAGAACTATAGCTTCTTGAGTTCTACTATTCCCCAGGAAATCACCTACCATATACCGAACTCCATGTACTTGTGCCCTCAGCACCGATGTCCATCTCACGGTTTTCCTCCTCTCTCCACACTGCCACCTTTGCACTGTGTTACTTACCAGACAATCTGGTACTAAATCTTCGACTCCATTTCTCAAAAAACTTTAACTTGTGCGGGTCCCTTTATCGGAGGCCTCATTGCACAACATCATCCACTCCAGTTGCCCTGCCCTGGAGTGCTTGGTGCTTGTTTTCACAGTTAAAATCGGTTGTCTCCAAATAAAGTCGCCTAACCTTGTAAGAATTGGAATTTCTTTTTGACAAAAGGCAGCTCATCATCCAAGATGCCCCTTCACTTCAAAGGTCGATCCTTGATTCTAGTTATTCGCCGTCGCAAATAACCGTCCTCTCTGCGCCTAAACTGGAGACCTTAGGTGTAATACATGGTCTCTGTGCTCATTTCAAGATGGTGTTTGGCTCCTCAGTTCTTCAGGTACTGTATATTATCATCTACACTTGTAACCATAAGCTGCATTTTAAATTTCTGCGCATAGTTTATATATCATCTTGGAGTACACATTTTGTACTAATATTATGTTCTATGCTCAATGAAGAGTTTCTCCATTGATAGCCTATGAATGGTGCTGGATTCTATCAAGATCTTATATATCCAAATGAATAGTTTTGGTCTGAACAAGATTATTGGCTTGCTGCAATGCTTTCCATGTTTGAAGAAGTTGTATATAAAGGTGATAATTTCACGCACATTGGAAGCCCACATATAGTGTACTAGAATTAACCGTTCAGTTGTTGCTCTTTCAACACTCTTTTTTTAGACCTTAACTGTTTTCAATCTTCATGTCTATTTAGGAAACAAGACGGGGTAAGAAAGTTATAACCAATCGATGGATTCGTAAGCACTGGGATTTTCTCACTTCTCATGACATTTGATTGAAGACAATAACACTGGAACGATATGTAGCCAACCATGCAAACACTTGATTTGTCACATTCTTCATGCTGAATGCGAGGTTACTATTGTCCATCAGGCTTAAATTATCAGCAGTATGGTTTTCACGGATGGGTATGTCGAAGAGCAAAAAAAGGAGTTTTAGGTGGACAAAAGAGCTTCTGAACGCGCACGGCTTCTATTTACAACATCTTGTGGTCATAATCCAATAAATTTTACGACCCAGGATGTTCATTCTATGGACCTGACCGATCCATTTGACTGTGACTGTAGAAATCAGTGCTGGAGTTAGATGTTGTTGCCCTTTTCAATCTGGGTTTTGTCTAAACCTGATGAACAATTAACCCTCGTGCTTTTCTATAGTTTATAAGCTGGAGTTAGATGTTGTTTCCCTTTTCAACTCGGCTATGAATGTCATATTTTCTTTGAAACAAGGAAATGGCTTGCCATCATTTAATTAAGAGTGAAATATTGTAAGAAATCCCAACCAAGGGAAATAACATCACTCTCGCCAGCTGCTTGAGCTCACTGTGCATTACAGGACCCAAGTGATTAGCCCCCACCAGCACCCACAAACTTATTTTGAACTAGCACACCAAATGGGTTGAAAATTTTCATAAGAAAGGATGCATGACCATGGAAAATTTGAATTCTGACATTTGGGACCCACGAGGAAAAAGCCTATCCAAGGTGGTGTCGACTTACTAGCTAGTCAACAAATGATTCTGCCTATCAGCTGTTGGATTGACATCCAACATCTGTCGTGTATCTTCTATCTCTTGTCTTCTTCCTCCAGCCGCCCAAACCAAACCACCAAGTCGGTTTCACCTGCTCCCGCCTCCCATGGCTGGCTGCGCCTCCGCCGCCCCACCGTACCCTCCAACGTTGGCCAGTCCCTCCCTCTATTCTCCCACACATCCTGTTATTCTTCGGCGATGTCAGCCCCAACACGCACCCACACCCGAACTAGTCAACCTTCGTACTCCCCTTCGCATGCGATTGAACCGGCGCATATTCCACGGCTCCTGTTCGTTCCGTCTGAGGCCTCGCCGTCGTCCTCCGCCTTGGTTCGCTCGTCGTGCACGGTGTGCTGCCCTCTTGCGTTGTCAACGTCGTCAATAACCGAGAGGAACAAGGAGATGATTGTACATGGAGAGGATGACAGTAGGGACCCACCAGGGTCATGCTAGTACGCAAGCAAGTGCCTCGTTATTACAAGCCCCAAAAAATGGTTCCTCCTAATGGTTGGACATCTGGGGCACGCGCCATTGCCAACGTAGTCAATAAACGAGAGAATTACACAACGAGCGGCTGACACCAGGGACCCAGCAGGTCGCGCAGTTGTTATTTACTTTTTTTAGGAACAAGCAGTTGTTATTTATACTAGTTTTAGAGACGGATCAGGGTAACAGCAGGGTTGTGGCCCGTCTAGCCAGCGTTTTATTTATGTTTACCACATCATGAGCCTAGTTGTGTTTTTTCTTGCTGAAAATGGCTAGCCCAGTTCTACTTTTTTTAAGAAATACCCAATCGAGGCCTACTTGCTTTGTCAGCCCTGCTCGGCTGCAAATCTTTCAAGACAAGGAGAGTTTTATTCGGCTTGCCCAGAAAATGGCCTATCAGTAATGAGAAATGGGCTGTACATTTTTAAAACACATCAAACCGGGAATTAGTTTCAACTTTTTTTCATTTCAAGATTTAGATTCCATTGATTTTTATATGTGGACAATTATTTGGATTTTGTATTTATATAAATTTATTTTCCAAATTAGTTTGAACGTGACTCAAAATTTCAGGATTAAAAACAGTTGACCGCACCGAATATGCAAAATTTCATATAATTTTTAACCGTGGCCACAATATGGGCTGTAATGCTAACAAAATGAAGATGGACTCCAAAAAAATCCTTAAGAATTGGCAAATAGGCTGTAAATTATTAGAAATAATGACAGATGGGTTGTATGCTGTTTTCCACACATTTGAGGCTAACTTGTGCGCCTACTATAGGTTGACGCGTATGCTTTGCTAAAAAAAAGGTTGACGCACACGCAACACCGTGTCAACTTAGTCAACACACGAGAGCAGTGACTGTTGGATGTCCATCCAATGGCCGTCGTGCTTCTTCAATCTCTGCTCTTCCTGCTCCAGCCGCTCATACAAGCGCCGTGGACTGCTCGCTTCCTCCTCCTGCGGCCGGCTGTGCTGCCGCGCTAGGCCTCACCGCCCCATCGTACTCCCATCGCTGGCCTAGCCATCCCTCTACTCACCCACACCTGCTGTTATTCTCCGGCGGCGGCAGACGAACAAGTAAACCCTCGTACTCCCCTTCGCGCGGGAAACAACTCCCAAGCCTTCCCTAGCTCCGTGTCGTTCCCTTCGTAGGCCTTGCCATCGTCCATCGCCCTGGTGCTCTTGGCGCGGCGTCGTCAACGAAGGACGTCCATTGGAAGTGGACTGTACGTGGAGAGGTTGACAGCCGGGTCCACGGCCGCACGCAAGGAAATGCCTCCTTATTATGCGCAAAATAATGATTCCTCCACCTGACAGTTGGGACCCACTGGAAGGGCCTCTGTATTACGCGAAAAAACACTCCCCCCGCTAACAGCTCGGACCCACCAGCTATATCTTCTCACGCAAGGAAGTGCCTCCTTATTACGCACAAAAAAATGAATACTCCCCCTGCTAGCTGGGACCCACCATAGTGGGAGGCTGACTTGTGGGCCTACTAAGTTGACGCGGATGGTGGGCTTTGCCAACTTAGTCAATACGAATGACTGTAGCTCCAGTGACCGTACGATGTCCATCCAACGGCCGTAGTGCTTCTTCAACCTCTGGTCTTCTTGCTCCAGCCGCCCAAACCAGCGCCGGTCGTGTCGCCTGCTCCTGCGTCCCATGGCCGACTCTGCTGCCGCACAGGCCTGACCGCCCAATCCTACTCCAACCTCTGGCCAGGACATCCCTCTACTCAACCACAACCCATGTTATTCTATGACGATGGCAGCCTCACACTGCAGCCGAACCAGTCAACCCTTGTACTCCTCTCCGCGTGGGCATCCACTGCCGCGTCTTCCCCGGCTCAGCATCGTTCCCTTCCTAGGCCTCACCGTCGTCCACCGCCTTGGTGCTCTCGGTGTAGCGTGGTCAATGTGGTCAAGGAACGACTTTCATCGAAAGAGTACTCTACGTGGAGAGGCTGACAGCTGGGTCCACAGCCGCAGCAAGGAAGTGCCTCCTTATTACACGCAAAATAAGGATTCCTCCACCTAACAGCAGGGACCCACCGGACGGGCCACCGTATTTCACGAAAAACATTTCCCCCTGACTGCTGGGACCCACCAGCTACATCTTCGCACGCAAGGAAGGGCATCCATATTATGGGTAAAAAATATGATTCTCCCCCTGACAGCTAGGACCCACCAGCTATATCTTTGCATGGAAGGAAGTACCTCCTTACCTCCCTGATAGCTGGGACCCACCCGGTCAAACTGTACGTAGGGTTGTCTGTCTGGTCACGAACATGTACGTACATACTGGCCGATCAGTCTGTCTGCAGGCTGCAGCGATGAACCTTGGCCGAGTAAGGAAGGGCACGTGTCGTAGTAGAGGCGCGGACGTACCATGTTACGCAGTCCCGTCAATATCGTGTACACGTACGTACACCCAGGGTGCAAGAAAGTAAATACGGCCACGTACGTACATACGGGAGGGGTCTCGAACGCCTACTCGCGCATACGTACGACCAGGGCTCATGTACATGGAGAGACAGCGAGAGCAGCGACGGCGTCCTCTTCATCGGCATCCAATCGGCTGGGTCGGAACGGAGAAACTGCGCCGTGTTCATCGGGAGGCAGCGGAATGCGTCCTATTCATCGGGAGCCAACCGGCTTGGACGGAACAGCCGAAACGAGGCCTGGCGTACCGCAGAACGGAGGAAACGGCCTTCTGTTCGACCGCCTACGGTCGTAACGGGATCATGTTCACTGGGAGTGTCTGGCGTACCGCAAAATGGAGGAAACGGACTTCTCTTCGACCTCCTACGGTCGAAGCAGGGTCCTGTTGATCGGGAGGGGTGTGGCGTACCGCAAAACGGAGGAAACACATTTCTCTTCGACTTGCTACGGTCGAAACAAGGGTCCTGTTCACCGGGAGGGGTGTGGCGTACCGCAAACCGCGACTCCACGAGCTACTGTTCATCCACCGTCTACTGCCTCGCTCTAGCCTCCACGAGTTACTGTTCATCCACCGTCGACCTCCTCCAGCCTCCACCTATGACTGTTCATCCACGGCGTCTCCCTCCTGCCTCCGCCAGCTACTGTTCACCACGGGCTCCTGTTCATCCAGCCTCCACCGGCTACTGTTCAACCAGCCCTCTCCATGGGGTCGTGTTCAATCAGCCCTCCATGGGCTACTGTTCATCCAGCCCTCCACCGGCTACTATTCAACCAGCCCTCCACGGGGTCCTGTTCATCCACCCCCAACCGGCTCGATCGGGGTCCTGTTCATCCAATGGCAACGACTTCTACTACCACGGGGTCCTGTTCATCCAACCCCCACCAGGAACTGTTCATCCAACCCCCAACAACGCTCACTATTCATCAAGAGGCAGCAGGTTCGATCGGCTTCAGTTAGCAACAGTAGCGAAGGAATCGCTCGATCGGGTTTAGTTAACAGCCAGGGACTGATCGATCGCTCGGGTTCAGTAACGCGTAGCCAGTTGATAACCCACAAGTATAGGGGATCGCAACAGTTTTCGAGGGTAGAGTATTCAACCCAAATTTATTGATTCGACACAAGGGGAACCAAAGAATATTCTCAAGTATTAGCAACTAAGTTGTCAATTCATCCACACCTGGATAATTTAATATCTGCAGCAAAGTATTTAGTAGCAAAGTAATATGATAGTAGTGGTAACGGTAACAAAGGTAACAGTAGCAAAAGTAATATTTTTGGTGTTTTGTAGTGATTGTAACAGTAGCAACGGAAAAGTAAATAAACGAAGAACAATATATGAAAAGCTCGTAGGCATTGGATCGGTGATGGATAATTATGCCGGATGCGGTTCATCATGTAACAATCATAACATAGGGTGACACAGAACTAGCTCCAATTCATCAATGTAATGTAGGCATGTACTCCGAATATAGTCATAGAAAAGAACTTGCATGACATCTTTTGTCCTACCCTCCCGTGGCAACAGGGTCCTAGCGGAAACTAAGGGATATTAAGGCCTCCTTTTAATAGAGTACCAGACCAAAGCATTAGCACATAGTGAATACATGAACTCCTCAAACTATGGTCATCACCGGGAGTGGTCCCGATTATTCTCACTTCGGGGTTGCCGGATCATAACACATAGTGGGTGACTATAGACTTGCAAGATAGGATCAAGAACACACATATATTCATGAAAACATAATAGGTTCAGATCTGAAATCATGGCACTCGGGCCCTAGTGACAAGCATTAAGCATAGCAAAGTCACAGCAACATCAATCTCAGAACATGGTGGATACTAGGGATCAAACCCTAACAAAACTAACTCGATTACATGATAGATCTCATCCAACCCATCACCGTCCAGCAAGCCTACGATGGAATTACTCACGCACGGCAGTGAGCATCATGAAATTGGTGATGGAGGATGGTTGATGATGATGACAGCGATGAATCCCCCTCTCCGGAGCCCCGAACGGACTCTAGACCAGCCCTCCCGAGAGGTTTTAGGGCTTGGCGGCGGCTCCTTATCGTAAAACGCGATGATTTCTTTTCCTTGATGTTTTTCTCCCCGAAAGCAAATATATAGAGTTGGAGTTGGCGTCGGAGGAGCTCCAGGGGGCCCACGAGGTAAAGGGGCGCACCCCCCACCCTCGTGGACAGGGTGTGGGCCCCCTAGTCTTCATCTTTTGCAACGATTTATTATTATTTCCAAATAGACGTTCCGTGGAGTTTCAGGTCATTCCGAGAACTTTTGTTTCTGCACATAAATAACACCATGGCAATTCTGCTGAAAACAACGTCAGTCCGGGTTAGTTCCATTCAAATCATGCAAGTTAGAGTCCAAAACAAGGGCAAAAGTGTTTGGAAAAGTAGATACGACGGAGACGTATCAACTCCCCCAAGCTTAAACCTTTGCTTGTCCTCAAGCAATTCAGTTGACAAACTGAAAGTGATAAAGAAAAACTTTTACAAACTCTGTTTGCTCTTGTTGTTGTAAATATGTAAAGCTAGCATTCAAGTTTTCCGCAAAGATTATGACTAACCACATTTTCAATAACTCTCAGGTCTCATGTTTACTCATATCAATAGCATAATCAACTAGCGAGCCATAATAATAAATCTCGGATGACAACACTTTCTCAAAACAATCATAATATGATATAACAGGATGGTATCTCGCTAGCTCTTTTCTGAGACCGCAAAACATAAATGCAGAGCACCTTTAAAGATCAAGGACTGACTAGACATTGTAATTCATGGTAAAAGAGATCCATCATAGTCATACCCAATATAAATTAATGGTAATGAATGCAAATGACACAAGCGCTCTCCAAACTAGTGCTTTTTAATAAGAGGGTGATGACTCAACATAAAAGTAAATAGATAGGCCCTTCGCAGAGGGAAGCAGGGATTTGTAGAGGTGCCAGAGCTCGGTTTTGAAACAGAGATAAATAATATTTTGAGCGGCATACTTCCATTGTCAACATAACAACCAAGAGATGGCGATATCTTCCATGCTACACACATTATAGGCGGTTCCCAAACAGAATGGTAAAGTTTATACTCCCCCTCCACCAACAAGCATCAATCCATGACTTGCTCGAAACAACGAGTGTATCCAACTAGCAACAGTCCCAGGGGGATTTTTGTTTGCAATTATTTTGATTTAGTTTGCATAAAGCATGGGACTGGGCATCCCGGTGACCAGTCATTTTCTCGTGAGTGAGGAGCGGAGTCCACTCCTCTTGAGAATAACCCGCCTAACATGGAAGATAAGGGCAGCCCTAGTTGATACATGAGCTATTCGAGCATACAAAACATAATGTTTATTTGAAGGTTTAGAGTTTGGTACATACAAATTTACTTGGAACGGCAGGTAAATACCGCATATAGGAAGGTATAGTGGACTCATATGGAATAACTTTGGGGTTGAAGGGATTGGATGCACAAACAGTATTCCCGCTTAGTACAAGTGAAGACTAGCAAAAGACTGAGAAGCGACCAACTAGAGAGCGACAACAGTCATGAACATGCATTAAAATTAATAAACATTGGATGCAAGCATGAGTAGGATATAATCCACCATGAACATAAATATCATGAAGGCTATGTTGATTTGTTTCAACTACATGTGTGAACATGTGCCAAGTCGAGTCACTTAAATCATTCAAAGGAGGATACCACCCCATCATACCACATCACAACCATTTTAATAGCATGTTGGCACGCAAGGTAAACCATTATAACTCATAGCTAACCAAGCATGGCATAAGCAACTATGATCTCTAATTGTCATTGCAAACATGTTTATTCATAATAGGCTGAATCAGGAACAATGAACTCGTCATATTTACAAAAACAAGAGAGGCCGAGTTCATACCAGCTTTTCTCATCTCAGTCAGTCCATCATATATTGTCATAATTGCCTTTCACTTGCATGACCGAATGATGTGAATAATAATAAGAGTGTACGTGCATTGGACTAAACTGGAATCTGCGAGCATTCAATAAACAGGAGAAGACAAGGCAATATGGGCTCTTGGTTAAATCAACAATAATGCATATAAGAGCCACTTCAACAATTTAATCATGGTCTTCTCCTATCGACCCCCAAAGAAAAGAAAAGAAATAAAACTATTTACACGGGAAAGCTCCCAACAAGCAAAAGAAGAACAGGAAAATGTATGCTGGTGATTCTTGCATCAGAAACCTTCCTGGTTTCCCCCACAGTAATGGTGTCAATAAACCCATCCACATCTTTGCGATGTGGTTCATCTAAGGTACCCTCGAAGGGTATTTTGCAAACCTTGCAAAATTCATCTAGTGGCATCTTCTGAACAACATCATATAAATGAAACTCTACTGAAGGAGGTGTTTCCTTAGGAAAATAGTAGAAGTTTTGCACAAAAGTATTAGTGAGTAAGAGATACTGATGACGTTGGTCGCGGAGGAAGACGGTGAGGCCAGCATTCTCAGCCAATGAATAGAAATCATCATAAATCCCGGCTTTTCTCAAGAAATCATCGGAAGGCCATTCACACGGCCGGATCTCCGCGGTGCGAGGCAAATTATATTTGGGCCTCTGTGCTTCTTCATTTTGCTTTTCCTTCGAGCTTCGGCTCGATGAACCCCTCAATAATCTCTTCATTATTTTCTGAAATAATCTGAAATTTTTAGTAGCTTCAAAATAAAAGTGAACCAAACTCAATAAAATTGATAGCAACTACTACCACAAGTGCCTAGAGACTATATCATGCATTAGAATTACTTGGAACCATATAAATTTGACATGCAAGCTCAAGAACATGGTCACCTAGGTAGCACAAATTTGCAATGAATAAAGCACTAGAACAAAAACTATTGGACCAATGGAGGAGTTGCATACCAAGGAACAATCTCCCCAAGCAGTTTTGTGAGAGGTGCTTTGATCAAGGAGATCTAAAATCACAGCAAAATGAGCTAGAACTCGTGCTTGAGCTGGATATTGATGTTTGTGGGAGGAAGAAGGAGTGTATGGGTGCAGGAATAAGTGGAGGAGAGTCACCGTAGGCCCACGAGGCAGGGGGGCGCGCCCTGGGGGGTAGGTCGCGCCCTCCACCCTCGTGGCCAGGTGGTTGACCCCCCTGTTGTGTTCTTAGTTCCAGAAATCCTCAAATATTCTAGAAAAAAATCATATTTCATTTTCAGGGCATTTGGATAACTTTTATTTTCGGGGTATTTTTATATTGCATGGATAAATCAGAAAACGGACAGAAAAATACTATTTTTACTCTATTTCAACTAAATAACAGAAAGTAGAAGGAGGGTACAGAAGGTTGTGCCTTCTAGTTTCATCCATCTCATGCTCATCAAAAGGAATCCACTAACAAGGTTGACCAGGTCTTGTTAACAAACTCATTCCAACTAACATGGAACCGGAGAAATTTCGAATAACACTATGTTACCTCAACGGGTATATGCACATCCCCAATAAAAATAATATCCTATTTCTTCTTGACAATAGGAAGAGGAAATTCAAAACCTCCAAATATAATCGATGGAATTTTTCCAATAGAGTTGATACTATGAACTTGAGGTTGTTTCCTCGGAAAGTGTACCGTATGCTCATTACCATTAACATGAAAATTGATTGCCTTTGTTGCAATCAATAACAACCCCTGCAGTATTCAAAAAAGGTCTTCCAAGAATAATAGACATACTATCGTCCTCGGGAATATCAAGAATAACAAAAGTCCGTTAAAATAGTAAAGTTTGCAACCACAACAGGCACATCCTCACAAATACCGACAGGTATATCAGTTGATTTATCAGCCATTTGCAAAGATATTTCAGTAGGTGTCAACTTATTCAAGTCAAGTCTACGATATAAAGAGAGAGGCATAACACTAACACCGGCTCCAAGATCACATAAAGCAGTTTTAACATAGTTTCTTTTAATGGAGCATGGTATAGTAGATACTCCTGGGTCTCCTAGTTTCTTAGGTATTCCACCCTTAAAAGTATAATTAGCAAGCATGGTGGAAATATCTGCTTCAGGTATCTTTCTTTTATTAGTAACAATATCTTTCATATACTTAGCGTAAGGATTCATTTTGAGCATATCAGTTAATCGCATAAGTAAAAAGATAGGTCTAATCATTTCAGCAAAGCGCTCAAAATCCTCATCATCCTTTTTCTTGGATGGTTTGGGAGGAAAAGGCATGGGTTTCTGAACCCAAGGTTCTCTTTCTTTACCATGTTTCCTAGCAGCAAAATCTCTCTTATCATAACATTGATTCTTTGATTGTGGGTTATCAAGATCAACAGCAGGTTCAATCTCTACATCATTATCATTACTAGGTTGAGCATCATCATGAACATCATCATTGACATTTTCACTAGGTTCATGTTCATTACCAGATTGTGTTTCAGCATCAGAAGTAGAGATATCATTTGAATTCTCAGGTGGTTCAGCAATAGGTTCACTAGAAGTTTGCAAAGTCCTATCATTTTTTCTTTTTCTTCTTTTTAGAAGAACTAGGTGCGTCAATATTATTTCTTTGAGAATCTTGCTCAATTCTCTTAGGGTGGCCTTCAGGATACAAAGGTTCCTGAGTCATTCTACCAGTTCTAGTAGCCACTCTAACAGCACAATCATTTTTCTTACTATTAATTTCATTGAGCAAATCATTTTGAGCTTTAAGTACTTGTTCTACTTGAGTGGTAACCATAGAAGCATGTTTGCTAATGAGTTTAAGTTCACCTCTAGCATTAGCCATATAATCACCCAAGTGTTTAATCATATCGGGATTATATTTCAATTGTCTACCAAAATAAGCAATGAAGTTTTCTTGTTTAACCATAAAGTTGTCAAACTCATCCAAGCATTGGCTAGCAATTTTAGTAGGAGGGATTTCAGCTTTATCATATCTATAGAGAGAATTTACCTTTACTACCTGTGTCGGGTTATCAAGACCAGGAGGTTCTTTAGTAGGTAATGGATTAAGATCATATGTTTCTTCAACAGGCGGTAAATTAAGACCATGTATTTCTTCAATAGGAGGTAAATTCTTAACATCTTCAGCTTTAATACCTTTTTCTTTCATAGATTTCTTTGCCTCTTGCATATCTTCAGGACTAAGAAATAGAACACCTCTCTTCTTTGGAGTTGGTTTAGGAATAGGCTCAGGAATTGGCTCAGGAGCTGGCTCAGGAAGTGTCCAATTATTTTCATTTGTCAACATATTATTGAATTGAATTTCAGCTTCATCCGGTGTTCTTTCCCTGAAAACAGAACCATCACAACTATCCAAGTAATCTCTGGAAGCATCGGTTAGTCCATTATAAAAGATATCAAGTATTTCAATTTTTCTTAAGAGGATGATCAGGCAAAGCATTAAGTAACTTGAGAAGCCTCCCCCAAGCTTGTGGGAGACTCTCTTCTTCAATTTGCACAAAGTTGTATATTTCCCTTAAAGCAGCTTATTTCTTATGAGCAGGGAAATATTTAGCAGAGAAGTAATAAACCATATCCTGGGGACTACGCACACAACCAGGATCCAGAGAATTAAACCATATCTTAGCATCACCCTTTAATGAGAACGGAAATATTTTAAGGATATAAAAGTAGCGAGATCTCTCATCATTAGTGAACAGGGTGGCTATATCATTCAATTTAGTAAGATGTGCCACAACAGTCTCAGATTCATAGCCATGAAAAGGATCAGATTCAACCAAAGTAATTATATCAGGATCAACAGAGAATTCACAATCCCTATCGGCAACACAGATAGGTGAAGTAGCAAAAGTAGGGTCGGGTCTCATTCTATCATTAAGAGATTGCTTATTCCATTTAACTAATAACCTCTTAAGCTCATCGCTATCTTTGCAAGCTAAAATAGCCGCAGAAGCTTCTTTATCAAAAATATAACCCTTAGGAATAGCAGGCATGTTTTCATCATCAATTTCATCAACATGATCAGTCTCAATAATTTCTTTCTCTCTAGCCCTAGCAATTTGTTCATCAAGAAATTCACTAAGTGGCACAGTAGTATCAAGCATAGAAGTAGTTTCATCATAAGTATCATGCATAGCGAAGTGGCATCATCAATAACATGCGACATATCGTAAGCGAATAGCGTAAGCGAGGTTTAGGTGTCATAAGCTTACTCAAAATGAAGGTGAATCAAGTGCGAGCTAGATGGCAGTTCCTTACCTCCCCTCGTAGTTGAGGGATAAATTGTTGTCTTAGCGTCTTTCAAGTTCTTCATAGTGACCAGCAGATATAAATCCCAAGTGACTCAAAGAATAGAGCTATTCTCCCCGGCAATGGCACCAAAAAGTAGTCTTGATAACCCACAAGTATAGGGGATCGCAACAGTTTTCGAGGGTAGAGTATTCAACCCAAATTTATTGATTCGATACAAGGGGAGCCAAAGAATATTCTCAAGTATTAGCAACTGAGTTGTCAATTCAGCCACACCTGGATAACTTAATATCTGCAGCAAAGTATTTAGTAGCAAAGTAATATGATAGTAGTGGTAACGGTAACAAAGGTAATGAGAGCGTAAGTAATATTTTTGGTGTTTTGTAGTGATTGTAACAGTAGCAACGGAAAAGTAAATAAACGAAGAACAATATATGAAAAGTTCGTAGGCATTGATCGATGATGGATAATTATGCCGGATGCGGTTCATCATGTAACAGCCATAACATAGGGTGACACAGAACTAGCTCCAATTCATCAATGTAATGTAGGCATGTATTCCGAATATAGTCATACGTGCTTATGGAAAAGAACTTGCATGACATCTTTTGTCCTACCCTCCCGTGGCAGCGGGGTCCTAGAGGAAACTAAGGGATATTAAGGCCTCCTTTTAATAGAGTACTGGACCAAAGCATTAACACATAGTGAATACATGAACTCCTCAAACTATGGTCATCACCGGGAGTGGTCCTGATTATTATCACTTCGGGTTGCCGGATCATAACACATAGTAGGTGACTATAGACTTGCAAGATAGGATCAAGAACACACATATATTCATGAAAACATAATAGGTTCAGATCTGAAATCATGGCACTCGGGCCCTAGTGACAAGCATTAAGCAAAGCAACGTCATAGCAAAATCAATCTCAGAACATAGTGGATACTAGTGATCAAACCCTAACAAAACTAACTCGATTACATTATAGATCTCATCCAACTCATCACCGTCCAGCAAGCCTACGATGGAATTACTCACGCACGGTGGTGTGCATCATGAAATTGGTGATGGAGGATGGTTGATGATGACGACGGCGACGAATCCCCCTCTCCGGAGCCCCGAACGGACTCCAGATCAGCCCTCCCGAGAGGTTTCATGGCTTGGCGGTGGCTCCGTATCGTAAAACGCGATGATTTCTTCTCCTCGATGTTTTTCTCCCCGAAAGCAAATATATAGAGTTGGAGTTGGCGTCGGAGGAGCTCCAGGGGGCCCACGAGGTAGGGGGGCGCGCCTCCCACCCTCGTGGACAGGGTGTGGGCCCCCTGGTCTTCATCTTTTGCAACGATTTTTTATTATTACCAAATAGACGTTCCGTGGAGTTTCAGGTCATTCCGAGAACTTTTGTTTCTGCACATAAATAACACCATGGCAATTCTGCTGAAAACAGCGTCGGTCCTGGTTAGTTCCATTCAAATCATGCAAGTTAGAGTCCAAAACAAGGGCAAAAGTGTTTGGAAAAGTAGATACGACGGAGACGTATCACCAGTGCAATCGCTCGGGTTCAGTAGGCGAACACCTTGCTCGGGTTCAGTTAGAGCCCAACGCCTCGCACCCACACGCGTACGTGCACGAGAGAAATGCGCAATCTCTCCGTGCATCGCTCGGCCCCGACCACCCACCGTAACCGGGGACTCCTCGATATTTTCCTCGCCCTCGCTTCTACCATGGTTTTTTCCGCCATGGACGGCCCAAAGAATGTCATGCAACTGCATCTCCAGCCCGCCAAGGATGAAAAGCCCATTTTCTGTCATGGTTTTTTGTCACAGAAGTAGGAGACCACCACATCTATGATGATACCGGGTTTTGTCACAATTATCGTCATAGAAGTGTCATAAGCATGACATAATTTTTTTTCGTTCGGCCCAAAATGTCATCGATGTGTCTTTTTTTTGTAGTGTAGGGTTAGGGATAATCACAACTCCGGGGACAAGGGTATATGCCGATGTTCACTTCCTTGGAGGGAAGCTAGTCACTCCTGGAGGGGCAAATGTTACCACAAAGGCACACCAACACCATGAAGGCTCACCTTATTCTCCCCTTGAGACAATACCACGAAGGCGTTTCTCAAGCACTAGTGGTAGACCTTGAGGTGATCCCCAAAACTTCCGAAACTTCTTGGCGGTAAACAAAATGAACGACTCCTTGCCGGAGCACTCCTACCGCCAAGAAATCTCCAACCTCCAAGAGTGACAAGATGCACCACGAAGACAAGGGGGAATCAATTTTCGCTTTGGTGAATGTGTAGGTTAGGCACTTCTCCTTCGCTTCTCAAAAGATCAAGAGCTTTGGTTGGCTAAGGAGGGAGATCTCCAAGCAATCGAGTTCTAGAAATGGAGTCTTCAAGTTTTTCATGGGGAAGAAGAAGACTATTTATAGATTTGCTCCAAATCTAACCGTTAGGGAGCATTTCTGCGTGCCTCGGAAGTTCCGTCAACAGACGAAAGTTCTGGCACCCTGAAGTTCCGGGCCATACAAAGAGATTTCACGAGTGTGCAACTACTAACTCTAGATCCCCAAGAAGCTAGCAAAACTTGCCTATGGAAGTTCCGGCCGCAAGAAGGTCCAGGCAGGTTCCATCATTTTCAGAGAGATTGCATAGATTGTGCAATGTTTCTAGATTGCCCGGAAGCTGGCGGAGCTGCCCGGAGGTTCTGGTGCCCCGAAGTTTCGGGGTTCACAGAAACCTATCCAAGGGAAGATTTAGAGCACCTCTTTCCTCATATATGAAGTTACATTTGTCATGCTTATATTCTGGTGTACGAGAAGTTGATTCCCAAGTATCTATAGGGCGCACCCATTCTTAATAGTGCGGTTGCCGTATGGACTCAATAATAAAATGAATATCACGGGCAACACTTCTTTTTCCTTTTACGAATAGAGGGGCATCTAACCATCCATGTAATCTTCCATGTTATGACAACACTGTTTACAAACTAGAGCATGCGGTTAGATCACAAACATATGTTGCCACAAATACCAAAACTCATTAAGAGCATAAATAGACTTTCAGTGACGGCGACACACGATGCCTTGGACGAGGAAGCCATCCATGCCCAACATCCCCATCCCCATAAGCAGCAAAGGTGGATCACACGCGCCCTCGCCCGAGAGCAAAATTAGGTGGTCTGTATCATGGCCACGCTGCCCCCCCCCCCTCCCCCAAAGGAGAAGAAGGACGATGACGGGCCAGACAGCTCCGGCAATGAGCAGATCCGCTCGATCCATTTTGCGTTTTCGAGCGCTAATTCCGTGACAAGATGACAAGGGTAAGGTCAAGGGCAGTCCTGGATGATCTTTCTTCATAACTTAGTACTCCCTCTGTCCGGAAAAACTTGTCCCAAGTTTATCCCTTAAATGGATGTATCTAACACTAATTTGGTGCTAGATACATCCATTTGAGGACAAACTTTTCCGAACGGAGGGAGTATGTAGAACATGCCATTTCTTGTAGTTCGATGACATGTATTGATGAAGTAGAGCATTCCAATTTCTGATGGACCGATGACATCTACTCCCTCCGTAAAGAAATATAAGAGCGTTTCTTTTTTAAAAGGAGGTTGAAACCCTCGGCCTCTGCATCGATAGATGCATACAACCATCTTTACTTATTACGAAGGTATGACAAAAACATACTACATCAAACAACCCGAAACCACCACTCACATTTACAAACATAATAATGTGGGAAGTGGATCCTCTAACATCCTGAAGGAATGTCACGAAGCTACAGTGACATATGTATGTAAAACAAAGAAGGGATGTCACGAGCTACAGTGAAATACTGTAGCAATCACTGTGCGGATTTACTGTAGCATGTACAAAAAACCAAAAAATAATTTTATTGCACCATAATTTTGTTTGTATGTAATTTTTGTAAATGTATGCAGTAGATTTGTAATTTGTAAATTAATTATAATCATTATAGGCTTAACCATATGGATGTAAAGAAGGGATGTCACAGTTACTGTAGCTTACGTGACATCCCTTCAGGATGTTAGAGGATCCGCTTCCACTAATGTGGAGTGTGTTCACTTCCACCATCTAAACACTCTTATATTTCTTTACAAAGAAAATACCAATGTAGTAGCAAGACATTATGGGTGGATCGCGGACATTTGAATGGCCAATTTAGCTATATCCGGCTATAGATGCTCTTATTTCATCAATAAAAGTGAAAAGACATGGTTCAACATGGCTTCTTTTTTTTCGCTCGTAGCACGAACGGTCGCCTGTTATTACTGAAAAATGAAGCTACAGCAACAGGAGAACTCTTAGAAGATCCGGCGGCGATGCCTATTTTGATTCCTACGACGCAGCATATTAAGTGCGCGGCAGTGACACGCATGTCCCTGGCTAGTCCCAGTCGGTTTGCCTGTCGCTCAGCGAGACACATGAGCCTACATGTGTTGCTTTGCACCGCGGCCAGGTACCCGGCACGGTTAGGTGACAACAAAACCCAGAAAAGGACCAAAGCTGTGGACAGTGGACGCGATCAAGCACCAGGGAAAGAAAGAGGGGGTTTGGTGCCGGCCGCTCCGTTGTCGAGATCCGGCGAAATGGACCGGGCAACGGCACAATCTCTTCACGCGACTCGCTGCCATGTTATTGTACTCTACTACTCCAGTACGTACCAAACTCCAACGACGACGCGGCACCAACGAACCGGCCGGCCGGCGCGCGCTCCCGTCAAAGCGTTTCGGCCTCGCGGACGTCGAGAGCTTCCACGTCGTTTCGGTGTGCCGGCCGGTTGCTCCATAGCTCTTTCCACACGCTCGCCGTTGGGTGTTGACCTCCGTGCGCTCATCGTAGGACCAACCGATGCGTCGACGCTACGCGGATGCAGACTGTGCGTGCGAGCTCGTTGCACCGCGGATCGCATACGGAGCAGCCAGAGAATCGAAGCAACCGGGACGGACGAGTCGGCCAGGGTTCGTTTCGCCCGCGCCACCTCTCGCTGCACGTGCTCGCAGAGGTCACCAACGCGTCATAAACCGCGGTTGACTACCACGCACAAGCACAAATTTACGTCACTGATCTTTCAGAAGAAGAAGAAGAAGAAACACCCACGCGCCGGGCGCCGCAGCTCCTCGCACGGCCGGCGAACCGGCTCCAAGCGGGAGGTGGACACGGCGGTGGTTCGGACGGACTCCGCGCCGCGAACCGACGGCGGGTGGGGCGTCGCTCATCTCATGGCCATCTCACTCACGCCTCAAGTTTCCCCTGGTTCAAACCTCGTGGCACTTTCGCACCTACGGCCCCGTGCTTCCGCCTATTTCCGTAGGGGCAGGAATAAACTAAGACTTTGAGAGGAAGCTTTTCGGTTATTTCTTAGAGAGCACTTAAAGCAAAGCATTTCGTTCGTTGCTGGTGCCTGGTGAGAGGGACACTCCCAATTTGGACATCTTTTAAGATTGCCGCAGTAGACGCGTGTAGCACATGACAGGGAGCTGGAGTGGTTGCGGCTATTTGTTAATGGTCTCATGAGAGAGAGAGAAAAAAAACAGCTCATACCGTAGAATATTTGTGTTCTCACATGGACGTACTGAAATTCTTTCCATCTTGTCGTGTATTAAACAATTCACAATTCTAAAAGAGTAAACATATGAAGTTGAAATGGTCATACGTTTCTTTTATGCATTTCGGTTTCATGTATGCCGTATGTCAACTTTTTGGTGTCTAGACCTGTGGTCAAGGTTGATATTTCGGCTCTTACAAAGGTCCATGAAGAAAACATAAGCTTTTTTACTTTGTACAAGGGACAATGAGACCGACGAATTGGTCTCAAGAAAGCAACACTACGTTTAACTACGTTATCAACCAAATCAGGAAAACATAATGCACATCATCCTTTGTTTTCTTACATAAAAATTGCACTCTTCAGGAGCATTTGGATGTGCGGGATCCAAGCAGCAAAGAGCTTTATTGCATCTCCAACTTTGAACTGGGATCATCGAACATGGAGAGAACGTGACCATGATGTGGTCATCGAGTAGCGTCGTAAGTGATATACTAATTCCCCATCCACCACATGGAGCACTCGATTGAGGGGAAATCTCTCACATGTGCTTTTAGTTTTTCGAGAGCGGAGAACATAGAGGAAGGATGCACATAATTGTTGGGCAAAATGAAAGCACTAGCCAACGACATCTTTTATGCGGATCATATGAGATCTACTAACAAAGATATATGTAAACTCATTATCCCACAAAGAAATCATGTCAATATATTGAGACGGGCATAGGATTTTGTCGTTTTCTCTATCCCGACCAAATTTGAATACTGGGACACCAACCTAAAGGTGATGAGCCTATTCTTAGCGAGACTCATTAGAGAAACCAATTTTTACATAAATTCATCGTATATCTATGACATGTATCCTTTTTAAGTGAAACATATCATATATACATTTTAGCTTTTATTTGAAAAAGAAAACACTGTATTTCTTCCTCTAACCCATTATCCATCCACAAGAAGACAAATGACAACGGCCGCAAGTTATATCATTATCTTCCCACGGAAACTCACAGGGGCACACAGGTGTGTGGGCACACATCTTCCCAGCAGTGTCGGGTGCCTGAGTGCTTATGACCCACAAAGTTGTTGGATTTCGTAGGAAGGCACGTTTAGTTTTAGTTTCTGAAACTTGCGATTTTATTATTCTCTCATACCAAGTTTCAACAGTTTTGGAAACTACCAAGTTTCAACAGTTGCAACTTAACAAGGATTAAAAACTTCGTCAAAGCATATCCAAAAACTTATTTGAAAGCCCTCGTCATAAGAAACAGCAATATGCAAATGAAAATTATTTGGACTTTCGGTAAAAAAAATTGGAAGCCAAAAGAAAAAATGGGGTCGGTGCCCTTGCCCCTGCGTGCCATAAACATTTTCAAACATTTTCATGTTCGTAGAAAGATGTTCAAATAGTTTCACCGAAACATCATTCCTGCGAAGAAATCATATGGGAGCTTAAAAAAAATCATGTGGGGTACTCAAATATTTTCCTTTGCCATACCGCATTGACTAGCTCAGCATATCTTTAGCCACCAATAATGATTGCCCCAAAAATACCGAGGACCTGGAGGGTTTAAATGCAAGCAGGGCTCCCATGCCCACCTTCCGACGGCGACCGCCGACTGGGCCGCCATTATCCCCCCCTCCAACTATTACCTCCTCCTCTTCCTCTTCTCCATCCCCCCTCCGCCCTCACCAACTCCTCCTGTCTCGATTCGCACACGAATTCCTCCGAGGCCAAGCCAAGAGCTGGGGACGAGGCGAGGGACGGACGGGGATTGCCTCGTGAAGTGATCCGACATACCCACGCTCCGCGGCTTGGGATCCGAACCCCAATCCCGAGGTATTTATTCCATGCCTTCTGTCTGTTTTCTCGAACAGAACCAATCCAGGCGTTCTGTGGTAGCATATGAGGGGAATTTCATGCTGCTGTTTTGCTCTGCCCCGGCTTGGATCAAGAACTCATCCCCCTTGCCCCCCTGTTCTGTCCATTTTAGAGTATTTTGGCTGTTTCTTGCTGTTGTTTCCGGTACCATTTGCTCTTTTTGACATTTATAGTAGATTGGAGTACTTTTGTAGTTGCGTTTGTGTTTAGAGTTTCCTCCTTTGTTGTTATCGCGTTCGTTATATAGCTATAGATCTATGATCTCCGTGTGCTAATATGTTAGAATTTTGTTTGCAGCGGGAGAAAAGGCTGAAATTGAAGGCGTTCCTTGGGCGTGGAGTTGGAATTTCTGAGCACAGAACGGCTTACCCGGTGCTGCGGTGCCTGTTCTTGTTGGGCAATTGATCGACTGAGCTGGCATGAGATGAAGTGATTGAAGCCACAACTTGTCTGTAGAGCAGCATTTTGGTTCAGAGAGGTGATGTCTTTTGCTTCACTCTAGAATTGTACATGCGTGACATATTGAGCACCTGCAATGGCACGAAGAAATGCTGGGGCAATGCCGCGAGAGGGGTCGGTTAAGGACTGGTCGGAATTCGACCCCTCACCGTCTCCCAAGATGGCCTACTCACAGTCCTATGTTGCAATGAGAGGGGTGCTGACGTCGCTGGCTTCGCTTGACCTTGTCCTGATGTCGAGCAGCCTAAAATCTGCGTGGGCAACTATATCGTCCCACAAGCATGCTAGGTCCTTGGAGAGGCCAAAGTCAAAGGGGATGGGCTGGAAAAAGGCCATGATCAATCTATTTGTGTGTTTCATGATTGGCATTTTCATCGGATTCACGCCGCTCTTCTCTGCTGATTTGTCAAACAAAATGCCTGCTGAAAAGGACAGGCTTCCATTTGAGGGGGATGTGATTGATAGACGACAAATGGCAGAACATCAAGGCACCAAGCTGGAGCCATTTGTAGCGGAGGCTGAATCTGAAGCGGTTAATGAGCCACAGGCTGAGGAGGGTCCCCCAGTTCCTGCAATGTTGGATGATGAGGCAGATTTTGTTGAATCCTTGTCTATTGTACATTCTGTTAATGATTCTGGCATTGTTGCGCGAAAGCAACTGATAGTTGTGACAGCAACATCAGTTCGACCACACCAGGCATATTACCTTCATCGTCTGATTCATGTCTTGAAGGATGTACCGCCTCCTCTTCTGTGGATAGTTGCGGAGTGGCCATATCAGTCCCGTGAAACAGTAGAAATCCTGAGGTCTTCTGGGATCATGTACAGACATATTGTATGCAATAGGAATGTTTCAAATATTAGGAAGATTATTGTCTGCCAAAAGAACAATGCAATATTTCATATAAAGAAGCATCATCTAGATGGTATAGTGCATTTTGCCGATGAGGAGAGAGCATACTCAGTTGATCTATTTGAAGAAATGAGGAAAATCAGGTGACAGTTGATCTATTCTGCTTTAAGTTATCACAATTCATGATGCAAACTAGTAAATTTTGACACTCTTTAACTTGGTACAAATATAAATTAATTTACCATTATACTTTATCATCAAGATTTGAAAACTATTGTTTGTCGGCTTATGCTCACCTTCGTATTACTCGCTGCATGTTGACGTTGTAAATCTTTTACTGCTTGAAGAATGTTTGCTAGTTAGTATGAAATGTTTTTTCCCTTCTCAAATTTGCTGATACTGCGTAATGTTTTAAATGCTAGAATCAATCAACTCTGGTAATAGGATATTATCTTGAAGCTAATAGTACACAACTGTTGGGCTGGATGGAGTTTGACATAGAAATGCACATCCTGCCTTTCTTCCTTTATTTCACTTTTGTCATCCTTATTTTCTGGTAGCTTTGAATTTGTTTTTGGTGCACCGGGGCTCCATGCAGCTATAAAATGTCCCGCAGAACAAAAAGTAGACTATTTTAAGCAGTGTAGTGGTAGTAGGTCACATATCTTTTCTCCACTAAATTAAATCTTGATTGATGATTACTTTACAGGATTTCTAAAGATTTCCAGTAAAGCGTCTTGCTTGTTTAGTCATAACCGACTTGTGTGGGGACGCAATTTAGCAGTACCTCCTAACCTTGTAATTAAAGATAATTATAAAGGTTTTGCAATAAACTCTGTATTATAATACCGAGAAACAATTTTGGCTTGTGATTTTCGACACGACAAAGAGCTGACAAACTTACTGCATTTAGAAGTTTCTGTGCTGATGCATTTAATCTACCAAGCCCAAGATTTAGTCCTTATCCTCACTCCAGATGAATTTCTACATTTGCCATTCTTTTGATGGCCAATCAGAATTTCTCAGGAGTTATTTATCTTCTTTAATTCTAGAGATAATAGTTATTGTGATTGTTGGTTATGTAATCTCAGTTAAGTGATGATAGAAGTATAGATGATGAATGTTGTCTGTCGCCAGGAGTTCTTTTCTTTTCTGATTTATAGTTCTAGCCTTCTAGGTTATATAATATCGGTTAAGATATGATAAAATACAAAGGATGCCGAACATTGTTTGTTATCAGGTGAAACCAAGAGAGGTGATAATCTCCATTTGAAATTTCACATTAAAAGTCGAAACATCTGTCACTGAACCCAGTAGTATGAAATTTGAAATTGTGACCTATTCTCTAAGAGCATCTCTCTCATTGAACAGTTAAGATGTTACTCATAATTTTGTGCTATGTTATGCAGGCGCTTTGGTACATGGCCAGTAGCAACACATGTTGGGACCAAGTATAAATTGGCTTTGGAAGGCCCCCTTTGTAAGGGTGATCAGGTCACTGGATGGCATACAAACCAGAAGAGCAGTATACCTCGTCGATTTCCAATTGGTTTTTCTGGATTTGCTTTTAACAGCACTATACTTTGGGATCCTAAGAGATGGAAGAGCCCCACTGTAGGGTCTATTATACTCCATTCAGGTGGAAGGGGTGGCTTGCAGGTGAGTTCTTTCTTCATCAAATTTCAAATACCTAGGCAGAAAAAATGACTTATCTTGATATCTTCTTAGCTTTTGCTTGAAAAATATCTGTCAGGACAGCGAAAATCCATCTCTGCACCCGTGCTGACGAAAAAAATCAAAATAAATACTAGAAAAATTCAAAAAAATCCATTTTTTTGTGTGGTAGACAATTTGATGCGTGAGACCCGCTCCAAATTTCAAGTCATTTGGACATCTGAGCAGCTCTCAACAAAAAAGACAAATTGGGGGTCTGTAAAAATGTGTACTGTTCATGTACTGTTTTGACCCGATTTGTCTTTTTTGCTGAGAGCTGCTCAGATGTCCAAATGACATGAAATTTGGAGCGGGTCTCACGCATCAAATTGTCTTTTGAATTTTTTACGATTTTTTTTCTAACCGGGTGCAGATGAGCCTGGGCACCGAAACGCCCTACTCGTCAGGACAGCTATTATTTACTCCCTCTGTATCACAGTGTCAAAAAAGTCTTATATTTTGATACGGAGGAGTAGTTCTTTGTAATTGCCGTCCTAGTTGAGGAACTGCAGTATTGTTATTAATTACGCTCTGTGAACTTAAAATCTGTTGGTGTGAACCAAATGTAACCATATGAATATCCATGAGAGCAAGTAGAGCCAATGCAATCATCTAAAGGAACTAGAACATAGCCATTCTGTAGTGTACCATATAGGGAAACTGCTAAGGCAATGCTTACTAGAGTACATCAATAAATCATCACTGTACTGAAACATGGTGCCATTGCAGGAGTCAAGATTTATTGAGAGGCTTGTCGAGGACGAGAGTCAAATGGAAGGCCTGGCAGACAATTGCACCCGGATTATGGTCTGGAATTTCGATTTGGAACCTCCTCAACTCAATTACCCTACTGGCTGGTTGTTGCAGAATAACCTAGATGCTACGTAGCTGTCTTGGTGCCCCATCTTTTTGTTTGCTCATACTAGTGTGAGTGACGCCTGCCTGAACTTGGCAGCGCCCAGGATCACGCGAAGCTGCTCTCTGCCAAGACCTGATTCAGAATAATGTCACACCAGTAAAAAGTTCAATGAAAGAAGCCTGACAAAAGAACAAACCCCCTCACTCTCCATTCTTTCCAAAGTTCATTCCTTACTCATATTCATCCAGCTAGATTTAGCCCTGTATATTTACCCTTTCTTTGTTTCGGTTCGTTATTATACATGCATATATCACCTTACAGATGCGGAAGTTTGTCACCGTTGCAACTGTTGACAGATAGATATACACTCTCTTGATACATGAGCAAAAGCTAAAGCAAAATCACCGGTTCAGTTTGACAGTGTGTGCTGTCCGTGCTTGGCTTCTGAATTTTCTTCTCAGCTGTAATTCTCCCTATGACGTTGTTCTTCTGTGTGTACTAAGTTTGGCCATAAACCTCATGTATGGTCTGTTTTTTGGGGGCTCGGCCACTCTCTAAGAAATTGCCTTTGCAACTAGAAATTGCGGAGTGGTGTCTGCTTGTCTTGGCACTGCAGCATCGTGATTCACATTTGGATGTTCGGACTGGTCCGGACGTATGAAATCCGACAAAACAGAGTGAAATCGGGGAAGGTCCGGGAGAGTTTGGATGCCTGCCACATTGGACGACTCTGACACCCCGGGCCACCCAAAACATCACTCTCGTTGTCTGGAGAACTCTCCGTGCATTCACTTTGACTTCAACGCTGCGCCTTCTCTTTTTGACTATTTACTGTAGGGCAACATCCTTTATTTTAGAAATTCTTGCCCATGCTTGTTTAAATCTGCTTCCACCGGAGTCGAACCCATGACCATGGACGTTGCCGATCTCTGGATTCAACCCACCCCTTACCCTGCCCAAGCTATTTAAGTCGGCCGGCCGTGCCCCAAAACCCTACCCCTCTGAGCCCTTCTCCCATTGTTTGAGCCGTCATCCAACCACCTTCGCATTCTTGTCCGATATCCTCCGTGGCCATGGAGTTCTCTGTGATGTGGCACAGGAGACTCATGTTGGCGCGCCACGCCCATGGCGGAGGTCCGCGGATTGGAGGCCTAGCTCTGGCCTCGGATTGATGCATGCCAACCTTCGAGCTCTCCAAAACGCTTGGAGGAGGAGATGGAGGAGGTTGATCCTATGGTCATGGTGGAGATCGGCATGGAGGAGGCGCCAGTGGAAAGCAGCAGCCCGAGCAGATGGAGGTGCCTCGGTGTCCGGGTTCAGCATGCTACATGCGAGGCAACACTACAACCGAATGCTGGCGAAGCTGGAAGAGGAGGAGCTGGAGCCCGCGCCGGTGGAAGAGACGCCGGTGTATGTGTTTAAGCAATTGCTGGCAGGTAGCAGTACAACCTCTAGCTCTTGCAAGAGCACCAGCTGACGGAGTACCAAATGGAGGTGGAGTGCACGCCCGAAGTTGCCATTGCGGACATGGTTGCGGCAGACCATCTAAGCACATGCTCACTAGTTGAGCGATTCTCCTCCATCTTTTAGCTATAGAATTTGTTGGAGACTTCATATCTCTCAACTCGGTTATTTGCTTAAAATAATAACTTCAATTCCTGGAACATCTCATATGGTCCATGACGTTCAAAACGTCTTTGAAGTCCCGATTCTAAGCCGTTAAGCATGGTGCACTAAACTATCAAGTAGTCATCATATTGAGCTAGCTAAACGTTCATAACGTCTGCATCTGCTCGTGCAATAGGTCTGTCACCTAGCGGTGCATTAAGGACATAATTCTTTTGTGCAGCAATGAGGATAAACCTCAGATCACGGATCCAATCCGCATCATTGCTACTAACATCTTTCAACACAATTTTTCTCTAGGAACATATCAAAATAAACATATGAAAGCAACAACGCAAGCTATTGATCTACAACATAATTTGCAAAATACTACCAGGACTAAGTTCATGATAAATTTAAGTTCAATTAATCATATTACTTAAGAACTCCCACTTAGACAGACATCTCTCTAGTCATCTAAGTGATCACGTGATCCAAATCAACTAAACCATGTCCGATCATCACGTGAGATGGAGTAGTTTTCAATGGTGAACATCACTATGTTGATCATATCTACTATATGATTCACGCTCGACCTTTCGGTCTCCGTGTTCCGAGGCCATATCTGTATATGCTAGGTTCGTCAAGTTTAACCTGAGTATTCTGCGTGTGCAACTGTTTTGCACCCATTGTATTTGAACGTAGAGCCTATCACACCCAATCATCACGTGGTGTCTCAGCACGAAGAACTTTCGCAACGGTGCATACTCAGGGAGAACACTCCTTGATAATTAGTGAGAGATCATCTTAAAATGCTACCGTCAATCAAAGCAAGATAAGATGCACAAAGGATAAACATCACATGCAATCAATATAAGTGATATGATATGGCCATCATCATCTTGTGCTTGTGATCTCCATCTCCGAAGCATCGTCGTGATCACCATCGTCACCGGCGCGACACCTTGATCTTCATCGTAGCATCGTTGTTGTTACGCCATCTATTGCTTCTACAACTATCGCTACCACTTAGTGATAAAGTAAAGCAATTACAGGGCGTTTGCATTTCATACAATCAAGCGACAACCATATGGCTCCTGCCAGTTGCCGATAACTCGGTTACAAAACGTGATCATCTCATACAATAAAATATAGCATCACGTCTTGACCATATCACATCACAACATGCCCTGCAAAAACAAGTTAGACGTCCTCTACTTTGTTGTTGCAAAATTTACGTGGCTGCTACGGGCTTAGTAAGAACCGTTCTTACCTACGCATGAAAACCACAACGATAGTTCGTCAAGTTAGTGATGTTTTAACCTTCGCAAGGACCGGCGTAGCCACACTCGGTTCAACTAAAGTTAGAGAAACTGACACCCGCTAGCCACCTCTGTGCAAAGCACGTCGGGAGAACCGGTCTCGCGTAAGCGTACGCGTAATGTCGGTCCGGGCCGCTTCATCCAACAATACCGCCAACCAAAGTATGACATCTTTGGTAAGCAGATGACTTGTATCACCCACAACTCACTTGTGTTCTACTCGTGCATATAACATCTACGCATAAAACCAGGCTCGGATACCATGTTGGGGAACGAGTAATTTCAAAAATTCCTACACACGCAAGATCATGGTGATGCATAGCAACGAGAGGGAGAGTGTGTCCACGCACTCGTGAGACCGAAAGCGAAAGCGTTAGCACAACGCGGTTGATGTAGTCATACGTCTTCACGGCCCGACCGATCAAGCACCGAAACTACGACACCTCTGAGTTCTTGCACACGTTCAGCTCGATGACGTTCCCCGGACTCCGATCCAGCAAAGTGCCGGGGAAGAGTTCCGTCAGCACGACGGCGTTGTGATGATCTTGATGTTCTACCGTCGCAGGGCTTCGCCTAAGCACCGCTACAATATTATCGAGGAGAACTATGGTGGAGGGGGGCACCGCACACGGCTAAGAGATCTCAAGGATCAATTGTTGTGTCTTTGGGGTGCCCCCTGCCCCCGTATATAAAGGAGCTAGGGGGAGGAGGCGGCCGGCCAGGGAGAGGCGGGCCAAGGGGGGAGGCCTACTCCCACCGGGAGTAGGACTCCTCCTTTGCTAGTAGGAGTAGGAGAGAAGGAAGGGGAAGGGAGAAGGGAAGGAAGGAGGGGGCGCATCCCCTCCCCCTAGTCCAATTCGGACTAGGCCTTGGGGGGGCATGCGGCCTGCCCTAGGCAGCCCCTCTCTCTTTCCCGTATGGCCCAATAAGGCTCATATACTCCCCGGCGAATTCCCGTAACTCTTCGGTACTCCAAAAAATACCCGAATCACTCGGAACCTTTCCGAAGTCCGAATATAGTCGTCCAATATATCGATCTTTACGTCTCGACCATTTCGAGACTCCTCGTCATGTCCCCGATCTCATCCGGGACTCCGAACTCCTTCGGTACATCAAAACTCATAAACTCATAATATAACTGTCATCGAAACCTTAAGCGTGCGGACCCTACGGGTTTGAAAACTATGTAGACATGATCGAAACACGTTTCCGGTCAATAACCAATAGCGGAACCTGAATGATCATATTGGCTCCTACATATTTTACGAAGATCTTTATCGGTCAAACTGCATAACAACATACGTTGTTCCCTTTGTCATCAGTATGTTACTTGCCCGAGATTTGATCGTCGGTATCCAATACCTAGTTCAATATCATTACTGACAAGTCTCTTTACTCGTTACGTAATGCATCATTCCGTAACTAACTCATTAGCTACATTGCTTGCAAGGCTTATAGTGATGTGCATTACCGAGAGGGCCCAAAGATACCTCTCCGACAATCGGAGTGACAAAACCTAATCTCGAAATACGCCAACTCAACATGTACCTTTGGAGACACCTGTAGAGCTCCTTTATAATCACCCAGTTACGTTGTGACGTTTGGTAGCACACAAAGTGTTCCTTCAGTAAACGGGAGTTGCATAATCTCATAGTTGTAGGAACATGTATAAGTCATGAAGAAAGCAATAGCAACATACTAAACGATCAATTGCTAAGCTAACGGAATGGGTCATGTCAATCACATCATTCTACTAATGATGTGATCCCGTTAATCAAATGACAACTCATGTCTATGGTTAGGAAACATAACCATCTTTGATTAACGAGCTAGTCTAGTAGAGGCATACTAGTGACAATATGTTTGTCTATGTATTCACACATGTATCATGTTTCCGGTTAATACAATTCTAGCATGAATAATAAACATTTATCATGATATAAGGAAATAAATAATAACTTTATTATTGCCTCTAGAGCATATTTCCTTCACTCACCTCCTTGAAGGCGCCAGTCAAGTCAGCTACTCCCCGTCCCTTCCCCGTTTCCTCCCGGGTGAAAACCCAAGTCTGTTGGGCGGAAGCGACACCCTTGGCAGCGTATTCTTCTTTGAAGACGCCACTTTGGGAACAAGGTGGATTGCGGGCTTCGTTGTGCTGTGGTGGGAGGGCGGCGACAATGATTGAGTGCCTCTTGTGGAGGTGGCGTCCTCCCTCGTTGGGTGCCATGTTGTATGGGTGCTCTCCATGTAGCTGCTTTGAGCCATGTCCGCTTCTCGTGGATTCTCCAGGGCACAAGGGGATAGGGTTCCCCTCCTCTGGCGGCTTCACACCGGCGTGAGAGTCGAAGCTCCTTCTTTTGGTCTTGGCACTGCCCCTTCGGATCTCTTCGCTTCCTGTGGGCACTAGCTTCAACCCTTCTGTCCATTCCGATAAATTTCCCTCTTTCGCGCCTGGTTGATGGGCATTGGCAGTGCCTTGCTCTAGGTGCGTAGTTGGCGACATGTTGAGAGTGCCTGGTTCCTCTCATGTGGCTGCCTTTCAGTGTCATTTATCCAGGTTTTAGGCTGAACATTTCCATCTATTGATGGTGTGGGGGCATTTCGAGCCATGCAAGGGTGCAGGGGCCTCCTTGGGCGATGGATCTCGATGATTGTGTTGAGCCAGCGCCCCTGATGATTTGGCAACGGTGAGCTATTCATCGACGTCGGATGTTCTTCTTCTGAGTTTGCATTTAACCATTCCTTCGTGATTCGTTCGCTCAAGAGGACCAAGTTATGTTCTTGTTGTTCTTTTTTAGGTTGTTTTTTATGAGGCATGTGAGCTGCTTCCCTCGGCCTTTGTATTTTGCCGCTCTTTTTTTTTTCTTCGTGGTTGAAATCCTGAAATGTAATTATAACCAGTTCATGGCTATGTTATTTCAAGGTCGGTCTTTTCTTGAGCCTTTCGTGTAAAGAAACCATCTCTTGTCCTCCCCTCTAGTGGTTGATGATGTCCATGATCCAAATCCACCGCCTTACAGGAGGAGACCCCCGGGTGCGCCGCCGCCGGGTGCTGGTCAGAAGGTGCTGGCGCGCCGCCGCGTGAGATGGAGGGAGGGGGAGCGTGGCCCGCCAGCTAGCCCCCTTGATCCTACTCCTACTCGGATTCGCAAGGAGGCCGCGCGCCGCCGCGTGAGATGGGAGTAGCAGCAGCTCGTAAGGCGGCTGGCTATACACCGGAGGGAGACACGGAAACGAGCGCAACCCGGATTGGCAACATTTAATGCGCCCCATCCGGCCAGGATGCGAGCGAGTCCGGAGCGCAGCCCACATCCCTCTCCCGCACGCAGCCGACCCGGCTCCGGCGAGCAATCGAGCATCCATCTATATAATCCGGGGCATGAGCCATCGCATTGCCTCGCCCACCCATTGCAACAGCAGCCCTGGCGAATCAGCCTAGCTAGCCTGCCCAGGATAACCGCATACGCCCAAAGATCCAAGAACCACCGATCGAGCGCCCGCCATGCCGTCCCCTGACCAAGCCCACCGCAGCCTTCCCATGATCATCCCTGCCGAGGCAGGCGCCGCGCCGCGCTACGCCGGCCGCAAGAGGCCTCACGAGCTCACCCTCGCCGTGTACGACCCCGCCGCCGCGGAGCAACGGGCCAACGCGGCCGGCCTCTCCCTCTCCGGCGCTCTTGTCCCGTTCTTGGCACCGCCCATGGACGCCGCGCCCATCAAGGCCGTGCCGCTCTCCGCCGTCGCTCCCCGAGCCGAGCCGGCGTGGATACGCCCCCACTTCGACCTGCGGCTCGACCTGGCGGTGCACTTCATCGACGAGAAGGTCGTCACCGCCACCGACCTCGACCCGCAGCAGAACCGGTTCCGGCTCCCGACCGCGGGCGTGCTGCGCAGCCTCCGCCCGATCCTCTCCCCCGAGGAGCTCGACGCCGCCAGCATACCGCGTGAGGGCGCCAGCGCAGCCCCGAGGCTGCCAAGAAGGCCGCCGCCCCCGCCGACCGAGGAGGAGGAGCTGCAGCAGGGGCGGATCAAGAGGAAGAAGAGGCAGGGCAAGAAGCACGGCGGGCTCCCCGTCGTCGTGTGCAACGTCCACGCCGGCACCAAGGCGCTGCAGCTGACGCAGTGGGAGAGCAACCACGGCAACATCATCAAGGGGGAAGGGTACCTCGACTTCATCACCCGGTGCTGCTTCGAGGAGAAGGACGTCGTCGAGATCTGGGCCTTCAAGGAGCGCCACTTCCACCTCTTCGGCGTCGACATGTGCCGTGCGAGCCCGCTCTACGTTGTGCTGGCCAAGAAAGAGCAGCGGCCGGCGGCGTCCATGGGGATGGCCAAGTGTACGATGTAGTACTACAAGACTATCCTAGCTAGTTGTGCACAAGTGTAGATTTGACGTGTGGTCCTTTTAGATTTTGGATTTCACAAAATCTATTAGCCAAGGCCACCTCAAGATTTTGAGACATTCTATTGGGTAATTTGATCCGGGTTCTTTGGAGAAATTCAATCTGGAGTAGCCTTTTTAACTTTGGTGTTTCAATATGTATGTTTTGAGAAATTCAATTGTGTTTGATGTTTGTTTTTGAGAAATTCATGATTGCCTTTAGTTTTAGTCTTTGCGAAATCAGTTAATTGGACATGTGCATGCTGTAGCGGTGTAGCTTCCAGTGCAAGAGCCTACATTAATGGTGTCTCGTCTGGTAGTTGTACGGTTGATGTTTATATCGATTAGCGTGTTAATTTTTCTTTTTGAAGCTCAGGCTGGTGTCTTGTCCTATTTCGTAATTGATTCGAGGGAGGAGAGGATACATATATAAATAAAACCATGTTTAGTGAGCATGTCATATACACCCAGAGGTGCAGTAAGCCACCCAAGCTCAATCCCTCAAACAAACACAAGGCAATCATCCCCTCCGAATATCCAATTCTGAGGCGGGCTCATCTGCACCCAGTGAACAATAAATTCAGAACAAATACTAAATAAAAATTGAAAAATTCCGAGTTTTTTTTACATGGAAGATATTTTAATGCGTAAGGTGCGTGCCAAATTTTAAAGCATTTGGACATCTGAGTAGCTCTTAGCAAAAAATAAAAATAAAAAACAGGTCCAAACAATGCACAACCAATAACCTTTTCTTTTCCCGACAAAGGGTAGTTTTATAGCTTAAAATGGAGCATCAAGAGGATACAAACACAATAAGCACACACCCGGCCTCTGCATGCTAGAATGCACACAACCAACAGCAAGACACGCACACAGAAAACAAGCCAACAAAGAGCAAAGTCATGTAGGAGCGAAGCTATGCATCGGTGAGGGAAAAAAACCAATATTGGTCAGATCCGTGATGAGCAAACTACAACTATGACCATATTAGCACCAAACATCTCATGACAGCACATGGACAAGATGTTCTTCAACATCAACGCCTTCAGGAAGGGAGCGATGCTCAAGCGCCGCCGTCACCGGATCCAACCACCAAAGCAGAATCTAAGTTTTCACCTTGAAAAACCGGGCAATGCCTTCAATAAGGTAACGACATAAAAACGTCGCCGTTGCCAGATATAACCATCCAGTCAGACCTAGGCTTTCACCCCGGAGCTCGAGACCGGGTGCTCGAGTAGCACCACCATCGATATTAATTGTGTTGTCGCCACCCCTTTTTTGCGATCCTAACAGCTACCTGTGCTGGCGCCGCTGCACGACCTTTCCTCCGCGTCAAGCCGTCATCTATAGTTTGCATCTCATCGCCAAAGTCAACCATCAGATCTGAAGGGAGAAACCCTCAAGAAGATCTTACGATGGCCATCACAATCCGCCTCGAAGCCACCCTCGCATACTAGTGTGGTCACCGCAAGACCTATCACCGACGACGCGGCGGGGTCACGATGTCACTGGCCACGACCCTTGCCGGATATGAGCATAGACTAGCCCATAACTTGCCCCAACCAGCCCTCAACCACATAGTGGCAGCGACACGCCCCCTGCCGCACAACCTCGATCAGATCTGGGAAATAACCAACCCGCGACGGCGTCCACCGGCCAGTCATGACTGGAAGGGCAGCTTGAGGCGGTCGACAACGAGCGTCCGAGGATGGGGTGGCTGCAGCCTTCCTAGCCACACTCTCGAAGCCTTAGGCCAGAGGGCCTCCAGCCTCGTATGGCTGATAAAATTGTTGTGGCCGGAGTATTGGTGCCTAATCCTGGTGTCCATTTAGCCACCAAGGTTTGTGAATTCCTCGCCAACTTAGACTCTGAAAATTCTGGAAAGACGATTGGATGCCTGTTGCAGGAAAAAGCTTTGAGGGAGAAGCACAAGAAGGGTGGCTCTAACTCTAGATCTGGCATCCTCAAAGAGAAATCTTGTAGGAGCAAAAGCAAGAAGGATAGCGCTAGAGGGGAGGCACAAATGGTTCCATGATGGATGGCACTCGACTTTCTGAGTTGCGGATGTGTGCTCGGTCATGGATGTGGTTTTCGTTAATGTGTTTTCCTCTAGTCGCATTGTGTCGAGTGGATTTATTTTGCGGTACAGGGACCCATATGTTGCGGGTTGCAGTAGTAGTGTGTTGGGTGCTTTAGTCATGTGGCTCCATGATTTGGGAATAGTTCACATGTGGATGGGGTCGTGCTTTTGAGCATGGTTGTGACAGTTTTCGCCCGGTTTTCCACAAATTAACTGGGCAACTCTCTTCTTCTTAATTAGTGGATGAGGCAAAGCTTTTGACTCCGTCTTTTAAAAAAACCTACCCCTTCGTGCCCTCTCCCATTGTTCGAGCCATCGTCTAACCACCTTCGCATTCTTGTCTGTTGTACGCCATGGCCATGGAGTCCTTTGCGATGTGGTACAGGAGACTCACGTTGGCGTGCCACGCCCGTGGCCGAGGTCCGTGAAGCGGAGGCCTAGCGCTAGGGCCGCATTGATGCATGCCTACCATCGAGATCCCCGGAACACTCGGGTGAGGAGATGAAGGAGGGTGACCCCACGGTTATGGTGGAGATCACCATGGAGGAAGCGCCGGTGGAAGAGCAGCAACCCGAGCTGATGGAGGTGCCCCCCGTGTCCGGGTTCAGCATGCTACAGGCGAGCCAAACTACAACCGAATGCTGGTGAAGGCGGAGGAGGAGGAGCGGGGGGCCGCACCGATGGAGGAGCCACCGATGTATGTGTTTAGGCAGCTATTGGCATGTAATAGTACAACGTCTAGCTCTTGGAGGGGCACCGGCTGGCGGAGTACTAGCTGGAGGCGGAGGGCACGCCCGAATCTGCCGTTGCGGACATGGTTGTGGTAGACTCCGATTACCATAGATATCAATCGAGCCATGTTTGAGTCCATGAACAACATCCACGCTATCCGCCGAGAGCGTTGGCGGCTGTCGGTGTCAAAACCGGCGGATCTCGGGTAGGGGGGTCCCGAACTGTGCGTCTAAGGCTAATGGTAACAGGAGGCGGGGGACACGATGTTTACCCAGGTTCGGGCCCTCTCGATGGAGTTAATACCTTACTTCCTGCTTGATTGATCTTGATGATATGAGTATTACAAGAGTTGATCTACCACGAGATCGTAGAGGCTAAACCCTAGAAGCTAGCCTATGATTATGATTGTGTATATCTATCGACTAGCCTGGCCTCGGTTTATATAATGCACCAGAGGCCTAGGATAACAAGAGTCCTAGCCGAATACTCCGGTGGGGAGGAGTCCTTGTCTTGATCACCAAATCTTGTGGAATCTTCCTTGTATGTGGTAGCTGTCCGAACTGGCCCATGAGTATGCGCCATGGGGGTCCTCGGCGCAATCTAACAGATCGGGAGATGACGTGGTGAGTACCACCTAGTCCAGGACACCGTCAGCAGCCCCCTGAACCGGTCTTCAAGTTAGGGATGCTCCTCGATTCTTCTGAACTGTTCTTCATCTTCGGTCGTCGGTCTTGAAAACTGGTTCAACAAATTTTCCCATCATCTGTCTTGAGGATTGCCGAGCTAAATCTGACGAGTTTATACGTCGGGTATCCGAGGATCCCTTTAAGTCATCGGCCTTTATCAATGCCTTGTTATTTTTATGCCACGCTTCGGGTTTGAAGCTGTTCCCATGCGGTGGTGTCCTCTTGCATCCAAGCCCCAACGCTGGACTGCATTCGAGGTATTCTTTGCAGCCAAGAACCAACGCCGGACTGTGTCCAAGATCCAACGCCGGACTGTAACCGAGCTCCAACGTCGGACTATATCCGAGGTGTCATAGATCACCTTGGTTCAAAAAAGTTGAAGGAGTTTAGCCGAGCTTAATGCCGGAAATGCCCTCTATGGAGCCATCCACTGGCGCCCGAGCTTTATGCCGGACTGCTTCCGAGGTGGTGCACCACCCGACAGCGGGCTGATTTTTTGTGAATATTTTTGATTAGTGCAATTTATTCTCTGCCGAGATATATAGCCGGTATATGTATATCAAGTAGCCCTCAAGGTGTGTGTCGGTCTAAAACCCGAGATGCACCTGAAGGAAAACATAAAACTGCTGATCCTAGTAGCCCCTGAGACTCAGGTCGATTTGCAAAATCGGCATGAGGATCAACTCCTAGCTCGGCAGCATACATAGGAATAGAAACACAGTGTAATATATTAGAAATAATAATGATCAGCGGACGGGCCCCTGAGAGAGGGTCGTGAGAAGTCGCTGTGATATATTAGCTTGATGCCAGATAGGTCCAGATGGTACTTATTGTTGTTCGAAGACGCGCTTTCCCATAGTTCAATCAAGCCGAACACTGAGCCCTTTGAATTTTCTACACTGAATAGGCAATGCAGTAGCCCCCGAGACACTGGTCGGGTGGCAACACCAGATCAGGGGATCGATCCCCTTTAATATTTGTAAATAATAATCACAAAGCCCAGTAACCCCCGAGCCTTAATGTGGGTACGGGTGGCCGAATTAAGGATCGATATCCAGAGTAAAATCACAGATTATGTGTAATTATTCTATGTATCCAAGTACTTTACATCATTATTTTGACTCCATTGCGACCGTTTATCAGTTGAAAGTGGCCCATCGTCGGCTTCTACCCCTTTGTAGATACTACGCAGGGTGTTTCCGCAATAACAAGAGAACCCTTAGCCGACGTCTCGGTGCTCGAAGGCGGTTGTGTTAGCGGAAACGAGGTAATCAGATATGCGGGCTTTATAACTTTCACTTAGTCATAGGAGCTTTAAACTGGGGAAGCTAGCTATGAGCCCCCGGTTAGTGTTCGATGACATCCGAGGTCAAGCCGTAAACACTTCGGCCAATGGTATGAACGGCCCGTCATTTAACATAGTCATCGGATCGCTGACCAATTTACACTTATTGTGACAGTCAGTTTTTGGCTTTCTCCACTGAGGTGCTTAACCATGCGAGCTGGAAGCACAATCGCAGTGGTTCTCCCTTTGCACACCTAGCCGAACAAAGCGGAACGTAGGAGGCAAGCACAGGAGCCGGGCAACCCAACTATTGACCAAAGACACAATTCGAAACCAACGCATATATAGTAGTGTCCGAGAATGTTTTTGCCGAATCTCTAAAGGTGTCTGGCGTTGCACTGCGAGACTTATGCTGGAAACACACAAATAGTTTAAAAGTGCCATAGGCTTGGAAAACCAAAAAAAAACTTTAGTAAAAACTGAACGTCTGAACTACAACAAGTGTTCGGTGCTAAATCGAAAATTGTTCTTAGAAAAAAAAAGGTGCTTCTGTCGTGCTTTAACATGACACATCCTATCTCAAACTTCAAGCGGGTCAGGATACGGCTTCGACCTCCTATCCTGAAGGCGGAGTAATTCTCGTTAGGCCAGTTTAGTAAACTGATCTCTAGCGGTTTTGTGCGAGAAATTAGGTTCCCCGGCTAGTGACCACACACTCGTGTCGCAAAAGGGAGTGGTAAATAATAATAAAAAACATTGCAACGACTAAGAAGATGAACACTTATTATAAAACTGCTCATATAAATTTAAGAGCCTCCAAGTGACTTGGGTAAAAGAATTTTATGTATAATGATTGTATGTACCGAAGTACTAATATCATATCTTTGTTCACCCGAACTTTAAACGCGTCTTAACCGACCGTCGGCTTCTCCCTCTTCGGTCAAGGACCAAAAAGTGTTATGTACTCTACCTGTCAAAAATATCGACGGTGTTTCCGATAACCAGGCAATCAGGCCATAAGGCAGTAATGCATAAAGCGCTCAGGAACTTATGCTATATTATCGACGAAGTGTAAGAAGCATCTTCAAGAAAATAGTAACCCCCACCGATACCTTTCTTGGTTGCTCATTGTTACTATGAGACTTGTGCAATAGATTTTTTGTACTCATGAGTTCCGTTGTGTGCCAACCATAATTGAAAACAATAAAAACGCTAGCTTTCGGCTTCACCCAGTCTGAGGTCCGAGCTCGGATGACCCGACCGTGACAATCACAGAGGTGCTCCCTTTACTCCCTAGCCAAACAATTGGGAACGTAGGGGTAAACACAGGAGCGAGGCAACCCAACTTGCAAATCGCTTAAGTCAATGTGGTGCATATTATGGCGTAATACACGAACAAGGAACGAAGCCGTACAAGTATAATCATATGCAAGAGGAAAGGCTTCATGAAGGAAGCCCCCAAGTGAACTAGGTATTTGAATTTGTGTGTCACAAACAAGGTTATGACAAGGAATTTTTTCATAAACAACTTTTTGCCAAAAAAGTATAATGCTTGGTCGAACCGAACACAAGTTAAAAATTTAAAACTTTGAGCATGAAAGCGACTTAGCTGGTTAATGTGTTCGGCATTGATGACGTGGTCCGAGCTTGATGCGGGACAAGGTTCCATCCCCCAAGCCGGTCCCGAGGTGGCGGAGCGAAGAGCTCGGCACTCCAAAGTGGTGTCATAGCACGACCAATGCAGGCCGGCAGAGTGACGCCGAAGTCCCCGGCGTGGGTTAATGAGGTGTTGACGAAGCCCTCCGTCCAGCCGAGGTGACGTGGTATGTCAGTACGCCGAGTTGACGATACTGCCCGACCCGGATCATTTTCCCGTGCACAAAAAGTAGTGCAAACGGGAGATAATAGTAATAATAATAATTTAAAAAAATCGTTGCATAATATATAATTTATGCAAAGTGAGTAATAAAATAAAATATGGCCTGCGCGTCGAACACTCAATGAGGTAGAGCTTTCTCGTCGATGCCGAAGTCCTCGAGGCAACCGAACACGTCGGTATGGCAACACGATCAACAAGGTGATCACGCGAGCCGATTTACGCTGATTGGGACGACGTTGTCGGCTTACCGAAGAGACCACGTGACGCAGTCGAAGTCCATTACTTCACAGGTCGGTCCGAGTTCCGGATGCGGCGTTCGCCGGACTATGTACTTAAATTGACCGAACCACCATGCGGCCGTTGTTAGTGAGGCCACCATTCGATAGACCTGTGTACAGATGATGGAACAAACCAGAGTAATAATTTCTTGGGATAAATAAACCCAAACAAGAAAAAATTACTAGGATTAATAACACCTGGTTTATTTGTTGTAGCAATCCGAAGAAAGGTGACTCCCAAAATTGGGACTCGATCCGCACACCCATTGCCTGACGGGCGATAAAGCGACGGCATGGCGACGTTGGCAAAGGTCAGCTTGCCGAGGCAAAACCCTTGGTCCAGCCAACGTGACGAGGCGGGTCGGCTAGTGATGCCGAAGTCTCCGGAGTAGGTTGATGAAGAGGTGGCGGAGCCCCCGGTCCAGCCGAGATGTCGAAGCCTCGATGTCAGCCGATGAGTCGAAGTAGGCCGGCGTGATGGACATCGGCTTGAAAAAGCAATAGTGTGGTTTCGCCGATGCCGGTCGTGACATGGTCAATGCCGCTTGATGAAGTGATCGTGCGGCGATGCCGTGTGCTGCTCCCCGTAATCCGTGGGGCGCGATGTTGGTGATGATTTATCTTCACGATGCCGAACTCTTGTTCGGCTTGCCGAGATGATGATCCGAAGAAGTTGAGCTCGGCTCAATAAAGTGACAACGGTTCAGCATGTGTCGGCGCATCGAGAGAAACAACGTTGTTCGGGCTGGTTTGACACCAGCACGATGGTGAAGATCATATTGGAAAATACTTCAAAATTAGCGGGATGTGTTTGGGAATAAAACACAATACCCCATACAAAACTTCCTTCAAAAAGGATGTCCGAAATCCCGTTTCATAAAAAAGATAAATTCGGGTCGGATTCGTCCTCGTGCAGAAAACACATCCGAAAAGTGATGCACCAATCGGGAGGTTCCTGTAGTTTGGACGGTCGGATGGAGTTGAAATTTTGAGGGGTGGTAGATATAAGAATTCCGCAGCCGATCAACGGTTGGATCTTCCAAGGGACTTCCGAGCTAGAAGCTGGACACCACGCCCTAAACACGTCCAGATTCCCGTCCAGTTTTGACACGGCTCCGGTATATCACGGATTGCCAGAGATTCCTCAATCGGAACTCGACGAAATTTTCCAGGGTTGTTGTAGACTCAATTCCGCACAATTCCACCGAAGCAATCGTTAAAACAACACTTGAGGAGGCGGTGGCGGCGGATACAAGTTCGCTGTCCAGAAAAACAGCACGGTCGCCCGAGGGCAATGTTGACGTTGAGCCCCCGGGCTCCCTGGGTGATTCCTCCATGATCTTGATAGAGATCGGAGTTGATGTTGATGAAGGCCCTCATCCAAACATGACGATCGGAGGTAGGGCACAGTCCTCAGTCCAGCCAAGGTGACCAGCCGAGCCGGTGACGAAGAAGTCGATGTCGCAGTTGATCTGCAGTTGAGCCATTAATCCTTTTGCCGATCACACAGCGGAACTCTCAATGAAAGCACCAATGTCGGTATCAAAACCGGCGAATCTCGGGTAGGGGGTCCCGAACTGTGCGTATAAGGCTAATGGTAACATGAGGCGGGGGACATGATGTTTACCCAGGTTCGGGCCCTTTCGATGGAGGTAATACCCTACTTTCTGCTTGATTGATCTTGATGATATGAGTATTACAAGAGTTGATCTACCACGAGATCGTAGAGGCTAAACCCTAGAAGCTAGCCTATGATTATGATTGTGTATATCTGTCGACTAGACTGGCCTCGGTTTATATAATGCACCAGAGGCCTAGGATAACAAGAGTCCTAGCCGAATACGCCGGTGGGGAGGAGTCCTTGTCTTGATCACCAAGTCTTGTGGAATCTTCCTAGTATGCGGCAGCTATCCGAACTGGCACATGAGTATACGACCATGGGTGTCCTCGGCCCAATCTAACGGATCGGGAGATGACGTGGTGAGTACCCCCTAGTCCAGGACACCGTTAGCGGCCCCGCGACAATGAGGCAGACCGCAACCGGCTCTTTGAGGGGTTGCAGGCAGAGAATGATGATGCATCAGAGAAGCACATCGATGATGCCAAAGATATCCGTCATCACCGTCGCCTCCCTTGCACCGGCAACCAACAACGACGAGGTTGGACCGGCCCATGCATGCTCTAGTGACCTCACCTCCGACGAGTAGGAGTAGAGTAGGATTTAGTTGATTTTTAGGTCCTTTCTCTATGTAGAAGTTATTTTGAAAAATCAAGGAAAATCTGTGTCCACTTTTATTTGATAACTCCGGTTGGATGGCCGGCTCCCCACCCGCGCGGACACTTGGTGATGTCCATTTGGTGATCTGCGTTGGAGTTACCCTAACACCCTTCGTGCGAGTTAGCGTGCAGGTGAGAAGATGCCAAAGGGTAGCCACATGCCCCCCTCACGTTGCAAGCCATACACGAAAGTTGGGGGAAACCGGATAAATTACACTCTGAATTTATACAAAACCGGATAAATGTGGCCCTTGGTGGTTTTGGTGAGAACTGGAGGGGGTTGCTGACTGGGGACGCCGAGTTGGCTAGAATTGTTTCAGGCGGTGGGGGTGGGGGGTGGGGGTGGGGGGCATTGTCACTTCTTTGTCTCGTGCAAGGAAAGTGACCACGGGCGTCTTGTCTCTTCTTCGTCGCCGTGGGGAAGGAAGACTCCTCCTCTGCTGTCGTCGCCTCCTCGGCTGCACCACCGCCTCCTCTACTGGCGCCATGGCTGCAGGTTAGTCATCGGCCTCGACCTCCCCTGTTTCCTGCTCTTCTGCTCCATCGGTGTCTTGATCAGATAGGTTAAGAAAAGTTGGGTTTTGAGGGTTTGATTGTCTTGATTATATTGGGGAAATAGAGGGTCGTTGCTCGAGTTCGTGCTATGGCACCAGTTTTGTCTGCGGCTTCGGCTGGAACCCGTGCCATGGAAGCAATTTTAGCATGCCATGACAATGGTTTTGCATGATGTACATGGGTTCTATTTGTGAGTTGTTCAAAGGGGCAAAATAGGGCATTATTTATATGATCGGAGGGGAAAATAAGAGGAAAAGAGGGGACCTTTTATCGTAGCAATTGTTGCTATGTTTTAATAAGTTATTCCACCGAATTATGTGTTGATCAAAGATTTCTAATCTGTGCAGCAATTGGAGAAGATCCATGGGATGTTCTTGACTATTTCTAGTTAGATTACACTACTTTTGATCATTTGATAGAGCAGATGGATTGCTGGAGTATAATGATGGAATGGTTGCTGAGGTTTTTGTGGAAAAATCTAGATTTGGTTATGTAGAGGATATGTATCATGTGGAAAGAGGGCACTGAAGAGGCAAGTAGAAATGCTAGCTGCTGACCGGGGAGTACTTGTCGATCCACCGGCAAGGACTGCATCATTTAGCTAGCTAAAAACATAAGTTCCACTTTAGCGCCCTCAACACCATATGGGACGAAACCGCATTGGCCAGTTCCTCGCAAAACACTCAGTGAATGATTGTTGTATGTGAATGACGTTGCATCAGTTGAGAAGGTGGACACTAGACGAACATATGTAGAATTTGATGACATATTTGGGGAAAGGAAAAAGGAACTAAAGTGGAGGGATCTTCAGAAGATGCAGAGCAAACAATTGAAGAAGTGCAAAGGTATGGAATTCAGATAAGACGATTAGATGTTGCAGTCCTTGTTTCAGCTAGAGTTTATGAAACTTATTCCATGCATAGAGGAAACATAATTTCTTTGATCAATGTTAAGGTTGTGGAGACAGAAATGGTGGATGACATTGAATTTCATTCTCTCAACTTCATTCTTTGGTTCAACCACTTCTTCGGGATGCATCAACATCAACAATGTTGGACTTTGCCTGCATCACTTAATGCTAGAGTTGTTGGTTTTGAATCTTCAGTTTCCTAACATCGGCCTTCAAACGGTTGACAACATCTCGTAAATCGCAAAGCAACTGGGTGACGGACTGATTGTTTGGATTATCATGCCACTTGAAGAATGTGAATCTACAATGTAGCGCAAATTATGGATCTTGAGTGGTGCAGATCGGAGCCACTGACCAAAGCATACAAAAGCATATAAGTTTAACTCCGATTTCATGCAGTTGTAGTACCTACGACCAAGATTCATGCAGCTCCATGAAATCCATCAAGGTGCCTTCTACAGCAATGGCAGAGTTGCTCAGCGCGTGCTCCATTTTTCGCTCCCGATACGACACCGGTGACTGCAATGGCAACACCATGCTTAGCAAAGACTAAGGGCGGCTGGTGGGAGCTAGCGGAGGACCGCATCATTGATTTTCGTCATAGATTGGAGCTAGGGTTTGTTGCGCTAATGGGGAATCACGGTGGGAGGTAGGGTTCATCACGCAAGATTATGATGCAAGGTAGGGTTCGTACCGAGATGGGGAATTGGATCGAATCGTTTTCTCCTGCCATGTCATATGCCCAGTTAGCATCATTAGAACAGAAACCACCACCTTTAGTTCTCTCCAAAACAGTCCAGAGCCACATTGATCCAATTTTGCACAAGTTCAGGGTGTAATTTATTAGGACAACGCTAACGCCCACACGTGTGGTGGGAGTCAAACCCGCCCACACGCCCTATAGCACACAGACTACGCCATGTCACCGCATGCATGCATGTGGAAATCTTTTTGGATTTTCTGTTTTTAAAATGTTTTATCTCTTAAATGAAAAATCCGATTGAAGATCCGTTTTCACCATTAAATCCCTTGCGACGAGATCTTCAAAACTAGATCTCATATCAATATATTTCGACAAATTGTTTTTTGGTTAAAAGTTGCCGTGTTTATTGCACATGAATTGCCATGATGTTTACACTGAAGTGCCATGATATGTTTCAACTTTTTTTTCTACATTTAAAAGTTAATTTTGACATATTATAAAACGGGGAATTAAGAAACTAGACTTGCCATGCACCATAAATTAAAATTGCCATGATACATGCACTTGAAATTGCCATGGTTCATACAAAAAAAAATTCATGGTCAAAGTATTGGAATTGCCATCATCGAAAAACTAAAATTGCCATGATCTACAAACTAAAATTGCCACATGGCAACTTCAGTTTAACTACTATAGCAACTACAGTGTAAACATCATGGCAACTTTTGGGCAAAATTTTTTTTTGTCGAAACATATCAACATGGGATCTAGTTTTGAAGATCTCGTCGAGACGGATTTAATGGTGAAAACGAATTTTTAATTCGCTTTTTTAATTAGGAGATAAAACATTTTTAAGCTGAAAACCAAAAAGATTTCTGTTGATGTTATCTGTTCATACGTGGCAAAATGAGGGATGATGGAGGCGTGTGGGCGATGTGCAAACGCCCACACGTGTGGGCGTTAGTTTTTCTGATTTATTTTGTACAAGTTCACGATTTGGCGACGGTGAACCATTCATCGACGTCATATGTTCATATCTGAGTCGGCATTCTACTATTCCTTGGTGATTCGCTCATGCAAGAGGACCAAGTTGTGTGCTTCTTGTCGTTCTTTTTAGGTTGTTTTATAGGAGTATGAAGCATGTGAGCTGCTTCTCTGGGCCTTTTATCTTGCCGCTCTTTTTTTTCTTGGTTGGAATTTTGAAATATAATCCTGACTGGTTTATTTTTTTATTGAAACAAGGTAAAAAATTAGACATTTTCATTGAATAAGAAGAAGGTTTTAGAGTCGAGGCCATCGGCCGAGTTACAATATTCACTCTCGCGGTATTACATTACACAAATATTTCGCCCCGGCACGGCACCACCATAAGGCTTCTTTTTTGATTCGAGCAACAAGCACACCAACTGAAATTGCGTTGTTACGGAACACACGTGCATTTCGCTCTTTCCATATTTCAAGAAATCAGTAGCATAATGGAAGTCAGCGTCCTTCGTGGTCGTGAGGTCCCAGAAACATTGACGCGCCATCACTCCTTGACCGAAGTCAATCCACCCCAAGCCAATATTTAATCATTCCTCACATACAGATGGTGTAGTGGCATTGAAAAAAAAAGTGTGACGCCGATTCTGGAGTTTGCTTGCAAAGAGGACAAAGAAACCATCTCCAGTCCGGTTTATGGCTCTGTTAATTGAAAGTCGCGCATCGCTCGAGCTTTTCGTCTAAGGAAACCATCTCCTGTCCTCCCCTCTAGTGGTTGATGATGTCCATGATCCACATCCACCGCCTTACGGGAGGAGACCAGGGGGTGTGCCGCCGCCGCGTGACATGGAAGGAGGGGGCGCGTGGCCCACCAGCTTCCCTCGTTGATCCTAGTCCTACTCGGATTCGCAAGGAGGCCGCGCGCCGCCGCGTGAGATGGAGGGAGTAGCAGCTCGCAAGGCGGCTGGCTGTACACCGGAGGGAGACAGGGAAACGAGCGCAAGCCGGATTGGCAACATTTAATGCGCCCAATCCAGCCAGGATGGGAGCGAGTCCGGAGCGCAGCCCACATCCCTCCCCCGCACCGCAGCCGACCCGGCTTCGGCGAGCAATCGAGCATCCATCTATATAATCCGGGGCATGGACCATCGCATCGCATTGCCCACCCATTGCAACAGCAGCCCTAGCGAATCAGCCTAGCTAGCCTGCCCAGGATAACCGCATACGCCCAAAGAACCAAGAACCGTCGATCGAGCGCCCACCATGCCGTCCACTGACCAAGCCCACCGCAGCCTTCCCATGATCATCCCTGCCGAGGCAGGCGCCGCGCCGCGCTACGCCGGCCGCAAGAGGCCTCACGAGCTCACCCTCGCTGTGTACGACCCCGCCGCCGCGGAGCAACGGGCCAACGCGGCCGGCCTCTCCCTCTCCGGCGCTCTTGTCCCGTTCTTGGCGCCGCCCGTCGACGCCGCGCCCATCAGGGCCGTGCCGCTCTCCGCCGTTGCTCCTAGAGCCGAGCCGGCGTGGATACGCCCCCACTTCGACCTGCGGCTCGACCTGGCGGTGCACTTCATCGACGAGAAGGTCCTGACCGCCACCGACCTCGACCCGCAGCAGAACCGGTTCCGGCTCCCGACCGCGGGCGTGCTGCGCAGCCTCCGCCCGATCCTCTCCCCCGAGGAGCTCGACGCCGCCAGCATACCGCGTGAGGGCGCCAGCGCTGCCCCGAGGCTGCCAAGAAGGCCGCCGCCCCCGCTGACCGAGGAGGAGGAGCTGCAGCAGGGGCGGATCAAGAGGAAGAAGAGGCAGGGCAAGAAGCACGGCGGGCTCCCCGTCGTCGTGTGCAACGTCCACGCCGGCACCAAGGCGCTGCAGCTGACGCAGTGGGAGAGCAGCCACGTCAACATCATCAAGGGGGAAGGGTACCTCGACTTCATCAACCGGTGCTGCTTCGAGGAGAAGGACGTCGTCGAGATCTGGGCCTTCAAGGAGCGCCACTTCCACCTCTTCGGCGTCGACATGTGCCGGGCGAGCCCGCTCTACGTTGTGCTGGCCAAGAAAGAGCAGCGGCCGTTGGCGTCGTCCATGGGGCTGGCCAAGTGTACGATGTAGTACAAGATTATCCTAGCTAGTTGTCCACTTGTCTGCACAAGTGTAGTAGATTTGACGTGTGGTCCTTTTAGATTTTGGATTTCAATCTATTAGCCAAGGCCACCTCAAGATTTTGAGACATTCTATTTGGGTAATTTGATCCGGGTTCTTTGGAGAAATTCAATCCGGAGCAGCCTTTTTAACAAGATTTTGAGACATTATATTGGATAATTTGATCCGGATCCTTTTGAGAAATTCAATCCGGAGTAGCCTTTTTAACTTTGGTGTTTCAATATGTTTTGAGAAATTCAATTGTGTTTGATCTTTGTTGTTGAGAAATTCATGATTGCCTTTAGTTCCAGTCTTTGTGAAATCAGTCAATTGGACATGGCCATGCTCATGTGCATATTGTAGCAGTGTAGCTTCCATAGCAAGAGCCAGCCTATGTTGGTGGTGTCTCGTCTGGTAGCTGTACGGTTGATGTTTATATCAATTAGCGTGTTAATTCTCTTTAGTACCCCAGGCTAGTGTCTTGTTATATTTGGTATATTGATTTGAGGAAGAGGATACAAATGTAAATAAATCCATGTTTAGTGAGCATGTCATATACACCCAGAGGTGCAGTAAGCCACCGAATCTCAATCCCTCAAACAAACACAAGGTAATTCCCTCCGAATATCTAATTCTGAGCTGGGCTCGTCTGCACTCGGTAAACAATAAATTCAAAATTAAATACTATATTTTAAAAAAATTCCAAGTTTTTTCACATGAAAGATATTTTAGTGTATTCAAATTTCAAAGCACTTGAACATCTGAGTAGCTCTTAGAAAAAAATCGGGTCCAAAAAGAGCATAAACAGTAAACTTTTGTTTTCTACAAACACTACTGGAAAATCCCGGTTTCCCGTGTGTTAGCCTATAAGCCGAGTGTGTTTTTTCGGGCACCCGGCTTATGCTCCTCTAAGCCGAGTCCCGAGAAAAAAACACCCGGTAAATACGAAGAACTCGGCTTATGGTCATCTATAAGCCGAGTTTCGCGAAAAAGCTCACGGCTTATATGAAACACACGGTATCTACGGGAAACGGCACCCGGCTTACAGCACATACTCGGCAAAGACATCTGCCACGTGTCTGCAACGACAGTGGTTGACGGTGCCGTCACGGAGCAGCCTATAAGCCGTGTGTCCGAAGCAGGCACTCAGCTTATAGGACATATAAGCCGTGTGTCCGAAGCAGGTACTCGGCTTATAGGACATATAAGCCGTGTGCCTGATCAAAGCACTAGGCTTACAATTTTGCAGATTTTTTGCAACGCATAACATTTGTGCGAAATTAGTTTAAGATGGTTTTCATTGCATTTACATTTACTACTTAATTAGTATTATTATTCTAACCTATTTTCTATCGACTAGTTTTCATGGGTCTTATTTGTGAAATTCTTAATTTAACGCCACTTTAATATTTTCATGACTCTTTCGACACCCTAGCGTACCCGCCATCACACTTCTAGAGGTCTAAGAGGGCCCAATGCAAGATTTGGCGGCATGGCTAGCCCCCGGAAGCCGCCGGTCAAAATCGTAGACACGTGAAGATCAATCCGCATAGAGAGAACTGTTCAGATACTTCTACATCGCCAAAAATTATGAAAAATTACCATCCGTCCTATATCACATATGCCCACGCCGTGTAAGAAAATCATGATTTTATCGCGTTCTGAGTGTTCAGTAATATTCACGCCGCACCGCTTACGCAGAGCGTTTACTATACCGTGTCATCATTTATGCGTGAGGGGGCCACACCCGAGCCGTGTCTGCCTCCTCGACAGGCCACCACCACACCTTAATGCATGCATGAGGGCCCAAGACAATGATCCGGTGGCATTGCTACCCCCAAGGCCCCGCCCCGCCAAACCACAGAGCGGTGGACCAGGAGATCTAACCCTTTGACTTTCGCCGGACGGGCTTTGACCAATGGACCTCTCCACTCGGTTGTGGTAGGTCAGCCCATAGGAACACTTCGGAACAAGGTCCGGGCCAAACCCACCGCAAGATTCCGTCTGTGTCGTCCCGACATGGCCGTTACCCCCTTCTAGGTGCCGGCGACGGCGCCGTCCGTGAAGGAGGTCACACTCTGGAGACGCGTGCCTTGTGTTGGCACCCGCCACCACACTTCTAGACATGTAAGAGGCCCCGACGCAAGATTTGGCGGCTTAGCTGGCCTCAAGGCCGCGGCCACAATCGTGACACGCAAGAGCAATCCGCGAGAGGAACTGTTCGAGATATACGCATCACCAAAATTATGAAAATTACCATCCGTCATATATCACATGTGCCCACACGTGTAAGAAAATCATGATTTTATCGCGCTCCGAGTATTCAATAATATTCATGCCGCACCGCTACCGCAGAACGTTTACTATACCGTGTCATCGTTGTTCGTGAGGGGGGCCACACCCTAGAGCCGCGTTCTACCTCTTCAGACATACCACCACACCTTAAGGCATGCATGAGGGCCCTGCGTGACGCTCCAATGGCATTGCTACCCCCCAAGGCCCCCGTCCCGCCAAACCCTGCAGCGGTGGACCAGGAGACCTAACCCTTTGACTTTCGCCGGACGGGCTTTGACCAATGGACCTCTCCACCCGGTTGTGGTAGGTCGGCCCATAGGAACACTTCGGAACAAGGTCCGGGCCAAACCCACCGCAAGATTCCCTCTGTGTCGTCCCGACATGGCCGTTACCCCCTTCTAGGTGCCGGTGACGGCGCCGTCCGTGAAGGGGGTCACACTCCGGAGATGCGTGCCTCATGTTGGCACCCGCCACCACACTTCTAGACATGTAAGAGGCCCCGACGCAAGATTTGGCGGCTTGGCTGGTTCTCAAGGTCGGCGGCCACAATCGTAGACACGCAAGAGCAATCCGCGTAGAGGGAACTGTTCAGATACTTCTGCATCACCAAAAATTATGAAAAATTACCATCCGTCATATATCACATGTGCCCACGCCGTGTAAGAAAATCATGATTTTATCGCGCTCCGAGTATTCAATAATATTCACGCCGCACCGCTACCGCAGAACGTTTACTATACCGTGTCATCGTTGTTCATGAGGGGGGCCACACCCCAGAGCCGCGTTCTACCTCTTGGACATACCACCACACCTTAAGGCATGCATGAGGGCCTGCGTGATGCTCCGGTGGCATTACTACCCCAAGGCCCCGCCCCGCCAAACCCTGCGAGAGTTGACTAGGAGACCTAACCCTTTGACTTTCGTCGGACGAGCTTTGACCAATGGACCTCTCCACCCGGTTGTGGTAGGTGAGCCCATAGGAACACTTCGGAACAAGGTCCGGGCCAAACCCATTGCAAGATTCTCTCTGTGTCGACCCGACGCGGCCGTTACCCCCCTCCAGGTGCCGGCGGCGGCACCGTCCATGAAGGGGGTCACACTCCAGAGACGCGTGTCGGGTGTTGGCACCCGCCACCACACTTCTAGACGTGTAAGAGGCCCCGACGCAAGATTTGGCGGCATGGCTAGCCCCCGGTGAGGGAGTCCTGGATTAGGGGGTACTCGGACAGCCGGACTATATAGTTTGGCCGGACTGTTGGACTATGAAGATACAAGATTGAAGACTTCGTCCCGTGTCCGGATGGGACTCTCCTTGGCGTGGAAGGCAAGCTTGGCAACCCAGATGTGTAGATCTCCTTCTTTGTAACCGACTCTGTGTAACCGTAGTGTGACGCCCCCGATTCAATCATACACTAATCATACACGCAAACGTGTACGATCAAAATTAGGGACTCATGGGAAGATATCGCAGCACAACTCTAAAAATAAAATAAGTCATACGAGCATCATAATACAAGCCAGGGGCCTCGAGGGCTCGAATACAAGTGCTCGATCATAGGCGAAGTCGTGGAAGCAACAATATCTCGAGTACAGACATAAGTTAAACAAGTTGCCATAATATGGCTAGCACAAACTAGGATACATATCGAAGAGGCGCAGGCCTCCCGCCAGGATCCTCCTAAACTACTCCAAGTAAATCGTCGTTGCGGCTGCTGCGTAGTAGTAGGCACCTCCGGGTAGTAGTCGTCATCGACGGTGGCGTCGCTCCCAGGCTCCATCGTGCAGTCGCGACAACCGAGTAGAGATAGGGAAAAAGGGAACAAGGCAACCGTGAGTACTCATCCAAAGTACTACTTAAGCAACATTGTGTCCCCACCTCCTGTTACCATTAGCCTTAGGCGACAGTTCGGGACCACACTTCTAGGCGTGTAAGAGGCCCCTACCCAAGATTTGCCGGTTTTGGCACCGACACCAGGAGGCCGCGGCCACAACCGTAGACACACAAGAGCAATCCACGTGAGGGAAGTGTTCAGATGCTTTTGCATCACCAAAAATTATGAAATATTACCATCCGTTCCCCCACCGCAATTTCGCGCGAAACACTAGCGATTGCAATAAATGTCTCAAATATTCTAGGCGGGTCCGAAAAATGCGTGGGCTGACGACTTTATGTCATTTGATGGCCTTCTTTGAGAGCACAAGAAGTTCCGAGGCCAGCGGAGAACAACAGGCCCACACTACTTTCACAAACCCGACTCATTCCCTCTCGGTACCTAGAGATTACATCGGAGATGTAAGTGGTTTACATAAGCGGCCTCGGTGAGGCCTACTCGAAACAGGCCCAAACTTTTACCACACCCTACAGGGGCCATGTGATGACACCATGCCAGCTTCCGAGGGTTTCCGACATTATATAATTTTCCGAGGATTTAAGCGGTTGGATCAGGCATGGAGCCGAGGTAATTTTGCCCCTCGGTGGCTGGGCCTGCCCCTCCCTCACATGCAAAAGGCCTACGCATGTCGCAAAGGCATCACATAGGATTTTATATGCCGCTTCTGGGCATGATTTCATGTGCCGCCTTGCAGATCTGCAATTTCCGGCTCCGAAACCCTAACAGTGCAATAAATGTCTCAAATATTCTAGGCGGGTCCGAAAAATACGGGTGACTCGACACGTGTCATTCAATGGCCTTCTTTGAGAGCACGAGAAGTTTGAGGCCAATGGAGCAATAGGGCCCACACTTCCTTCACAAACCCGACTCATTCCCTCTCGATACCTAGAGACTACATCGGAGATGGTGTGGTTTACAAGCGTCCACATGTGAGGTCTAATTGAAACACGCCCAAACTTTCTACCGGAATATTGACCGATATTTTAAAGATTGAAATATGAAATAAGGCGAGAGGGTATCATTTATAAAAACAATGAAATAAAAATAGAATAAGAATACAATAAAAAGAAAACTAAAATAAGTATCAAAAAATACAATGAAATGAAACACATAAATTATTAAAAGTAAAATTAATAAACTTTTTTTATTGAAATAAAACAAAAATAGAAAATATTTTTTATAAACCGTGTGTTTTTTTCCTACGGCACTAGGCCTACCCTTATGCACCAGGCTTATTGAGCGCGGGACTTAGCAAAAATAAACGCGCGAAGGCCTCATTTTGGCCCAAATCGACCCGCCCACTATCTCTTCCCCGCCCCCTGTCTCAACCCGCCCCCCCTGTCTCCCCCACGCTTGCGCTCCTCTCCTCGCGCCCGCCCACCTCCATCCACGGCCGCCTCACCGTCACCCGCCCGGCGCCGCCTCTCCTCGGCGCACAGATCCCCCCGCCTCCTCTCCATCCCCGAGCATGGGGAGCCCTGAGCCAGCCCTCCCATCGGCGCCGCCCCCTCCCGTTCGCTAGGGTTCAGCCGTCCGGCCATCTCCGCTGCCCCACCTCCCTCATGGCGCAAGACAGATCCCCGCCCCTCCCGAGCATGGGGAGCCCCGAGCTGGCCCTCCCATCGGCGCCGTCGCCTCTCCCCGTTCGATAGGGTTGAGGTCGTCCGGCCATCTCGGCTGCCCCACCCTCCCTCCACCGGCAGGTCCCTCCCTCCCTCTCTCTCTCTCTCTCTCTGTGTGTGTGTGTGTGTGTGTGTGTGTGTGTGTGTGTGTGTGTGTGTGTGTGTGTGTGTGTGTGTGTGACAACATCTTTCTCTGTTGACCAGGGCCCGGCTCCTCAGGCGGCAAGGTGCTCCGGCGTGCCCCTGCTAATCTCCTGCTCGTGGAACAACTGCATCAGCAGGAACACATGCTGCATCTGGTTTTGGTTCCCCTTGTTGGAAATATGCCCTAGAGGCAATAATAAAAGCATTATTATTATATTTCCTTGTTCATGATAATTGTCTTTATTCATGCTATAACTGTATTATCCGGAAATCGTAATACACGTGTGAATACATAGACTACAATACGTCCCTAGTAAGCCTCTAGTAGACTAGCTCGTTGGTCAACAGATAGTCATGGTTTCCTGACTATGGACATCAGATGTCATTGACAACGGGATCACGTCATTAGGAGAATGACGTGATGGACAAGACCCAATCCTAAGCATAGCACAAAGATCGTATAGTTCGTTTTGCTAGAGCTTTTCCAATGTCAAGTATCTCTTCCTTAGACCGTGAGATCGTGTAACTCCCGGATACCGTAGGAATGCTTTGGGTGTACCAAACGTCACAACGAATCGGGTGACTATAAAGGTGCACTACGGTATCTCCGAAAGTGTCATTGGGTTGACACGGATCGAGGCGAGGATTTGTCACTCCGTATGACGGAGAGGTATCACTTGGGCCCTCGGTAATGCATCATCATAATGAGCTCAAAGTGATCAAGTGTCCGGTCACGGGATCATGCATTACGGCACGAGTAAAGTGACTTGCCGTAACGAGACTAAACGAGGTATTGGGATACCGACGATCGAGTCTCGGGCAAGTAACATACCGTCGACAAAGGGAATAGCATACGGGTTGCTTGAACCCTCGACATCGTGGTTCATCCGATGACAACATCGAGGCGTGTGGGAACCAACATGGGTATCCAGATCCCGCTGTTGGTTATTGACCGGAGAGCGTCTCGGTCATGTCTACATGTCTCCGAACCCGTAGGGTCTACACACTTAAGGTTCGGTGGCGCTAGGGTTAATAGGAAGACTTGTATGTGATTACCGAATGTTGTTGAGTCCGGATGAGATCCCGGACGTCACGAGGAGTTCGAGAATGGTCGGAGGTAAAGATTTATATATGGGAAGTCGTCAAGCGGACACCGGAAAAGTTTGGTCATGTCGGTATTATGGAGGGTCCACCGGAAGGTTCGGAGGACCACGGGAGGGGCCACCCCTTTGGGGGGCCACTTGGGCTGCGTGGGAGGCAGCCAGCCCCTAGTGGGCTGGGCACACCCCCTTCCCTTGGCCCATGCGCCTAGGGTTGAGGGGGGAACCCTAAGGGCGCCCCTTGCTTGGGGGCAAGCCCCCTCCCTGGCCGCCCCCTCTAGACGCATCTAGAGGGGGCCGGCCCCCTCCTCCCTTCCCCTATAAATAGAGGGGTGGAGGGGAGGGCTGCAGATACCATTGAAGGCGCAGCCCCTCCCCTTCCCAACACCTCTCTTCCTCCGCATAAGCTTGGCGAAGCCTGCCGAGAACAATCACTCCATCGCATCACGCCGTCGTGCTGCCATTGGAGTGGTCTTCCTCAACCTCTCCTTCCTCCTTGCTGGATCAAGACGAAGAGACGGCGCCGTAAATCCCGTCACGTGTTGAGCGCGGAGGTGCTGTCCGTTCAGCACTTGGTCATCGGTGATCGGAATCACGTTGGGAACGTCTTCATCATCACCACTCCCTCGAACGCTTCCGTATTCGATCTACAAGTGGTATGTAGATGCAAACTCTCTCTTGACTCATTGCTTAGTAGAACTCATAGATGGATCTTGGTGAAACCGTAGGAAAAATTTTAATTTTCTGCAACGTTCCCCAACAAAGTGGCATCATGAGCTAGGTCTATCGTAGTTCTCTATTGCACGAGTAGAACACAATTTGGTTGTGGGCGTGGATCTTGTCAATTTACTTGCCGCTACTAGTCTTATCTTGCTTCCGCGGTATTGTGGGATGAAGCGGCCCGGACCAACCTTACACGTACGCTTACGTGAGACCGGTTCCACCGACTAACATGCACTAGTTGCATAAGGTGGCTGGCGGGTGTCTGTCTCTCCTACTTTAGTTGGAGCGGATTCGATGAAAAGGGTCCTTATGAAGGGTAAATAGAAGTTGACAAGATCACGTTGTGGTTATTCGTAGGTAAGAAAACGTTCTTGCTAGAACCCAATTGCAGCCACGTAAAAGATGCAACAACAATTAGAGGACGTCTAACTTGTTTTTGCAGCAATTGTCATGTGATGTGATATGGCCAAGTTGTGATGAATGATGAATGACATATTGTGATGTATGAGATCATGTTCTTGTAATAGGAATCACGACTTGCATGTCGATGAGTATGACAACCGGCAGGAGCCATAGGAGTTGTCTTTATTTTGTATGACCTGCGTGTCATTGAAGAACGCCATGTAACTTACTTTACTTTATTGCTAAACGCGTTAGCCATAGAAGTAGAAGTAGTCGTTGGCGTGACAACTTCATGGAGGCACAATGATGGAGATCATGATGATGGAGATCATGGTGTCATGCGGTGACAAGATGATCATGGAGCCTCAAGATGGAGATCAATGGAGCTTTATGATATTGGCCATATCATGTCACTACTATATAATTGCATGTGATGTTTATTATGTTTATACATCTTGTTTACTTAGAGCGACGGTAGTAAATAAGATGATCCTTACAACAATTTCAAGAAGTGTTTCCCTAAGCGTGCACCGTTGCTAAAGTTCGTCGCTTCTAAGCACCACGTGATGATCGGGTGTGATGGATTCTTACGTTCACATACAACGGGTGTAAGACAGATTTACACACGCGAAAACACTTAGGGTTTACTTGACGAGCCTAGCATGTACAGACATGGCCTCGAACACGGAGACCGAAAGGTCGAACACGAGTCGATAGAAGATACGATCAACATGAAAATGTTCACCGATGATGACTAGTCCGTCTCACGTGATGATCGGACACGGCCTAGTCGACTCGGATCGTGTAACACTTAGATGACTAGAGGATGTCTAATCTGAGTGGGAGTTCATTTAAATAATTTGATTAGATGAACTTAATTATCATGAACTTAGTCTAAAACTTTTGAATGATATGTCTTGTAGATCAAATGGCCAACGCTCATGTCAACTTGAACTTCAACGTTCCTAGAGAAAACCAAGCTGAAAGATGACGGCAAAGAACTATCTGATCGGGTCCGAACTTGAGGATCATCCTCATAGCTGCTAGGAAACAATATGTCCTAGAAGGACCGCTAGGTGACGCTCCGTCTCTGCAGAACCAAGACATTATGAATGCTTGGCAGTCTCGTCTTGATGATTACTCCCTCGTTCAAGGCGGCATGCTTTACAGACTTAGAACCGGGCTCCAAAAGCGTTTTGAGCATCACGGAGCATATGAGATGTTCGAGGAGCTGAAACTTGTTTTCCAAGATCACGCCCGGTCGAGAGATATGACATCTCCGACAAGTTCTATAGTTGTAAGATGGAGGAGAACAGTTACTGTCGGTGAGCACATCTTGAAGATATCCAGGTTGCACAACCGTATGACCCAGCTGAATATTAACCTCCCCGATGAGGCGGTCATTGACAGAATCCTCGATCGCTCCCACCAAGCTACAAGAGCTTTGTGATGAACTACAACATGCAGGGGATGGTAAAGACCATTCTGAAGTGTTTCTCTATCTGAAGTCAGCCGAGGTTGAAATCAAGAAAGAACATCAAGTGTTGATGGTCAATAAGACCACTAAGTTCAAGAAGGGCAAGGGCAAGAAGAACTTCAAGAAGGACGGCAAGGAAGTTGCCGCGCCCGATAAGCAAGTTGCCGGAAGAAGTCAAAGAATGGACCCAAACCGAGACCTGAGTGCTTTTATTGCAAGGAGGGGTCATCGAAGCGGAACTGCCCCAAATACTTAGCGGACAAGAAGGCCGGCAACACCAAAGGTATATTTGATATACATGTAATTGATGTGTACTTTACCGAGACTCGTAGTAACTCCCGGTATTTGATACGGTGCCGTTGCTCATATTTGTAACTCACAGCAGGAGCTGCGGAATAAGCGGAGGCGGCAAAGGACGAGGTGACGATGCGCGTCGGGAATGGTTCAGTCGATGTGATCGCTGTCGCACGCTACCTCTTCATTTACCTACGGGATTAGTTATGAACCTTAATAATTTTTATTTGGTGCCAAGTTTGAGCATGAATATTGTATCCGGATCTCGTTTAATGCGAGATGGCTACTCATTTAAATCCGAGAATAATGGTTGTTCTATTTATATGAGAGATATGTTTTATGGTCATGCTCCGATGGTCAATGGTTTATTCTTAATGAATCTCGGCGTAGTATTACACATGTTTATAGCGTGAATACCAAAAGATGTAAAGTTGATAACGATAGTCCCACATACTTGTGGTACTTTGCCGCCTTGGTCACATTGGTGTCAAGCGCATGAAGAAGCTCCATGCTGATGGACTTTTGGAGTCTTTAGATTATGAATCATTTGACACATGCGAACCATGCCTCATGGGCAAGATGACCAAGACTCCGTTCTCCGGAACAATGGAGCGAGCAACCAACTTGTTGGAAATCATACATACCGATGTGTGCGGTCCAATGAGCGTTGAAGCTCATGGAGGATATCGTTATGTTCTCACTCTCACAGATGACTTGAGTAGATATGGGTATGTCTACTTGATGAAACACAAGTCTGAGACCTTTGAAAAGTTCAAGGAATTTCAGAATGAAGTAGAGAATCAACGTGACCGAAAGATAAAATTCTTACGATCGGATCGTGGAGGAGAATATTTAAGTCACGAATTTGGTACACACTTAAGAAAATGTGGAATCGTTTCACAACTCACGCCGCTGGAACACCTCAGTAGAACGGTGTGTCCGAACGTCGAATCGCACTCTATTGGATATGGTGCGGTCTATGATGTCTCTTACCGATTTACCGCTATCATTTTGGGGATACGCTCTAGAGACAGCTACATTCACTTTAAATAGGGCACCGTCTAAGTCCGTTGAGACGACACCGTATGAATTATGGTTTGGGAAGAAACCTAAGCTGTCGTTTCTAAAAGTTTGGGGATGCGATGCTTATGTCAAGAAACTTCAACCTGAAAAGCTCGAACCCAAGTCGGAAAATGCGTCTTCATAGGATACCCTAAGGAAACCGTAGGGTATACCTTCTACTTAAGATCCGAGGGCAAGATCTTTGTTGCCAAGAACGGAACCTTTCTGGAAAAAGAGTTTCTCTCGAAAGAAGTAAGTGGGAGGAAAGTAGAACTCGATGAAGTACTACCTCTTGAACAGGATAGTGGTGCAGCTCAGGAAAATGTTCCTGTGATTCCTACACCAATCAAGAGGAAATTCATGATGATGATCAAGGTACTTGGATCAAGTTGCTCTTGAACTCAGAGGTCCACTAGGACACGTTCCGCACTGAGTGGTACGGTAACCCTGTCACGGAAATCATGTTGTTAGACAACAATGAACCTTGAACTATGAAGAAGCGATGGCGGCCCAGATTCCAACAAATGGCTAGAAGCCATGAAACCGAGATAGAATCCATGTATGAAAACAAAGTGTGGACTTTGGTGACTTGCCCGATGATCGGCGGCGATAGAAAACAAATGGATCTTTAAGAAGAAGACGGACGCGGATGGTAATGTCACCATTTATAAAGCTCGACTTGTCGCTAAGGGTTATCGACAAGTTCAAGAGATTGACTACGATGAGACTTTTTCTCCCGTAGCGAAGCTTAAGTCCGTCCGAATCATGTTAGCAATTGCCGCATACTATGATTATGAGATATGGCAGATGGACGTCAAAACAGCGTTCCTTAACGGTTATCTTAAGGAAGAGCTGTATATGATACAGCCGAAGGTTTTGTCGATCCTAAGAATGCTGACAAAGTGTGCAAGCTCCAGCGATCCATTTATGGGCTGGTGCAAGCATCTCGGAGTTGGAACATTCGCTTTGATGAGATGATCAAAGCGTTTGGGTTTATGAGACTTATGGAGAAGCCTGCGTTTACTAGAAAGTGAGTGGGAGCTCGTAGCATTTCTCATATTATATGTAGATGACATACTTTTGATGGGAAATGATATAGAATTCTTGGACAACATTAAGGCCTACTTGAATAAGTGTTTTTCAATGAAGGACCTTGGAGAAGCTGCTTATATATTAGGCATCAAGATCTATAGAGATAGATCGAGACGCCTCATAGGTCTTTCACAAAGCACATACCTTGATAAGATTTTGATGAAGTTCAAAATGGATCAGTCCAAGAAGGGGTTCTTGCCTGTATTGCAAGGTGTGAGATTGAGCTCAGCTCAATGTCCGACCACGGCAAAAGATAAAGAAGAGATGAGTGTCATCCCTATGCCTCAGCCATAGGATCTATTATGTATGCCATCTTGTGTACTGGACCTGATGTAAACCTTGCCGTAAGTTTGGTAGGAAGGTACCAAAGTAATCCCGCAAGGAACACCGGACAGCGGTCAAGAATATCTGAAGTACGAAAAGGACAAAGGACATGTTTCTCGTTTATGGAGGTGACGAAGAGCTCGTCAGAAGGGTTACGTCGACGCTAGCTTCGACACAGATCCGATGACTCAAAGTCACAAACCGGATACGTGTATATGTTGAATGGTGGAGCAAGATGGCTGGTGCAGCTGCAAGCGAAGCGTCGTGGCGGGATCTACATGTGAAGCGGAGTACATGGCAGCCTCGGAGGCAGCGCATGAAGCAATTTGGGTGAAGGAGTTCATCACCGACCTAGGAGTCATACCCAATGCGTCGGGCCGATCAAACTCTTCGTGACAACTTTGGAGCTATTGCCCTTGCCAAGGAGCCCAGGTTTCACAAGAAGACCAGCACATCAAGCGTCGCTTCAACTCCATCCGTGAAAATGTTCGGGATGGAGACATAGAAATTTGTAAAGTGCATACGGATCTGAATGTCGCAGATCCGCTGACTAAACCTCTTCATGGGCAAAACATGATCAACACGAGAACTCTATGGGTGTTCGATTCATCACAATGTAAACTAGATTATTGACTCTAGTGCAAGTGGGAGACTGTTGGAAATATGCCCTAGAGGCAATAATAAAAGCATTATTATTATATTTCCTTGTTCATGATAATTGTCTTTATTTCATGCTATAATCTGTATTATCCGGAAATCGTAATACACGTGTGAATACATAGACTACAATACGCCCCTAGTAAGCCTCTAGTAGACTAGCTCGTTGGTCAACAGATAGTCATGGTTTCTGACTATGGACATCGATGTCATTGACAACGGGATCACGTCATTAGGAGAATGACGTGATGGACAAGACCCAATCCTAAGCATAGCACAAAGATCGTATAGTTCGTTTTGCTAGAGCTTTTCCAATGTCAAGTATCTCTTCCTTAGACCGTGAGATCGTGTAACTCCGGATACCGTAGGAATGCTTTGGGTGTACCAAACGCCACAACGAATCGGGTGACTATAAAGGTGCACTACAGGTATCTCCGAAAGTGTCATTGGGTTGACACGGATCGAGACAGGATTTGTCACTCCGTATGACGGAGAGGTATCACTGGGCCCACTCGGTAATGCATCATCATAATGAGCTCAAAGTGATCAAGTGTCTGGTCACGGGATCATGCATTACGGTACGAGTAAAGTGACTTGCCGGTAACGAGACTAAACGAGGTATTAGGATATCGACGATCGAGTCTCGGGCAAGTAACATACCGTCGACAAAGGGAATAGCATACGGGTTGCTTGAACCCTCGACATCGTGGTTCATCCGATGACAACATCGAGGCGTGTGGGAACCAACATGGTATCCAGATCCCGCTGTTGGTTATTGACCGGAGAGCGTCTCGGTCATGTCTACATGTCTCCGAACCCGTAGGGTCTACACACTTAAGGTTCGGTGGACGCTAGGGTTAATAGGAAGACTTGTATGTGATTACCGAATGTTGTTTGAGTCCGGATGAGATCCCGGACGTCACGAGGAGTTCGGAATGGTCCGGAGGTAAAGATTTATATATGGGAAGTCGTCAAACGGACACCGGAAAAGTTTGGTCATGTCGGTATTATGGAGGGTCCACCGAAAGGTTCCGGAGGACCACCGGAGGGGCCACCCTTTGGGGGCCACTTGGGCTGCGTGGGAGGCAGCCAGCCCCTAGTGGGCTGGGCGCACCCCTCCCTTGGCCCATGCGCCTAGGGTTGAGGGGGAACCTAAAGGCGCGCCTTGCTTGGGGGCAAGCCCCTCCCTTGGCCGCCGCCCCCTCTAGATGCATCTAGAGGGGCCGCCCTCCTCCTTCCCTATAAATAGAGGGGTGGAGGGGAGGGCTGCAGATACCATTGAAGGCGCATCCCCTTCCCTCCCCAACACCTCTCCTCCTCCGCATAAGCTTGGCGAAGCCTGGCGGAGAACAACACTCCATCCGCATCACGCCGTCGTCGTGCTGCCATTGGAGTGGTCTTCCTCAACCTCTCCTTCCTCCTTGCTGGATCAAGACGAAGGAGACGCCCTCGTCCCGTACGTGTGTTGAACGCGGAGGTGCTGTCCGTTCAGCACTTGGTCATCGGTGATCGGAATCACGTTGGGAACGTCTTCATCATCACCACTCCCTCGAACGCTTCCGTATTCGATCTACAAGTGGTATGTAGATGCAAACTCTCTCTCTTGACTCGTTGCTTAGTAGAACTCATAGATGGATCTTGGTGAAACCGTAGGAAAATTTTTAATTTTCTGCAACGTTCCCCAACACCCCTCCCTCCCACAATTGCATCTTCAGAACACCTGCATCACACACATACACACAGTGCTCAGGGTTCATACAAACAGGGGCGAAGCCAGCAATCTGGCAAGATTTGGCACCCGCCACACCTAATATTTGGTGCAAATAATTACTCCTTTAGTACGTGTTTGGTTTTAGCTGGGTCCTGCGTCCATGCCGGCGTACTGGGCTGACTGCTAGTTTGTCGTCAATGGATAATGGGCCGTGCTTCTGGTTAGATATTTTGAGTGCCAATACATAACTTCAGTTGTATTTGCTGAACATAAAGTCATATATATATAGCTAGTATTCTAGCGACCTCTTTCATATAGTCATTTCTACTATCTAGTACTGAACACAACATGCATATTATCATTTTGTTTAGAGTACCTTTTTTCGGCCTACCCTTTTGGTTACTTCAGTTCCATAAACCACAAGTCTGCATAATGAAGTACTAGTAACTAGGGATGATATAACATGAGGTAGATGATGATTACGAAACATGCTGGGTGGCCTACTTGTGCCTACTTGTGCCCTTGTTGCTGAACTTGTGCCTACTTGTGCCCTTATTGGATATTATTGCTTCTATTGCAGAATAGGGAGAGAGGTGAGGGCGAACCGCGGCTCAATACCTTCACGGGATTATGTCTTTCCCGCACGTCAAAGAAACCTGAAGGGGGGTGGGTCAACCTAGGATCTGGCTTGAGGATTGATGCATATAGTGGGAAGTTAAAGGAGCACAACGGGCCTGATTCTGATCCGGCCTCACAGGACATTGACGTTACGGTTTGAATTTAACTTTTACCAGGGCTCAGGTGGTAAGCACATTGACAGGATCGACGATCGACAACCTGGGCAGCGCTGTCGCCGTCGTGCGTGGGGAAACCAGCACTGTACCAAGGTCAAGTGCACCGAGCTCATCCATTGTGGTTTAGATCATCTTTTGCCTTGCCTTGAATGCTCTTGTTCATATTTATGCATGTTTCCTGATTCCCCTTTTCTCATCTGTGATGTGATGCTCATACGAAAAGGAAGAGTAAGAAGAAATCTATGAAAGATGGTAAATTGGCAATAGAAGAACATGTAGGTGTAGAAGCTGGTTGATTTGGCAATTGGACTCTTATCTCGAGTAAATTAGCTTCAGATATCGAATAGTACCTTGGTTCGTAAATCGAATAACTACTATCTGGGTGCAACTTGTTGGCAGGGCAGTTAAATTAGATATCTTACTTTTCATTGTATCTTGCATATTACTTTTACAAATTAGTGTTCAAGACAATCTTCTGTTGTTGCATTCCAGCAAGTTAGCTTATAGCCGAAGATAGTTTATCCAATCCAAATGGTGTAGGTTGAACAAAACTTATGGCTGGGGTAGAAATATTTGTGGTGATCAGCATATTCCTCTCGTCATTTGTTGAGATGTCGACGAGCGCCACGCACCGGATGATTTATACTACTACCATGTTTTTTATGTTGGGTCCGAGAAACTAGAGAATTCATGCCTCTTTGCCATGCCAAGAGTATTCTAGGGATTTCTTATGAATATCTTGTATGTAATATGGGATGGCTATTTTGATTAAGAGATCAATTTTTATGCAGGTTTATCTACACTCTTCTCAGCTGAAATCATCATGTGCTTGTCGACTGCTTGGGCCACATCGCCGCTGAAGCGCAAACAGCCCCTGCCTGTCTTGTGTATCCTTGGAAGTGTCGATACTAGGAGTTGAGTTAGCCTATTTAAGTGTGCTTACATGGCAGCTGCTACTGGTTTAACAAAATTCCTCAAAGCCTTTTGCGTTGTCACATAAAGACCAAACCTTGCGTGCTTTTTTTCCAGATATATCCATTTCAAAAATATAAATGATATTTCAAAAGAGGGTCATGTCATAGCAGTCAAGTTTTGAAGCTGGAACTGTTGACTCTAATAATAGTTTGCTAAAACCTTAAGTCCCAGCTTATGTTCTTGGAGCTCTGTGACCTTAGATGTACTGTGTCTTGGTGATATGGATATTTTGCCTTTTCTTTTCACGTAGTATGAGAAATACATGCAGTGCTCTACTTAAGATATTCTCTTCAAAATGACATCTCTAAAATTACTTGATCGCAGATCATTATTGAGACATGTTTCTTGCATATTTTTCCCTTTTATTTTTCACCCTTGCATCGAGTGGCTTATTTATCAGGTCTGTTTTATGTTATTTTCTCTGTTCTAATATAAATATTCATTTTAAAGGTTCGCTTCCTGGTGTTCTAATTTGGGATTTCTTGCCCTACTTTTGGCAGTACCTCCATCAAAATTAGAAAGACGCTTTGGTAATGTTGTATTTTTTGGGCCATGCTTGTGGATATACTCACTCCGTTCCTAAATATAAGCCTTTTAGAGATTCCATGCAATTTATAAATTATAATTTCAGTGATGTCTCATCCTTCTCATTTGCTGTCCAGTTTTTTCTTAGAGCAATGGTCTTATGATTCTGTTTGTATCTAATGCCATTTTCTATGTTTTTCTTACTTATTTTCAGGACAAATCCCACCAGATATATATTGTTGGTCACTTTGCTTGCTGGATCAATATATTGCTAGATATATATTGTTGGTCATTTTGCTTGCTGGATCGATCAATATATTGCTGGATATATAAGCCATCTTGCTGCTGCTCTGTCACGCCCAATATGCGACCCTATCCAAAAGGAACTCGAAGGTCCCACCAAGGATAGACCCGCATATTGAAACGCTTTTGCAAGGTGGATATCATTACATCAACATTACATAATAGATGGGGATACATACATAAGGCTCAAATGCCACAAGAATACATCATCATCATATACAAGAGATCAACATCCGACTACGGATGAAACATAAACAGAAACTCAAACAATATCCACCCTGCTAGCCCAGGCTGCCGACCTGGAGCCTAACCCCTGAACGAAGAAGAAGCAGAAGAAGAACTCCAACACAAGCAAACATCGCTCTCGCGTCATGATCATCGCAAACCTGTACCTGCAACTGGTGGTGTAGTAATCTGTGAGCCACGAGGACTCAAAGCAATCCCATTACCATGGGTATCAAGACTAGCAAAGCTTAATGGGAAAGGAAGGGATAAAGTGGTGAGGTTTGCAGCGGCTAAGCATGATATGGTGGCTAACATACGCAAATGAGAGCGAGAAGAGAAACAAAGGAACGATCGTCAACTAGTAATGATCAAGAAGTGATCACGAACTCCTACTTACGTCCGACATAACCCGAAACCGTGTTCTCCTCTCGATCAACCCGAAAAGAGACACTCACGGTTACACACACGGTTGGTGTATTTTAATTGAGATCAACTTCGGTTTTCTACAACCGGACATTAACAAATTCCCATCTGCCACATAACCGCGGGCACGGCTTTGAAAGTTCAAACCCTGCAGGGTGTCCCAACTTAGCCCATGATAAGCTCTCGCGATCAACGAAGAATAGACCTTCTCACCGGAAGCCCGATCAGTCTCGGAATCCGGCTACAAGACATTTCACAGCAATAAAACAAGACCAGCAAGACCGCCCGATGCGCCGACAATCCCGATAGGAGCTGCACATATCTCGTTCTCAGGGCAACACCGGATGAGACAGGCTACGAGTAAAACCAACCCTCAAGTTGCCCTAAGGTGGCCCAAGAAGCGGTTCGGTTCGGGCCAGCACTTAGAGAAGCACTGGTCGGGGGGCTAAATAAAGATGAACCCTTGGGTTAATTACTCCCAAGGGAAATATAGGTGGTGGTGAGGCAAATGGTAAAACCAATGTTGGGCCTTGGAAAAGTCTTATTCAAAGCGAACTGTCAAGGGGGTCCCATAAATCACCCGACCGCGTTAGGGACGCAAAATCCGGGAACATAATACCGATATGACGGAAACTAGGGCGGCAAGAGTGGAACAAAACACCAGGCATAAGGCCGAGCCTTCCACCCTTTACCAAGTATATAGATGCATTAATTAAATAAGATATATTGTGATATCCCAACAAGTAAACATGTTCCAACAAGGAACAACAACTCCATGTTCCAACAAGGAACAAACTTCATCTCCACCTGCAACTAACAACGCTATAAGAGGGGCTGAGCAAAGCGGTAACATAGCCAAACAACGGTTTGCTAGGAAGGGTGCAAAAGGTTAGAGGCTGACATGGCAATTAGGTAGGCTTGAGCAACAGGTAATAGGTAGCGCAGCATAGCGAAAGAACGAAGCAACTAGCCTAGCAATGATAGTAGTGAGATCCAGGGTAGCGGTCATCTTGCCTGAAATCCCGCTAGGAAGAAGAACGAGTCCAAGAAGAAGATGAACGGATCCATGAAGAAGATGAACGGATGAAGCCGAACCAAACGTAGACGAACGAATCCTCACGATCGCAACGAAACAGGAACTAACAAGAAGAAGCACACAACATAGTAAACACACCACACATGAACAAGACATGATGCACAAACAAGCATGATGCATGACAAGGGCTACATGAAGCTACTCATGGCAAAAGATGATGCAAACAAGAGCAACACATCAAGACAAGTTTAAATGAGGCCGGAAACAACATATAACAATTCCGGTAAGTCCTCATATGCAAATTTCGAAATTGGTCCAGATCTGAATAAACCTTATGTTCAAGTTGTTAAACAGCAAGTTAAGATGCACCACGATGATCTACACGAAATTCTAGTCAAGTTACATATAAAGTTCATTTAATTCGGAGCTACGGTCTAAAAGATATGAGCAAAACAAGATAAGCATGGCATTGGTGCAAAATGCATATAAACATCAAGAAAACACCTCAAAACAAGGATCCAACATGATAATATGAATCTACATGAAAAATCAAGCAAGTTTCATATAGAGCACACTCAAAACGGAGCAACGGTTCAACACATACACACAATACAAGTTTAAAGGACAAGCTGTCCAAAACAGCCACTAGGCATATTGCAAGCATCAAAACAACATGCTACAGCACCCCAATATAATAACAAAAGGCATGGGCATGATCTACAGGTAAAGCATTACAAAACATGAACACTGAGCTATCTCCAGAAATGACTAGAACATGCTCAAAATGACATGGCAAGATTGCAACTAATAACAGTTTCAGGCATTAGCAGAAATAACATCAGGTTGCAATGTTTAGAGCTATGAAACAACATGTTACAGGAACTTAACAAGGCAAACAAAGGCATGGCATGAATCTACTCAAAGCATAGAACAAAAGTCCTTTAGTGACCATAAGCCAAAAAGGATCAGAAAATATAGTAACACTCATGTCAATATTGAAAGTCTTGTTAACAGATTCAGCAACATGGCATGTCAAAAACTGATAACGAGAAGGCATGTTTACAAGCTCAATGCACTCACTACAGAGCCTTATATGATAAACTAAGCATACATATATCAAGAAGACATGGCATAGAAGACATACATGGCAAGAACAATAACATAGCATAAATGGATCAACCACAACAACTTAGGCAAAATTGAATAACATGTAAACAATCTGCCAGGAAACATTTGATAGCAAAAGTAGAGCTCGATTGACTCAAGCTAGACTACTCCATAATTGCAAACAAGGGCATGGATGGATAGAGCAAGACATGTTTTACAAAACATCCTTAGTGAAGTATCTCAAAATATGCATGGATCTCTCGGTAGCATCAAATAAACATGGCATCAAAATCAGCTAAAACAGGGCTGAAAACAGCAACAACAAGACACCTAGTTTGCATGCTTGTGCTAGTCACCACATAGATCACAAAAAATACATAGCAAGCGCCACTGTAAAGAAGACATGACATATTGCAAAACACATGTAGGACTCAAGTCCATAGGATGCACACATCAATCATGGCAAAAATGACAAAAGTGCAAGTTCTGATAAAAATCAGAAACTAACATCACATAGCACTCTTCTAACAGCATTTCGGGCACCAAGATGAGCTCAAATGAATTTGATGCAATGAGATGAAATGATCTACTCTTCGAGACGAACATTTTGACATATTATACGCGCAAAACGGAGCTACGATGACAGAGATATGATGCAACGAAAATGGCACAAAATATCAAAATAACTAGGACTTAGGGAAAATATCAACCTCCGGGAAAATGGACGGGGTGGACCCGGGACGGAGGGAACCCGGATCGGGGGGGCCGTTTGGTTCCGGGACGGGTGGATCTCATCCCACCCGTCCGGATCGGACGACGGGGCGGCCGCCGGCAGCGGCGTAGGTCGCCGGAGGTGTGGAAGACGGCGGCGGATGGCGCCGGGCGGGCGGATGGCGGCGGGCCGGGCGACGCGAAGCGGCGGCGCCGGCGAGGGAGGCGCTGGCGGCGGGTCGGGCGCAGCCGGAAGAGCTGGCGGCGGCGCCGAGCTAGCTTCGCGGAGGCGGCGGCGGCGGCAGCGGCGGCGCCGGGCGCGGAGGACGCCGGCGAGGAGCGGGCGGCCGGCTGGGTCGCCGGGCGGCGAGGTGAGGCGCGGCGCCGCCGGAGGAGGCGGCGGCGCAGGCGGGCGCCATGGCACGGCGGCGGCGGCGGCGGCGGCGGCGGCCGTGCGGGAGGCGGGCGCGGGCGGGCGTCGCGGCTGCTGGCGCAAGCGGCTCCGGGCGGGAGGGCTCTGGACGGGTTCATGAGAGCCAGCGGAGGAGGAGAGAGAGGAGCGGTGGGGATGAGGTGGCGACGCGATTGGGTAGGCGGCGGCGCTGGCTGACGTGGCGAACGGGATTGGCTGGGTGAGGTGGCGGGCGGACATGTCCGCGGGTTGGACATGTCCCGCATGGCGGGGAGCGGGGCTAGGGTTTCAACCGAGATTTGATCCATGAATTTTGGGAGAGGCATATTTATAGGTAGAGGGAGCTAGGAGAGTCCAAATGAGGTGCGGTTTTGCCACGCGATCGTGATCGAACGACCGAGAGCATGGAGGGAGTTTGGTTGGTTTTGGGCCACTTTGGAGGGGAGTTGGGCTGCAACAAAGAGAGCTTTGCGGTTACGGGTTAACTGTTGAGTACCAAACGACCTCCAAATGGCACGAAACTTGACAAAGCGGTTCACGGTGCTATACCAAGGCCGCTTGACAAACCTCGGTCCATTCCGAGACCGTTTAATACCCGCATACGAAAAGAGGTAAAAAGGGCGCCGGAGACATAGGAGTGCCGGATTACAAAACGGACAACGGGAAAAATGCTCGGATGCATGAGACGAACACGTATGCAAAATGAAATGCGCATGATGACATGATATGAAATGCAGATGATGACATGTCAAAGTGCAACACGCAAGCACATGACATGGCAAAGACGGCGAATAACTGGCGGACACCTGGCGCATCGAATCCGGGGCGTTACATGCTCGCTGAAGCATGCAGGAAAAAAATGCTATTTGGCATATAAACCGAGTGTCCCAGGGACATGGCACCCGGCTTATAGGCATATTATGCCATGGGGAGCTGTATAAGCCGAGTGTTCCAGATGCAGGCACCCGGCTTATAGGATATGTTTAACAGCGGATGTCCTATAAGCCGTGTACAAAGGCACCCGGCTTATATTTAAACCGTGCAGATCATGCAGACACTAGGTTTATATTTAAACCGTGCGGCTCGTGGGCACTCGGTTTATATTTAAACCGTGTAGTACTCGTGGGCACTCGGTTTATATATAAACCGTGTGGCTCATGCTGGCACTCGGTGTATATTTAAACCGTGTGGCTCCATTAGGCACTCGGTTTATATACTGACGGTGACACGTGGCTGTTATCTCGCGGCTGTCGTCATGTTACTTTAGTAAGCCGAGAGCCTCGTATAAACACACGACTTATACGTAAAACGAGTGTTTTCCCACTGGCACTCGGCTTATAGCGTATAAGCCGATCAAGTGTAAACCGTGTCATATAAGCCGGGAGTTTGACTTGGCTTATATGTAAACCGAGTTTATATTGACATAAGCCGAGTTCTTTGGGTACACGGCTTTAAAGTTTTTTCCTGTAGTGAAAGGGTGATTTTGTTGGCTCAAAATGGAGCACCAAGAGGATACAAACACAATGAGCACACACACCTGGCCTCTGAATAATTAGGATGCACACAACCAACGGCAACGCACACACAAAAAAAAACAAGCCAACAAATAGCAAAATCATGTAAGACCGAAAGTATCTATCGGTGAGGGAAAAACCAAAAGCGATAGATGGGAAAAAACCAAAAGCGATAGATCCGTGATGAGCAAACTACAATTACGACCATATTCACAAAAAAATCTCATGACAACACATGGATGAGATGTTCTTCAACATCAACGCCTTCAGGAAGGGAGAGACGCTCAACGCTGTCACCGGATCCAAGCACCAAGGCAGAATCTAGGTTTTCACCCAGAAGAACTAGTCTGGGAATATCCGACCAATGCCTTCAACAAGGTAACGACATAAAACGTCGCCATTACCAGGTATAACCATCCGTTCAGACCCAGGCTTTCACTCAGGAGATTGAGACCAGGTGCTCGAGTAGCACCACCATCGACATTAATTGTGTTGTCGCCACCACTTTTTCGCGATCCCAACATCTATCTGCGCCGCCACCGCTGCACAACCTTTCATTCGCGTCAAGCCATGTCTATAGTTTGCATCTGATCACCGATGTCAACCATCATATTTGAAGGGAGAAAACCTCAAGAAGATCTTCAGATGGCCATCGCAATTCGCCTCGAAGCCGCCGCCGCATGCGAATGTGGTCACAGCAAGACCTATCACCGATGAAGGCGAGGTAGTCACGACGCTCCCGGATCTGAACATAGACTAGCACGGTGCCCCAGCCAGCCCTCGACCTCATAGGGGTAGCGACACGCCCCCATCCGCACAACCACCGTCAGATCTGGGAATGAACCATCCCGCCCCGGCGTCCACTGGCCAGCCATGACCGGAAGGAAAGGGCAACTTGTGGCGGTCGACAACGAGCGACCTAGGATAGGGTGGCTGCAGCCTTCCTGGCCACACTCCTGAAACTTCAGGCTGGAGGGCCTCAAGCAGGCGGCGGAGATTGGAGCCCAACCGACAGCGATTAGCACAGCCATCGGAGGAGACGTATGACTTCCTCGGGTGAAGAAAAGGACACATCCAAGGGAGAGAAGCCCTGGCGCCACTGCCTTCCGCACGGGGCTTCGCCCGGCGGTGGCGAGGAGAGAGAGGGCAAGAAGCTTGCTGGAGGCGGCGAAGATGGGGATGCCTCCCAAGTTTTTTTTCACAGACCCCAAATTTATCTTTTTTCTAAGAGCTACTCATATATTCAAATGCTCCGAAATTTGGCACGGACATCACACACTCAGTCATCTTTCTCCACAAAAAACCCAGTTTTTTTGAATTTATGTAGTTGTTTTGAGGATTTTCTTTTTTTACTCCCGGGTTCATCTGAGCCGGGGAGCCAAAACACCTCATCTCCTCTCTGTAAGAGCATCTACAGTCGGACTTGGCAAATCCGACCCCCTATATACCTGAGGACGCGCCCGAGCACGCCCCCGGTCACTGACCAGGCACTCCCTAAATCTGCGTCTCCACACCCATATATCTCATATTCTGAACCTTGTATCCATACAAATTCATGCAACTAGTACGTAGATCACGAAACAATCAAAATTGACAAGAAACAGACATGTAAACTGTTACCAAACGGGCATAAACATCACCAAAAGATCACCAAACGGGCAAGTCACACAGTTCAACGATCCGACACATTGTAAATACATACTAGAACTAGATTATAAACAGGAGAGGCGAGCTTCACCACTTCCTCGCTGACCCATTGCCCTTTCGGTCTCCAGCGCAGCTGTAGGAGTCCCCGGAAGGAGGCGGGTCCATGTCGGAGCAGTCAGACCCGTCGTCGTCGGAGGAATTGGAGATGATGATGTAGCCTTGCAAGCGCCGGACGATGCGGCCTTGCTTGCTCTTGAGCTTGGCCACCCTCGCCGCCTCTGCCGCTGCCTCTGCCGCCTCCCGCTCGGATTGATCAATGCAGAGCCGGAGCTGCTTGGCGTTGATCCTCCGGAGCCGTCCGGCCTTCGTCTCTGCCTCAGTAAGTGACCGACAACACACCCACTCGAGGAGACGGTCGTCCTCGTCGGGCAACGGCATCACGCGGCGGTGGCGGTCGGACTGCGCACACGCGTCGGACCAACCCCCCGTCTCCCTTGCCCTCCGCCTCTCGTGGCGGGCGGCACATGCCTCCTACTTTGGAGTATGCATCCACGGTGCTGGGGAGCGGGCACTAGAACCCACCGCTGCCCGCTCGGAGCAGCGGCCGAGGGTAGAGGAAGTCGTCGGGCAGGAGGAGCAGATCAGGCATGCCTCATAGATCCGCGCACGGGGTGGGAAGGGCCGGTGCTGCCGCGACGGGCGACAGGTGGCGTCGCACACCTCCAAGAATGACGCCCCCACGAGGGTAATGACACCTGAGTGCTGCCATCATCTGATCGACTGATCAAGGGTTTCCCCTAGAGGTAGCGGAAGGAGGCAGGAACTTCACCTCGAGGTTGCCTCCAAGAAGGAAACCGCCAAGGGTGTCACCATCACCGGCTCCGGCCACCGGTCATAGACAAGGTTTTCGCCTGGATCTTTGACGGGGAACGGTGCATGGAAAACAATTTTTTTCCCACAAAACACCCAAAGTTCTATCTATGGAGATGCTAGCTAGCAATGAGAGGGCAGTGTGTGTGTCTACGTACCCTTGTAGACCGAAAGCGTTAACAATCTAAAGATCGTGGTTGACGTAGTCATACTGGCATCGCGATCCAATCCGATCCAAGCACCGCACATGTGTCACCTCTGAGTCTAGCACATGTTTGGCTGTGTAATGTATTCTCCTTACTGATTCTAGCAAGAGAGGGAGAAGTGGTAGATGAGATCAGAACCAGCACGGTGGCGTGGTGGCGGCGGCGACAACGGAACACGAGACACAACACATGGGAAGCTTTGTTGAGCCCCGACGGATACACATTCGGCTAACATAAAGCCAATCGTCTTATGCACAGTATGCTGAGAGGCCTGTAGGAGTCACCCGACTAATAGGAGCCACGTGGAATGGCCATTTGTAGCTGACAGCCCTGTGACGGTGGGTACCTTTTGCCAAGATCCTCAATGAAAGCTACTTGGCAATCCATGTGGTATTTAAACCGCCCAAACCCTAGCGGCCACCCCAATTCTATTCTCGATCAGGGGCAGGCCGCCACTCGTTCCCGCGTGGTTTCATCGCCGCCGCCGGCCCTCCCCTCCTCCATCGGGCCTATACGTACCCACCGGCCTCATCGTGCTAGCCAACCCGTCAGATCCGGCGTCGACTGAGGCTGCTCGCACCCTCCTCACCGCACGGCTCCAGCCCCAAGCTCGCCGCTTGTAACACCCCATATGTTAAACTTCCATATTTGGCAACGTATCCAACATTGTCATGATCAATCACAAGTGGTTTCCTCCTTGTTGGTTTCATTTTGGGGTTTTGCTTTGTTTCATATTGCATTGTATTGTCATTTCTTGTCATATTTCTTTTTTGTCATTATTTGTTGCATCATGGCCTCATCATATGTTGCATTGTGCTTGGTGTCATTTTGCATATTCTCATCTTCATGTGCATCTTCATGGTAAAGCTCATTGCATTGTGGCATGTTCTATGTAGATACAAGCATCATCATCCCCCTCCACTCATCAGCACCTCTCCTTCTCTTTTCTTTCTTTTTGCAAGTGCCATCTTGCCCTCCTCCATAAATGTTCATCTTCTCCCTATAAATCTTGCTACATGTCCAGAACCTCTCTGCCAAATCTCATGCATTTTGGAGTTGTGTTGGTTAGGTTAAAAAATGCTCCAAGTTTGAATTATATTCAAACTTGTTTTATTTTTCGACCTCTAAAAAAATGCCCAACTCAATTTGATCAAATAGTGGGTAATTCCAGGATCATGGGGATATTTTTATATTTCTCCAACTCCTCTCCTTTTACCCTGTGAATTTATCTTTATTTTCTATCTGAGGAAAAGGAAAGAGAAGGCAAGCAGCAGCAGCCCAGCCAACATCTGCAGCAAAGCAGGCCAGCCGCGGTCCAGCAGCCACCTGGGCCTTGGCCTCTAGGCAGGCCCAGCAGTGCGCCAGCCAGCCCGCTCGGCCTCCCGCGCCCACTTCCTCTCCTGTCTTTCTCACCCGCTCGCCCGCACACCCCTCTCTCTCACTCGCGACACGTGGGCCCCGCATGTCAGAGGGCGCACCCAACGCACCCGCCACCTTTCTCCTTCCTACTCCCTCTGCTTTTCGCCGCGCCAGCCATCCCTGCACCCCTATAAGACCCCCTCGGTGTCCGCACCTACTCCTTAGGGTTTCCCCAATCGCCGCCGCCACCAAGGGGTTTCTCCCGTGCCCTCCTTCCTCCTGCCCGATCTATCCCGAGTGCAACCCAGAGCATGCCGCCGCCGTCGTCGCCCCATCGGCCACCTCCAGCCCCTCAGCCGAGTCCGTCTGCCTCCCCGTCGTCCCCGTCGTCCGCTGCTTCCACTCCATCGTCGAGGGAACACCAAGATCCATGCCACGCTGCCCCCTCTGCTCCCTCCTTCTTCGGTCATCAGCGAGCGCCTAGGGTTCAGAGCTCGTCTGTGACGCCGCCAGCTCGTTTCCGTCTACGTCGTCGTGTCCTAGGGTGAGATAGGTATGTCCAACCCCCTTACTTTCTTCTCCTGTCACTGTCAGGTCTCCGTAGACGTCGCTAGGGTCGGGGTCTCGTCGTGATCGCAACGCTCCGGCGTAGTCTGTAATTGTTAGGTGCAGTAGTTGTTCTTTTGCATCCCGCGTAACCTAGGCCCCTAGCAGAGCGGTAGCCGACTCTCTGGCCTCGCGCCTCCTCCGCATCCACCCCAGCTCCACTGCCGCCTCGCCGTGATGTGCCGCAGTCGCTCACCGTGACTTGCCGTACCCCGGGTCGAGCACGAGTTCCAGTTCGAGTTTGAGCGCCCCGGCAAGCCCGCGCCCTGCCGCCTCGCTGCACCCCTTACACGCCCCAGTTCCACCTTCGATCCCGCACGCCCGCTGCAATTTGCCGAGCACGGATTCGCCGTTGCTGTCGCCGGAGTCGCCATCGTCGCCTTGGTCTTGTCGGTGCAGCGAGCCTGCTTTGGGTTCAGCTCAGAGGGGAAAGATTCCCATCTTCTTTCAGATAAACATGCATAGCCCAGTGGCTCGAGCCACGCCGCTCCACCCTGGCGACCCGGGTTCGATCCCACGGGTTCGCAAATAACCCCCCCCTCCCCTTTTCTTTTGTGTTTGTTTGTTTTGTTTGTTTAAATGGGTCACTGACAGGCGGACCCCACCTGCCTTACACACATCCTAGCAGAACCCACTTGTCATACACACACACACCCTTTCTTCTTTGTTTTTTAACCCACCCCGAAATTCCATTTCTAGAAAGGGCTGACTTTCCAAATCTGGCCACGTCCAAATCTGGACATTCCAGATCGGGTCATTTCCTTTTCTATCTTTTATCCAATTCCGACAGTATTTTGTTATGTGCATTTGTGGGCATTTGTCGACAACAACTTATACATGTTATATAACATTTTGCACTAGAAAAATCCCACCAATCTAGTGGTGGCATTATTTTCTGCATTTGAGCAAGTTTGCACACATGCCATTTTACATCATGTTGCTGTTTTGTCTTTTATGTGTATATTTATGCAAATATGCTATGGGGCAGTTTTGCACATGAACATGCTCTTCATCATGTCTACTTCATGCTAGAATTAAGCTCATGCCATGATATGCTTTATATTGAGTTAAACATGCTTTCAAGCATGCTATCATAAATCTGTTTCTGCCATGCCATTAAATTCTACTGTCGGAATTTGTTCATATCACTTGCCATGTTTGCATTGATGCTATTATCATTTCTGTAGATCTTTGGAACAAGTTAATAAGGGAGTTTTGTTAAGTGCACCTAGTACTAGCATGCCATGCTCAAGTTTTCCATTATAGATTCCTGTAACATGCAGTTTACTGGCTCTAAAAATTGCAACCTGATGCTGTTTCTGTCATGTTCAGTAAATTTCTGCTAAGTCTGTTAAACTGTTATCATTTGCATTTTTGCCATGCTGTTTTAAAATGTTCTACTGAGTTCTAGCAGTCGATCATTGTTCATGATTTGTAGAGCTTCACCTGTACTTCACTGCCATGTATTTTGTTTTCATGTTCGGGTGCTGTAGCATATTTAAACTTTGCATCTAAGTTGTCATGTTGTTGTTTCCAACAGATTGCATTGCATCTTGTTTTGCTCGTCATTTGCAAACTGTGCATCCGTTTCCGGTGATCTTCACATCGATTTCAACTGAAATCTTTCAATCTTTCTAGTGGCATGCTTGGGTTACCAAGATTCTTCCCATATCCTTCATGACTCCACCGTTTCCTTCTCGTTGTCGTACCCCTTCGTTCCGGTAGAACCGTAGCTCCGTGCATACCATTCTTCTTATGCATCCTTGTTAGTCTTGCGTGTAGAACATGTTCTTGCCATGAGTGGTTGTTTATTGAATGCATGTCTTTCTTTGGGTAGTTTAGGGAGACGAGTTTGAGTTCGAGGACCCTATCAAGTACGTTCACGAGGAGCAAGCTTTCGACACCACTGAGAACATTGCAGGCAAGATGATCATTACCCCCATATCACTTCTATCTTTGCTTGCCAGTTGTTCGTTCTATCGCTATGTCGCGCTACCTACCACTTGTTTATCAAGCCTCCCATATTGCCATGTCAAGCCTCTAACCCACCTTCCTAGCAAACCGTTGTTTGGCTATGTTACCGCTTTTGCTCAGCCCCTCTTATAGGTTGCTAGTTGCAGGTGCAGTGCAGGTTGTTCCATGTTGGAACATGGATATGTTGTGATATCACAATATCTCTTATTTAATTAATGCATCTATATACTTGGTAAAGGGTTGAAGGCTTGGCCTTTTGCTAGGTGTTTTGTTCCACCCTTGCAGCCCTAGTTTCTGTCATACCAGTGTTATGTTCCTTGATTTTTGTGCCCCTAACACGGTGAGAGTTTATGGGCCCCTCTTGACAGTTCGTTTTGAATAAAACTCTTCCAGCAAGGCCCAACATTGGTTTTACCATTTGCCTAATAACAACTAAAACTTGCATAGGGAGTAATTAACCCGAGGATAATTAATCAACCCCCTCGGGACCAGTGCTCCTCATGAGTGTTCGTCCAAACTATAGCAGCTTGCGGCGCTGCCCCTTGGCAACTTGGGTTTTTGGTCGCTGTAACCGTAGCTCATCTGTCGTGGCCTGAGACGAGATACGCGCGGCTACTATTAGGGTGTCGGCACGCCAGGAGGTCTTGCTGGATTTGTTTTACCATTGTCGAAATGTCTTGTGCACCGGGACTCCGAGTCTGATCGGAGGGTCCCGCGATCGAGGATTGTTTCCGCAGATCGTGAGCTTGTCATGGGCTAAGTTGGGACACCCCTGCAGGGTTTAATCTTTCGAGAGCCATGCCCACGGTTATGTGGCAGACGGGAGTTTTCAATATCCGGTTGTAGTGAACTTGAAACAAACACTTTAAAATACACCAACCGCGTGCGTAACCGTGATGGTCTCTTTTCGACGAGGTTCGGGAAGAGAACACAGTGGGGTTATGATTGAATGTAAGTAGTTCAGGATCACTTCTTGATCATTACTAGTTTGCGACTGGTTACTTAGTTTCTCATCTTATTCTGATATTCGTAAGTTAGCCACCATACAAATGCTTAGTACTTGCTGCAACTCCACCATATAACCATGCCTTACCCATTTAAGCTTTGTTAGTCTTGATACCGAGGGTGATATGATTGCTGAGTCCCTGTGGCTCACAGATTACTAGAAACACAGTTGCAGGTACCGATTAGACTGATGTAGGTGATGCCACCGAACTCAAGTGGGAGTTCTATGAAGACCGTGGCCGTTACTATGTTTATTTTCTGGACAATCAGTAGTGGTGCCCAGTAGGGTCGATCGGGACTTAGCTTGGGTGGTTGTCTTTTATTCATTTGATTTTGTCCTTAGCCGGACTCTGTGTTCATCTTGAATGATTGTATAACTTGATGGTATTTGTGTGACATTGTGGCGATTGTAAGCCAAAGCTTGTATTCTATCTATTTAGTACATGAGATGAGCAAAGATACAACCACTCTTGCAACCGTACCAATATGCGCTTATGCCCCAATTCGTGCCTCGACACGTATGGAGTATAGTCGCACATTGGGCGTTACAAGTTGGTAATCAGAGCCATCCCGACTTAGGAGCCCCTGCTTGATCGAACCGCTGACGTTGTTGAGTCTAGAAGCAAACCATTTTGAGTCTTAGGAATATATATATCGGAGAGTAGGATTCTTTTTACTCCTTATCCCTTTCGCCGCTCTGGTGAGGACTCCTAACGTAGATGTTTTGACTTCCCTCTCCTCATTTTCACTAAATTTTTTTTAGGATCAGGTGGATATCTTGGGATCGTTCCGATATTGTTGTAACGAGAACATTGTTCTTGGTGCCTCCTGACATTTAGGGGTTGTTGCAGTGTCCCGGGGAGTTGAGCTCCGAGGTGTTGTCGTCACAGTTTTATCATTGCAGTTTCGGTAATACCTTAGCTCGCCGACATCGAAAATATATTCTATGCTTGTTAGTGGTGAGATAACCTCGACGCCACCCAGTACTGGGGAGGGAGTTCGGGAGTATTGCCACAACTAGTATAGCGGATGCTTTTCGAAGGTCTGAGGTACACGATTTCTGGAGGTTTCTTGGTTATGTGTTGACGGATGGATACAGTTAGAGCGTAGGGCTTGTTAGTTGTTTGAGATATTTGTGTCTCCCTGTATCCCCAACACCAGATTGCATAACCAGAAAGTTTCAGGAGTTAATAGGTGGGAATTCAAGTAGCTCTTAGTAATCCTTTCGACAAATATTTGGTATAAGATTGGGGAATCTTTACCATTTACTTGTTCCAGTTGTACCTTGTTATTTTATTCATCAACCTCATTTCAAGTGGCTTCTCATTCAAATGGTCGTATCATATTAACTTCGGAATGCATTCGTCCAATCTCTGTTCGGATGTTAATTGTGAAGACTTCTTTGCACATGCCTATCCGTTGATTCAGCTTGTCTATCATTTCTATGGTGGTTCTAACGGATGTCATCTTCTTCAGGATGGCTCCCCCAACTCGTCCGCATCTGGAACATCTCGATGGAGAGCAGTCGAACCCTCCACATCCTCCGCCGCCTACGGAGGCATGGCAAGCTGTGATGGAGACCACCAACGCCAATACCCAGATGCTTTTGCAGCTCTTGCAAGAGTGCAACCAAGGCCAAGGCAACCAAGGGAATCAAGGTTAAGGGCAATTCAACAATCAGCCTCAGTTCGCCACACTCAATCAGTTCCTCGCAAATCAGCCAAAGACGTTCAACGCTTGTGTTCAGGCCATGGACGCTGATGATTGACTCGTGGACATCAAGAAGCATTTTGAATGCAGCAATGTCAGGCCTGAGGACTACGTCAAGTTCACCTCTTTTCACCTCAAGGACCAAGCAGCTGATTGGTATCAGCAGTACAAAGATTCCAAAGGGGGTCGAGTGATTACCTGGACTGACTTCTGCTGGGATTTTCGAGCTCATCATATTCCAACAAGTGTTGTCAAGAACATGCATGAGCAATTCCGTAACCTCAAGCAAGGAAGCATGTCCGTGTATCAATACAACATCCAGTTTCAGAATCTTGCTCGCTACGCAAGGCAAGACATTCCAAATGAAAAGAGCATGATTTATCACTTTAGGGGTGGCCTCAGAGAGGATCTGCAGTTAGCTCTTGTTCTGTTGAGGCTACTCAGTTTGATCAGTTCTATAACATGGCCCTAAAGCAAGAAGCTGCCCAACTCAAGTGTGAGGCTTCAAAGAAGAGACTCACGGATGCAGTCCAGTCTTCCTATTCCTCTTAAGTGGCAGCTAAGCAACATAAGTTTTGGCTTCCTCCACCTCCTCCATTTCGTCAGCCCGACCAGCAGAAGCACTCAGGTGGTCATGGATCTTCCCACCCACCCAACCCAAGCCATCAGAACAAGTCTCAGCCTCAGGCTCCAAGGACAGGCGGTCCTCCTCCTCCTCCACCATTTCGCACGCTTTCAGAGGTCACGTGTCACAAGTGTGGTATGAAAGGTCACTACTACAACAAGTGCTTCGGACAGAAGCGCCTTCTGCCTCCTCCTCCGGTCAGGTCAGCAAGCAATGTAGTCATCAAGCACAATCAAAAGTATGCAAAGGTGAACATGTTGAATGCTCAAGCGGAGGAATCCACTGATGTGATCATGGGTAACCTCTCAGTTAACTCTTTCATGACAAAAGTATTATTTGATACTGGTGCATCGCATTGTTTCATGTCAAGACCATTTTTTGCCAAGCATGGGTTCGTAACTAAAGATTTGCTCAAGCTGCTATCTATTGTTTCTCCGAGAAAGATTATGAACTCTAGCATGGTGGTTCCGAATGTCACCATTGAGATGGGCGACTATTCTTTTCTGGCTAATCCAATGGTCCTAGGGAATTCTGATATTGATCTTATCCTCGGAATGGATTGGCTTTCTGTGCACAAGGATTTTCTTGATTGTGCTGCCAAGGAGATTAAATTGACACATCCTTCTGAAGATGTGATCATCTTTGCCGCTCGTGATGAAACCATTGGGTTGTTCTCTCTCAATGAGAAAGGCGAGATCAACGCTATTTCTCAGATTCCAGTTGTTTGTGAGTATCAAGATGTCTTTCTAGAAGAGCTTCTGGGTATGCCTCCTCACCGTCTAGTTGAGTTCGTTATCGAGCTTGAGCCCAGTATAGAACCCGTTTGCAAGCGCCCTTACAAGCTTGGGCTAGAAGAGCTGAAACAATTGAAGAAACAGCTTGATGAATAAGAAGATCTGGGTCAGATCAGACCAAGTTCTTCTCCTTGGGGATATGGTGTTCTCTTTGTCCAGAAGAAAGATGGCACGAAACGACTTTGCATCGATTACCACCCATTGAACAAGAAGACAATCAAGAACAAATACCCACTTGCCAACATCAATGAATTGTTCGAGCAACTCAAAGGTGCAAAGGTGTTTTCCAAGCTTGACCTCCATATGGGTTATCACAAGATTCGCATTCGTGAAGAAGATATCCCAAAGACAACATTCAGAACGAGCTTTGGTTCTTATGAATACACTGTCATGTCTTTCGGGCTTGCAAATGCCCCTCCAACATTCTCTCGTATGATGAACTTCATCTTCAACCCCTACACCAATGAATTCTTCTTGGTGTATCTCGACGATATCCTGGTTTTCTCCAAGAATAGAAAGGATCATGCCAAGCATTCGCGATTGGTGCTCAACAAGCTCAGAGAGTATCAATTCTACGCAAAGTTTTCCAAATGTGAGTTTTGGCTTGATGAAGTTCTTTGGTCACATCATCTCTGCCAAGGGCATTTTGCTACCTCATGCGTTAGTTTTCCCTTGAAGAGGAAAGGGTGATGCAGCAAAGTAGAGTAAGTATTTCCCTCAGTTTTTGAGAACCAAGGTATCAATCCAGTAGGAGACTACACGCAAATCGCCTAGTACCTGCACAAACAATCAAGAACCTTGCAACCAACGCGATAAAGGGGTTGTCAATCCCTTCACGGCCACTTGCAAAAGTGAGATCTGATAAAGATAATAAGATAAATGTTTTTGGTATTTTGGTCATATAGATTGGAGAATAAAGATAGCAAAATAAATAGTAAACTAGAATTGTAGATTGGAAACTTATATGATGTAAAGTAGACCCGGGGGCCATAGAAAAGCGGTGGGTGAACAAATTACTGCCGAGCAATTGATAAAAAAGCGCATAGTTATGATAATATCTAGGCATGATCATGAATATAGGCATCACGTCCGTGACAAGTAGACCGAAACGATTATGCATCTATGACTATTACTCCACACATCGACCGCTATCCAGCATGCATCTAGAGTATTAAGTTCATAAGAACAGAGTAACGCATTAGTCAAGATGACATGATGTAGAGGGATAAACTCAAGCAATATGATATAAACCCCATCTTTTTATCCTCGATGGCAACAATACAATACGTGTCGTTTCCCTTTCTGTCACTGGGATCGAGCACCGCAAGATTGAACCCAAAGCTAAGCACTTCTCCCATTGCAAGAAAGATCAATCTAGTAGGCCAAACTAAACCGATAATTCGAAGAGACTTGCAAAGATATGAAATCATGCATATAAGAATTCAGAGAAGAATCAAATATTGTTCATAGATAATCTGGATCATAAACCCACAATTCATCGGATCTCGGCAAAAACACCGCAAAAATAATTACATCGAATAGATCTCCAAGAAGATCGAGGAGAACTTTGTATTGAGATCCAAAGAGAGAGAAGAAGCCATCTAGCTAATAACTATGGACCAGAAGGTCTGTGGTAAACTACTCACACATCATCGAAGAGGCTATGGTGTTGATGTAGAAGCCCTCCATGATCGAATCCCCCTCCAGCGGAGCGCCGGAAAAGGCCCCAAGATGGGATCTCACGGGTACAGAAGGTTGCGGCGGTGGAAAAAGTATTTCGTGGCTCCCTTGGATGTTTTCAGGGTATAAGAGTATATATAGGCGAAAGAAGTAGGTCGGTGGAGCTACGAGGGGCCCACGAGGGTGGGGTGCACGCCCTCCTGCCTCGTGGCCGCCTCGTTGCTTCCTTGACGTCCACTCCAAGTCTCCTGGATTGCGTTTGTTCCAAAAACGATCCTCGCAAAGGTTTCATTCCGTTTGGATTCCCTTTGATATTCGTTTTCTGCGAAACACTGAAATAGGCAAAAAAATAACAATTTGCACTGGCTTTCGTTAATAGGTTAGTCCCAAAAATAATATAAAAAGGTATAATAAAGCCCATTAAACATCCAAAACAGATAATATAATAGCATGGAACAATAAAAAATTATAGATATGTTGGAGACGTATCAAGCATCCCCAAGCTTAATTCCTGCTCGTCCTCGAGTAGGTAAATGACAAAAATAGTATTTTTGATGCGGAATTCTACCTAACATAAATTTTCAATGTAATTCTCTTTACTGTGGCATGAATGTTTAGATCCAAAAGATTCTAGACAAAGTTCTAATATTGACATAAAAATAGTAATACTTCAAGCATACTAACCAAGCAATTATGTCTTATCAAAATAACATAGCCAAAGAAAGCTCATCCCTACAAAATCATATAGTTTGGCCATGCTTCATTTTCGTCACACAAAATGCTCCCATCATGCATAATCCCGATGACAAGCCGAGCAATTGGTTCATACTTTTTAACGCCCTTCAGCCTTTTCAACCCTTACGCAATACATGAGCGGAAGCCATGGATATATCACTATAGGTGGAATAGCATATGATGATGGGGGTTATGTGAGAAGACAAAAAAGGAGAAAGTCTCACATTGACGCGGCTAATCAACAGGCTATGGAGATGCCCATCAATTGATGTCAATGCGAGGAGTAGGGATTGCCATGCAACAGATGCACTAGAGCTATAAATATATGAAAGCTCATCAAAAGAAACTAAGTGGGTGTGGATCCAACTTGCTTGCTCACGAAGACCTAGAGCATTTTGAGGAAGCCCATCATTGGAATATACAAGCCAAGTTCTATAATGAAAAATTCCCACTAGTATATGAAAGTGACAAAATACAAAACTCTCTATCATGAAGATCATGGTGCTATTTTAAATCACAAGTGTGGAAAAAGGATAGTAACATTGTCCCTTCTCTCCTTTTCTCACATTTTTTCTTTCTCTCTTTTTTTTGGTTTGGGCTTCTTTGGCCTCTTTTTTTTATTTGGGCTTCTTTGGCCTCTCTTTTTTCGTCCGGAGTCTCATCCCGACTTGTGGGGGAATCATAGTCTCCATCATCCTTTCCTCACATGGGACAATGGTCTAATAATGATGATCATCACACTTTTGTTTATTTACAACTCAAGAATTAAAACTCGATACTAGAACAAAATATGACTCTATGTGAATGCCTCCGGCGGTGTACCGGGATATGCAATGAATCAAGAGCGACATGTATGAAAGAATTATGAAGGTGGCTTTGCCACAAATACGATGTCAACTACATGATCATGCAAAGCAATATGACAATGATGGAGCGTGTCATGATAAACGGAACGGTGGAAAGTTCCATGGCAATATATCTCGGAATGGCTATGGAAATGCCATAATAGGTAGGTATGGTGGCTATTTTGAGGAAGATATAAGGAGGCTTATGTGTGATAGAGCATATCATATCACAAGGTTTGGATGCACCGGCGAAGTTTGCACCAACTCTCAAGGTGAGAAAGGGCAATGCACGGTACCGTAGAGGCTAGCAAATTGCGAAAAGGTAAGAGTGCGTATAATCCATGGACTCACATTAGTCATAAAGAACTCATATACTTATTGCAAAAGTTTATTAGCCCTCGAAGCAAAGTACTACTACGCATGCCCCTAGAGGGATAGATTGGTAGGAAAAGAACATCGCTCGTCCCCGACCGCCACTCATAAGGAAAGCAATCAAAGAACACCCCATGCTTCAAATTTGTCACACAACGTTTACCATACTTGCATGCTACGGGACTTGCCAACCTCAACACAAGTATTTCTCAATTTCACAATTACCCAACTAGCATGACTCTAACATTACCACCTTTATATCTCAAAACAACTATCAAGTATCATAGTATTTAATGCACCCTATATGAAAGTTTTTATTATACCCATCTTGGATGTCTATCATATTAGGACTAATTTTACAGCCAAAGAAAATTACCATGCTGTTCTAGAAGACTGTCAAAATAATATAACTGAAGCATGAGAGATCAATAATTTCTATAAAATAAAACCACCACCGTGCTCTAAAAGATATAAGTGAAGCACTAGAGCAAAATTATCTAGCTCAAAAGATATAAGTGAAGCACATAGAGTATTCTAATATCCGACTCATGTGTGTCTCTACCAAAAGGTGTGTACAGCAAGGATGATTGTGTTAAAATAAAAATCAAAGACTCATATCATACAAGACACTCCAAGCAAAACACATATCATGTGGTGAATAAAATATAGCCTCAAGTAAAGTTATCGATAGACGAAGACGAAAGAGGGGATGCCTTCCGGGGCATCCCCAAGCTTAGGCTTTTGGTTGTCCTTGAATTTTACCTTGGGGTGCCTTGGGCATCCCAATCTTAGGCTCTTGCCACTCCTTATTCCATATTCCATCAAATCTTTACCCAAAAACTTGAAAACTTCACAACACAAAACTCAAGAGAAAATCTCATGAGCTCCGCTAGTATAAGAAAACAAACCACCACCTTAAGGTACTGTAATGAACTTATTATTTATTTATATTGGTGTTAAAACTACTGTATTCCAACTTCTGTATGGTTCATACCCCCCGATACTAGCCATAGATTCATCAAAATAAGCGAACAACACACAAAAAACAGAATCTGTCAAAAACAGAACAATCTGTAGTAATCTGAATCAAACGTATACTTCTGGAACTTCAAAAATTCTGAAATAAATTGGTGGACGTGAGAAATTTATCTATTGATCATCTGCAAAAATAATCAACCTAAAATCACTCCCCAGTAAAAAACGGCAGCTAATCTCGTGAGCGCTAAAGTTTCTGTTTTTTACAGCAAGATCACAAAGACTTCGCCCAAGTCTTTCCAAAGATTCTACTTAGAAAAAACACTAATTAAAACATAAAACTACATCTAAACAGAGGCTAGATGAATTATTTATTACTAAACAGGAACAAAAAGCAAGGAACAAAAATAAAATTGGGTTTCCTCCAACTAGCACTATCGTTTAACGCCCCTAGCTAGGCATAAAAACAAGGATAGATCTAGGTATTGTCATCTTTGGTTGGCAGTTCTTCAATTGAACACTTATAACCCTTAGGAGTTTCCTTCTTTTTATTAATGATCAAACTCCTAGGCAAGAAATCAAGAAATTCATTTGTAGCAAAAGGTTCCTTAATGATAGCGAAAAAGTTGGGGTGAACACTTATTGATTTGAGATCCGCATTTTCCTTACTAGAAGATTCACCCTTATTTTTAGGAACATACATAAATTTGGCAACTTTAGTACTAGGAGGATTTGAAGTGTTTCTCACGGCAGGAAAGGCAGACCCTAAGTTTGTAATAATATCCTCTAGTTTATCAATTCTAGTGGAATCTTGATCTATCTTTTCATTAACTATGGGTTCCTTTTCTCTAAATTATTTAGAGTAACTCCTACCTTAGATCCATATTGGGTAATTTGGTTGTGGATCTTTTTATCCAAATTCTCAATCAACTTTACAGTGGCAACTTTATTTTCAATAATTTCAAGCCTTTGCATCACATGTTCCAAAGTTAAAATAGTTCCATTAACCAAAAGAGGTGGTGGGCCACACAAATCTATCATAGCATTATAAGAATCAAAAGTATGGCTACCCAGAAAATTCCCTCCGGTAATGGTGTCAAGAATATATTTGTTCCAAGGAGTGATTCCTACATAAAAATTGCGAAGAATAACGGAAGTATATTGCTTCCTAGTGGATCTATTCTGAGCATTGCAAATTTTGTACGAAGCATCTTTTAGATTTTCTCCCTCCCTTTGTTCAAAATTAATAACTTCATGATCAGGAGTACTAACAATGATGGAAGGACTGGCCATAACGGCAAAACAAACGACCTAACACATGGACACACAAGAAGCAAGCGAAAAGAAACAAACGAAAAAAAGGGCGAATAAAACGGCAAGGGTGAAGTGGGGGAGAGGAAAATGAGAGGCAAATGGCAAATAATGTAATGCGAGGGATAAGAGTTTGTGATGGGTACTTGGTATGTCTTGACTTGTGCGTAGATCTCCCCGGCAACAGCGCCAAAAATCGCACGTTGGCATGAGATCAAATCTTGACTTGACTTGGCGTAAGCCTCCCCGGCAACGGCGCCAGAAATCCTTCTTGCTACCTCTTCAGCATGCGTTGGTTTTCCCTTGAAGAGGAAAGGGTGATGCAGCAAAGTACCGTAAGTATTTCCCTCAGTTTTTGAGAACCAAGGTATAAATCCAGTAGGATACTACACGCAAATCGCCTAGTAACTGCACAAACAATCAAGAACCTTGCAACCAATGCGATAAAGGGGTTGTTAATCCCTTCACGGCCACTTGCAAAAGTGAGATCTGATAAAGATAATAAGATAAATATTTTTGGTATTTTTGGTTATATAGATTGGAAAATAAAGATTGCAAAATAAATAGTAAACTAGAATTGTAGATTGGAAACTTATATGATGTAAAGTAGACCCGGGGGCCATAGGTTTCACTAATGGCTTCTCAAAAGATAGCATATATTATGGTGGGTGAACAAATTACTGCTGAGCAATTGATAGAAAAGCGCATAGTTATGAGAATATCTAGGCATGATCATGAATATAGGCATCACGTCCGTGACAAGTAGACCGAAACGATTCTGCATCGACTACTATTACTCCACACATCGACCGCTATCCAACATGCATCTAGAGTATTAAGTTCATAAGAACAGAGTAACGCATTAGGCAAGATGACATGATGTAGATGGATAAACTCAAGCAATATGATATAAACCCCATCTTTTTATCCTCGATGGCAACAATATAATACGTGTCGTTTCCCTTTCTGTCACTGGGATCGAACACCGCAAGATTGAATCCAAAGCTAAGCACTTAACCCATTGCAAGGAAGATCAATCTAGTAGGCCAAACTAAACTGACAATTCGAAGAGACTTGCAAAGATATCAAATCATGCATATAAGAATTCAGAGAAGAATCAAATATTGTTCATAGGTAATCTGGATCATAAACCCACAGTTCATCGGATCTCAGCAAACACACCGCAAAAATAATTACATCAAATAGATCTCCAAGAAGATTGAGGAGAACTTTGTATTGAGATCCAAAGAGAGAGAAGAAGCCATCTAGCTAATAACTATGGACCCGAAGGTCTGTGGTAAACTACTCACACATCATCAGAGAGGCTATGGTATTGATGTAGAAGCCCTCCATAATCGAATCCCCCTCCGGTGGAGCGCCGAAAAAGGCCCCAATATGGGATCTCACGGGTACAGAAGGTTGCGGCGGTGGAAGAAGTGTTTCGTGGCTCCCTTGGATGTTTTCAGGGTATAAGAGTATATATAGGCGAAAGAAGTAGGTCGGTGGAGTTACGAGGGGCCCATGAGGGTGGGTGGCGCGCCCTCCAGCCTCGTGGCTGCCTCGTTGCTTCCTTGACGTCCAATCCAAGTCTCTTGGATTGAGTTTGTTCCAAAAACGATCCTCGCGAAGGTTTCATTCCGTTTGGATTCCGTTTGATATTCCTTTTTTGCAAAACACTGAAATAGGCAAAAAAAATAGCAATTTGCACTGGGCTTTCGGTTAATAGGTTAGTCCCAAAAATAATATAAAAAGGTATAATAAAGCCCATTAAACATCCAAAGCAGATAATATAATAGCATGGAACAATAAAAAATTATAGATACGTTGGAGACGTATCTCATTTCCGTTAATCCGGAGAAGGTTGCTACAATTGTCAACTGGGAGCCTCCTCAGAACGTCGAGCAGCTTCGCAGTTTCCTCGGGCTTGCAAGTTATTGCAGAAGATTTGTCGAGAACTTCTCAAAGATTGCTAAGCCTCTCTCCAACCTCCTCCAGAAGCATGTCAAGTACTCCTGTACTCCTGAGTGTGACGTTGCCTTCAATACTCTCAAAGAGAAACTCGTCACAGCTCCGGTCCTTACTCCTCCTGATGAGTCCAAGCCCTACCAAGTTTTCTGTGATGCTTTGTTGCAAGGTCTCGGTGCAGTCTTAATGCAAGAGAAGAAAGTTGTGGCCTATACTTCTCGTTAGTTCAAGCCAAATGAGAGGAACTACCTCGCTCACGATCTTGAGTTGGCGTCAGTTGTCCATGCATTAATCACGTGGAGGCATCTCTTGTTGGGTAGGCAAGTGGACATTTTCACCGATCACAAGAGCCTCAAATATATCTTCACTCAACCCAACCTCAACCTCAGGCAAACTCGTTGGGTCGAAATGATTCAAGAGTGTAATCCAAGCATTGAATACACTCCAAGCTAGGCTAATGTTATTGTAGATGCGTTGCGCAGAAAGGCTTATTGCAACAGCTTAATTCTCAAGCCTTTCCAACCTGATCTTTGTGAAGCATTCCAAAAGCTCAACCTCCAAGTTATTCCTCAAGGTTTTCTAACCTTCAAGTCACTCCAACTTTGGAAGACCAAATTCGTGAGGCAAAACTCCTTGATACCATGGTGAAGAAGGTGAAACATGGTGTTGCCAAGGGCCTTCCCAAATACAAGTGCTATCACATTGATGACAGAGACACTTTGTTCTTTGAGGACCGGATTGTGGTTCCAAAAGGTGATCTCAGGAATGTCATAATGAATGAAGCTCATAATTATCTTCTTTCCATCCATCCAGGAAGTTTGAAGATGTACCATGACCTCAAGCAGTCGTATTGGTGGTCTCACATGAAGCGAGAGATTGCTCAATTCATGAATGAATGTGATGTCTGTCGAAGGGTGAAAGCAGAACATCAGCGACCAGCAGGTCTCCTCCAACCTCTTGTTATTCCAGAATGGAAGTTTGATCATATCGAGATGGACTTTGTCACCGGTTTTCCCAAGTCCAAGCATGGGAATGATGCTATCTTCATTGTCATTGACAAGCTTACAGAAGTGGTTCATTTCCTTCCGGTCAAAGAATCTATCAACACAGCTCAGTTGGCAGAGCTATACACTTCCAGGATTGTCTCGTTGCACGGAATTCCTCAGTTGATCTCTTCAGATCATGGAAGCATCTTTACTTCCAAGTTCTGGGACTCCTTCTAGAAGGCCATATGCATAAACATTCATTTCAGCATGACCTTTCATCCTCAAACAAGTGGCAAACTTGAAAGAGTCAACCAAATCCTCGAAGACACGCTCAGAGCTTGTGTCATCTCCTTCGGTATGAAGAGGTAAGACTGCCTCCCGTTTGCCGAGTTCTCCTACAACAACAGCTTCCAAGCAAGTTCGGGCAAGGCCCCTTTCAAAATTCCATATGGCAGAAAGTGACGTACTCCTCTCAACTGGTCCGAGACTGGTGAATGCCAACTTCTTGGCAATGACTTGATCACAGAAGCTTAAGAAATGTGCAAAGTCATCCGTGAAAATCTCAAAGTCGCGCAATCGCGCCAGAAGAGTTACTATGATAGCAAGCACCCTGACTTGGCCTTCGAGGTTGGAGACCATGTCTATCTCCGAGTCTCTCCTATGAAAGGCACTCAACGCTTCGGTATCAAAGGGAAGCTTGCCCCAAGATATGTGCGTCCTTTCAAAAATGTTGGCAAAAGAGGCGACCTTGCTTATCAACTTGAGCTCCCATCCAATTTCTCAAATGCACACGATGTGTTTCACGTGTCACAACTTCGCAAGTGCTTCAAGATGCCCGAGCGCACTATCAACTTCGAAGAAATTGACCTCCAAGAGGACTTGTCTTGTCATGAGCATCCCGTTGCCATTCTTGAAGAAACCGAGCGCAAAACTCGCAACAAGTCGATCAAGTTCCTCAAAGTTAAGTGGTCTCACCATTCCAACCGAGAAGCTACTTGGGAGCGCGAGGATCACCTCTGTTTCGAATATCCGGAGTTCTTTCAGTCCTAGATCTCGGGACGAGATCCCCTTGTAGTGGAGGAGAGTTGTAACACCCCATATGTTAAACTTCCATATTTGGCAATGTATCCAACCTTGTCAGGATGAATCTCAAGTGGTTTCCTCCTTGTTGGTTTTATTTTGGGGTTTTGCTTTGTTTCATATTGCATTGTATTGTCATTTCTTGTCATATTTATTTTTTCCCATTATTTGTTGCATCATGGCCTCATCATATATTGTACTGTGCTTGGTGTCATTTTGCATATTCTCATCTTCATGTGCATCTTCATGGTATATCTCATTGCATTGTGGCATGTTTTATGTAGATCCAACCATCATCATCCCCCTCCAATCATCACCACCTCTCCTTCTCTTTTCTTTCTTCTTGAAAGTGCCATCTTGCCCTCCTCCATAGATGTTCATCTTCTCCCTATAAATCTTGCTACATGTCCAGAACCTCTCTGCCAAATCTCATGCATTTTGGAATTGTGTTGGTTAGGTTCAAAAATGCTCCAAGTTTGAATTATATTCAAACTTGTTTTATTTTTTTCTACCTCTAAAAAATGCCCAACTCAGTTTGATCAAATAGTGGGTAATTTCAGGATCATGGGGATATTTTTATATTTCTCCAACTCCTCTCCTTTTCCCCTCTGCATTTCTCCTTATTTTCTGTCTGACGAAAAGAGAAGAGAAGGCAAGCAACACCAGCTCAACCAACAACAGCAGCAAAGCAGGCCTGCGCGGTCCAGCAGCCACCTGGGCCTCGACCTCCAGGCAGGGCCAGCAGTGCGCCAGCCAGCCCGCTCGGCCTCCCGCGCCCACTTCCTCTCCTCTCTTTCTCACTCGCTCGCCCGCACACCCCTCTCTCTCACTCGCGACACGTGGACATGCGGCCCCGTGTGTCAGCGGGTGCACCCAACCCACCCGCCACCTTTCTCCTTCCTCCTCCTTCTGCTTTTCGCCGCGCCAAGGCCATGGTGGCCGAGCCAGCTGTGCCCGCACCCCTATAAGACACCCTCGGTGTCCGCACCTACTCCTTAGGGTTTCTCCAATCGCCGCCGCCACCAAGGGCCTTCTCCCCTGCCCTCCTTCCTCCTGCCCGATCTATCCCGAGCACAACCAGAGCACGCCGTCGCCGTCGTCACCCCACCGGTCACCTCCAGCCGCCTCAGCTAGGAGGCAGATTCAGCTTGAACTTGCCCGGCTAGGCGACGCTACACAGCTCGGGGGTGAAGGCCCCGCAACCGGCTATGGTATCCGGGGCCCGTCTTGGAGGTGGAGCTTGGTCTTGACGCCCGCGCGCCGCTACGGCGAGCGGCGCGGGGCCTTGCCGCGACAAATGATCCTGGCGCGGCGGTGCGAGGAGTGGTGGAGCGTTCTCTTGCGGTCGAGGGACTTCTTGACAGCTTCTTTCTTCACGTGCGGGCACCGGACATGGTGGGTCGCGCCGCGGAGCCACACGCCTTGGCGCCAGGGCGCCGTCTTGGTGCAGAGGTGGTGGAGGCGCTCCATGAGCTATGTCTCCCGTAGCTGGCGGAGGGCGAGGCAGCGAGAGGGACGGCGCAGGGGAGCCCCCTGTGGCGCTGACAAGCTCGGCGATGTGGTTGAGCCAGTCCTCGTAGAGGTCGTCGACCGGGCGGTAGCGCAGGAGCTCGTACACCATGAGGAGCGCGACCCGTGCATCCATGGGAGCGCGACGAGCGTGGGACGACAAACCAGCGGGAGTCGGTGATGGAGTGGCGGTGTGGCTGCCCCGCCGCACCGAGGGGTGCAGCGAGGACGCTTGCTGCTCGTTCCCCGCCGGGCCGGTGGCGGCAGGCGACAGGGAGCGACGAGGTGGCCCGCCGACAGGGACCGTCTGAGCAACGCGGGTGGCGAGGGCAGCCCGGCGCTCGGCCCGGGCGCATCATGCATCCACCATGGAGACGACGAATCGACGCGACGCGGAGCAACGGAAGGGAAGCTTCGGCGCACCCCTACCTGGCGCGCCAAATGTCGGATCACGGGTTCCGGCAAAACCCTTAAGGTTCGAACTCTGGGGTGCGCGCGAAGTTCTTTGCCCCCTACCGATCCATGCCCTAGCTTGCTAAGATCTCGCGGTTGAACTCAACAAACTCACAACACAAGAGACACAAGATTTATACTGGTTTGGCCCGCCGTTGTGGTGTAATACCCTACTCCAGTGTGGTGGTGGTGGATTGCCTCTTGGGCTGATGATGAATGGTACAAGGGGAAGAACCGCCTCCTGAGGTTGATGTGTTCTTGTGCTTGGTGTGTGGCTAAGGATCATATGAGATGCCTCTGAATGAGTTATCCCCAACGGTGGTGGCTAGTTCTACTTATATAGGCCCTGGTCCTCTCCCCAAATATTGAGCAGGAAGGGAGCCAACAACGGCCAATTTGAAAGGGGACAACTAGTACAACTTATCCTGACAAAAACGGTCTTCGCCTGCAAAAGGCTCTGGTGGTGATGCCGCCTTGGGCTCCATGGTGACCTTTGTCTTGCCGTCCTGCTGGTCTTGGTCTCGTTGCACCGATATGGAAACTTTTGCTTGACGCCTCGGTACTTTGCGCCTGCGCTTGCTTCCTTAGCACCAAAGGGGAAACAAGGACACTGCGCGTGCTGGCGCCTTCCTGGCGCCCGCCTGGTCTTAATCGTCATGGATCACGTCACGAGAACCTCACGAGGTTCGCCTTGCCTTGATCTCTCCGCCCCTCGCGAGCCAATCTGGTGAGGCCGCTCCTGAGAAGGTCTTGTGTCGTCCGCCTCGCAAGGCTTGGCCCCTCGCGAGGGTCTTGGATGCCTTGTTGATGAAGATGGGCCATACAGGCCTGCTAGCACAGCCACACCGTGGACCGCAGGCAGGCAAATCTAGGGACCCCCGTTCCCAGAACGCCGACAGCAGTTCTCTTTGAACTTCACTTTGTTTTCACGTGTTGTTTTTTGCTCGTAACTCCCCAACCACTTAGCGGAGCGCAAATGATATACTAATGGAAAGATGTTGAAAACATAAAACTTCCACGTGTTGACCATTTTTCATATTCCTGCCTGTTTAAGAGATATTTTTGAATACTTAAAAACAGTTTTTCAATGGTATACGTGAAACTTTTAAACCGTTTATCAAAATGTAGCATATAATATACCGTTGAAAAGCTTATGAATAGCAACAACTTTTTCTTGTAGACAGTTGTTACAAATTTGTTGCCTTTTGTGAGAAGTTTTTAAAATGGCAAAACAACGTCATTTTTTTGCCCTTATTGAACATGTAAATGAACGGCGGACATCTCACCCTTGAACTTTGAACTGTGCACAGAGGAGGATGTGAACTTCTTGCAACAAACCTTTTAGGCCTTTTGTTTTTTATTATTTTATTCTCATCTGAAACGCATCCCGTGTAGTAGTTGAACTGCTCATTGTTTTCAATTTGAACTTCTATCACGTATTTTTGTTCGTAATTCCTCACCCATTTCGTCGGAGTTGCACAAATGATATACCATTTAGAAACATGTTGAAAAGACGCAACTTTTTTATATTGTTAAACTTTCCTTTCTGAACAACAGACCTGCCCTTGGAATAAGAATGTTATATGCCCTTGGAAAGTTGTTGAATATGAGGAACCTTTTTCATGTATAGCATTTTTGTTTCAAATTTATAATGATTTCGGGGATATTTTAAAACACCAAAAACAATTTTGTGTGTGTTTCTGAGCTTGTAAATACAAGGTGAACCTCTCTCAAAACAAGTTTTGGACTTTCCCATAGTGAGCACCCGAACTTCTAGCAACAAACTTTTCATACTTTGCCTTTTTATTCTTTTTCTCATATCAAAACACACACCATACTGTACGTGGACTTCTGGTTGTTTTCAATTTGAAGTGATCTCTAATTCCCCCTAACTCTTAAAGCACTCATCGAATTTGAGGAATGATACCAATAGAAAACTATTGGAAAGCATTTTTTTTACAGAATCATTACGGGTTATGAGCATCTTACTGAACACGCTAAAATTTGTTTTGGACGGTATACACAAAACATTCAAATTATATTATGTGAATAATGTGTATGATATACCATTGCAAAGCTTATGTTTTTTGAAGCAATTTTTCATGTAGACAATTTTTCCAAATTCGTTGCGATTTATGAGTAGTTTTTAAAATGCCAAAAATGTTATCGATTTTTTAACATGTAAATCTGAGTTTTTTATAAACTTCATAGTTCTCTCTTATTTTAATTCGAAATTCTTGGTTCTATTTTTATAGCAGAAAAATCATTTTTTCTAAGAAAGCATCGAACAAGATTTGTTGAATTTAATTAAATACTTTTTTATAGAAACGAGAAGAATTTGAGTTTTTTGTATACATCGAGCTGCTCCGTTATTTTAATTTGAATTTCTTGATTTTATTATTTACTAACGAGGAAAATTTGAGTTTTAAAAAAGCCAAAAATAGCGTTGTTTTTATTTTGATTTTGAACTTGTAAATTCTAGGGTTTAGTATACTTTGAACTTCCGTGTTATTTTTATCTCAACTTCACATTTTTATTTTTGATTAAAGAATTTTTTAAATAAACATCGAGTTTCATTATTTATTTCAATTTCAACTTCATGGTTGATTCTTTAATATTAAGGGATATGTGCGTATTTTAATATCGGTAAAATCCTAGTTTTTAAATAAACATCAAACCACGCCGTTATTTTCCTTGAACTTCTAGATTTTTAGAAAAAATGAATATCTATTTTCAAATTTATTTAGTTGTTCCTTTTATAATTTGAACTCCTTCATTTTATTCTTTAGTAATGAGAAAATCTGAGTTTGTTTATATAATCTTCGGACTTCTCTGTTATTTTAATTTGAACTTCTTAATCTTATTCTAAGGAAACAATATGTTTCTAAATAAGCATCAAACATTTTTTCGATTGAATTTTGTACTTTTATTTTTCCTAGAAGCGAAAAGAATATGAGTTTTACGTGTAGATCGAACTAATCCTTTCTTTTAATTGGAATTCTTCATTTTATTCTTCATAAAAAAGTAAAATCTGAGTTTTTTTATAAATATCAATGTTCACTATTTACGTAATTTGGACTTACGGGTCTATTTCTTTTAAGTAACGAAAATATCCTAGTTTTTAAATAAATATTGAATCGTTCGTTATTTAAATTTGAACCTCTAGAGTTTCTAAAAATTAATATAGGGTGAAAGTCCTTTTTTTATGTTTTTTGAACTTCTCTATTTTTAAGATCCAGATTTCTTGGTTAAGAGCATCTTTTCAACATGCTAAAACTTTTTTTAACGACCTGCACAAAAAATTCAAATTATATTATGCAAATGAGGTGTATGATATACATGTGGAATGCTTTATCTTTAAGAAGCAATTGTTTCATGTAGACATTTTTTTTTCAAATCTGTTGCCATTTTATTGGTAGTTTGAAAATGCCAAAAGATGGCATCGATTTTTTAACCTCGTAAATTCTAGGGTTTTATAAACTTTGAACCCCTCTGTTCTTTTAATTTGAACTTCTTAGTTTTAGTTTAGAAAAAAAATCAACATTTTAAGAAAACATCTAATGTGACGCCCCCGATTCGACCATACACTAATCATATACGCAATTGTGTACGATCAAGATCAGGGACTCACGGGTAGATATCACAACACAACTTTAGACACAAATTAAAATAATACAAGCTTCATATTACAAGTCAGGGGCCTCGATGGCTCGAATACAAGCTCGATACACAAGAGTCAGTGGAAGCAACAATATTTGAGTACAGACATAAGTTAAATAAGACTGCCTTAAGAAGGCAAACACAAAAGCAACAACGATCGAAGAGGCAAGGCCTCCTGCCTGGGACCTCCTAACTACTACTGGTCTTCGGTGGCCTCCATGTAGTAGTAGGCACCCTCTGGGTAGTAGTAGTAGTCGACTGGGGTGGCATCTGGCTCCTGGGATCCACCATCTAGTTGCATCAACCGGAAAAAAGAAAGAAGGGGGAAAAGCGGTAGGAAAACAACCGTGAGTACTCATCCAATGTACTCGCAAGTATCAGATCTATACTAAGTATGCATTGGTATCAAATGGAAGGGTTGTATCTGTGGACTGAACTACAGAATGCCATAATAGAGGGGAAGGCCTAGCCTATCAAAGACTAGCATCTTCAAGCAGCTCCAAGCATCTTGCAGCAAGTAGAATAGTAAAGAATAGAACTTTATAATTAACAAGCATGTTGTAGCATTAATGCCTAGAGATCCTTCCTCGACTCCCTGCGAGAAAGCAATACCGGGGCCACATATCTCAAGTATCAATTTCTAGTTGTAATGATCAGGATGTAAGTCTGAACGCCCGTTACGGTGGACACTACTATTAATAGATAATCTTCCCTACAGGGGTGCACCACGTTTATCAACACGCTTGATTACTTTGGCCGGACACACCTTTCTTGGGTCAATGCCCGGCCTCGAAAGATCAACACGTCGCAACCCTACCTAGGCTCAGCAGAGAGGTCCCCGTCGGTCTACATCCTAAGCACTCAGGGGTTTGGGCCCATCGCCCATTGCACTCCAGGTCGTTGTGCGCAAGGGGATACTAGCACCACCTCTACCTGGATGGCGCGATCCGGCCCGGCCACGATGCTAAACTGGACGTCTGACAAAGCTTCGGCTGATACTACGATGTCGAGGCCCATAACTATTCTCGCGTGGTGGTTAGTGCGTAAAGGCCAAAGGTCAACTCAGAACAAACACCCAAACCATAGTGTATTATTATCTTGTAGAGACGAGCAAAGACTCACGATCGATGTGACCCCATCTCGTGGACTTACGGCAAGGGTGCAAAATGCCCGGCCGTGCCACGTAATTATCTTGCGGCTGCTCTCCAGGCCCGCCCGACTTTCACAAATGTCTCAAGTAAAGTTAAGGTAACTTCTGTCAAAACATCAAGGGGAAAACCCGAGGAATCACCCTCGGTAGATTCCACTCGATGTAATCGTCAAGGTGAACGTAAGAGGAACCACCCTCGAGGTTCACACTTGAGGGGTTGCACGACAGAGTCGTATCAAAAGTGGTTAAGGAGGAATCATCCTCGATGACCACGACCGAATAGCTACACTATAGAGATCTCATTAGGAGTGATGTACGAGCTACCACCCTCGGCACTCGATGCTAACCCTGCAGAGTCAAGCAACAAAAGGGGTGTGATGTGATGTGAGGTGTTGGGCTCTGGTCGTCGATCACGTTGATCGAGTCCTTGATGATGAAGCAGGGGCAACAAGGACAAGGTGGGGTCACTGATGGATCACTAACAACCTATACTAAGCAGTTTAGGATAAGCAGGTAAGGTACAACAACAGGTACAAAAGCAGGCTATGCATCAGAATAGGTGCAATCAATTACAGTAGCAAAATCTAATGCAAGCATAAGAGAATGGAATGGGCGATATCGGGATGATCAAAGGGGGGCTTGCACGGAAGCTCGCTGAAAGGTAAGAAGGTTAAATCGTCGGCGTAGTCGATCACAAATGGCATCGGCAGCGGTCTCGGGTCTACCGAGAGAAGAGGGGGAAGAAACAATAAATACAGAGCAAACAAGTGCAATATTATGCATGACAAGACGATACGCAGAGCTAGGGGTGTTCAAACGCAATGCTATATGATACCGATGAAGGGGGATAACATCCGGTAAAGTTTTACCAGGGTTAGGTGTTTTCGAACAAATGAACCAGACGGAAAAGGTTCAATGTTCGCTATGCCAGGGACGTGTGAAGGATGAAAGGACTGCATATTTCGATTCGCCTCATCGTTCTGAGCAACTTCCATGTACAAAGTATTTTCATCCGAGTTACGGTTTATTTTCTATGAATTTCCAAACAGTATTATGAAATTATTAATAATTCGAAATAAAAGGTGAAATTGCTATGTGCACCCAGCAAAGTGCACACAGCAGGGCCACTAGAGGCTGACAGTGGACCCCGTTGACCAGTTGACTGGTCAACTGGACAGTGGACCCACATGTCAGTTTCTATTAGTGCTAACTAATTAACTAATTAGGTAATTAGACTAATTATGTTTAAATTAATTAAGTTTATTTATTTATTTATTTTCTTTTTTTAAAAAGGGATGCCCCCAAGTTAGTACCCTAGGGGTTGGCGGGCGGCGCCCACACGAGGGGCGCACCAGGCCAAGGCGGCGATGGCGCGTCGGGCAGCTGGCCATGGCGCCTGCCCGGGCAACATGGCGAGGTCGGGCGGAGGCCGTGCCGGATACGGCCGGGACGGGGAGGACGGGGAGGCGCACATCGATGCAGCAGCAGCTACGGCGTGTGGGACAGGGCGAAGCTGGCCGGTGTGAGGTAGGCAGGGTAGCGGTGGCCGGAGGCAGCAGGGGTCGCGGCGGCTGGAGTGGGTGGCGCGGGACGGCTGCGGCGCCACCACCAGCACACAGCTGCAGGGCGACCAGGGAGGTGTGGCGACACGGGCGGACATGATGGCGCAACCGCGGGAGGAGGATAGGGCGGGCGCGCTGGCATGGCGTTAGGGAGGCGGGCCGAGCGGCCCGGCCAAAGACGGGCCGTGGCGAGCAACGACACTAGAAGGCAGTAGCGATGGCATCAACAAGGAGCAGCAGCGGATTGGAGTAGCAGGAAATAGCAACGGCAAGCAACAACGCGACAACATGCAGTAGTAGCAAGCAACATCATTGAGTAGCAGTAGGCAAAGCAGCAGCGTCAGCAGGAGGCGACGGGGGAGTCCTGGATAAGGGGTTCCCCGGGCGTCCGGGCATTGTGACATGGGCAGGACTAATGGGCCGTGAAGATACAAAGATAGAAGGCTTTCCCCCGTGTACGGGTGGGACTCTCCGTTGCATGGAAGACAAGCTTGACGGCCAGATGTGTAATTTCCTTTCTCTGTAAACCGACTTTGTACAACCCTAGCCCCCTCAGGTGTCTATATAAACCGGAGGGGTTAGTCCGTAGAGGCTATCACAAATCATACAGGCTAGACATCTAGGGTTTGGCCATTACGATCTTCAGGTAGATCAACTCTTGTAACCCCTATACTCATCAAAGTCAATCAAGCAGGAAGTAGGATATTACCTCCATTAAGAGGGCCCAAACCTGGGTAAACATCGTGTCCCCCGTCTCCTGTTACCTTCGATCCTCAGACGCACAGTTCGGGACCCCCTACCCAAGATCGACCGGTTATGACACCAACATTGGTGCTTTCATTGAGAGTTCCTCTGCATCGTCAATAGAAGGATCGATGGCTCGCCTTGTCGTCAACAAAAAAATCACCTCTGGAAGGGCCCTAGCTCTTGGGTAGATCCTCCAACTCGACAGTTTTACCATGGGCGCCCGCTCGGCCGTTAAGCCAAAGCCGGTCCCCCAAACTTCTAAAAATCATCTCTGCATTGGACTCGAACACTCTGATAAGATGGATCCGACAGATGTTTCATCTTTGAATGAACTGCTAGATCGCATCGCCGCCTTGGGGGTCGCAACTGACTATGATCGGATTGGGCTTAAACCCGATCAGAGGGAAATTAGGTCCTCGCCGATCACCCATCTGGTTGCGGTTGTGGAGGAGCAAGCCAAGGATATCTCTCCCCCTATGCTGAGAACAAGCTATGTTCGGATTTCCGAGCCCTGCGAGCTGGATACCCATCTTCGGGAAGAGACTCCCTGTCCTCCAAACATAGAACCAGGGGTTGAGCCTGAAAACTCCCAGGATACTCCGGATCCTGGGCTAGTGACCTAAAAAATTCTTAAAACTCCGGATCCCACAGTGGGTCAGGGTTCGGATTTAAGCCCGCCCACCCACCACAAGCAATATTCCCCAAGCAATTTCGGTCCTCCGGACATATGCGACCTAATGTACGTGCGGCAACAACCTCAGGAAACAGTCCATCACTTTTGGGCCAGATTCCTCATTGTTAAAAACAAGATCAAAGATTACTCTGACGACGACGCGGTTTCAGTATTTTGCCGCGACTGTACGGACGAGCGGATTCTCAATGCCCTCAACCGACGCCGCATACTACACTTCGCAGATTTGGCACACATAGTACAGAAGTATTACGTGATGGAAAGCGCCTGGAAAGCCCAGACAGCTCGGTGGGGACCGCCGGCCTTTAAGCCACCCACCGGACGGGCAAAAAGGATGCACCCCTCACGGGGCACCTGATCATCACCCTACGGACAAGAAAATTAAGCCCTTAACGGGACACAGAACTGTCCTTGATGAATGGCTCGACAAGCCCTGTCAGATACACACGATGCCAAATTCCGAACCAACGCACAGCCTTCGGGCATGTTGGGTACTCCGGTAGGTGGCCATGATCGGTGAGGCTATCCTCACCAATACGACCTCAGAGAAATACTCTCCAGAGGACGACGATCTCAGCGTCTTTACGGTCTTCGAGACCTTTTCTTCAAATAATCGGCGTAAAAGGGCACTCTTGGACCTCGCCGAAGTCAACCAAGTAGCCGCAGTAAACCCTTGGAATGATACGGCGATAACTTTCACCGCCAACGATGGACCAAGGGCTCGATCGGTCCGCGCACCATCTGCTTTGGTCTTAAACCCAATCGTCGACATCTTTCGGCTCGCTAAAGTGCTCATCGATGGCGGCAGTGGACCGAGCCTCATCTACAAGGATACGCTCGATAAAATGCAAATAGACAAGAGCCGCATCGAGCAAAGCAGTACAACCTTTCGAGACATTATCCCCAGTCGAGAAGCGCAATGCTTGTGGAAAATCAAACTCAATGCGATATTCGGCACGCCGGAGAACTACAGGTCTGAAGAGTTAATCTTCCACGTGGCACCTTTCAACAGCGGATATCACGCCCTCTTTGGGCGAGACGCATTCACACGCTTTCAAGCCATACCCCATTACGGGTACATGAAGCTAAAAATGTCCGGGCCCAACGGAGTTATCACTATCACCAGTGATCTGGACTTAGCACTCTGCACCGAGAACAAAACCACATCCTTGGCCCTCGAGGCATTATCCGAGGCCCTTGCGGCCGCAGAACTCACCGCTCTGCTTTCCATAGTGGACAGAGACGACGTAATCCGCGATAAGAGGCCTAATTCCACATCTTTCAAGCCAGCAGACGAAATAGTCAAATTTCAAGTTCACCCGACGGATCCTAATAAAACAACATCCATTGGAGCACAGCTAGATCTGATGGTCGACGCCGCCCTAAGAGCATTCTTGCGCGAGAACTGGGACATCTTTGCCTGGCATCCCTCGGATATGCCAGGAATCCTACGAAGATTGGCCGAACACACCCTCAACATAATAAAGGTGTTAAAGCCAGTCAAGCAAACACTGCGGCGATTTTCCGAACCCAAGAAGAAAGCAATGGGGGAGGAGCTAGCCAAACTACTTGAAGCCAGGTTCATCAGATGGATCAAACACCCAAACTAGCTAGCAAACTTGGTCATGGTGCCAAAGAAGGACAAATCCTAGCGCCTCTGTGTCGATTTCAAAGACCTCAACAAGGCCTGCCCTAAGGACCCCTTCCCACTGCCCCGCATTGACCAAATCATTGATGCAACTGCAGGACACGATTCACTGTGTTTCCTCGATGCATACTCCGGATACCATCAGATTAAAATAAAGGAATCCGATCAGGCCGCAACGACATTCATTACTCCGTATGGGCCTTTCTACTTCAACACTTTGCCTTTCGGGCTCAAAAATGCTGGCGCCACTTACCAACGCATGATTCAAACATGCCTGGAAAAACAAATTGGCAAGACGGTGGAGGCATATGTAGATGATGTAGTCATCAAAACTAAACATGTCGAATCATTGGTGGATGACTTACGCCTTACATTCATCAATCTCCGAACATACGACATACGGCTCAATCCGGAAGAATGCGTTGTCGGTGTTCCGGTCGAAAAGCTGCTCGGGTTCATTGTTTCCAATAGAGGAATCAAAGCAAATTCGGCCAAAATCCGAGCCCTATCACAATTGGCAACACAAACAGACCTAAAGCAGGTCCAAAAACTAGCTGGGTGCGTGGCAGCCTTGAGCCGCTTTATCTCCAGATTGGGGGAGAAGGCACTGCCGCTCTATCGCCTGCTCCTACGTACCGACCACTTTGAGTGGACAAACACGAAAACAGTCGGGTTGGAAGAAATAAAAAATTTATTAGCAAACAACCCAATCCTTGCCGCACCTAACATCGGCGAACCTATGCTACTGTACATATCTGCAACTCACGAGGTGGTGAGCGCTGTACTCATCGTCGAACGAAAGGAAGAGGGACACAAATTACCACTCCAAAAACCAGTATACTATGTATCCGCGGTTCTCACACCATGCAAATCCCGATACCCGCACTATCAAAAGATAGTGTATGCGGTTTTCATGGCATCTTGGAAGCTGCGGCACTACTTTCAAGATTGCTCGATCACGCTGGCCTCCGAGGTACCACTCAATGACATCATAGACAATCGAAACGCCACCGGCCGCACTGCAAAATGGGCTATCGAGCTCTTACCATTTGAAAAAACATACAAGCCACGCCGAGCTATTAAATCCCAGGTGTTGGCCGACTTTGTCACCAAGTGGACAGAAGCAGAACTCCCTAAAGAGTACGACACATACTCCAACTGGGTAATGTACTTCGACAGCTCCAAAATGTTAGACGGATTGGGTGCCGGTGTCATCCTAACATCCCCTACATGGGACTGGTGACCCACAAGTATAGGGGATCAATTGTAGCTCTTTTTGATAAGTAAGAGTGTTGATCCCAACGAGGAGTGGAAGGAAATGACAAGTAGTTTTCAGTAAGGTAATGTCTGCAAGTGCTGAAATTGTAAGTAGCGGAGTAGTTTGATAGCAAGATAATTTGTAAAGAGCAAGTAACAATAGTAGTAACAAAAGTGCAGCAAGGTAGCCCAATCCTTTTGAGGCAAAGGACAGGCCAAAACGGTCTCTTATGATAAGCAAAGCATTCTTGAGGGTAATCAAATAAACCATATAATCTTCCACCAAATAAATCATATAATCTTCATCATGATCAGAGGAGTATTAAATAGCACATTGGATCTGAACATATAATCTTCCACCAAATAAACCATAAAGTAATCTACTACAAGATGTAATCAACACTACTAGTCACCAACAAGCACCAATCTATAGTTTCGGTAACAAGATTAAAAACAAGAGATGAACTAGGGTTTGCGATGGGATGGTGCTCTTGAAGATGTTGATGGAGATTGCCCTCCCCAAGATGGGAGAGTTGTTGGTCATGATGATGACGATGATTTCCCTCTCCGGGAGGGAAGTTCCCCGGTGGAATCGCTCTGCCGGAGGGCAAAAGTGCTCCCGCCCAAGTTCTGCCTCGAGGCGGCGGTGCTTCGTCCCGAAAGTCCTCCTCTTATTTTTTGTAGGTCAAAATGACTGATATACCAGAAGATGGGCATGGGAGGTGGGCCGAGGAGGTCACAACCCCCAGGGCAGGGTAGGGGGGCCTGGCGCGCACAGGTGGGTTGTGCCCCCTGGTGGCCCCCCTTCGGTAGTTATTTGTTCCAGTAATTCTTATTTATTCCATAAAAAATCCCTGTGATGTTTCAGCTTGTTTGTAGTTGTGCAGAATAGGTAGCCCGACGTAGCTTTTCCAGGTCCAGATTTCCAGCTGCCGAAATTCTCCCTCTTGGTGTGTACCTTGCAAATTATGAGAGAAAAGGCATTAGAATTACTCCAAAAAGCATTATCATGGATAAAAACATTATAAATAACAGTAAGAAAACATGATGCAAAATGGACGTATCAACTCCCCCAAGCTTAGACCTCGCTTGTCCTCAAGCGAAAACCGAAATCAAAAAACATGTCCACATGCTTTGAGAGAGAGAGAGAGAGAGAGAGAGAGAGAGAGAGAGAGGTATCGACAAGAACACAATACGGACATAGAAGCATCATGTTGATTATTATAACAACAACAAAATTAAACATAGGCTTTTTTCATAGAAATTTTATCATATACTTCTCATGAATAAGTAATAGTTCATCACATAATCAAAGTATAAAGCAAAAACTCTATTAGAAACTAACAAACTATGTTCTCAGTCAACTTTGCAACAACAATTCATCATCTTTTCAGGAAGGGTCACGTGTCGGAGCCTTTAGGAAAGTCCCCATACTCAACCATCATATAGTCTTCTATGATTGCTAACACTCACCTCGTACCCATGAGCAAAATGTTTCAACCGGACACATAGAAAGATAGGGGCTTATAGTTTCGCCTCCCAACATACTCACCTCATGGGTGATGTCAACAATATTAACTCATGCTATCTATATTCAACTGGACATATGTGCCTAGATCTTTCCTCACCACATGATGCTTGCCAAAGGAGGAAAATAAAAGGAATAGAAGGAAAACTTTGACTCTTTGCATAAAAGTAAATACATAAGAGCAAAAGATAGGCCCTTCGCAGAGGGAAGCAGAGGTTGCCATGTGCTTATTTGTTTGTATGCTCAACCCCTTAGTGCAAAAGAATGTCACGTTACATTGCCCCTTGTGGTAGCGACCTTTATTATGTAGTCTGTCACTTTTATTCTTCACCATCACAAGCTCGTGCAACGCTCAATTTTCTCTTACACTAAATGACCTCACACTTTTAGAAGCACTTTTTATTGCCTTTTTGCACCGATGACAACTTACTTGAGGGATCTTGCTCAATCCCTAGGTAGGTATGGTGGACACTTGAAAGTAAAATTTGGGTTTAAGGGTTTTTTGGATGCACTAGTAGTATCTCTACTTAGTGCGAAATTTTTGGCTAGCAAAGATAGGGGGCAAGAACCACATGTTGAAGGATTTACGACAATATGACTTCTATGTGAATATAAACAAACATAAACCATTAAGTTGTCTTCCTTGTCCAACGTCAACAATTTTGGCATATAATATTTTGATGAGGGCTCACAATCACAAAATATTTCTAGGATAGTATATTTATATGTCAATCTTCTCTTCCCTTATTAATTCTTTCATGAGTTGCATCATTGACTAATGCTATGTTTGTCAACCTCTAATAAAAGTTTCTACTTATACTTTTCCTTATGTGGTGCCATCACCTACCATAGGATTAGTATATAATCTTTTCTTTATCTATTTATTTTCTTTATTTGTTTCCTTTCTCTTTTCTTTATTTATTTCTTTATTTTATTTTATTTGCAACATGACAGTAAAGAAAGCAAAAACTCAAACTAAACTTTATTATATAACTTGCACACGATTACAAGGATAGATCACTAAGAAAACTCTCAAAGAAGAAAGGATCGAACTAAACTTTTATTCTTCCAATGCAAAAGATCGAACTAAAATAAGTAAAAGTAATAAGATAGTGGGATGATACGATATCGGGGCACCTCCCCCAAGCTTGGCAGAAGCCAAGGGGAGTGCCCATACCCGATACTCAGTTCTCTTTTGGTGGTGAAGAAGATGGTGGTGATGAAGTAGTATTCTCCAATATAACCATGAGTAGATCTTTCAACTCTTGAATCTCCCGAAGGGCTTGATAAATTAATTCACTGTTTTTCTTCACCTCAGCCATTATGTGTTTATTCTCAGGGCCCCACGGTTTGGTTCCTGCATTGTTTTATCTTGGCCGAGATATGTCCCAGTTGGACGGTATGTGCCTACGAGGAGTGTTCTCGAACCCATAATTGTGAATCAAATTATGAAAATTGTTACGATGTAACGTGTGTAAGGTTCTCCTCGGTGGGAGCTCTTCTTGCACTTCCAGGCTCGCTTGATTGTTCGATGATCCCTTGGCTTGATGAGGATTAGGGTGAGTGGAGATGTCAGCTAGTGTACCCCTCTCAAAGGCTGGAGGGTGAATCCCAAAGGGACTTTCCTCTTCTTCCTCCATAGCAACCTCTTCAGCTTCATCCCTCCTTAGATCTTCCTGAACCAACCTTATGTCCCCTTCTCCATTGTTAAAAGGGTGAGGAAGACATGACGTTGGTCTAGTTGAATCTGTCAGAAAACAGCAAGAAAAGAGAATAGAGGATTTCTCCGTGATACGGTGATTAAAAAGTTCGGGAAGTATATATAGATTTTTTTTATCTTGGAGGACAAGTATATGGGAGAAAAATGGAGTACGGAAGGTGTCCCAGGTGGGCACAACCCACCTGGGCGCGTCAGGCAAGCCTGGCGCGCCCTGGTGTATTGTGCCCACCACGGTACGCTTCCTGGAAATTTCTTTATTCCTAAAATTCATAAATATTCGAAAACTGATAAAAAATATTTTTGTGCATTTTTTGGAGTCCGTTTACTTACCGTATCACGTACCTCCTTAGTCCCATGCAATCAAATCCCCAAACATCAAATGGTTCAACAACAAGTGAATAATTTATAGGCATTTCTTGACACTTACCGATATTACCTATTCTTTGACATTCATCACACGATGAGACAAAATTACGGGCATCCTTGAAGAGAGTAGGCCAATAAAATCCAGACTTCAATACCTTGTGAGCAGTTCTATCTCTAGCATGATGCCCTCCATAAGCCTCGGAGTGACATTTCTGTAGGATTTGTCCCTGTTCATGCTCAGGTACACAACGTCTAATAATACCATCTACTCCTGATACGTCCATTTTGCATCATGTTTCCTTACTGTTATTTATAAATTTTTTATCCATAATAATGCTTTTTGGAGTAATTCTAATGCCTTTTCTCTCATAATTTGCAAGCAACACACCAAGAGGGAGAATTCCGCAGCTGGAAATCTGGGCCTGGAAAAGCTATGTTCGGCCACTTATTCTGCACAACTCCAAATGAGCTGAAACTTCACGGTGATTTTTTATGGATTGTTTGAGAAATATTGGAGCCAATAAACACCAGAGGGGGGCCACCAGGTGGGCACAACCCACCTGGGCGCGCCAGGCCCCCCAGGCGCACCCTGGTGGGTTGTGGTCTCCTCGGCCCACCTCTGGTGCCCATCTTCTGGTATATAAGTCATTTTGACCTGGAAAAAATAAGGAGGAGACTTTCAGGATGGAGCGCCGCCGTCTCGAGGCGGAACTTGGGCAGGAGCACTTTTGCCCTCCGATAGAGTGATTCCGCCGGGGGAACTTCCCTCCCGGAGGGGGAAATCATCGTCATCATCATCACCAACAACTCTCCCATCTTGGCGAGAGCAATCTCCATCAACATCTTCAACAACACCATCTCCTCTCAAACCCTAGTTCATCTCTTGTGTTCAATCTTGTTACCAGAACTATAGATTGGTGCTTGTGGGTGACTAGTAGTGTTGATTACATCTTGTAGTTAATCATTATATGGTTTATTTGGTGGAAGATTATATGTTCAGATCTATTATGCTATTTAATACTCCTCTGATCATGAACATGTTTATCATTTGTGAGTAGTTACTTTTGTTCTTGAGGTCACGGGAGAAATCATGTTGCAAGTAATCATGTGAACTTGATACACGTTCAATATTTTGATAGTACGTATGTTGTTATTCCCTTAGTGGTGTCATGTGAACGTCGACTACATGACACTTCACCATATTTGGGCCTAAGGGAATGCATTGTGGTGTAGCAATTAGATGGTGGGTTGCGAGAGTGACAGAAGCTTAAACCCCAGTTTATGCACTATTTCATAAGGGACCGATTGGATCCAAAAGTTTAATGCTATGGTTACAATTTATTCTTAATACTTTTCTTGTAGTTTTGGATGCTTGCGGGAGGGTTAATCATAAGTAGGAGGTTTGTTCAAGTAAGAATAGCACCTAAGCACCGATCCACCCACATATCAAATTATCAAAGTAGTGAACATAAATCAAACAAACATGATGAAAGTGGCTATATGAAATTCTTGTGTACCCTCAAGAACGCTTTGCTTATCATAAGAGACTGTTTTGGCCTGTCCTTTGCCTCAAAAAGATTGGGCTACCTTGCTGCACTCTTTTTACTACTACCGTTACTTGCTTGTTACAAATTATGTCGCTATCAAACTACTCCGCTACTTACAATTTCAGCACTTGCAGACATTACCTTACTGAAAACTACTTGTCATTTGGTTCTGCTCCTCGTTGGGTTCGACACTCTTACTTATCGAAAAGAGCTACAATATATCCCCTATACTTGTGGGTCACCAAGGCTATTTCTGGCACCGTTGCCGGGGAGTGAAGCGCCTTTGGTAAGTGGAATTTGGTAAGGAAACATTTATATAGTGTGCTGAAATTTATTGTCACTTGCTACTATGGAAAACAATCCTTTGAGGGGTTTGTTCAGGGTATCTTCACCTCATTCGGAACCACAATTATCTACCCCTCAACCTACTGCACCTACTGAAAATATTGAATATGAAATTCCTTCAGGTATGATAGAACAACTGCTAGCTAATCCTTATGCAGGAGATGGAACCGAACATCTTGATACGCACTTGATATATGTGGAACAAATTTGTGGATTGTTTAAGCTTGCAGGTTTACCCAGGGATGAAGTGATGAAAAAGGTTTTCCCTTTATCTTTGAAGGGAAAAGAATTGTCATGGTATAGGCTATGTGATGATATCGGATCATGGAATTGGAATCGTTTGAAATTGGAGTTCCACCAAAAAAATTATCCTATGCATCTAGTTCATCGTGATCGAAATTATATATATAATTTTTGGCCTCGTGAAGGAGAAAGTATCGCTCTAGCTTGGGGGAGGCTTAATTCAATGTTATATTCATGCCCCAATCATGAGCTCTCAAGAGAAATTGTTATCCTGAATTTTTATGCTCGGCTTTCTCGTAATGATCAAACCATGCTTGATACTTCTTGTGCTGGTTCATTTATGAAGAAGACTATTGAATTTCGGTGGGATCATTTGGAAATAATTAAACGCAACTCTGAAGATTGGGCACTCGACAAAGGTAAAGAGTCAGGTATTAAACTTAAGTATGATTGTGTTAAATCTTTTATGGATACTGATGCTTTTCAAAAGTTTAGCACTAAATATGGACTTGACTCTGAGATGGTTGCCTCCTTTTGTGAATCATTTGCTACTCATGTTGAACTCCCTAAGGAGAAGTGGTTTAAAAATCACCCACCTATTAGAGAAGAAATTAAAGAACCAGTACTAGTTAAAGAAGAAACTATACTTTATAATGTTGATTCAGTTGTTCCTTCTGCTTATATTGAGAAACCACCTTTCCCTGTTAGGATTAAGGAACATGCTAAAGTTTCAATTGTTGTTAACAAAAGCTATATTAGAACACCTAAACCTAATGAACAAATCAAAGTAGAACCTAGTATTGCTATGGTTAAATATCTCTTGGAAGAAGATATGGATGGGCATGTTATTTACTTCTATGAAGAAGCTGCTAGAATTGCTAAACCTGATAAAAGAGATAAACATAGACCTGTTTTGGCATGCCTGTTATTTCTGTTAAAATAGGAGATCACTGTTATCATGGTTTATGTGTCATGGGTTCTAGTGTGAGTGCCATTCCTTACACTTTATATGAAGAAATCATGAAAGACATAGCACCTGCTGAGATAGAAGACATATATGTTACTATTAAACTTGCTAATAGAGACACCATATCACCATTTGGAATTGTTAGAGATGTTGATGTCTTGTCTGGGAAAATTAAATACCCTACTGATTTTCTTGTTCTTGGTTCCCCACAAGATGACTTTTGTCCCATTATCTTTGGTAGACCTTTCTTGAATACAGTTAATGCTAAGATAGATTGTAAGAAAGAAACTGTTGGTGTTAGCTTTGGTGATGAGTCTTATGATTGGTAAGCATATTTCAAAGTGTCTGGCAATTGTTTTAATTCAAACACATGATCACCTTTAGGTGGAGGAGGACCTCCTAGAGTTTCAATAGGCAAATTGTGTTTAAGCAGAGGACGTTGTTCAAAGAAAACCTTATCTATTTCTTTTCTTTCATGCATATGTAAATCATTTTCATGGTCTAGCAAATATTGTTCTAAAGGACCAGTAGGTGGAACAGCAATAGAAGCAAGACCAATAAATTCATCCTTACTATGCAATTCTTTTTGATGATGATTTCTACTAAACTTGGAAAAATTATCTATCTTAGCATTAACTGTATTCAAGAAAGGTCTACCAAAGATAATGGGACAAAAGTCATCTTGTGGGGCACCAAGAACAAGAAAATCAGTAGGGTATTTTATTTTCCCACACAAGACTTCAACATCTCTAACAATCCCAAATGGTGATATGGTGTCTCTATTAGCAAGTTTAATAGTAACATCTATGTCTTCTAACTCTGCAGGTGCTATGTCTTTCATAAGTTCTTGATATAATGTGTAAGGAATAGCACTCACACTAGCACCCATGTCACATAAACCATGATAATAGTGATCTCCTATTTTAACTGAGATGACAGGCATGAGAACAATAGGTCTATGTTTATCCTTTTTATCTGGTTTGGCAATTCTAGCAGCTTCTTCAAAGAATTAAATAACATGCCCATCTATATCTTCTTCTAGGAGATCTTTAACCATAGCAATACTCGGTTCAACTTTAATTAGTTCATCAGGTTTAGGTGTTGTAATGTAGCTTTTGTTAACCATATTTGAAACCTTAGCATGTTCCTTTATCCTAACAGGGAAATGTGGTTTCTCAATGTAAGCAGAAGGAACAACTAGATCAACATTATAAAGTATAGTTTCTTCTTTAATATTTACCCGTTCTTTAGTTTCTTCTTTAATAGGTGGGTGATATTTAAACCACTTCTCTTTAGGGAGTTCAACATGAGTAGCAAATGATTCACAAAAGGAGGCTATTATCTCAGAGTCAAGTCCATATTTAGTGCTAAACTTTTGAAAAGCATCGGTATCCATAAAAGATTTAACACAATCATATTTAATTTTAATACCTGACTCTTTACCTTCTTCGAGTTCACAATCTTCAGAGTTGCGTTTAATTCATTCCATAATATCCCACTGGAATTCAATAGTCTTCTTCATAAAAGAACCCGCACAAGAAGTATCAAGCATGGTTTGATCATTATGAGAAAGCCGAGCATAAAAATTCTGGATAATAATTTCTCTTGAGAGATCATGATTGGGGCATGAATATAACATTGACTTAAGCCTCCCCCAAGCTAGAGCGATACTTTCTCCTTCACGAGGCCAAAAATTATATATATAATTCCGATCACGATGAACTAGATGCATAGGGTAAAATTTCTGGTGGAACTCCAATTTCAAACGATTCCAATTCCATGATCCAATATCATCGCATAGCCTATAATATTACAATGATTTTTCCTTCAAAGATAAAGGGAAAACCTTTTTCATAACTTCATCCCTGGGTAAACCTGCAAGCTCAAACAATCCACAAATTTGTTCCACATATATCAAGTGCATATCAGGATGTTCGGTTCCATCTCCTGCATAAGCATTAGCTAGAAGTTGTTCTATCATACCCAAAGGAATTTCATATTCAATATTTTTAGTAGGTAAGTAGGTTGAGCGGTAATTAATTGTGGTTCCGGACGAGGTGAAGATACCCCGAACAAACCCCTCAAATGATTGTTTTCCATAGTAACAAGTGACAATAAATTTCAGCACACTATATAAATGTTTCCTTACCAAATTCCACTTACCAAAGGCGTTTCACTCCCCGGCAACGGCGCCAGAAAATAGCTTGGATGACCCACAAGTGTAGGGATCAATTGTAGATATTTTCAATAAGTAAGAGTGTCGAACCCAACGAGGAGCAGAAGGAAATGACAAGTACTTTTCAGTAAGGTAATGTCTGCAATTGCTGAAATTGTAAGTAATGGAGTAGTTTGATAGCAAGATAATTTGTAAAGAGCAAGTAAAGATAGTAGTAACAAAATTGCAGCAAGGTAACCCAATCCTATTGAGGCAAAGGACATGCCAAAACGGTCTCTTATGATAAGCAAAGCGTTCTTGAGGGTACACAGGAATTTCATCTAGTCACTTTCATCATGTTGGTTCGATTTGTGTTTGCTACTTTGATAATTTGATATGTGGGTGGACCGGTGCTTAGGTGCTGTTCTTACTTGAACAAACCTCCTACTTATGATTAACTCTCGTACAAGCATCTGCAACTACGGGAAAAGTGTTAATAATAAATTCTAACCATAGCATTAAACTTTCGGGTCCAATCGGTCCCTTAGGAATACTCGCAACCCACTATCTAATTGCTACTCCACAATGCATTCCCTTAGGCCCAAATATGGTGAAGTGTCATGTAGTCGACGTTCACATGACACCACTAAGGGAATCACAACATACATACTATCAAAATATCGAACACATATAAGGTTCACATGATTACTTGCAACATGATTTATCTCGTGACCTCAAGAACAAAAGTGACTACTCACAAATGATAAACATGATCATGATCTGAGGAGTATTAAATAGCATATTGGATCTGAACATATAATCTTCCACCAAATAAACCATATAGTAATCAACTACAAGATGTAATCAACACTACTAGTCACCCACAAGCACCAATCTATAGTTCCGGTAACAAGATTGAACACGAGAGATGAACTAGGGTTTGAGATGAGAGGGTTCTTTTGAAGATGTTGATGAAGATTTACCTCCCCAAGATGGGAGAGTTGTTGGTGATGATGATGACGATGATTTCCCCTCGGGGGAAGTTCCCCAATGAATCGCTCACGGAGGGCAAAAGTGCTCCTGCCCAAGTTCTGCCTCGAGGCGGCGGCGCTTCGTCCCAAAATTCCTCCTCTTATTTTTTTCTAGGTCAAAACGACCTATATACCAGAAGATGGGCACCGAAGGTGGGCCGAGGAGGCCACAACCCCCCAGGGGGCGCCAGGGGGGCCTGGCGCGCCCAGGTGGGTTGTGCCCCCTGGTGGCCCCCCTCTGGTAGTTATTTGTTCCAGTAATTCTTTTTTTATTCCGTAAAAAATCCCCGTGAAGTTTCAGCTTGTTTGGTGTTGTGCAAAATAGTTAGCCTGACGTAGCTTTTTGAGGTCCGGATTTCCACCTGCCGGAATTCTCCCTCTTGGTGTGTACCTTGCAAATTATGAGAGAAAAGGCATTAGAATTACTCCAAAAAGCATTACTATGGATAAAAACATTATAAATAACAGTAAGAAAACATGATGCAAAATGGACGTATCAGGGACACAGTCCGTTATGTATTACAAATCATGTACACGGACTCCAATAACGCAACCGAATATGATGAAGTACTGCATGGTCTCCGGATGGCTGTTTCTATGGGCATACAACGCCTCGAGGTGCGCGGGGATTGAAACCTCACAATATCCCAAATAAACGGAGAATTCGATGCAAAAGATCCAAAGATGGCGGCTTACCGCAACACCGTACTCAAAATATCAGCTTGGTTTGAGGGGCTCGAGTTTCATCATGTGGCCTGAGACAGTAATCAAGCAGCGGACATCCTTGCTCGAACGGGCGCTAAACGCGACCCCGTACCGCCTAACATATTCGTGGAAAGGCTTTTTAAGACATCCGTGGTATGGCAGGACGAGAGCGGAAATACCAGTCCGGCGTCAATCACACCCTCGGATGCTGAAAACGATTTGGATATCATCGGGGGCTCAGGCACCTAACCAACGCCTTCCGCCCATGTAATCATGGCGGTAATCGCTCCATGGACCGAACCTTTCCTGGCCTACCTTAATAGGCGGGAGCTCCCTGATGACCAGAATGAGGCTCGTTGTATCGTTCGACGCTCCAAAGCCTAGAAAGTTCATGAAGGAGAACTCTACAAGAAAAGCACTACTAGAGTTCTTCAAAGATGTATCTCCAAAGAGGAGGGGCGGCAGCTCTTGGCCGAAATACATGCTGGCCTTGGCGGCTGATGACCCACAAGTATAGGGGATCTATCGTAGTCCTTTTGATAAGTAAGAGTGTCGAACCCAACGAGGAGCAGAAGGAAATGATAAGCGGTTTTCAGCAAGGTATTCTCTACAAGCACTTAAATTATAGGTAACAGATAGTTTTGTGATAAGATAATTTGTAAGGAGCAACAAGTAACAAAAGTAAACAAAGTGTAGCAAGGTGGCCCAATCCTTTTTGTAGCAAAGGACAAGCCTGGAAAAACTCTTATATAAAGGAAAACGCTCCCGAGGACACATGGGAATTATTGTCAAGCTAGTTTTCATCACGTTCATATGATTCGTGTTCGGTACTTTGATAATTTGATATGTGGGTGGACCGGTGCTTGGGTGCTGCCCTTACTTGGACAAGCATCCCACTTATGATTAACCCCTATTGCAAGCATCCACAACTACAAAAGAAGTATTAAGGTAAACCTAACCATAGCATGAAACATATGGATCCAAATCAGCCCCTTACGAAGCAACGCATAAACTAGGGTTTAAGCTTCTGTCACTCTAGCAACCCATCATCTAGGCATTCCTCTAGGCCCAAATAATGGTGAAGTGTCATGTAGTCGACATTCACAGAACACCACTAGAGGATAGACAACATACATCTCATCAAAATATCGAACGAATACCAAATTCACATGACTACTAATAGCAAGACTTCTCCCATGTCCACATGAACAAACATAACTACTCACAAAGCATATTCATGTTCATAATCAGAGGAGTATTAATATGCATAAAGGATCTGAACATATGATCTTCCACCAAATAAACCAACTAGCATCAACTACAAGGAGTAATCAACACTACTAGCAACATACAGGTACCAATCGCAGACTTAGAGACAAGAATTGGATACAAGAGATGAACTAGGGTTTGAGAGGAGATGGTGTTGGTGAAGATGTTGATGGAGATTGCCCTCTCCCGATGAGAGGAGCGTTGGTGATGATGATGGCGATTATTTCCCCCTCCTGGAGGGAAGTGTCCCCAGCAGAACAGCTCTGCCGGAGCCCTAGATTGGTTCCACCAAGGTTCCGCCTCGTGGCGGCGGAGTCTCGTCCCGAAAGCTTGCTTCTGATTTTTCTTCGGACAAAAGACTTCATATAGTAGAAGATGGGCCTTTGGAGGGCCCAGGGGGCCACGAGGCAGGGGCGCCCGGGGTAGGGCGCGCCCCCACCCTCGTGGACAGGGTGTGGGCCCCCTCTAGTATTTCTTCCGCTCAGTATTTTTTATTATTTCCAAAAATGACTTTCGTGGAGTTTCAGGACTTTTGGAGTTGTGCAGAATAGGTCTCCAATTTTTGCTCCTTTTCCATTGAATTCCATTGCCGGCATTCTCCCTCCTTATGTAAACCTTGTAAAATAAGATAGAATAGGCATAAGTATTGTGACATAATGTGTAATAACAGCCCATAATGCAATAAATATCGATATAAAAGCATGATGCAAAATGGACGTCTCAACTCCCCCAAGCTTAGACCTCGCTTGTGCTCAAGCGGAAGCCGATAATTATAAATATGTCCACATGTTTAGAGATAGAGGTATCGATAAAATAAAATACGGACATGAGGGCATCATGATTATTCTCAGAACAGCAACATATATGGATATTGTCATATGATTTCTTATGCTCAAGTAATAATCTATTCACAATGCAAAGTATGAATCAGAAACTTTATTGAGAACTAACAAACTATAATCTCAGTCATTGAGGAAATTGCAATTTATCATAACATCAGAAAGAGTCTATGTCAGAGCTTCCTAGCAAGTCCACATACTCAACTATCATTTAGTCTTTCATAATTGCTAACACTCACGCAATACTTGTGGTTACGGAGTTTTAATCGGACACAGAGAAAGATAGGGGTTTATAGTTTCGCCTCCCAACCTTTTACCTCAAGGGTAATGTCAACAATAATAGTTCATGCCAACTTACATCCAATTAGATATATATATCAGGATCTTTCCAACATACTTTGCTTGCCAAAGGATAAAATATTAAAAGTTCTTGCATAAGGTAGAAGATAATAGTAAAAGATAGGCCCTTAGCAAAGGGAAGCAGAGGTTGCCATGCGCTTTCAGGGTTGGATGCACAAAATCTTAATGCAAAAGAACGTCACTTTATATTGCCACTTGTGATATAGACCTTTATTATGCAGTCCGTCGCTTTTATTTTTTCCACATCACAAGATCGTATAAAGCTTATTTCCTCCACACCAATCAATCATACATATTTAGAGAGCAATTTTTATTGCTTGCACCGATGACAACTTACTTGAAGGATCTTACTCAATCCATAGGTAGATATGGTGGACTCTCATGGCAAAACTGGTTTAAGGGTTTTTGGAAGCACAAATAGTATCTCTACTTGGTGCAAAGAATTTGGCTAGCATGAGGGGGAAAGGCAAGCTCAACATGTTGGATGATCCATGACAATATACTTTATCTTATATATAAGAAAACATAACCCATTATGTTTTCTTCCTTGTCCAACATCAACTCTTTAGCATGTCATATTTGAACGAGTGCTTCCAATCATAAAAGATGTCCAAGATAGTATATTTATATGTGAAACCTCTCTTTCTTTATTACTTCCTATTAATTCCAACGATGACCAAAACTATGTTTATCAACTCTCAACAACTTTTAATCATCATACTCTTTATATGTGAAGTCATTACTCTCAATAAGATCAATATGATCTCTTTTTATTTTTTTTATTCACTCAAGGTCATGGCAAAATAATCAAGCCCTTGACTCAACACTAATCTTTATTATATAGCTCACAGACTCGATTACATAGAGGGATCATAAAGCAAAACTCAAAACTAGATCATGCCAAAACTTTATTCTACTAGATCAAGATATTACTAAAAGGATGGAACTAAGAAAAAGGGTAAATATAGGAGATGTGATGGTGATACGATAGCGGGGCACACCCCCCAAGCTTGGCAGTTGCCAAGGGGATTGCCCATACCCATGTGGTTATATCTCCTTCTTCGGAGGTGTTGGTGTGATATTCTTGGCGATGATACTCCTCAGGATACGATTCTCTTCTTCGAGCTTATCGAGTTGCTGCTTGAGATCCATTATCTCCTTACGAACCTTTCCTGTAAAGGCCAAAGCTCCTTGCACCCAAGGGTGTTGCATAGCTGTGGGGGAACAAGTAACACTCTTTTTCATATTCTCGTAAGAAAGAAATCTAACATCGGAAGGGATAACTGAGTTTGGAATAGCCGGGCTCTGTAGTTCCCCCATCGTGAATCCAGCTCGGAAACGAGAAGTGACTTCTTGATCCTCCTCCATGGCATCTATCCTCTTCAAATCAGCCTCCATCTCTTCCTCCGTTGTTTGTCCTTGAGCTCGATGCCGGATGAGACACCCGGCTCTCCCCAACTGACTCTTGAGAAGACATCTTGCTCTAATCTGCAGCAGCAACAGCTGAAACACAAACAGAGGATAATTGCGTGATACAGGAGTCAAAACCTTCGGGAGATTATATAATGAACTTTTACTGACCAAAATATGTATCGTGCAAGAAAACGGAGTCCGGAGAGCGCACGAGGTGCCCACGAGGCAGGGGGCGCGCCCTCCACCCTCGTGGAGCCCTCGTGTCCTTCCCGGACTGCTTCTTATTTTTCTATTTTTCTAAATATTCCAAAACGGAGAAAAATTACCATTAGGACTGTTTTGGAGTCGGTTTACTTACCGTACCACATACCTATTCCTTTTCGGAGTCTGAAACGTTCAGGAAAGTGTCCCTTATGTATTCCTTCGGGGTTACGGTTTCAATAACATTGGTTTCAACATTTATGGGATTACCCGAGATATAATGTTTAATTCTTTGACCTTTCACCACCTTCGGATTTGTGCCTTCGAAGTTGTTGATTTTTATGGCACCGGAACGATAGACCTCCTCGATAACGTAAGGACCTTCCCATTCAGAGAGAAGTTTTCCTGCAAAAAATCTTAAACGATAGTTGTATAGCAATACATAATCACCTACATTTATGGGATTACCTGAGTAATCAACACTACTAGCAACCTACAGGTACCAATCCCAGACTTAGAGACAAGAATTGGATACAAGAGATGAACTAGGGTTTGAGAGGAGATGGTGCTGGTGAAGATGTTGATGTTGATTGCCCTCTCCCGATGAGAGGAGCATTGGTGATGATGATGGCGATGATTCCCACTCCCAGAGGGAAGTGTCCCCAGCAGAACAGCTCTGCCGGAGCCCTAGATTGGTTCCGCCTCGTGGCGGCGGAGTCTCGTCCCGAAAGCTTGCTTCTGACTTTTCTTCGGTCGAAAGACTTCATATAGCAGATGATGGGCACCGGAGGGCCAACAGGGGCCCCACGAGGCTGGGGGCGCGCCCAGGGGGATAGGGCGCGCCCCCACCCTCGTGGCCAGGGTGTGGGCCCCCTCTAGTATTTCTTCCACTCAGTATTTTTTATTATTTCCAAAAATGACTTTCGTGGAGGTTCAGGACTTTTGGAGTTGTGCAGAATAGGTCTCTAATATTTGCTCCTTTTCCGGCCGAATTCCGGTATCGGCATTCTCCCTCCTTATGTAAACCTTGTAAAAAAAGAGAGAATAGGCATAAGTATTGTGACATAATGTGTAATAACAGCCCATAACGCAATAAATATCGATATAGAAGCATGATGCAAAATGGACGTATCAGCGGCTATCATGCCGCAGCTCGAGCCCTCGTAAGCAAGGCCTTCTGTACTTGTTTCTTCCGGCCCACGGCCCGAGCAGATGCACAGGCCCTTATAAGCGCTGTGTCGGATGCCAGCTTTTCGCCAATCAAAGCCATATGCCGCCCACAGCCCTAAGAACAATTCCCATTACCTGGCCTTTTGCGGTCTGGGGCCTAGACATGGTCGGACCCCTTAAAGGAGCAAGCCAAAAGAATACATATTTATTGGTTATGGTGGATAAATTCACTAAGTGGATGGAGGCCAAACTAGTAAAAACGGCTGACGCCAGACCGGTGATAGATTTTATCTCCGGTGTTGTGCACCATTATGGTGTCCCACATAGCATAATTACCGACAATGGCTCTAACTTCACAGCCGACGAGGTGAAAAATTGGTGTGCTAATCTGGGTATCAAGCTCGATTAGGCCTCCGTATATCACCCTCAAACCAATGGTCAGGTTGAACGGGCCAATGGCCTGATAATGAGTGGCATTAAACCCAGGCTAGTGTGATCCCTAAAGGAGTCGGATAAACACTGGGTCGAGGAGCTCGACTCCATTCTCTGGGGGCTACGAACCACACCCAACCGCAAGACCAGACACACACCCTTCTTTATGGTGTACAACGCAAAGGTTGTCCTGCCCTGTGACATTATTCATGACTCACCTCGAGTGCGCATGTATGAAGAGAGAGAAGCCGAGCTCGATCGACAGGATGATCTAGACGGCCTGGATGATGAGCGCGATGTCACAAAAGCCCGTTCCGCATTTTACCAACAGCAGGCTCGAAGATACCAAAGTAGAGAAGTGCGGGCGAAGACATATAATGTCGGTGAACTCATTCTACGCCTACTAGAGAAGAAAAAGGACAAGCTCAAGCCCAAAAATGGGAGGGTCCCTTCATTATATATGAAGTTCTCACTGGAGGAGCCTATCGACTTCGCAATGCATCGGATAATCGCTTAGAGCCGAACCCATGGGACACGGCCCGGCTCCGAAGATTCTACGCCTAAGTCCGGACATATACCTATGTTCGTTCCTTTTTCCCCTTTTCAATTTTTCTTTTTCTCGTTTTTTATACGATTTCTAGCGTGAGTTCGGGTAAGCCTCTGAAAGTGCAACTATCCCTGGGTGGTTTTGGTAATTCCTAACAACATATAGCTCATTGAACTAATGTTGTTTCAAGATAAATATTACATGAAATTTCAATGATTGGCATGGCATGGATTAGGAATGTGGACGCCTCAAAATGCTAAGGACAAAAGATTGGCTCAAGCTCTAAAGCTCAAGACTCTACATTTTCATTTTAGTGATCCAAGATCACATTGAGTCCATAGGAAAAGATTATACTATTAAAAGGGGATGAGGTGTTGCTTAATGAGTTTCTTGCTCAAAATGCTTAGTGATATGCTCCAAAATCCTCAACCACTTTCTCACATCCACATATGTCCCAAACCAAAAGTCAAACTCGGCCCCATCGAAACTTTTTATCCGGTGCCACCGAGTTCATTTGACATAGCCATTGCCACAAAACCCTAGTCACTTCGGTCTCACCGATATGGATCTCGGTCTCACCGAGATGGGATTGCAAACTCTCTGTTTCTCTTCGTAATGTTTCGGTCTAACCGAGATGAGCGATCGGTCCCATCGAGTTCGCAATGCAAACTCTCTGTTTCCCCTTCGTAACATTTCGGTCCAACCAAAATGAGCGAATCGGTCCCACCGAGTTTGCCTGACCAAATCTCTGGTTAGCTTATTACCAAAATCGGTCCCACCGAGTTTGTCTAATCAGTCTCACCAAGATTACGTTATGCCCTAACCATAATGAAATCGGTCCCACCGAGTTGACATGTCGGTCCCACCGAAATACCTAACGGTCACATTATGAACTAAACCGGTCTGACCGAGTTTTCTGATTCGGTCCCACTAAGTTTGGTAAATTGTGTGTATCGTGGATCTGAGACTGACAGTAGAATGGGGGGGGGGGGTAGGTATGAGGAGGCAAGATCTCAGCTATGGTGAGGTTGTACACACAAGGTTTACGAGTTCAGGCCCTTCACAGTGGAAGTAACAGCCCTACGTCTCGGTGCCCGGAGGCGGTCGACTGGATTTTATGTGTGTTGAGTTACAGTGGGGTGCGAACCCTTGTCCCTGAGGAGGGGGGGGGGTGGCTTATATAGGGTTCGCCAGGCCCCTGCCGCCCTCAGTTACACAGGGTTTATGGTACATAAAGGTGGGGCATTTCTGGTAACGCCAATAATAAAGTGACATAAATGACCATTAAGTCTACAGAGTAAACGTCCGACCGTTGCCATATAGAGTGGCTTTAGGTCTTCTGGCAGTCGAGTGATAATTTCTACGGTCGAGTGACTTCGAGTCTTCCGAGTGAAGTGCTTCTGGTCGAGTGGATGATGGTATCTTTGAACGCTTCTGACTTTAAGGTGATGTCCTAGGGGAGGGTATCTAGGTCAGTCCTCTGACCCTACCCTAGGTACATAGCTTCATCATTAGCCCCCGAATGGTTCGGGGTTCGAGTGGAGAAGGAGTTGAAAATATTTCTGACTCAATTTGTGCGCTTCGGAAGCGTCTTGTTGGGATCAACGAACAACATGATGGCCTCAACTTCTTTTTCAGTCGCCTTGATCCATTTTTAGTTTGCCGAGTGAACTTTTACTGAAAAGCTTCGAGTGTTGATATGGAAAAAATCTTCCGTCTGACAGGTTGCTCTGCTGCTTGCGGATCTTGCGGGATTCGAATTTTGCGAAGCGCGCAGGGCGGCGGTAATCGGAGAAGATTAGGCAGAGGCGCCTCGATCCCCGCGCCACCTTTTTCGCCACGTACTGCACGCGTGGCTGTTGCAGGATTTGACAGGATCGCCTGGGATCACAGGTCAGCCACTCGGAAACGACCCCATATAAAGCGCTGGGTTGTGGTTTTTTGCACAGTGCGTTCCTATTCTTCCCTTTTCTCCTCTGTTTTCTCCACCGCATCCACCTCTGCTCTCGGCGCCGCCGCCCTGCTCGAGCTCTGCCTGCTGCATTGGGGAAGGATAAGATTGTGGCCTTGGAGCGCGCTAAGAAGGCGACGGCGAAGGCGAAGGGGAAGAAGACCAGCTGGGGCGGAACCTCATCGCGGTCCGACTTGCCTCTTGGCTGGATCCAGGGCGATTGGATTCGGTCAACGATCCGGCAAGACGACATCGATGATCTGGTCGAGGGAGGAATGATTCCCCATCGATCAGGGTGGCTCCCGGAGGGCGAAACCGAGCCGCGGCCGCAGGAGGGTGAGTGTGTTCTCCTCGCCACTCATGTGGACCGCGCTTTTTCTTTGCCTCCCCATCCTTTCTTCCGGGCCTTTCTGAACTTCTTTGGAGCAAAACTTCATCACTTCTCTCCCAACACCATCACGTATCTTGCCGCATTCGTGTCCATGTGCGAGAATTTCCTAGGTTGTCGACCACGCTGGGGTCTCTTCAAGCACATTTTCACATGCCGTTCTCAGTCGGTCAAGAAGGCCAATCCGAGTGACGAAAGGACGCACGTGATCCAGATGTGTGGGGGTCTTGGGATCCAAATGATAGGTAAAAGCACTTTCCCAGCCATGATCCTTCTCGAGTCAGTCAGAGGATGGCAGTTGACCTGGTTCTACTTCAAAGACCAGCCGACTCTAGGCCAGTAGACTGGACTTCCCCCCTTTTCCATGGCTCGGGTCGAGAAGCCTTCTTCCTTGAAAGTGACTCTGGCGGAGAAAGTGGAGGTGAAGGTGTTGGTCGAGCGAGTGGTCCAGCTGGTTCGTGAGGGCGTGACTGTCATGGATCTGTTAGAAGTCTTCCTCAAATGACGCATTCAGCCGCTTCAAGCCCGTGATCATCCTATGTGGATGTATTCGGGCATTGACGACACCACTCGGATCCACCCAGAGGAAGTCGACGAGGATACGCTGGAGCAGTGGCTGAGGGGCATCACTGGTAACAAGGATAACCCCAGGGGGTCCAGGAGGATCCCTCCACTTGACAACTCGTATGAACCAGACAAGGTCCAACTCTGAACTACCGAGTGTTTTCTTGATTTATCATGTAGTTGATTGTTGCCAACCGGCTGATTTTTGTTTCGCTTGTTGTCTTTCAGGCCCTGACTGAGATGTACTCGATGCCCAACGGAGAGCAGGAGCAGGACACAGAAGGGGAGGCGAGTGGAGGCGAGAGCGACGACTCTGATGACGATGAAGAAGTCGACTCACCCCCTCGCACCGAAAGGCGATCCAAACAAACTCATGACCCGGCAAGTATCCGTGGCAAAGTGACTGAGCAGACCGGGCAGTCATCAAAGCGTCCTCGGACGTCCTCTCCAGCTTTGACTGAGAAGGCCCCGAAACAACCAAAAGCTACACCGTCAAAACCGCGGAAGGCTTTGCCCAAGATCAAAGTGGTCATTCCCATTGCTTCCGGGTAATAGTTAGGCTTGATTTCTAGGTTTGGCATGAATTTGAACTTTGGTCGACTCATTTCAGCAGACATTACCGACTGAATCTTGAAATTTGCAGTGCTGCTACTTCTGGGACTTCTTCTTACAGGAATGAAGATGTAACATCCCAAAATTCTAAATTTTGGAATGTTATAATAAATAGATAGATTTGATTGATTGGTTGCTTGATTGTGTGAAATTGAGTGAAATTCGAAACTTTTTGAAAGTTAAATGAGAGGGAATAAAAGGACTTTCCCAAACTTTCATTTTGCATTCGTGATCTCCGTGAATTCAAATTCTTTTCACCACAAAACCCTGGAGAGAAGATGACCTGACTTCTTCCATTTATTTAAATGACAAGGGGTGTTGAAAATATTTGAAGTTCATTTGAAATTATTTTCCAATTCATAAACTTCAAGCAACTCAATGATTTTCATGACAGAAGATAAAATGACTTCTTCAAAACATATGAACTATGAGTTGGGAGTTTAAAAGAATTACATTCAAAGCTCTTTTGAATTTATTTTCAATTTGGAGTTATTTGAGTTTTATTCAAATTATTTTTCTCCAAAATAAACTATATGGAAAATAGGGTAACATGATTCCCTACATCAGAAAATTGAGAGAAATCAATTTGAATTAATTTTGGTATTTTTAAAATGATTTTTATTTAATTTTATTAGACCAGAAGCACTCTTTGTTTTATTTGAATTTGTATGTATTTTATTTGACTCTAGAAAATGTTCAACTTGTAGGAAATCTTTTTCTGAAAATTTTGATATATAATATGCCTATATAAAGTTTCAGTTTTATTTTCGTTTTTCAGTTTATCGCTTTCTGTTTAAAAAAAACAAATAACAAAAAACTGTGCGCGCGCCTGAAACTAACTGTCGCCTACATGCGTAGCATAGCAGCAGGCCGGCCCGCTTTTCTTTTGTTTTCTTTTTTGTCTTTTATTTTATTTTATTTTTGTTAATGTTTAGTTTTTTTTTTGAAACAAATTTCAGAAAAAAATTAGACTTCGGAAAAAAAATGCAGCCAGTGTACGTGCGCGGCCGGGCCGAACTTTTAGCCCATAATCCTTTTCAAATTTCATCTACGTACGTATATGTTTAGTCCCATGTTGCTTAGCCTTTGACCTTTAAGCTTCTTTTCCACCAATAAATATAGACCCATAGAGCCTCTAAAAATTATCCAATTCGGGTTAAATCAATATTTTGATTTGACTAGATTCATTTAAGAAACATATTTTTCTTCCTCTCGGGCGCGACTTCTGGAAATTGTCTTCTCTCTCCAAAATCGTCTTTTCTCTGCCTTATAAAGGTATCTTTCTTTATTTTTTTTCTTCTTATACTTCCGTACTTTATTATTTTTAGACTAATACGATAAATTAGATTATCAATTAGTCTACGTATTTATACATTAGACCTTAGTAGCTATTTTTCTTTCGTAGAACAGCTTGGCCCTGATTTTTCAAATAGCTATAACTTTTTACTCGTTCATCCAAATTAGATGAAACCAACGCCTACTTCTTCGTTACGATCTCCTCTATCTAGTAAATCCAACTCAAACATGTTTTTGAAAGTTTAAAATTTGAATTAGATCAGATTTGAATTTGAACTTCGTTTTGATCATAACTTGAGTTTCGTAACTCCGATTTAGTTGATTCTTTTTGCAAATCGAAGCTCTTGACCTAAACTTTCTGATAAGGCCAAATTCACATAATTTTGGTACTGTTAGAAATTGTTTTATGTTGCAAGAGTTATTTGCTTGGTTTTGATGTTTTCCGAATTTGTTTTCTTCGTTCTTTCCGATCTTTTGAGTGATTGCTTATGTGTGGTTACTATTGCTTGCTTACGATAGATTCACCAGAGTGTGACCAGTAGAACTATCAAGAGTTTTGAGTGCGAATCATCTTCATCAACATTGCAGGCAAGTTTACACTTTGATCATATCCTTGTTATACCCAGTTTTTATGCATTAGTTTCACCCTCAAACATTGCATGAGTAGGATTGATAACATGTGGGTATTGGGAAGTAGTTGTTGAGGTAGAACCTATTGCCCTGTTACTATCAAACCCTTGGGAGTTACTTCTACGCGTTGCTTATATTGCCATGCTATGCTCATAGACGTGGTTTGGTTTGAGAGAATTCATGAAAGATGTGAGAGATTATTGTTAACTAAGGTTTAACTTAAGGTGGCTACTTTAATACACATCTGGGTGGATTGGTTGGGGCACCCTGGGGATATACCAGTGGACTTGCCCGGACACCTGGGGTTATACCAGTGTTGTCCTAGGAGATCCCGGGGTTATACCGTGTGATCATCCTATGGTTCGCCACCCAGGCTCAAAGGGATCTGAGATATTTTCATGCTAGAAACTTCCGTGTGCAGCCACAAGCTATTATGGGCTCTAGCATAGTTGAGTAAGTTACGTGAAGCTCTTGAAGAGGTAGATCAGCAGGTAGTGGGTTTGTAGGTTTGGTATGGTCTGCCCGGAGTAAAGAGTTAATGTTTCTGAAAGACTATGTCTCGGTCATCCGTTTCTCAAACATCATGTAGTGCGAGAAATCCAACGGAGGCGATCGAGTCTTGTGGGGAAAAGTGCGCAAACCTCTGCAGAGTGTACAATCTAATCATGGTTAGCCGTGTCCCCGGTTATGGACAATCTTGAGTATCTAGTACTTGGAGTATCTTAAGTATCTCTTCATGTTACTTAAATTAATTTGTTGGGTTAATGATTACTTTTAATTGGGATCATTGAGTTGGGGGTACCTTCTCAATGATGTTTCAACCACCATGATAGTTAAATTAAAATATATTCCTTTGATATAGGGAAAAATTGGCTTCTCGCAAAACCTTTTAACCATAGAGCTTTTCCACCAGCCAAATATGCATGTAGAGATAGCCATTATTCATCATTGCTCTATGGTGTGAATTTGCCAGTACATTCAATGTACTGACCCTTTGTGGCTGCAACGTCTTATGTTGCAGGATATCTTACGACGAATAAGTGATACGTTAGGGTTACGATTTCTACACTCAACTTTGCCGTTGGTGTTGATGGGAATCCACAACCTTGTTACTTCCGCTATTTGGATTGAGGTAATGGTATTTACGTTATTTATACATGTGATTTACCTCTGTTATAAATCCTCGAGTACTGTGTGTGTCAGCATACCGATCCAGGGATGACACTTAAGCACGGAGACTTGACCGTCTGAGGTCGGGTCGTTACAGAAGACGAGGAAATGGAAGATGCAGTCACCTCTAATCCAGGTACGACTCTCATAATCTTGTCTTTACTTTCTCGACCGTTTTGTTGGTCGACTGAATTCTGGCGATTGATCCTTTTCGCAGGTCCTCCCAATGTCATTTATCTTCCAGACGACGATGAGGATGTGCCGCTGAGGCCCAGAGGAAGAGGAAACAGGAAGACGTCAACCGACAAGGCGCCTCAGTCGACGCTGGCGACGGAACCGGTAATCCAGGAAGTTAGCGACGCCAATCGGACTTCTGTGACTTTCGCCGTACCGTTGTCGAGTGCCCAACCCTTAGTGTCGACTGCGCAGACTCCAGCCGATCCATCTTCACTCTTTACTGCACAACACATCCCAGAGGACCAAGTGGGTGCTGCCAAGGAGGCTATACGCCAAGCAGGCATCATGATGGAGCAGATGAAGGTGGTCCGGGAAGCCAGCCAAGCAGCTTACGACGCCAGCTCAGCTCTCCAGAGTAACGTCCAGGTTGGTTGATCACTAACTAAACCTTTAGCTTGTCACTTGTTCTGTTAGGATATGCTACCTAAAAACTTTCCTTGAGGAATCTTTCCATCAGTCTGCGTTTTGCATTTGTACACCCACTGGGTGTGTTGAATTGTGCTACCTCTTGAGCACTGCGTTTGGTTTTCCCTTGAAGAGGAAAGGGTGATGTGGCAAAGTAGCATAAGTATTTCCCTCAGTTTTTGAGAACCAAGGTATCACTCCAGTAGGAGGCCACGCACGAGTCCCTCGCACCTACACAAACAAATAAATCCTCGCAACCAACGCGATAAGGGGTTGTCAATCCCTACACGGCCACTTATTTAGAGTGAGATCTGATAGATATGATAAGATAATATTTTTGGTATTTTTATGATAAAGATGCAAAGTAAAATAAAAGGCAATAAAAATAACTAAGTGTTGGAAGATTAATATGATGGAAAATAGACCCGGGGGCCATAGGTTTCACTAGTGGCTTCTCTCGAGAGCATGAGTATTTACGGTGGGTGAACAAATTACTGTTGAGCAATTGACATAATTGAGCATAGTTATGAGAATATCTAGGTATGATCATGTATATAGGCATCACGTCCGAGATAAGTAGACCGACTCCTGCCTGCATCTACTACTATTACTTCACACATCGACCGCTATCCAGCATGCATCTAGAGTATTAAGTTCATAAGAACAGAGTAACGCTTTAAGCAATATGACATGATGTAGAGGGATAAACTCATGCAATATGATATAAACCCCATCTTGTTATCCTCGATGGCAACAATACAATACGTGCCTTGATGCCCCTACTGTCACTGGGAAAGGACACCACAAGATTGAACCCAAAGCTAAGCACTTCTCCCATTGCAAGAAAGATCAATCTAGTAGGCCAAACCAAACTGATAATTCGAAGAGACTTGCAAAGATAACCAATCATACATAAAAGAATCCAGAGAAGATTCAAATATTGTTCATAGATAAACTTGATCATAAACCCACAATTCATCGGTCTCAACAAACACACCGCAAAAGAAGATTACATCGAATAGATCTCCACGAGAGAGGGGGAGAACATTGTATTGAGATCCAAAAAGAGAGAAGAAGCCATCTAGGTAATAACTATGGACCCGAAGGTCTGAGGTAAACTACTCACACATCATAGGAGATGCTATGGTGTTGATGTAGAAGCCCTCCATGATCGATGCCCCCTCCGGCGGAGCTCCGAAACAGGCCCCAAGATGGGATCTCACAAGTACAGAAGGTTGCGGCGGTGGAATTAGGTTTTTGGTTCCGTATCTGGTAGTTTGGGGGTACGTAGGTATATATAGGAGGAAGGAGTTCGTCGGTGGAGCAACAGGAGGCCCACAAGGGTGGAGGGCGCGCCCAGGGGGGTAGGCGCGCCCCCTACCTCATGCCCTCTTGGTTAATGTCTTGACGTAGGGTCCAAGTCCTCTGGATCACATTCGTTCCGAAAATCACGTTCCCGAAGGTTTCATTCCGTTTGGACTCCGTTTGATATTCTTTTTCTGCGAAACTCTGAAATAGGCAAAAAACAACAATTCTGGGCTGGGCCTCCGGTTAATAGGTTAGTCCCAAAAAGTAATATAAAAGTGCATAATAAAGCCCAATAACGTCCAAAACAGAATGTAATATAGCATTGAACAATAAAAAATTATAGATACGTTGGAGATGTATCAAGCATCCCCAAGCTTAATTCCTGCTCTTCCTCGAGTAGGTAAACGATAAAAACAGAATTTTTGATGTGGAATGCTACTTGGCATAATTTCAATTTAATTCTTCTTAATTATGGTATGAATGTTCAGATCCGAAAGATTCAAGACAAAAGCTCAATATTGACATAAAAATAATAATACTTCAAGCATAGTAACTAAGAAATTATGTCTTCTCAAAATAACATGGCCAAAGAAATTTATCCCTACAAAATCATATAGTCTGGCTATGCTCTATCTTCACCACACAAAGTATTTAAGTCATGCACAACCCCGATGACAAGCCAAGCAATTGTTTCATTCTTTTGATGTTCTCAAACTTTTTCGATCTTCACGCAATACATGAGCGTGAGCCATGGACATAACACTATATATGGAATAGAATGGTGGTTGTGGAGAAGACAAAAAGGAGAAGATAGTCTCACATCAACTAGGCGTATCAACGGGCTATGGAGGTTCCCATCAATAGATATCAATGTGAGTGAGTAGGGATTGCCATGCAACGGATGCACTAGAGCTATAAATATATGAAAGCTCAACAAAAGAAACTAAGTGGGTGTGCATCCAACTCGCTTGCTCACGAAGACCTAGGGCATTTTGAGGAATCCCATCATTGGAATATACAATCCAAGTTCTATAATGAAAAATTCCCACTAGTATATGAAAGTGATATCATAGGAGACTCTCTACCATGAAGATCATGGTGCTACTTTGAAGCACAAGTGTGGTAAAAGGATAGCAACATTGTCCCTTCTCCCTTTTTCTCTCATTTTTTTCTCTCTCTCTTTTTTATTTTGGCCTTTTTTTATGGCCTCTTTTTTTTCGTCCGGAGTCTCATCCCGACTTATGGGGGAATCATAGTCTCCATCATCCTTTCCTCACTTGGGACAATGCTCTAAAAATGATGATCATCACACTTTTATTTACTTACAACTCAACAACTACAACTCAATACTTAGAACAAAATATGACTCTATGTGAATGCCTCCGGCGGTGTACTGGGATATGCAATGAATCAAGAGTGACATGTATGAAAGGATTATGAACGGTGTCTTTGCCACAAATACAGTGTCAACTACATGATCATGCGAAGCAATATGACAATGATGGAGCATGTTATAGTAAATGGAATGGTGGTAAGTTGCATGGCAATATATCTCGGAATGGCTATGGAAATGCCATGATAGGTAGGTATGGTGGCTGTTTTGAGGAAGGTATATGGTGGGTATATGATACCGGCGAAAACTGCGCGGTATTAGAGAGGCTAGCAATGGTGGAAGGAAGAAAAGTGCGTGTAATCCATGGACTCAACATTAGTCATAAAGAACTCATATACTTATTGCAAAAATCTACAAGTTATCAAAGCAAAGTATTACGCGCATGCTCCTAGGGGGATTGATTGGTAGGAAAAGACCATCGCTCGTCCCCGACCGCCACTCATAAGGAAGGCAATCAATAAATAAATCATGCTCCGACTTCATCACATCACGGTTCACCATACGTGCATGCTACGAGAATCACAAACTTTAACACAAGTATTTATCAAATTCAAAACTACTCAACTAGCATGACTCTAATATCACCATCTTCATATCTCAAAACAATTATCAAGCATCAAACTTCTCATAGTATTCAACACACTTATAAGAATTTTTTTCTTTACTAATCTTGAATGCCTATTATTGTTAAAGAAAACTACCATGCTGTTTTGTAGGACTCTCAAAATAATCTAAGTGAAGCATGACAGAACAATAGTTTGTATAAAATAAATCCACCACCGTGCTCTAAAAGATATAAGTGAAGCACTAGAGCAAAAACTATATAACTCAAAAGATATAAGTGAAGCACATAGAGTATTCTAACAATTTCCGAATCAAGTGTGTCTCTCTCAAAAGGTGTGTACAGCAAATATGATTATGGTAAACTAAAAAGCAAAGACCCAAATCATACAAGACACTCCAAGCAAAACACATATCATGTGGTGAATAAAAATATAGCTCCCCTTCCAGGGCATCCCCAAGCTTTGGCTTTTTAGTGTCCTTAGATTATCTTGGGGTGCCATGGGCATCCCCAAGCTTAGGCTATTTCCACTCCTTGTTCCATAATCCATCAAATCTTTCACCCAAAACTTGAAAACTTCACAACACAAAACTTAACAAAAAATCTCGTGATCTCTGTTAGCGAAAGAAAACAAAACACCACTTCAAGGTACTGTAATGAACTCATTATTTATTTATATTGGTGTTAAACCTACTGTATTCCAACTTCTCTATGGTTTATAAACTATTTTACTAGCCATAGATTCATCAAAATAAGCAAACAACACACGAAAAACTGAATCTGTCAAAAACAGAACAGTCTGTAGTAATCTGCAACTAACGCAAACTTCTGGAACTCCAAAATTTCAGCCAAAATAGGACGACCTAGAAAATTTGTTTATAGATCATCAGCAATTGTAATCAATATTTTATCACGTTCTGGTGTTTTTTAACAATTATTTTCGTGAACAGAAAGTTTCTGCAATTTTCAGCAAGATCAAATAACTATCACCCAAGAAGATCCTATAGGTTAAACTTGGCACAAACACTAATTAAAACATAAAAACAAATCTAACCAGAGGCTAGATCAAATATTTATTCCTAAACAGAAGCAAAAAGCAAAAAAATAAAAATAAAATTGGGTTGCCTCCCAACAAGCGCTTTTCTTTAAAGCCTTTTTAGCTAGGCATTGAGATTTCAATGATGCTCACATGAAAGATAATAATTGAAACACAAAGAGAGCATCATGAAACATGTGAAAAACACATCTAAGTCTAACATATTTCCTATGCATAGGCATTTATAAGCAAACAAATTATCAAGGCAAGCAAAAAATGGCATATGGAAGGAAGAAAGAGACGATAGCAATCTGAACATGACGAGAGTTAATTTAGTAACATGAAAATTTCTACAACCAGATTTTCCTCTCTCATAATAATTACTTGTAGGATCATAAGCAAATTCAACAATATAGCTATCATATAAAATATTTTCAACACGATCCACATGCATGCAAAGTTGACACTCTTCCGAAATAGTGGGATTAACATTAACTAAAGTCATGACCTCTCCAAGCCCACTTTTATCAAAAAATTCATAAGATTGATAAAAATCCAAATATGTGGGATCTAAAGTTGACACTCTTCCAAAACCACTTTCAATATCATTGCAAACACAATTATCAATCTCATATTCATCATGGGGCTTAAATAGATTTTCAAGATCAAAAGAAGAATCACCCCAATCATGATCATTGCAACAAGTAGTAGACATAGCAAAACTAGCATCCCCAAGCTTAGGGTTTTGCATATTATTAGCACAATTGGCATCAAGATAATTTATAGTAAAATCATTGAAATCATGCTTTTCATCAAAGGAACTATCAAGAATGGGTGCAATAGCAACGATCTCATTTTTAACATAAGGAACTATAGCAAATTCGTCTTCATAGATATTTGCATCATGGCCACAAGAATAGCAAGCATCATGTTCATCAAGGGATATTTCAACCAAATCATCGGAATCATCATTATCTATAGATTCATGCATATCATTATTTTCTTCCAAAGCAACGGTCATTCTTTCAATAAATTCTTGGACATAGACATTATGAGCAAAGTTTTCATTGCAATATTTAAGTATGACGGAATTTTCAGATTTGTTGAGAGTAAAATCATACTTTTCAATCAAAGAAGCAACTTCCTGAGCACCCTTAAAAATGACAAATTCTTCAATTTGTTCGATATTATAGTAGCTATAAACACCCTTTGCATAAGAAGATAAGATTTCATTATCATTGAACTCACATAGGTAGGGAAGGTGTTTTTTAGGGTTCTTAGAGCAACAAGTAAAATCACAAATTTTACAAAGATTCCAAGCATAGCATAGCAAACTACTTATATGATACCATAAGAGCTTCCCTTTTTCAGACAAACGATGACGCACAAAATGAGCATGCTCACCTAAAGATTTGCCATCAACTAGGCTAGTTGGGGTTTCAGCACGAGTGCATAAGGATCGAAGATGATCCAAGTAGAACACTTTAAGTGGATACATATCAATAGATTTTCAGCAAGCGAAGATGCAAGCATATAGAAGGCACATGGCAACACGAGCAAATAAAAAGCAAGCGAAAAAGAGGCGAATAGAAAAGAGAGGGCGAATAAAACGGCAAGGGTGAAGTGGGGGAGAGGAAAATGAGAGGCAAATGGCAAATAATGTAATGCGGGAGATAAGGGTTTGTGATGGGTACTTGGTATGTTGACTTTTGCGTAGACCTCCCCGGCAACGGCGCCAGAAATTCTTCTTGCTACCTCTTGAGCACTGCGTTGGTTTTCCCTTGAAGAGGAAAGGGTGATGCAGCAAAGTAGCGTAAGTATTTCCCTAAGTTTTTGAGAACCAAGGTATCAATCCAGTAGGAGGCCACGCACAAGTCCCTCGCACCTACACAAACAAATAAATCCTCGCAACCAACGCGATAAGGGGTTGTCAATCCCTACACGGTCACTTACGAGAGTGAGATCTGATAGATATGATAAGATAATATTTTTGGTATTTCTATGATAAAGATGCAAAGTAAAATAAAAGGCAATAAAAATAACTAAGTGTTCGAAGATTAATATGATGGAAAATAGACCCGGGGGCCATAGGTTTCACTAGTGGCTTCTCTCGAGAGCATAAGTATTTACGGTGGGTGAACAAATTACTGTTGAGCAATTGACAGAATTGAGCATCGTTATGAGAATATCTAGGTATGATCATGTATAAAGGCACCACGCCCGAGACAAGTAGACCGACTCCCGCCTGCATCTACTACTATTACTCCACACATCGACCGCTATCCAGCATGCATCTAGAGTATTAAGTTCATTAGAACAGAGTAACGCTTTAAGCAAGATGACATAATGTAGAGGGATAAACTCATGCAATATGATATAAACCCCATCTTGTTATCCTCGATGGCAAGAATACAATACGTGCCTTGCTGCCCCTACTGTCACTGGGAAAGGACACTGCAAGATTGAACCCAAAGCTAAGCACTTCTCACATTGCAAGAAAGATCAATCTAGTAGGCCAAACAAAACTGATAATTCGAAGAGACTTACAAAGATAACCAATCATACATAAAAGAATTCAGAGAAGATTCAAATATTGTTCATATATAAACTTGATCATAAACCCACAATTCGTCGGTCTCAACAAACACACCGCAAAATAAGATTACATCGAATAGATCTCCACGAGAGAGGGGGAGAACATTGTATTGAGATCCAAAAAAGAGAGAAGAAGCCATCTAGCTAATAACTATGGACCCGAAGGTCTGAGGTAAACTACTCACACATCATCGGAGAGGCTATGGTGTTGATGTAGAAGCCCTCCGTGTCGATGCCCTCCCGTGAGCTCCTAACAGGCCCCAAGATGGGATCTCACAAGTACAGAAGGTTGCGGCGGTGGAATTAGGTTTTTGGCTCCGTATCTGGTAGTTTGGGGGTACATAGGTATATATAGGAGGAAGGAGTACGTCGGTGGAGCAACAGGGGGCCCACGAGGGTGGAGGGCGCGCCCAGGGGGGGTAGGCGCGCCCCCTACCTCGTGCCCTCCTGGTTGATGTCTTGACATAGGGTCCAAGTCCTCTGGATTATGTTCGTTCCGAAAATCACGTTCCCGAAGGTTTCATTCTGTTTGGACTCTGTTTGATTTTTTTCTGCGAAACTCTGAAATAGGCAAAAAACAGCAATTCTGGGCTAGGCCTCCGGTTAATAGGTCAGTCCCAAAAATAATATATAAGTGTATAATAAAGCCCAATAATGTCCAAAACAGAATATAATATAGCATGGAACAATAAAAAATTATAGATATGTTGGAGACGTATCAAATTGCTACTGAGTAAATTTGCATCTTGAGTCGACTATGTTGTTGTCGATTGAGTCTTTGAACCAGTGGGGGAACGCTGAGTGCACCCACTGGGTGTAGTCCCCGAGACCATAGTTGACTACGGGCAGTTGGCTATGGTCTGAGAATCAGAATTTCCTCACTCGGTCTGATCAAATCTTGTCGAGCGGAATTTGGACTAGTGGGGGCACGCTGAGTGCACCCACTGGGTATAGTCCCCGAGACCATAGGCGACTGCAGGCAGTCGGCTGTGGTCTGAGAACAACTTTCCTCTTCTTTTTTTTAAACACTCAGCCTGGACGGACCATGTCGAGTGGAAACTGGACCAGTGGGGGCACGCTAGGTGCACCCACTGGGTGTAGTCCCCGAGACTACTGTTGGATGTTTGATTCGGCAGTCGTCTTAGAATTTGTTGACTTTATCACTTTATGGCTCTGAAGTAACCAATCTTTTCATCTGTCGACTGACTGTCCTTTGATTACAGAAATCCTGCGAACTTGGAGCTCGTTTTGCTGACCTGTAGCAGAAGCAGATTCAACTCAATCTTGATCTAGAGCTAGCCAATACAAACTTGCAGAAGGCCAAGGATGAAGCCGTTGGTACGAAAAACTTGTCGACTGACTTGTCCTTGAACCGGGTGTTATTTGCTTTTTCTGAACCGAGCGTTATTTCTTTCAGAAACAATGAACCAGGCTCTGGTGCGGAAGGATCTGGATCTTGCAGCCGCGCAGGAAGCAGTGGAAGAGAAAACTGCACTCGCCGACCAGAAGCTGGCTTCAGTCGGTAAACTGGAGGAAGAGAACGCCAAGCTGAAGATTGCCCTGGATGAAGCCAACAAGGAGGCGACTCGTCTGAAGAAGGACAAGAGGGCTCTGACCGACAAGATGGAAGATATCGCCCATAAGAGAGATGACTTGGAGAACTATCTGGGAGGTCTTGCCAAGAAGCTGATCGGCATGCTTGAAGGTGCTTTCGTTTATCCGACTGACTTGTACTGTCGACTCGATATATAACTATTGGCTCACTGTTGTATTGTGTGTGCAGAATTTTGCCAGAACTTCGAGGAAGAGACTGGACGAGTTGAGACAAGCCTGGACCCCATCCTCTCTCCTGTGAAGGATGAAACTGCCACGAACATGCTCCGACTGGAATCCTGTGTTGCTGGTGTTGTCGACTACCTTGCTCATCTGAAGGTCGCGGTATCGCGCATCGACACAACACTCTGGCCAGGGGCGACGCTTCAAAATGACCTCGAGTTTCTCATGACTCGACTGAATGAGATCCCTGGTCGAGTGCAAGGATGGAAGAAATCTTCTGCCCGATGTGGAGCTGACATGGCTCTGTCGCTCGTTCGTGTCCACTGCAAGGAAGCCCGAGAAGAGAAGCTGGCGGCAATCAAGGTTGCCAATACCAAAAGGCACGACTTCCAATACTTCATGGAAACTTTCATTGCTGCTGCCACTCGGATTGCTGACGAAATTGATCTGGACGAGTTCGTCGAGCCTGCTAGCCCTCCTCCTGCGGAGTGAAACAAACTTTATGCCTCACCTTAAATTTGCCTCGGAATGCCGAGTGATTTTGTAAGTGTTAAACTCCTCCGGGCCTAACGCCCGAGTACTTTAATCCGTGGTCTGGAACCTTAGAATTTATCTGAACTTGGTTTATCTCTGAATATGCTTGTGTTTGTCTTCGAGTGGGACTTGCTCTTCACTCGGAATAGTCTTTGTACTTGTGACGCAGCTCTGAGGAGAAGGTCGCAGTCGACCTGCACCTCGTCGTCCTTGCGGATCAGGATGGAGCACACATTGTACTTATGGCGCAACTCCGAGGAGAAGGTCGCAGTCGACATGCACCTCGTCATCCTTGCGGATCAGGATGGAGCGCACATTGTACTTATGGCGCAACTCTGAGGAGAAGGTCGCAGTCGACCTACACCTCGTCGTCCTTGTGGATCGGGATGGAGTGTGTGGCCAAGTCTCCGAGTGAGAAGATTGGTTCTCACTCGGAACATATTTTATACTTAGGCGAGTAATAGACTGCAGTTAAGTCTCCGAGTGAGAGGATTGCTCACCACTCGGTAAGATTTTACAAACTTAGGCGAGTACTGGACTACAGCTAAGCCCTCCGAGTGAGAGGGTTGCTCACCACTCGGTAGGATTTTACAAACTTAGGCGAGTACTGGACTGCGGCTAAGCCCCCGAGTGAGAGGGTTGCTCACCACTCGGTAGGATTTTTCAAGCTTAGGCGAGTACTGGACTGCAGCTAAGCCCCCGAGTGAGAGGGTTGCTCACCACTCGGTAGAATTTTTTAAAATTAGGCAAGTACTGGACTGCAGCTAAGCCCCCGTGTGAGAGGGTTGCTCACCACTCGGTAGGATTTTTCAAACCTAGGCGAGTACTGGACTACAACTAAGCCCCCGAGTGAGAGGGTTGCTCACCACTCGGTAGGATTTCTTAAACTTAGGCGAGTACTGGACTGCAGCTAAGCCCCCGAGTGAGAGGGTTTCTCACCACTCGGTAAGATTTTTTAAACTTAGGCGAGTACTGGACTGCAGCTAAGCCCCTGAGTGAGAGAGTTGCTCGCCACTCGGTAGGATCCTTTAAACTTAGGCGAGTACTGGACTGGAGCTAAGCCCCCGAGTGAGAGGGTGGCTGACCAATCGGTAAGATTTTTTAAACTTAGGCGAGTACTGGACTGCAGCTAAGCCCCCGAGTGAGAGGGTTGCTCGCCACTCGGTAGGATCTTTTTCAAACTTAGGCAAGTACTGGACTGCAGCTAAGCCCCCGAGTGAGAGGATTGCTCGCCACTCGGTAGGATTTTTTAGACTTAGGCGATTACGGGACTGCAGCTAAGCCCCCGAGTGAGAGGGTTGCTCACCACTCGGTAGGATTTTTAAACTTAGGTGAGTACTGGACTGCAGCTAAGCCCCCGAGTGAGAGCGTTGCTCACCACTCGGTAGGATTTTTTAAACTTAGGCGAGTACTGGACTACAGCGAAGCCCCCGAGTGAGAGGGTTGCTCACCACTCGGTAGGATTTTTCAAACTTAGGCGAGTACTGGACTGCAGCTAAGCCCCCGAGTGAGAGGGTTGCTCACTACTCGGTAGGATTTTTTAAACTTAGGCGAAACGGATTCGCAGCTAAGCCTCCGAGTGAGAGGCTTGCTCCTCACTCGGCATGATTTTTCTTTTTTGAAACTTAGGCGAAGCGGATTCGCATCTAAGGCACCCACCGGGGGATTTAGAATATATAAGGAAAGAACAACAATCATTTAGGAGACTGTTAAACTTCGTCTTTGATAGTCAAACTAGAAGGTATTTCTTATTACATCTCAACAGTCTGAATACTTAAGTGTAAAAGGGGCGGAGCAGCTCCGCATTCCATGTGTGTGGCTCGTCTTTCTTGTGCTCGACATTGTAAAGGTGGTATGCTCCGTTATGGAGCACTCTGGTGACAATGAAGGGGCCTTCCAAAGGAGGAGCGAGCTTGTGTGGTTTCTTCTGATCCACTCGAAGAACCAAGTCTCCCTCTTGAAATGCTCAACCCCTCACGTTTCTCGCGTGGAATCGACACAGGTCTTGCTGATAAATGGTCGACCAGATCAGGGCCATCTCTCTTTCCTCTTCCAGGAGATCAACTACGTCTTGCCGAGCCTGTTCTGCTTCATCTTCTGAGAAAAGCTCGACTCGGGGTGCATTGTGAAGCAAGTCACTCGGAAGTACAGCTTCAACTCCATAGACCAAGAAGAATGGAGTTCGGCCAGTTGACCGATTAGGAGTTGTCCTCAAACCCCAAAGCACTGATGGAAGTTCATCGACCCAGGCGCCTGCTGCATGTTTGAGATCACGCATCAATCAAAGTTTCAGTCCTTTGAGAATCAATCCATTTGCTCTTTCTGCTTGTCAATTTGACTAGGGATGGGCGATTGAAGCATAGTCGACTCGAGTGCCTTGGGAAGTGCAGAAGGCTTTGAACTCGTCAGAATTGAAGTTCAACCCATTGTCGATGATGATGCTGTGCGGAACACCATATCTGAATGTTAACTCTCTGATGAAACTGACAGCAGTACTAGCTTCAAGATTTTTGATAGGCTTGGCTTCAATCCATTTAGTAAACTTGTCGACTGCCACGAGCACATGAGTGAAGCCGCTCCTACCAGTCCTCAGAGGCCCAACCATATCCAATCCCCAAACAACAAAGGGCCAGATGAGTGGAATGGTCTTCAAGGATGATGCATGCTTGTGATACATGTTCGAGTAAAACTGGCAACCTTCACATTTGTCGACTATTTCTTTCGCTATCTCATTTGCTCGTGGCCAATAAAATCCCGCTCGGTATGCTTTGGCCACAATGTCCGAGAGGATGCATGGTGACCACAGGTCCCTGAGTGGATGTCGTTGAGGATCACTCGACCTTCTTCTGCTGTTATGCATTTCTGGCTGACTCCAGTTACACTTTCTCTAAACAGTTGTCCTCTTATCACGGTAAAGGCTTTGGATTGACGGCCGATCTGTCGAGCCTCTTCTTCATCCTCTGGGAGTTCCTTCCTAAGAATGTATGCGATGTATGGCACTGTCCAGTCGGGAGCGATGACCAAAACCTCCATGATCAAGTCGACCACGGCTGGGACTTTGACTTCAGTCGGATCAGTGGCACTCTTTGGTTGTGGGGGCTCTTCATTGAAAGGATCTTCCTGAACTGAAGGTGTATGAATATGTTCCAAAAACACATTGCTGGGAATGGCCTCCCTCTTGGAACCTATCTTTGCCAAATCATCAGCTGCTTGATTTTTATGATGGAGCTCTAACCCCTCAAACTTCTTTTCCAACTTTCTCACTGCATTATAGTAACCAGTCATAGCCGGGCTTCTGACGTCCCACTCCTTCATTACTTGATTAACCAGCAAATCCGAGTCGCCATAGACCATGAGGCGATGGACACCGAGTGAAATGGCCATACGCAACCCATACAGAAGTGCTTCATATTCAGCTTCATTGTTGGAGGAGTCAAAATGAATCTGGAGAACATAGCTGAGCTTGTCACCTCGGGGGATACCAATACCACCCCAGCACCGGAACCATTGAACATCTTGGATCCATCAAAGAACATGGCCCAATGCTCTGAGTGAATCTGAGTCGGCAGTTGCTGTTCGACCCACACGGCGAGGAAATCTGCTATTGCTTGGGACTTGATAGCTTTCTTTGCCTCAAACTTGATATCCAAGGGAAGGAGTTCAATCGCCCACTTTGCCACTCGACCAGTTGCATCTCTATTGTTCAGAATTTCTGACAATGGTGCGTTGCTAACGACTGTAATGGAGTGGTCAGAGAAATAATGCGCAACCTTCTTCGTGGTCATGTAAATTCCATAGACAACCTTCTGAAAATGCGGATATCTTTGCTTGGATGGAGTCAGGACTTCAGAAACATAGTACACTGGGTGCCGAACTTTATAGGCTTTTCCTTCTTCTTCCTGCTCGACCGTGAGTACTGTACTGACAACTTGTACAGTGGCTACAATATAAAGCAGTAAAGGCTCTTTGATGATTGGGGCAGAGAGCACCGGCTAGGTGGAATGCAAGGCTTTGAGCTCTGCAAACACTGCGTCAGCTTCAGGAGTCCACTTGAACTTATCAGATTTCTTCATCAGTCGATAAAGAGGCAGTGCCTTTTCACTGAGGCGAGAGATGAATCGACTCAGGGCGACCAAACAACCAGTAAGCTTCTGGACATCATGTACACGCACAGTGCGCTTCATCCGGAGTATGGCACCAACTTTCTCTGGGTTCGCGTCGATCCCTCGTTCGGAAACAAGAAAACCGAGTAACTTTCCGCCAGGAACTTCGAATGTGCATTTTGACGGATTAAGCTTGATATCATACCTTCTCAGGTTGGCAAAGGTTTCTGCGAGGTCAGTCAACAGGTCGGAACCTTTACGTGACTTGACCACAATGTCATCCATATATGCTTCCACATTCCGACTGATTTGAGTGAGCAGACACTTCTGAATCATCCTCATAAATGTAGCGCCAGCGTTCTTGATACCGAATGGCATAGTGACATAACAAAAGCACCCGAATGGAGTGATGAAAGCTGTTTTTATCTCATCGGGTCCATACAGTCGGATCTGATGATACCCGGAATAGGCGTCCAAGAAAGACAAGCGCTCACACCCCACAGTCGAGTCGATGATTTGGTCGATGCAGGGGAGAGGAAAATGATCTTTCGGGCAGGCCCGATTGATATGCTTGAAGTCAATGCACATGCGAAGTGAGCCATCCTTCTTGGGGACCATGACAACATTGGCGAGCCACTTGGAGTGGTAAATCTCTCGGATGAACTCAGCTGCCAGGAGCCGAGCCACTTCCTCGCCAATTGCTTTTCTCTTCTGTATGGCGGACCGTCTAAGATGTTCCTTGATTGGTTTCACTTTCGGGTCAACTCGCAAACGGTGCTCAGCCAGTCCCCTGGGTACACCCAGCATGTCAGAAGGTTTCCATGCAAAGATGTCCCAGTTCTCACGGAGGAACTGGATGAGCGCTTGTTCCTATTTACTGTCCAGTGACGTTGAGATATGAGTAGGAGCAGGATTAGGATCGGTCGGGTGAATATGAATCGGCTTCGTTTCACTGGACGACTGAAACGCAAAATCTATGGCAGGCTTCTTGGCTCGCAACAAATCACTCGGATCTGCATTCTTCCGGTATTCTTGCATTTCGACTGCTACCATTTGTGCATCGGCGATTTTTTAGCCCTTCTGGAAACATTCTTCTGCCTTCTGCCGATTGCCAGTGATAGTGATCACTCCTCTGGGACCAGGCATCTTAAATTTGAGGTACACGTAACATGGTCGATCCATAAAACATGCATAAGCAGGCCAGCCTAGAATAGCATGATAAGCACTCTAGAAATCCACTACTTCAAATGTCAACTTTTCCCTGCGGCAATTCTTGGAATCACCGAAAACCACGTCAAGGGCAATCTGGCCGAGCGATTCGGCTTTCTTTCCAGGGATGACACCATGGAAACTTATATTGCTTTCACTAAGCTTGGACATCGGAATGCCCATACCCTTCAAGGTTTCAGCATAAAGGATATTCAGGCCACTACCACCATCCATTAGCACTTTGGTCAGTCGAGTGCCTTCAACAACTGGGTTGACCACCAACGCTTGCCTCCCAGGGGTGGCTATACGTGCTGGGTGATCAGACTGGTCAAACGTGATGGCAGTCTGAGACCACTTCAAATAACTGGGTGTTGCCGGAGCAACCATGCTCACTTCTCTGTTGATAACTTTCAGTCGACTTTTGCTCTCAACATCAGCAAAAATCACCAGAGTGGAATTGACGTTGGGAAAACCATCATCTTCTTCTTCCTTATCCTCATCCTTGTCCAACTCCTTTTCCTTCTCATTGGGTTCCTTCTCTCGGAATTGCTGGATCAGGAGTTGACACTGTCGAGTGGTGTGTTTACGGTAAATTACATTACCATCTTCATATTTCATGGTGTGAATGTGGCATGGTAAATCCAACACATCATTTCCGGCTTGATCTTTCACTTTCTTGGGGGTCCAGGGCCCTTTGGGCTTCCCCTTGAACTTTCCTTGAGCCACAATTAAAGCTTCACCAGGAGCAGCTGGCTCGGCCTTACGCTTCTGTTTTCGATTGGAAGTACCCCCACTGTTGTCCTGACCGACTGGTTTGCTCTTTCCACTGCGGAGTCGATCCTCTTCTTCTCTGTTAGCGTACCGAGTGGCTGTTTCCATCATCCGAGTCAGGGACATATCTCCCGTCTGACCAATTTCAGGACTAGCTCTTGATACTTAACGCCTTCCTTGAAGGCACAAACTTCTTGATGCTCGGACACATTTTCCACTGTGTGGTGCAAAGTGGTCCACCTCTGAATGAAATCTCTTAGAGTTTCACTCGGTTTTTTCATGCAATGCTGCAATTCTGTTAACCCTGCTGGTCGTTTGCAAGTACCCTCAAAAGTTCTAACAAACACTCGGGTGAGTTCCTCCCAACTGAATATACTGGCAGGTGCTAACTGAGTCAACCATGCTCTGGCTGAGCCTTCCAACATCATAGGCAGGTGCTTCATGGCCACTTCATCATTGCCGCCACCGATCTATATAGCCACTTGGTAATCCTCAAGCCAAGTATTAGGCTTGGACTCACCAGTGAACTTGCTGACTCCAGTTGCCAACCTAAAGTTGGGAGGAATCACTGCGGCCCTGATGGCTTTGCTGAAACACTCTGGACCTGAAACATGCACTCTGCTACCAGTCGGGTGATTTCTGTCATGGCCCTCTCTGTGCGCCCTGTTCCTGTCAACCAGACCTTGAACGATAATAGATCTCGCATCAAAGCCTGGCTCCTTGGGTCGACTGGTATTCTTCGCTCGCCACTGTGAGGGCGTCTGTCATCATGTTGTCGAGGCACATATGATCCACTCCTCGAAGGGGGTGTGGGCACTTGATGACGGTCGTCACGGCCGACTCGGTGATCATATTGCTCGTGGTTTTTGTACTTATCCTACGGGTACCCATGACCCTCACGCCGCGGGGGCGATATTGGGCTATAGGCCGATTGAACTGTATCTGCCATCACAGAGCTTCTATGAATCCTGTTCCGCGACTGGGACACTGCTGTGTTCCGCTCTCCGGCTGCCCAGAGTAAGGCCTAGATCTGCATCAAACCTCTGCCAACTTCCGACTGGGCTGAACTGACTGCTATTCGGGTTGCTGCTGTGAGATTTTGAATCGGAGTGTTGTATACCTGAGGTTGAGGCGGAAAAAGCTGTCGTCGACTGGATTCAGCGATCCGCTGCCGAGCACGCTCGTGAGCATGCTGAAGGTTCTCCAGTCGAGTGCGCTCAGCCAAGTTGGCCAGGCGCGCCTCCTCCAAGGCCCGGGCCTCGGGGGTTTCTCCAACGATGGGGGTGTGAAGTGCATCCATATTGCAGCAGCGAAGCTCTTCCCTCTGCTGTGAAGGAAGGGGCTCGGGGCGGTACTCCTCGTGAACGCGTGACAGATCGCCACCACCATCACCATCGTCATCGCGGGGGAAGGCAGGAGGACTACGTGGTCTGTTGACCATCAAGACCTCAACCGTGGGATCGCTGCTATCACACTCGAATGCGGCCTCAACGGAGCCAGTCAAACAGGCCGTAGAGAGTTTTGTCGGGCTCGATTGCTGCGACTTCTGGGATGGCCGATTGGTGGGCCACCACGTGTTTCACCCACCGCTGAAGCCGCGACCGACTGGATCGCTTGCGTCGGCGAACAGCAGGGAGCGAGGACACCATGGGAGTCGACCGATACTGGGTCGACGGCTACCGGAGAAGGACGCCGTGAACGCACGCGCGAAAATGCATCGCCCCGCGGACGGGGAGCATCTCGACGTAAAGGGAGCTTCCTGAAGCCAGGCGGAGTGGTCGGCAACAAAGACGAGCGCACCGAGACGGATCTCGTGGTCCTCCGCCAATCCTCCGCTGAAAACCATGATGATGGGAATCGAAAAAATCGCAACTTCACCAAAAAGTCGCTAAGATACCGGCCCCACGGTGGGCGCCAACTGTCGTGGATCTAAGACTGACAGTAGAATGGGGGGGGGGGTAGGTATGAGGAGGCAAGATCTCAGCTATGGTGAAGTTGTACACACAAGGTTTACGAGTTCAGGCCCTTCACAGTGGAAGTAACAGCCCTACGTCTCGGTGCCCGGAGGCGGTCGACTGGATTATATGTGTGTTGAGTTACAGGGGGTGCGAACCCTTGTCCCTGAGGAGGGGGGTGGCTTATATAGAGTTTGCCAGGCCCCTCCCGCCCTCAGTTACACAGGGTTTAAGGTACATAAAGGTGGGGCGTTTCTGGTAACACCAATAATAAAGTGACATAAATGACCATTAAGTATACAGAGTAAACGTCCGACCTTTGCAATACCGAGTGGCTTTAGGTCTTCTGGCAGTCGAGTGATAATTGCTACGGTCGAGTGACTTCGAGTCTTCCGAGTGAAGTGCTTCTAGTTGAGTGGATGATGGTATCCTTTGAACGCTTCTGACTTTAAGGTGATGTCCTAGGGTAGGGTATCCAGGTCAGGCCTATGACCCTACCCTAGGTACATAGCTTCATCAGTGTGTAACGGTTAGAGTTTGTGTTGAGGTTATATGTACCCCTCCACCCACTGTCCATTCGTGGAGAGAGCCATCAGAACATGCCTACACTTCCAACATACATTTTCTGAGAGAGAACCACCTACACTTATGTTGAGGTCAAGATATTCCATTCCAACCACATAAATCTTGATCTCTAGCCTTCCCCAAGTTGCTTTCCACTCAAATCATCTTTCCACCAAATCCAATCCTATGAGAGAGAGTTGAGTGTTGGGGAGACTATCATTTGAAGCACAAGAGCAAGGAGATCATCATCAACACACCGTCTATTACCTTTTGGAGTGTGGTGTCTCCTAGATTGGTTAGGTGTCACTTGGGAGCCTCCGTCAAGATTGTGGAGTTGAACCAAGGAGTTTGTACGGGCAAGGAGATCGCCTACTTCGTGAAGATCTACCCTAGTAGCAAGTCCTTCGTGGGCGACGACCATGGTGGGATAGACAAGGTTTCTTCTTCGTGGACCCTTCGTGGGTGGAGCCCTCCGTGGACTCGTGCAACCGTTACCCTTCGTGGGTTGAAGTCTCCATCAATGTGGATGTACGATAGCACCACCTATCGGAACCATGGATAAAAAATATCCGTGTCTACATTGCGTTTGCTCCCTCAAAATCCTCGCTTTACCTTCATATGCAATTGTTTTACATTCCACTGCAATACTCTTAGAATTGCATGTGTAGGTTGATTGCTTGACTTGTGCAAAGTTGCTAACATCTGCCAAAACATAAAATTGGGAAAAGGCTAGGTTTTTATTTGGTAAAGTAGTCTAATCACCCCCCCCCCCCCTCTAGACATACTTTCGATCCTACAAGTGGTATCAGAGCTACAGTCTCCATTTGCCTTGATTTCCATAGCTTTTGGTGATCATATCCTTGGCTTCACAACCTAGGAGAGTATGGCATCAAGCGAGGGAAATTATCACCGTAGAGGTCCTTACTTTGATGGTACTAATTTGCTAGTTGGAAGCATAAGATGAAAATGCATATTTTTGGACATAACCCCGCCGTTTGGGCTATTGTGTGTATTGTCTTGCAAGGTGAATTCTTTGATGGGAGAGAACTGAAACATGAAGCCACCGTGGAAGAGTTGAAGATGCTGCAATACAATGCTCAAGCTTGTGATATCCTCTTCAACGGATTGTGCCCCGAAGAATTCAACAAAAACAACCGTCTTGAGAATGCAAAGGAAATTTGGGATACTTTGATTGATATGCATGATGGTACTGACTCCGTCAAGGAATCCAAATTGGATTTGTTTCAAAGTCAGCTTGACAAGTTCAAAATGAAGGATGGTGAAGGTGTCGCTGAAATGTACTCTAGGCTTGCTCTCATCACAAATGAGATTGTCGGCTTAGGAAGTGAAGAGATGACCGACAGATTCATCATCAAGAAGATCCTAAGAGCCTTGGATGGAAAATATGATACCGTGTGCACATTGATCCAAATGATGCCCAGTTACAAAGATCTCAAGCTTACGGAAGTCATTGGAAGAATTGTTGCTCATGAGATGTCACTTAAGGATAATGAAAGTGCAACTATCCCTAGGTGGTTTTGGTAATTCCTAACAACATATAGCTCATTGAGCTAACATTATTCCAAGATGAATATTTCAGGAAAAGCTCAATGAATGGCATGGAATGAATGAGGAAAGTGGACCCCTCAAAATACTAAGGATAAAAGGATTGGCTCAAGCTCAAAAGCTCAAGACTCTACATTTTATATTTTAGTGATCCAAGATCACATTGAGTCTATAGGAAAAGCCAATACTATCAAGGAGGGATGAGGTGTTGCTTAATGAGTTTCTTGCTCCATAGTGCTTAGTGATATGCTCCAAAGCCCTCAACTACTTTCTCACATCCACATATGACCCAAACCAAAAGTCAAACTCGGCCCCACCGATTCTTTCTATCCGGCGCCACCGAGTTCAGATGTCATAGCCACTGCCACAAACCCTAGGCAAATCGGTCTCACCGATAGGGATCTCAGTCTCACCGAGATGGGGTTGTAATCTCTCTGTTTCCCTTCGTAACGTTTCGGTCCCACCGAGATGAGCGATCCGTCCCACCGAGATTGCAATGTAAACTCTCTGTTTCCCTTTCGTAAGATTTTGGTCCCACCGAAATGAGCGAACCGGTCCCACCGAGTTTACCTGACCAATTCTCTGGTTAGCTTATTACCAAAGTCGTTCTCACCGAGTTTGTGTATTCGGTCTCACTGAGATTACATTATGCCCTAACCCTAACCATATCGGTCCTACCGAGTTGCATGTCGGTCCCACCGAAAATCCTAACGGTTACTAGATTTGCTGAATCGGTCCGACCAAGTTTCTCAATTCGGTCTCACCGAGATTGGTAAATTGTGTGTAATAGTTAGTTTTTGTGTGGAGGCTATATATACCCCTCCACCTCCTCTTCATTCGTGGAGAGAGCCATCATAACGAACCTACACTTCCAATACACATTTTCTGAGAGAGAACCACCTACATTTGTGTTGAGGCCAAGATATTCCATTCCTACCATATGAATCTTGATCTCTAGCCTTCCCCAAGTTGCTTTCCACTCAAATATTCTTTCCACCAAATCCAAATCCTGTGAGAGAGAGTTGAGTGTTGGGGAGACTATCATTTGAAGCACAAGAGCAAGGAGTTCATCATCAACACACCATTTGTTACTTCTTGGAGAGTGGTGTCTCCTAGATTGGCTAGGTGTCACTTGGGAGCCTCCGACAAGATTGTGGAGTTGAACCAAGGACTTTGTAAGGACAAGGAGATCGCCTACTTCGTGAAGATCTACCGCTAGTGAGGCAAGTCCTTCGTGGGTGACGGCCATGGTGGGATAGACAAGGTTGCTTCTTCGTGGACCCTTCGTGGGTGGAGCCCTCCGTGGACTCAGCAGCAACTGCTACCCTTCGTGGGTTGAAGTCTCCATCAACGTGGATGTACGATAGCACCACCTATCGGAACCACGACAAAAACATCCGTGTCTCCAATTGCGTTTGAATTCTCCAAACCCTTCCCTTTACATTCTTGCAAGTTGCATGCTTTACTTTCCGCTGCTCATATACTCTTTGCATGCTTCCTTGAATTGTGTTAAGATTGCTTGACTTGTGCTTAGATAGCTAAAATATGCCAAAGACTAAAATTAGGAAAAGGATAAGTTTTTATTTGGTCAAGTAGTCTAGTCACCCCCCTCTAGACATACTTTCGATCCTACAAGTGGTATAAGATCTTTGGTCTCCATTTGCTTTGATTTCCATAGCTTTTGGTGGTCATAGCCTTGGTTTCACAACCTAGGAGAGTATGGCGTCTAGCGAGGGAAATTATCACCGTAGAGGTCCTTACTTTGATGGTACTAATTTTGCTAGTTGGAAGCACAAGATGATAAAGCATATTCTTGGACATAACCCTGCTGAGGGAGTCCTGGATTAGGGGGTGTCCAGATAGCCAAACTATCACCGTTGGCCGGACTCCTGGACTTTGAAGATACAAGATTGAAGACTTCGTCCCGTGTCCGGATGGGACTTTCCTTGGCATGGAAGGCAAGCTTGGCGATACAGATATGTAGATCTCCTACCATTGTAACCGACTCTGTGTAACCCTAACCCTATCCGGTGTCTATATAAACCGGAGGGTTTTTAGTCCGTAGGACGGACAACAATAATACCATAGGCTAGCTTCTAGGGTTTAGCCTCTCTGATCTCGTGGTAGATCCACTCTTGTACTACCCATATCATCAATACTAATCAAGCAGGAGTAGGGTTTTACCTCCATCGAGAGGGCCCGAACCTGGGTAAAAACATCGTGTCCCTTGTCTCCTGATACCATCCGCCTAGACGCACAGTTCGGGACCCCCTACCCGAGATCCGCCGGTTTTGACACCAACATTGGTGCTTTCATCGAGAGTTCCTCTGTGTCCTCATCTTTAGGCCTGATGGCTCCTTCGATCATCAACGACGACGTGGTCCAGGGTGAGACTTTTCTCCCCGGACAGATCTTCGTATTCGGCGGCTTTGCACTGCGGGCCAATTCACTTGGCCATCCGAGCAGATCGAAGCTACGCCCGCCATCGGTCAGGTTTGGGAGTTTGAACTACACGGCCGACATCCGCGGAGACTTGATCTTCGACGGATTCGAGCCACGCCCAAGCCGCCCACATTGTCTCGATGGGCACGATCTAGCTCCGCCGCGAACAAGTGCCCCGAGGTCGACCAGCGTCCGCTCCGACACTTAGCTCGGAGCCGACTCCGCCGATCGAGGACGAGTGGCTAGACACCGCCTCGGGGGCTACGATCTCTACGGCGATTGAGCCGAACACCATCCCTGTCATTTGCGAATCCCGTGACTCCAAGGTGCCGGACTCCTCTCCGGACTCCGTGTTGGGGAACGTAGCAGAAATTCAAAATTTTCCTACGTGTCACCAAGATCTATCTATGGAGAAACTAGCAACGAGGGAAGGAGAGTGCATCTACATACCCTTGTAGATCGCTAAGCGGAAGCGTTCAAGTGAACGGGGTTGATGGAGTCGTACTCGTCGTGATTCAGATCACCGATGATCAAGTGCCGAACGCACGGCACCTCCGCGCTCAACACACGACAGCCCGTGACGCCTCCCACGCCTTGATCCAGCAAGGAGAGAGGGAGAGGTTGAGGAAGACTCCATCCAGCAGCAGCACAACGGCGTGGTGGTGGTGGAGGAGCGTGGCATCCCGCAGGCTTCGCCAAGCACCGCAGAAGAGGAGAAAACTTGGGAGAGAGGGAGGGCTGCACCAAAGGCAAAGGTGTGTTTGAGAGGCCCTCCTACCCCACTATATATAGGGGTCCCAGGGGGTGCGCCAGCCCCTAGGAGATCCAATCTCCAAGGGGCGCGCCAGGAGGAGTCCTTCCCCAAGGCACCTAGGAGGTGCCTTCCCTTATGGGAATCTTCCTTAGGGTTTCCCCTTCACCCCAAAGCATGGGCCCTAGGGGAAGTGGCGCCCAGCCCACTTTGGGCTGGATCCTTCTCATCTCAGCCCATGGGACCCTCCGGATAGGTGGCCCCACCGGTGGACCCCGGGACCCTTCCGGTGGTCCCAGACAATACCGATGACTCAAACTTGTCCCGATGGTCAAACAGACTTCCTATATATAAATCTTTACCTCCGGACCATTCCGAACTCCTCGTGACGTCCGTGATCTCATCCGGACTCAACAACATTCGTAACCACATACAAACTTCCTATATAACCCTAGCGCCATCGAACCTTAAGTGTGTAGACCCTACGGGTTCGGGAGACAAGCGCATATGACCGAGACTTTCTCCGTCAATAACCAACAGCGGATCTGGATACCCATGTTGGCTCCCACATGTTCCACGATGATCTCATCGGATGAACCACGATGTCAAGGACTCAATCGATCCCGTATACAATTCCCTTTGTCCAGCGGTATTGTACTTGCCCGAGATTCGATCGTCGGTATCCCGATACCTTGTTCAATCTCGCTTCCGCAAGTCTCTTTACTCGCTCCGTAACACATCATCCCGTGATCAACCCCTTGGTCACATTGTGCACATTATGATGATGTCCTACCGAGTGGGCCCAGAGATACCTCTCCACAACCGGAGGACAAATCCCGCCTCGATTCGTACAACCCAATGACACTTTCGGAGATACTGTAATGCACCTTTATAGTCACCCGCCACGCCAGGACGTTTGGTACACCCAAAGCATTCCTACGGTATCCGGGAGTTGCACAATCCTACGGTATAGTCACCCAGTTACGTTGTGACGTTTGGTACACCCAGATACTTGACATTAGAAAAGCTTTAGCATACGAACTACGATCTTTGTGCTAGGCTTAGGATTGGGTCTTGTCCATCACATCATTCTCCTAATGATGTGATCCCGTTATCAATGACATCCAATGTCCATGGTTAGGAAACCATAACCATCTATTGATCAACGAGCTAGCCAATAGAGGCTTGCTAGGGACATGGTGTTGTCTATGTATCCACACATGTATTTGAGTTTCCTATCAATACAATTATAGCATGGATAATAAATGATTATCATGAACAAGGAAATATAATAATAATAACTAATTTATTATTGCCTCTAGGGCATATTTCCAACACTCCGAACCTCCCGCGCCCCGGCCAATCGAATCCGATTGGGCACTAGTCATGGAGTTCACTGCCGCGGACATCTTTCAGCACTCGCCCTTTGGCGACATCCTGAATTCACTAAAGTCTCTCTCTTTATCAGGAGAGGCCTGGCCGGACTACGGTCAGGAAGGTTGGGATGCAGACGACGAAGAAATTCAACGCCCACCCACCACCCACTTTGTAGCCACTGTTGATTATTTAACCGACATGCTCGACTTCGACTCCGAAGACATCGACGGTATGGACGACGATGCTGAAGACGACCAAGAACCAGCTCCTACAGGGCACTGGAAGGCCACCTCGTCATACGACATATACATGGTGGACATCCCAAAAGATGGGAACGACGATGGAACAACGGAGGATTACCCCTCCAAGAAACAACCCAAGCGCCGGCGTCAGCGGCGCCGCTCTAAATCCTGCCACAGCAAAAACGGTGATTCTCGCACGGAGATAATAACACCGGACAAGGTGCGAAGACAACCCCTCCAGCAGGATTCAGACAGAGGAGGGATAAGCCAGCCCTCATGATAGAGCGGCAAACAGGGAGGTGGAGGACGATAATTATATGCCTCCTCCGAAGATGAGGCAAGCCTCGACGACGCATTTAATTTGTCGTGCTCGAGGATCCCGCCAACAGGAGCGTTTCAAATGCAGGCTTATGGCCACGGCAAGCAGCCTCAAGAAAAGCAGCAGCAGCTTAGAGCTGACCAAGACTTGCTAGTCGACAGATGGATCAAGTCCTTGCAGCCAAGAGTACGAACTCGAACGCCCCTCCAAGAGATACCTAAAACGCATGCTGCTACCCCAATTAGAGGAAGCATCACCCAAACCTACATCACCAATGCATGATGCGGCCGACCGCCACCCCTGGTCGCGATGAGAGGCCTCTAGACCCTCCATACAAGCCGCACTTCGCGCCGCCGAAAAGTACCAAGGCACGGGAAATGCGCTAGACCATGAGACATATTGGAGGACAAGGCAAGGCAAACAAGATCGATCTCACGGATCGCGTGGGCGCCCACGACATCGCGACGATAACCGCCACGCCGGATACAGCAATTCCGCCGGGTCAACACGAGAGACAAAGCTCATTTGAGCTGCGCCGTGATATAGCTCAATACTGAGGCGCCAAGACACCCACTATGCTTCATGACGAAGTGATGGATCATCAAATCCCCGAGGGTTTCAAACCCGTAAACATCGAATCATACGATGGCACAACGGATCCTGCGGTTTGGATCGAGGACTACCTCCTCCATATCCACATGGCCCGCGGTGATGATCTACACGCCATCAAATACCTCCCACTCAAGCTTAAAGGACCAGCTCGGTATTGGCTTAACAGCCTGCCAGCAGAATCAATTGGTTGTTGGGAGGACATGGAAGCCGCATTCCTTGATAACTTCCAGGCACATATGTGCGACCACCGACGCCGATGACCTCAGCCACATAATTCAGCAGCCGTAAGAATCAGCCGACACCTCGACACGGTTCCTAATCGACGAACTCTTGAGGGTTCTCGCCTTCCGTTTTGCTCCCGCTATGGAAACGTGCTTCAAACACGCCCACGTGGTGCCCAAGCGCCTCCCTCGAGACCTTGGCGAGGTCGGCGGCCCTCCAGGGGAGAGCCCCCGAGCCCTGCCTGAGGAGGGCGCCGGGCGCGCTTTCCTATGCGATGGAAGGAGGCTCCCCCTGGCCCGATGCGGGCCCTGAGGGGCCTGTCTCTTGAGGAGCCGGGCCGGTCGATGTCTTCTTCTTCTTGGGTGCGGCTTCGGGAGGCCTCCTGCTGCTGTGGTCTGGTCTTCCAAATGATGCGGCTGAAAGGCTCGCCTGTGGAGCACATCGCGTCTCTTTCTTCATTGTGGCACCATGATGACCCCACCGCTTCTCGGCATCTTGAGGACGTTGTAGCCATGGAGGGTTACGGCCATGAATTTGGCGGCGCTGGGTACCCGAGGATGGCGTTAACGACAAGCGTAATGTGGGTGACGTCCAAGTCGATGAGCTCGTGTGGTAGTTGTCGCGGGCCCCGAAGGTGACAGAAGGCGGACCTGCCCGATCGGGACCGTGGAGCCGTCGGTGACTCCGGAGAAAGGCTTGGTTGGCTGAAGCTGACTGTAAGGCACTTGAAGATTGTTGAATGTCTCCACGGACAGGACGTTGAGCCCTGCTCCGCCATCGATGAGGGTCTTGGTGACCAGCACGTTGCTGATGATTGGGGAGCAAAGCATCGGGAGAACTCCGGCTGTGGCTGCGCACTTGAGCTGATCCGCTGAGCTGAACGTGATGGCGCACGCCGACCACCGAGAGGCGCGGTGGCCTCGAGCTTGGGAGGACTGCGTTCACTTCGGGCTTAACTGCTTGAAGATGCGCTGAGAGGTGGGCTTGAGCTCCGCCCAGATACAAGCGATCGCGACGCGCTTCTGGAAGCCCCAGCCCCTCGCCCTAATGACGGTCTTCGATTCTCCTTGGTGGCGGCGGCAGAGGAGGGAGGCTCGTTCCCTTGCGGGTGATCCTCACGAGGCTGATCCTCCAACCCCCTCGCGAGGTGGGTCTTGCCAGCCGTCCTCGCGAGGTTGGTCGCGCCACCCTTGGCGCTGGCCGCGGTCTTCCCAGCGCCCTGCATTCCTTCCTCCTCCTCGGTCAGAGCCCGGTCGCTGCGCCGGGCGTCTGCCGACCCTTCCTTCACGACGCTCAAGTTCTTGGCATTCATTGGTGTGTGTGTGTGGAGGTCGTGGTACACGCAGATCACCTGCCTTGGAGGACTCGGGCTGATCTCGCCTCGCTTGGTGTCCGGTTCGCCGCAGTACGGCAGCCCCTTGCGCTTCACGCCCTGGCCTTTGACTTCTTTCTTGGGATCCGCGGCAGCAGCTCGAGGAGGAGAGGCGCCCTCCTCAGCCTCGGGCGACTTGGCCGCCAAGTTGAACAGCTCTGTGGAGGTGCACAGATTTCATGCATCGCCAGCTCCTCCTTCATCTTGACGTCAAGACGCCCGCCGGAGAAGGCAGTGATGATGGCCTCCTCCGCTACCCTAGGGATCTTGAGGCGCGTTGTTGAAGCGCTGGATGTACTTTTGCAGGGTTTCCCGGCTGCTGCTTGATTTGGCGATGTCGCCACGGCGGTGGCCGGTCGCGAGTACCACGGAAGTTGGCGATGAAGCGGCACGCATCTCGCCCAGAAGAGATCGTGCACGGGGCCAGGTTCAGAGCCAAAGTGCGCGCCCGCCCTGAGCGCCATGGGAAACCAGTTCGCCATGACCTTTTCATCCCGTTGGCAGCTCGATGCCCAGCTCAGAGCTGGAGGAACTCAGAGGCTCAGCCGTGCCGTCGAAGCGTGGGGGCAGGTCCGGCTTGAACTTGGCGGGCTACGACGCTGCGCAGCTCGGGAGGTGAAGGCGCGGCAGCCCGCTGTGGTCGCTGGGGGCCTCGGCATTTACGAGGGCTTGGTCTTGTGGGCCTCCTGCGCCGTGGCTGGGGCAGCGCAGGTCTTGACGTGCTGGAGCGGGAGCGCCGGGCGGCTTCTGCGGGCGAGGGACTTTTGACAACTCTGCTCTTGCTGCTGCCGGCGCCTGGCGGAACGGGTTCCGCCCAGGGGCCGCGTGCCTTGGGGCCAGGGCGCCGTCTTGAGGAGGAGGTGGCTGAGGCGCCCCGGGAGCTTCACCGCCCGCTCGGGGCGGGGTGCGGTGCAGCGAGATGGACGGCGCGGGGTCGCCTCCTGTAGCGCGGACGAGCTCGGCGACTCGGTCGAGCCATTCTTCCTAGACGTCGTCGACGGGGCGGTAGCGCAGGAGCTTGTTGGCCGCGATGAGTGCAGCTCGGGCCTCCATGGCCGCGCGGGGCGCGCGTGACGAAGAACCAGCGGGGGTGAGCGAAGGCGTGGCGGTGCGGCCGTCCCGCCTCATGGATGGGTGCTGGGACGACGCCTGCTGCTCGTTCCCCGCCGGGCCGGTGGCGACGTTGACGGTAGGTGACGGGGAACGACGAGGACGCCCGCCGACGGGAGCCGTCTGGGCGACATGGGAGGCGAGGGCGGCTCGGCGCTCGGCGCGGGCCCGACGAGCGTCAGACATGGTTGCGGTGGTCGAGGAAGAACGAGGCGACGAAAGGCAAATTCCGGCGCACCCCTACCTGGCGCGCCAAATGTCGGATTTCGGGTTCCGGCAGACCCTTAAGGTTCGAACTCAGGGTGCGCTGAGATCAACCCTCCACCGCCTCGCACCTCGCCAATCGCAGGGACCTAAACTACTAAATGTAACAACACAAGAGACACGAGATTTATACTAGTTCAAGCCACCGCTGTGGTGTAATACCCTACTCTAGTTTGTGGTGTGGTGGATTGCCTCTTGGGCTGATGAGGAACAGTACAGGGAAGAACAGCCTCGCGAGGGCCTGTTCTTGGTGGGTGTGATGAACTGATAGGTGGTGTCCCGTCGCTCTAGCTTGAGGGTCGGGTCTCTATCTCTCTCTCTGGATTCTGAATGCCGGGTCTCTCTGGTTTCGATCCTTCGTTCTTCTCCTTGTACGCTGAGTGTGGCTACTCCTATTTATAGGCGAAGGCCCTGGGCCTCTTCCCAAATATTGAGCGGGAAGGGCGCCAACAATTGGCCATTTTGAAGGGGAACAGCGGGTACACTTATCCTCGTTGAAGTTGGTCCTCGCCGCCAAAGGCTCGTGATGACGCCCGCTTGGGCTCCACGATGACTCCTTCCACCGCTGGGGCTGGTCTTGTCTTGTTGCATCAAACGGATGCCTTTGCTTGATGCTCTTGCTCGCGCCTGCTCCCTTTGCACCAAAGAGGAAAGGAGGACGCCTGCTGGGCTGGCGCCCGATCGGGCGCCCTTGGTAAATCATGACTTGCGCCATGGGCACCTCGCGAGGTAGCCTGCCTTGAACTCTCCGCCTCCTCATGAGCCAACCTGACGAGGCCGTGCCCGAGGAAGCTCCTGATCGTCCGCCCCGCGAGGCTTGGCCCCTCGCGAGGGTCTTGAGCTTGTGTTGATGAAGATGGGCTGTCCCGGGCCTCCTTTGAGCCACGCCGCAGGCCGCAGGTAGGCAAGTCTGGGGACCCCCATTCCCAGAACGCGGACAACAGCTGGCTAGCTCGTAGCAACAACTTGACCAAAAACCCTGGTAGTTCGGATACCAAGGACAGTAATGGCAGGTCGCGTCGCAACAAGCACAAGCGCCGCATTAACGGCGATAACGTCAAGATACGGTAGTCAATGCCGGATTCAGAGGCTCTAAACCCGTCAATGGAAAAGCCGCTCAAAAGAAATACTCAGGCCCGCCCAATCTGGACCGAATACTCGATCGCTCGTGCCAAATACATGGCACCCGAAAAACTAGCCAACCACACCAACAGGATTGTTGGGTCTTCAAACAGCAGCAAGTTAAATGCCGAACTCAATGACAAGGGGCTGCATAGCGATGACGAGGAGGAGCCCGCCGCCGAACAATAAAGGATGAAGGGCTTCCCCACAAGTGTGGATGGTGAACATGATATACGCAACCCACATACCCAAAAGGGAGCGGAAGCGTGCACTAAGGGACGTATATGCGATGGAGCCAGTCGCCCCAAAGTTCAACCCATGGTCCTCCTGCCCGATCACCTTTGATCGAAGGGACCACCCCACTAGCATCCGCCACGGCGGATTTGCCACATTGGTTCTTGACCCAATCATCGACGGATTCCACCTCACTAGAGTCTTGATGGACGGCGGTAGCAGCCTGAACCTGCTCTATCAGGATACAGTGCGCAAAATGGGCATAGACCCCTCAAGAATTAAACCCACAAAGACGACCTTTAAAGGCATCATACCAGGTGTAGAGGCCAATTGTACAGGCTCAGTTACACTCGAAGTGGTCTTCGGATCCCCGGATAACTTACAAAGCGAAGAGTTAATCTTCGACATAGTCCTGCTTCGCAGCGGCTATCACGCGATCGCTTGGACGAACCGCATTTGCAAAGTTCAATGCGGTGCCGCACTACGCTGCATACCTCAAGCTCAAGATGCCAGCCCTCGAGGAGTAATCACGGTCAATGGAAACAACGAACGCTCTCTCACGAATGGAGGAGCACACGGCGCCCTCGGCGGAGGTGCAAAGCAGCCTCTCACAGCAATTCTCGAGTCCGCTATTAAACGTCCGGACACCGTCAAGCACGCCCGAGTAACCTACAACAAGACCGCTGGCATGATCTGAGCACGCAGAGTAATCCGCCCCAACCCCAGCCCTCGCGAAATTGCGGCCAAGACTACGCGTACATAACTACGCCCGAGATACCATGGGCATAAGGGGAGGGCACGACCACGGCACACCGAGAATGCGGCTCAACCGCACTGGGGCCCCGATTGTGTCATTCTTTTCTTTCTTCTTTTCTCTTACTTTCGTGACTCCGTTTTCAGAAGCCCCGTCCGCACAAGAATTGCCGAACTCACGATGCAACAGCCAGGGAAGCGTAGTTACGCCGAGTGTCGGTGGTCTCTACTACGAGCATTATACCTGTTTTACATACCATCCCGCAGCTTACCCCTGGAGGGGGACATGTTAAATAGTCCCATCCCTTGCTTATCGCACTATTTGTATCATTCTACTTTCATTGCAGTACCTTTTTGAATAAACAATACATAGCTTTTGCCTATTATTGCACTCCTTTCTTTATCTATATATATGTTCATTCATGACATGTTGTACCCGTACACTTTGGTACGGCCAATACACCAAGGGCTTAAGTACCCCAAAAATATGGTGTGATAAGTCCGAACACTTTCACAAGTGCCGCACTCGAACTTATAGCATTATATGCATCGGCTCAATCATGTCTTGGGTCAATAGTTGGGTTTGCCCGGCTCCCATGTTTTGGTACCTTACGTTCCGCTATATCGCTAAGGTAGCGCTGGGAGAACCACTGCGATTGTGCCCGGTTGAGCTGGGTTGAGCACCTCGGTGGAGAAACCTAAACTGACCGTCATGATAGGGCGAGAGCCGGTCGCTGTTCGAGAGGTTTTTCGGGTCCCTAAAGACTTATGCCGCTTAGAGCGAGGAGTTGTCATTATCCGCCAAGGCGTGATAGCGCTCAACTCGGTCTTCCGAATACTAGGGGCTTCACCAAATTTAAAATTATAGAATTCTATGGCTAAGTGAGAGTGTTCAAGCACTATAGTTTGGTTGCCTTGTTCGCTATGCTGAGCGCCTCCTCAAGGACCCAAGGATGGGAACAAGAGCGCCAAGTTTATCCCAACACCCCAAAGACTCGTGGCATGGGGCTGAAGCCGACGACTCGCCATCTCTCAAATTTAATACACGGCCGCACATAAGGTAATATTTTAAATTCAAAAGTTTTGCTTAGCGCATATGAACAAGTTTTCAGCGTACAGGATAACAAATGCGAGTCTACTCAAAATTATATCTTTGGAGCATTCATCCGCTATAAGGCAGGCACCCTTCAGGACGCCCTCATAATACATTTCAGGCTTGCGATGCTCCTTCTTCGGTGGTGGTCCGTCCGTCACAAGCTTCTCAGCGTCCATCTTGCCCCAGTGCACCTTAGCAAGGGCAAGGGCCCTACGGGCACCTTCGATGCAGACAGAGCGCTTGATGACTTCAATCCATGGACATGCGTCCACCAGCCGCCGCACTAGCCCGAAGTAGCTCCCAGGCACGGCTTCCTTAGGTCACAGGCGAATTATGAGGACCTTCATGGCCTGTTCGGCGACCTTGTGGAGCTCGACCAGATGCTTCAGCTGGTCGCTCAGGGGCACCGGATGTCCGGTCTTAGCATACTGAGACCAGAACACCTTTTCTGTCGAGCTCCCCTCCTCGGCGCGGTAGAACGCGGCAGCATCAGACACACTACGGGGCAGATCTGCGAATGCTCCTGGAGAGCTCCGGATTCGGGTAAGTAATAGATAATTCACTTTCAAATGCTTGCTTTGCATAAAGAATGCCTTACCCGCCGCTATCTTCTTTAACGATTCAATTTCTGGAGGGCTTTTGGGCTTCGCCTTAGCGGCTTTGACACTCTCAAGAGCCGAGGCGAGCTTGACTCTCGAAGTCTCGAGTCACGCCCAAACTCTCGTGTTTTCCACGAGAACACGGAGCTCTTGCCGCACCTCCGCCACCCCGCCTCCTGCTTCTCTCGCTCGGTGCGCTCCGCGGCCGCTTTGCTTTCAATCGTGGACTTTGCTTCCTTGTGGTCGCCACCTCGCTCGTGGCCCCTACAATACCCACGTTAGTCCTGTCATTTTGCAACCAAATCCTTTCTATAAGGTATTATTTTAAGAAGGTATTACTTACCTTCCTTGTCCTCGAGCTGCTTCTTGGCAAGGCCGAGCTCGTTCTCGGACCGCCGAGGCTCGCTTCAATGCATTGACCTCCATGATCGGGCAGAGAGGTCAAGAGCGCAGCCTGAATTCCCATATTGACATACTTATGTTAGACTCCTGCGTATATCTTTTAGATCCTCACCGGTTTTTCTTTCCGAGCACCGAACTAAGCATCGTGGACTACTTTCTATGCGGTAATATTTTTACATATTCTAAACTTACCTCAAAGCCCGTGAGAAGGCTGGTACAGCTTCACCAGCCCGCTCTTGGCGGATCGAACTTTCCGGATCACCACACTCATAACAAAGTGCAGTGCTCCTCGTTGATGGAGGCGCCGTTAAGCGCCCCAAAGAAGCTATCTGGTGCCTCCGGATGGACGGAGGTCACCGGTGTCGTGATCTTGCCCTTCTTACGAAGGGGCCGCTTGTCGGACTTGGAACCATGAAGGTTTCAGACGGAGTCCGCACAGGGCGGACTTAGAGCCCTCTAGGGTTTCGCGCCTTTGCACCCGAGTCCGGGAGGTCGCCTTGGCGCCCAGACCACCTCCTCCTGGTGGGGCCTTTGGGACTCCACCGCGGTGTAAATCTCACGCCACGAGGAGAGGAGGCGGTCGGAAGTGAAGTGCTATTCACATCCGACGAATCCAGGGAGCCGCTCGACGAAGTGGGGAGCTCGTCCTTGGGCGGGCTACATGGTTATATTCGGCGTTAGAAGACACTATGCGACAAATAAAAAGTCATGAGTTATTTCGGAGTCCGGACACTTACGATCTCGCCAGGGGCTTGGCCCTTGGTGGCCACTCCTCCTCGTCGTTGTCGGCGTTGGTGGAGAAGTCCGGAGGAAGGGTCCTTCCTTTCTTGACCTCGGGCCTCCCGGTCGGGCGGCCTTCCTTTTCTTCTCTTCTTCACTGGGAGAGGCTTTTTCCTCCTCCTCGCCCTCGGGGAGGATTCCGCCTCAGTCGTCGGACGATGAGTCCGACAAGACACTGGCGCGGGAGCTCCTTCGAGTTCCCGTGGCCTTCTTCTTGGACTTCTTCTCCGGCACCACGTGAGGTGCCGGAGCCAGCAGCCCCGTCAATCGGGCGTCCGCTGGGTCTTCTCGCAAGGGCGGATAGTCAATCTGTCCGGACGTCTTCAGCCAGTCCTGTCAAAGGTTAGGGAGTTTTAGATCCCGCATAGAGTCAAACTATGAAAAAAGAGTCCCATAAAGGGTAAAATAACTTACCTCGCTGGCTTTACGCTGCGAGCTGAATCCGCGATCTTCGGTAGCGGATGCGGGAGCTTCGGCGCCCTTGAACAGCACCTTCCAGGCATCTTCGTACGTAGTATCGAAGAGCCGGCTCAAGGTTCGGTGCTGTGTAGGATCAAACTCCAACAAATTGAAGGCCCGTTGCTGGCATCCGGCGGATGAGCATCACCTGGATTACGTTGACAAGCTTGAGATTCTTGTCCACCAGGTTTCGGACACAGGTTTGGAGTCCGGACAGCTCTTTCGAATCACCCCACGTCAGGCCCGTCTCTTTCCATGATGTGAGCCGTGTGGGGAAGCTAGATCGGAATTCGAGGGCCGCCGCCCATTGAGAGTCGCGCGGCTCGGTGATGTAGAACCACCCCGATTGCCACCCCTTCACGATCTCCACAAAGGAGCCCTCGAGCCATAGGACTTTGGCCATCTTGCCAACCATGGCACCTCCGCACTCCGCTTGGTGGCCGCCCACTACCTTCGGCTTGACATTGAAGGTCTTCACCATAAGCAAGTGGGGCTGGATGCGAGAAAGGCCTCGCACTGACGATAAACCCCGAGATGTTGAGGATGAAGTTCGGGGCTAGATCGTGGAAATCCAGGCCGTAGTAGAACATGAGCCCCCAGACAAATGGGTGAAGTGGAAAACCTAGTCCGCGGAGGAAGTGGGTGGGGAACACCACCTCTCATGGGGCCTGGGTGGGAATGAGCTGCCCTCATCAGGAGCCGGTCTGCGATGTCGCTGGACAAGTATCCGCCTTCCGCAGCTTTTTTGACTTGTCCCTCCATGACAGAGGAGACCATCCACTTGCCTCCGCTCCGGACATGGCTGGAGAAGGTTGAGGAGGGATGTGCGGACTTGGGCGCTGGAGCTTGAGTCTTGGAAATGGATGAGCAAAGGAGGAGGAAGGCGAGGCTAAAAGGTGGATCCTTATCCCTTATATGGGCGGACGGTTATGCGCCCCCGCTTGACTGGTAAAACTCGCTTATCTCCCAAGCGCCATAATCAATGGCGCGGTTGGGTTACCCACGTCCGTATTGATGGGAATCCTGGAATAAGGGGGCACGATCTCCGCTTTGATAAGACGTGCCAAGGAAACCGCCTCGCTAAACGCTACCGAGGTGGAACAAGAAAACAATTTGTATAAAGGCCTGGCCGTGGTGTGATGTCATGCTGCGGAATACGTCAGCAGATCTGTGCAAAGGTTATTCTCTCTAAGGTGGTATGCGGAACTCGTTTTGCAGAGCCGGACACTATCCTTGTGTTCAAAATATTCTATGAAGTATTCGGACGAGGAACCCGCCTTGCAATGCCGAAGACAATAGCGCGCCAGATTAAATCGTCATTGAAGCCCGGTTCAGTGGGCTACCGAGGAGTCTGGATTAGGGGTGTCCGGATAGCGAACTATCACCATTGGCCGGACTCCTGGACTATGAAGATACAAGATTGAAGACTTCGTCCCGTGTCCGGATGAGACTTTCCTTGGCGTGGAAGGCAAGCTTGGCGATACGGATATGTAGATCTCCTACCATTGTAACCGACTCTGTGTAACCCTAACCCTATCCGGTGTCTATATAAACTGGAGGGTTTTTAGTCCGTAGGACGAACAACAATCATACCATAGGCTAGCTTCTAGGGTTTAGCCTCTCTGATCTCATGGTAGATCCACTCTTGTACTACCCATATCATCAATATTAATCAAGGAGGAGTAGGGTTTTACCTCCATCGAGAGGGCCCGAACCTGGGTAAAAACATCGTGTCCCTTGTCTCCTGTTACCATCCGCCTAGACGCACAGTTCGGGACCCCCTACCCGAGATCCACCGGTTTTGACACCGACACCCGCCGTTTGGGCTATTGTGTGTATTGGCTTGCAAGGTGAATTCTTTGATGGGAGAGAACCGAACCGTGAAGCTAGCGCGGAAGAGTTGAAGATGCTGCAATACAACGCTCAAGCTTGTGATATCCTCTTCAACGGATTGTGCCCCGAAGAATTCAACAAAATCAGCCATCTTGAGAATGCAAAGGAAATTTGGGATACTTTGATTGATATGCATGAAGGTACCGACTCCATCAAGGAATCAAAGTTGGATGTGCTTCAAAGTCAACTTGACAAGTTCAAAATGAAGGATGGTGAAGGTGTCGCTGAAATGTACTCTAGGCTTGCTCTTATCACAAATGAGATTGCCGGCTTAGGAAGTGAAGAGATGACCGACAAATTCATCATCAAGAAGATCCTAAGAGCTTTGGATGGAAAATATGATACCGTGTGCACATTGATCCAAATGATGCCCAATTACAAAGATCTCAAGCCAACGGAAGTCATTGGAAGAATTGTTGCTCATGAGATGTCACTCAAGGATAAGGAGGAACTTCACAGCAAGTCAAGTGGTGCTTACAAAGCCTCATGTGAAGCCCCCACATCATCAAGTGAGAAACAAGCCTTCAATGAAGAATTGAGCTTAATGGTGAAGAACTTCAACAAGTTCTACAAGAATAGAAGCAAAGAGAGAAGCTCCAAGTCAAGGTCCTACAATGACAAAATATCTTCTAGTCGAGAGCGCAATTGCTACAATTGTGGGAGACCCGGACACTATTCCAATGAGTGTACAACACCCTACAAAAGAAGAGAAGAATCACCCAAGAGAAGAAGTAGAAGAGAAGAATCACCACCAAGAGAGAGGAGGAGTAGACATGATCGTTATGAGCAAAGACCCTCACGGAGAAGCAAATATTCGGAAAGGAAGGACAGTCATCAAGGAGCTACAAAAAACAAAAACATCAAGCTCATGTTGGTGAATGGGTATCCGGCTCCGACTCCGACAATCACTCCTAGAGAAGTTATCACTCCAACTCTGAATATACTCAAGATGAAAGTGTTGCCAGTCTAGCACTTGTGTCAACCAACTCCTACGACATATTTGATTCACCAAATGAAGGAATTGGAAGATGCTTCATGGCCAAAGGTCCAAAGGTAACACATCCCGAGTATGTTGATTTCAATAGTGATGAAGATGACTTGTTAGGTGATGATGATTTACTTGTTGAAAACTCTAGTGATGAATACTATGATGAAACGTCAATTAATCATGCTAATCAAGATAAAACGAATGACAATGATAAGGAGAAGATTGAGCTTCTAACTAAAGAACTAAACACTCTTAAGTTAGCTCATGAAACTATCTTAGAAGATCATCGAGAACTTTTAAGGACTCATGAGAAGTTACGCTTTGAAAAGCTCAACCTTGAGCAAGAGCATGAGATCTTAAAGGCAATCAATGATGATCTCCGTAAGAAAAGTTCTTCTTACATTGCCAAGCGTTTACTCTTATCTACTTACATGCCTCAAGTCAAGTCTAGTAACAAGAACAAGAAGGATTCTTCCTCTAGTAGTAACAATAATCATGCTAAATCCAATGTTGTTGCTTCAAGTAGTTCTCTTGATTCCACTAATGATTCTCTTAGCCAAGTTACACTTGAGCAAGAAAATAGCTTATCGAAGGGAATTATAGAGAAAGGTGTTTACAAGAGCCTTGCCGGGAGTAAGCAATTTGAGGAAATTGTACGCAAGCAAGGAAGGCACCGGAAGAGCCAAGGTGTTGGTTTTGAACGAAAGTTCAATGCCAATGGAGTTGAGTGGGAAGAAGATCAATACCCCAAGACGAAGTTTGTTCCTCAACAAGAGAAGTATGATCCTACTTCCTTCAAGGGGACACAAGCTCAAGACGATATTCCACCACAAGACCACAAGCAAAAAGGCAAGGATAAGCTTCAAGAGGAGATTGATGCGTTGAAGATGCTCCAAAGGCCTTGGTCAAGTGGGTTCCCAAGACTACGTCAAGCTCTACTTCATCAAGTACGACTACAACTCCAAGGATTCCCATCAAGATGATGTAGATCCCGAAGAAGAAGAACTAGATAGTTCTTGAGGGTGACTCCGCCAACATATTTCACTCATATCATTTTGGCAACTACAAGTGCAATCAACTTTCACATCTTGCACTAGTTCAAGGAGTCACAAACCCTCTTGTTGGTAAGACAAGGGACAAGGTAACCTAATGATCTCATAGACATTATCTTGTGTGTGCATCACTCTATGTCTACGGATATCCTTGTTTTTTCCTTGTGGGTCTAACCCGTGTAGGTATTGAAAGTGCAACTCACTCCAAAAGGATTGCTCCAAATGATCTTCATCAACATTGAGCATCCACATCTTCAACACCTACATGAAGTCATCACCGACAAAACCCAAGGTTAGTTCATCCCTCTAAGGGGGGATCTCACATCTAGGGGGAGCTTTACTCTAAAAATTGAGGTAAAGCAACTCTAATGGTGTGAACACATCAATGCATTATGTAAAAGTGGTAACCCCACTTGTGCTTAAACGATGAGTATGACCTATGATCAAATGTTATCATTTGACTCCTAAGTCAATATACTCATATATAGATGACTTAGTCATCGCCAATTGCTTGATAGATGCTAGAATTGGTTGTGCATGCTTTGCCACATATTTCATTTGCCATTTTATTGTGTGAGCATGTTGGTTGCATATTTTACTCATTCGAGGGCATCCACTTGTTGTTTTGATTGATTGGTTTCTTTTTCTTTTGCCAAGTGGATGGACAAGAATGCCTAAGAACCTTCTCTAGCTATCTATGCTCTTCTCATCCCAAACTCTATTCATGTTGCATCACAAAATTTGATCAAGACAGATTCGAACCACTTTGTGTGAGGAGCACTCGGAGTCCCCGATTCGTCATAGACTTAAACTTCCAAAACTTCTTTGTGCGTTTCGGTCTGACCGATTCTTCCATTTCGGTCATATCGAGATCACTAAGTCGTCTAGGTTTTCAATCTCGGTGCAACCGATTTGAACTTTCGGTCACACCGAGTTGTCTGAATCGCTTGCGATTATGCATCTCGGTGCCACCGAAGTTGTTCCACTCGGTCACACCGACTGTGGTTGGGCTATATATACCCACGGGCAAAAATTTGGAAACTTTCTCCAAACTCTTTCACCCGCAGTAGCCCGCTCTCGCCTCCGTGGTCTCCGGATCGTCCTCCTCGTTGCCGTCGCCTCCGTCATCCGGGTCTCCGCCGTCAACGGAAATCATCCCCACTGCTGCCGCCAGAGCGAGTTCATCGCCGAACTAGGGTATGGACTCGATCATCATGCTATCCCCGTCCGATTCCTAGCACATTGTGTTCAACATGAATCTTGCCACGATTGAAACTATTCTATCCAGTCAAAACACTCCGTAGATTAGAGATGAATTGAAAATTTAGGGTTAGGTTTCCGCCGAAACCATCTCAGACCCACCGAGTTGTAGAACTCGGTCCCACCGATTCGGCTAAGGCCATTGCACATGTGATTCTCGGTCTGACCGAGAATTGCAAATCGGTGTGACCGAGTTCAGGACTTTGTGAAACCCTAGCAGTCTCGGTGTCACCAAACTGTGACTTGGTTTGACCGAGTTCACTAGTTTAGGTTCCAAAAGTTGCTTCAGTATCACCGAGTTTACAGATCAGTTGATCCGAAATGCTTTCTGTGGAAAACTAAAACTAAGTTTTTGACTCATTCTTTTGCAAAAATCTCTGTATTTTGTGATGCTCATCCACTCTATCTCATCTATATCCATTCACAGGGTCTGTTGTCAGTGATTGCAATATGTCTGATCAGAGTGACAGCCAGAACAGGGAAGAGGAGCAGGTTCAAATGAGTGAGGGCACTAGTCCCTCTAGCAGCTCTGATGAGGGTAGCAGGAGCACCCCAAGCAACTTACCCAAAGATGCCACCAGGACCAGAAAGAAGAGAACCTCGTAATCTAAGGATGAAGACTATGTGGTGTTGAGGATGAGGCCATTTCAAGAAAAAGGTGCTCAAGAAGGAGTATGGCACAACTGCTGCCACTAAGCCTGGTATGAAGACCAAAGTACCTGCCAAAAGGATTCCCATGTTTAAAGCCAGAGCCTCCACTCAAGCATCTCTGGAATCTGAACCCCAAGAGGCTGCTGCAGAAGGGAAGAAGAGGAAGGGAAGGGTCAAGAAGACCATGGCCAGAGTAATTGGAAAGCCTTCCATGATGGAAGAGGAGGAAGAAGAAGAGGTTGCTGCACCAGCACTCAAGGCTCAGAAGCTTATGGGTGATGCTATCAGGTCAGGTGCTACATCATCAAAGCCCAAAGAAGCACCCAAAGCTGCCTCCAAACCCAAGACTGTACCTAAGAGGAGTACCAGAACATTCCATTCTTGAGAAGAACAAGGCCCAAGGCTCGAAATTGTTGTCAAGAAGAAGATGATGAGACACATGTCTTGAGAAAATTGAAGTCAAAAATTCCAGATCATAATGATGCCCATCCTGTAGCTGAGAACATGAAGATCAGGAGAGACTCACGATTGAGGCTATGGAGAGAGTCAGATCCATATGCCACCAGAAGGAGGACTGCTGTTGACTACAGGTTCCACACAAAGGAACAATAGGATTTCTATGAGACAGTGTTGTTGGACAAGAAACCAATAGTGTGTGACATGAGGTGGGTTGACTGGACCTACATGAAGGAGAATGAAGAACACTATCCTGGTGTGTATGACAGTTTCAGTGCTTGTGGAGTGGCAGACTTTGTTGGGCAGAAGCTCACAAAGTGGAATGAGGAGCTCATAATGCAATTCTACTCCACATCACACTTCTATCCAGATGGCAGGATAGTATGGATGTCTGAAGGTACTAGGTACCAATCATCTATTGAAGAATGGGCTAATATGATCAATGCACCTAAGGAGGAAGAGGATGACTTGGATGTCTATGCCAAGAAGAAGATGGATCACAACTCTATGGCACATATGTACAAGGAGATCCCAGATGCTGCTATAGAATCACGCAAGTTTGGATCAGTACATTACCTTCTGTCAGGACTGCCAACCATTAACTGGATCCTCAGGCACACACTCTTACCCAAGTCAGGTGATCACAACATGATCAGAGGCCATGTAATAAATCTGCTACACTTATTTGATGTGCCACAGAAGTTCAAGGTCATGAGCCTTATAGTTGAGACTATCAAGAGGACAACTGCTGACCAAAAGAGAAGTTGTGGGTATGCCCCACAGATCCAGGAGCTGATTAACTCCAAGATGGGCACATGCACATACTTGTTGGACAAGGAGCACATGCCTATCTATCCAGACTTTAAGGACAACCAAGTGGTTGTGAATGAAGATGAACCATCTTCAGTGCAAGCACAAGCTAAGAAGGAGAAGGCAAGGACTGAGAAGGCTGCCAAGATGCCAACAATGGAAGAGGCATCTCAGTACTTTTTGAAGAGCAAACAGGATCAACTTGGCTACTTGATTGCATCCACTCTGAGGATTGAGAAGGGGCTGGCCACCTTGACTCAAATCAGGAGAGCTTGAGAGGATCATGGAGCGAAGTTCTATGACACGGATGTGAAGGTCACAGAGATCCAAATTGTTGTTGAGCAACTTCAGGATGATATGCAGGAGAGGAAGGGCAAGTCAACCACTAAGGCATTTGCCAGAGTGCCTAGAGCTCAGAGATCAGCTGCAGTGCAAGTGATGCACACCGAGCCACTTCATCCGCACCAGCTACAGCTTCAAGTGCCACCAGCTCCAAGACCTACTCCACCAGCTCCATCTACATCAACTGATGCCTTCGTCCTTGGCGTTCTATCTACACCACCACCTGAAGATCAAGCCTGAGAGACGATTTAGTACTATGCATTTTCTATGAACTTTTTGGTAACTTGTTGCCAAAAGGGGAGAAAAATGTATAGATCATAGGCTTCGAGAGAGAGTGTTGCTTTTTATTCTCTCTTGCTTTGGTGGTTGAACTTTATTTGCTTGTTTGAGATACAGTATGTCTGTGTGATACTTGGATGATCACGTGTTTGATCATATGCTACATTTATGCTTGTTGGATGACATTATCCTTTTATCTCTACTAGGACAAATGCCCGTGCGTTGCAACGGGAGAAAAAACAACATGTATTCAAATTTAATGATAACTACATGTGCAAAGCACATCCACTACTCATTCGCTACGGAGTGGATAAAACTATGCAGGAAATAAGTAGCTAGTGTTTGTTCAGATAACTTCCCACCGCTAATTATAAATAGAGCAGTGCACATGCGCGGACGACCATCATACAATATTTTATATTTCCATGATAGAAAAATCTTGTAATAATGAATGGTACATACCATAAAATTTTATAATCTTTCTATGTAATAGTTTTGGTAGCTAACAATATCACACTGAGATAATTACAAAAAAAAAGTCATCAGCTTAGTCTTTTTTTTGCGGGAAATCAGCTTAGTCTTGTTTTGAGAAAAAAATATCAGTTTTTTTGCATAAAAAAACACATAAATGTATGATTGGAAAAACATCAGCTTAGTCTTTGTATATTTGTATGATTGGAAATCCCTACGAAATTATGGTACCTATATTATCACCATCATAAATGTTTTCCTTAGTAAAGAATGAAATTACTAAATGGTAATATTCTTGTTGCTCGTATTATTATTCACTATGAAAAAGTAGAACGAAGTTGCTAAATTATAGCCCACTGTACAAAGTTTAAGATTTTTTAATCAATTTACATGTGTCAAATATTTACCTTAACCGATCATGTATTAATGCATGGTTTAATGTTTACACTTTTTTTACACTTCTATAGCCATGACATCAACTAATATCTTTATGCTTAAAAATATTGTAAACAAAAACAAATAATAAAATGAAGCCATTATCATGATATTGTGGAGTTAGGCGAGGTGCACTCACTTCTCTTCTCGAGCTAGCTATAGCTCCTAGTCATTCTCAAACATAGGGCATATGAAAGAAATTCCATGATGAATTATATCATCATGTGGTTATACCGTTCCTTCATTCTTCTTGCAATTTGGTCATATGTGTGGCACTTATCAGCGTTCTCAAATGTGCTCTTCATTTTTTCGGTGGTGGACTGGGCCACTGGGGCAACACATTGTCCATATCAAGCATTTCATTTCTTCACGTTGGCTAAAGTCGAGAAGCCTAACTATTAGCTCTTTTCCTGATTCGTATGAAGATCACATCCCGTTCCGAACTGCTAGAAGATCTAGCTTAAGGAAAACTGTAGGAACGCTTTTCAGCTCTGCTCTTGACATCGCGACATGCACGCGGCCCAGGCTTATATGTACTCTATATATGATGGTTGTTCATGGAAGCAGTTCAACATCAGGCTGTAGACTAAAGTGTGCTGCAAAACATGCCAGCCAATCAGAATCAGCCATAAAATACCTCACAATCACGTTGCTTTAAGAAACAACAATCTAAATCCACCGTATGAACACGAGAATGCTTAGACACATAATTTGGCGAGGAAGGCTTCATCACATGGCATGCACTCAGCTGTTCTGCAGTCAATCCACACAAATCAAATTCTTTGTAGAAATTCCCAAACTGTACGGCAAAACAGGCTAGCCATCTTACCAGCAAATCAACCTCTTAAGAAGTTGGTATGTGTATGAAAAAAATCATCTTACCGGCAAATCTAGCCTCGTTGTGATCCAGCAGCAGGAGCCGCTCGTCGGCCTCGACGCTGCGTCCTGCACCTACCTGCTTTCTTCCTCAGCCCAACCTCCATGGCAGCCGCTGCTTGATCCCCGCACCAATCAGGTCACCGCCTCCCCTGTGGAATAGCCAAATCCGCCCGCCTCCGCTCCATTCCTAAACGCCGGAGTGGCACCTCCATCCCTGGCGAGCTTCTGCATCGACCCGAGCCGCCATGGACGACGACCTTAGCGTTGACTGCGGGCGAGCGCACGCGTCCGACGCATCCGGCCCTGCTGCCCGGGACGACCGACCGCCTCCTTCGTGCCTCCCCCTTCCTGCTGCTCCTTGTCTCTCTCGCCCGGGCAGCGTGGCCCGCCCGCGGCCGTCTTGTTGCTCGCCGCCTCGCCGGACGACCATAGCGTCCTGCACAGGCCTGTAGTCGGCCGCGTCACAAGCGATCTTGCGCCGCCACGTGCGTCCTCCGCCGTGCCTCCCGTCGCCTTGAGCCGCCGCTGCGGTTTCGCCCGAGCTTCCTTTCTCAGGAAGCTTGCTTGCCACTGCTGCACACCACCAAGCTCCTCCAAGGTCGCTACTACGAGCTCTCTGCTCGAGCTGCACCACGGGAGCACCTCCTCTGCTCCGGGCTACTCAAATGATGGTCAGCTGCTAGAGCTCACGCCCCCTCTTCCTGACATCTCTGTCGCTCTCTACTGCTCCGAGGAATCAGGAATCTCTGAAATATAAAAACGGGTAGAATTTGCTACAAAAGAGCAAGGTGGGACTATATAGTTTAGTAGCGACTCTGTCTTAGAACGCAAATTGCAGGGTAGTCCCTGTTGGCTGAAAAAATAGGGTGGATCCCAGGCCCATGCGGTGGACCTTATGGGAGGCCCATGTATGAAATTATGGGACGAACATATTTGATCGTGGGTGTGTGCAAAAATTTAGTACCAGCTCGGATAGTAAAATATAAATAATTTAGGTGAACGGATGAAAAAAATCAGATAAACGCACCTTGCTTTATTAGTAGGTATAGATATAGATATGATCATTCACTTTGCTTGGTGATGAGTACATGTATTCAATTATTATCATTTTGAGCACTCCACCAAGATGTATGTGACATGGAAGAGTAATCCATGAGCCTAACTTCTTATGCATTTGCATTCCAAAGCAAATCTTAAACTATGCACAAATTTAGGGGGAGCTCTTGCTTTTCACATACTTCTCAAAGCGACAATGTTTTTCTCTCCCATTATCATTTGTCGAAGCTTTGATCTATATGTTGTCATCAATTACCAAAAAGGGGGAGATTAAAAGTGCAACTATCCCTAGGTGGTTTTGGTAATTCCTAACAACATATAGCTCATTGAGCTAACATTATTCCAAGATGAATATTTCAGGAAAAGCTCAATGAATGGCATGGAATGGATGAGGAAAGTGGACCCCTCAAAATACTAAGGATAAAAGGATTGGCTCAAGCTCAAAAGCTCAAGACTCTACATTTTATATTTTAGTGATCCAAGATCACATTGAGTCTATAGGAAAAGCCAATACTATCAAGGAGGGATGAGGTGTTGCTTAATGATTTTCTTGCTCCATAGTGCTTAGTGATATGCTCCAAAGCCCTCAACTACTTTCTCACATCCACATATGACCCAAACCACAAGTCAAACTCGGCCCCACCGATTCTTTCTATCCGCGCCACCGAAGTTCGGATGTCATAGCCACGCCACAAACCCTAGGCAAATCGGTCTCACTGATAGGGATCTCGGTCTCACCGAGATGGGATTGTAATCTCTCTGCTTCCCTTCAGAACGCTTCGGTCCCACCGAGATGAGCGATCGTCCCACCGAGATTGCAATGTAAACTCTATGTTTCCCTTTCGTAACATTTTGGTCCCACCGAAATGAGCGAACCGGTCCCACCGAGTTTACCTGACCAACTCTCTGGTTAGCTTATTACCAAAGTCGTTCTCACTAAGTTTGTGTAATTGGTCTCACCGAGATTACGTTATGCCCTAACCCTAACCATATCGGTCCTACCGAGTTGCATGTCGGTCCCACCGAAAATCCTAACAGTCACTAGATTTGCTGAATCGGTCCGACCGAGTTTCTCAATTCGGTCTCACCGAGATTGGTAAATTGTGTGTAACGGTTAGTTTTTGTGTGGAGGCTATTATACCCCTCCACCTCCTCTTCATTCGTGGAGAGAGCCATCGAACTAACCTACACTTCCAATACACATTTTTCGAGAGAGAACCACCTACCCTTGTGTTGAGGCCAAGATATTCCATTCCTACCATATGAATCTTGATCTCTAGCCTTCCCCAAGTTGCTTTCCACTCAAATCTTCTTTCCACCAAATCCAAATCCTATGAGAGAGAGTTGAGTGTTGGGGAGACTATCATTTGAAGCACAAGAGCAAGGAGTTCATCATCAACACACCATTTGTTACTTCTTGAGAGTGGTGTCTCCTAGATTGGCTAGGTGTCACTTGGGAGCCTCCGACAAGATTGTGGAGTTGAACCAAGGACTTTGTAAGGACAAGGAGATCGCCTACTTCGTGAAGATCTACCGCTAGTGAGGCAAGTCCTTCGTGGGCGACGGCCATGGTGGGATAGACAAGGTTGCTTCTTCGTGGACCCTTCGTGGGTGGAGCCTCCGTGGACTCGCAGCAACTGCTACCCTTCGTGGGTTGAAGTCTCCATCAACGTGGATGTACGATAGCACCACCTATCGGAAGCACGACAAAAACATCTGTGTCTCCAATTGCATTTGAATTCTCCAAACCCTTCCCTTTACATTCTTGCAAGTTGCATGCTTTACTTTCCGCTACTCATATACTCTTTGCATGCTTGCGTGAATTGTGTTAAGATTGCTTGACTTGTGCTTAGATAGCTAAAATCCGCTAAAGACTAAAATTGGGAAAAGGATAAGTTTTTATTTGGTCAAGTAGTCTAATCACCCCCCTTCTTGACATACTTTCTATCCTCCAGATAAGGAAGAGCTCCAAAACAAGTCAAGTGGTGCTTACAAAGCCTCATGTGATGCTCCCACATCATCAAGTGAGAAACAAACCTTTAATGAAGAATTGAGCCTAATGGTGAAGAACTTCAACAAGTTATACAAGAGTAGAAGCAAGGAGAGAAGTTCCAAGTCAAGGTCCTACAATGACAAAAGATCTTCAAGTCATGAACGAAATTGCTACAATTTTGGAAGACCCAGATGTCGGTGTCAAAACCGGCGGATCTCGGGTAGGGGGTCCCGAACTGTGTATCTAGGATCGATGGTAACAGGAGATGGGGGACAACTTGCTCACCATGGCTCCTCCGCACTCCGCGTGCTGGCCATCCACCACCTTCGGCTTCATGTTGAAGACTTTGAGCCACAGCCCGAAGTGGGGATGGATGCGGAGGAAGGCCTCGCACACGATGATAAACACCGAGATGTTGAGGAAGGAATCCGGGGGCAGATCATGGAAATCTATGACGTAATAATACATCAGCCCGCAGACAACAGGGTGGAGTGGAAACCCTAGCCCGCGGAAGAAATGGGGGAGGAATACTACCCTATGAGTGGGCTTCGGCGTGGGGAAAATTTGTCCCTCGGCCGGCAGGCGGTGGGAGATCTCCTTCGCCAAATATCCGGCCGCCCGGAGCTCAATAATGTCCTCCTCCTTGACGGAGGAGACCATCCACTTGCCCTGACCACCGGATCCGAACATGGTGACTTGAGTGGAAAGGAGATGAGAACTTGGGCGCTGGAGCTTGAGATCGGAGAGGCGGAGACGGAGAGAGAGCGTGAGAAGAGGAAGGGGAATCCTTATCCCCTTATAAAGGCAGCAAATATTAAACGCCTCCTCACTCGCCTTAGGATTCGCCTGTTCCCAAGGGCTGTATAAACGGCACGGTTGAGTTACCCATGCCCGAATTGATGAGAATCCCGCAATAAGGGGACATGATCTCTGTTTCGACAAGACGTGCCAATAGCGACCGCGTCTCGAAACATGGGATGGCAGAAGAAAAACGGTTTGAAATTATGACCGGACAGACGCGATGTCGTGTTGAAAAGAAGCTGTCAACATATTAGATTCATGCAAATATTATATTCTCTCTGTGATTGTGTGTGGTGTGCGTAACAGGTCCGGATACGATCATTGCATCCGAAGACTATCTTGGAGTTCGGAGAAAGGAAACCCGCCTTGCAATGCCGAATATAATCTGCGTGTTGGACTCCTCATCATTGAAAGCCAGGTTCAGGGGCTACTGAGGCAGTCCCGGACTAAGGGGTCCTCGGGCGTCCGGCCTGTTATCCATGGGCCGGACTGATGGGCTATGAAGACATGAAGGACGAAGACTGCACCGTGTCCGGATTGGACTCTACTTGGCGTGGAGGGCAAGCTTGGCGACCAACTATGAAGATTCCTTCTTATGTAACCGACTCCATGTAAACCCTAGATTCTCCCGGTGTCTATATAAACCGGAGGGGTTAGTCCGGAAAGGATATACTCATTACCATATTCACATGGGCTAGACTTCTAGGGTTTAGCCATTACGATCTCGTGGTAGATCAACTCTTGTAACACTCATATTCATCAAGATCAATCAAGCAGGAAGTAGGGTATTACCTCCATAGAGAGGGCCCAAACCTGGGTAAACATCGTGTCCCCCGACTCCTGTTACTATCGATCCTAGACGCACAGTTCGGGACCCCCTACCCGAGATCCACCGGTTTTGACACCGACACCAGACACTACTCCAATGAGTGTACGGCTCCCTACAAAAGAAGACAAGATTCTCCCAAAAGAAGGAGTAGGAGAGAAGACTCACCACCAAGAGAGAGAAGGAGTAGAGATGATCGTTATGAATGAAGATCCTCTCGGAGAAGCAATGATTCGGAAAGGAAGGACAAGTCATCAAAAAGCTACACAAAACGAAGACATCAAGCTCATGTTTGTGAATGGGTATCCGGCTCCGACTCCAACCATCACTCCGACTCCGAATATACTCAAAATGAAGGTGTTGCCGGTCTAGCACTTGTGTCAACCAACTCCTACGACATATTTGACTCACCAAATGAAGGAATTGGAAGATGCTTCATGGCTAAAGGCCCAAAGGTATCACACCCTGAGTATGTTGATTTCAATAGTGATGAAGATGATTTTCTAGGAGATGATGATTTACTTGTTGACAACTGTAGTTATTAAAACTATGATGAACTTGCTATTAATCATGCTAATCAAGATAAAACGAATGACGATGATAAGAAGGAGATTGAGCGTCTAATTAAAGAACTAAACACTCTTAAGTTAGCTCATGAAACTACCTTGGAAGATCATCGAGAACTTTTAAAGACTCATGAGAAGCTACGCTTTGAAAAGCTCAACCTTGAGCAAGAGCATGAGTTCTTAAAAGCAATCAATGATGATCTTCGTAAGAAAAGTTCTTCTTACATTGCCAAGTGTTTACTCTTGTCTAATTACATGCCACAAGTTAAATCTAGCAACAAGAACAAGAAAGATTCTTCTTCTAGTAAAATAATCATGCTAAATCCAATATTGTTGCTTCTAGTAGTTCTCTTGATTCCACTAATGATTCTCTTAGCCAAGTTACACTTGAGCAAGTAAATAGCTTATTGAAGGGAATTATAGAGAAAGGTGTTTACAAGAGCCTTGCCGAAAGTAAGCAATTTCAGGAGATTGTACGCAAGCAAGGAATACACCGGAAGAATCAAGGTGTTAGCTTTGAACGAAAGTTCAATGTCAATGGAGTTGAGTGGGAAGAAGATCAATACCCCAAGACGAAGTTTGTTCCTCAACAAGATAAGTATGATCCTACTTCTTTCCAAGGAACACAAGCTCAAGATGATCTTCCACCACTAGACCACAAGCAAAAAGGCATGGACAAGCTTCAAGAGGAGATTGATGCATTTGAAGAAGATCCTAAGGCCTTGGTCAAGTGGGTTCCCAAGACTACATCAAGTTCTACTTCATCAAGTATAACTACAACCCCAAGGATTCCCATCAAGATGATGTGGATCCCAAAGAAGAAGAACTAGAGAGTTCTTGAGGGTGACTCCGCCAACATACTTCATTCATATCATTTTGGCGAGGACAAGTGCAAACAACTTCCATATCTTGCACTAGTTCAAGGAGTCACAAACCCTCTTGTTGGTAAGACAAGGGACAAGGTAACCTAATGCTTTCATGGACATTATCTTATGTGAACTTCACTCTATGTCTATGGATATCCTTGTATGTTCCTTGTGGGACTAACCCGTGTAGGTACTGAAAGTGCAACTCACTCAAATGGATTGCTCCAAATGATCTACACCAACATTGAGCATCTACATATTCAACACCTACATGAAGTCATCATCGACAAAACCCAAGGTTAGTTCATCCCTCTTAGGGGGGATATCACATCTAGGGGGAGATTTACTCTAGTCAATTGAGCTAAAGCAACTCTAATGATGTGAACACAACATTGCTTTATGTAAAAGTGGTAACCCCACTTTTGCTTAAAGGATGAGTATGACCTATGATCAAATGTTCTCATTTGACTCCTAAGTCAATATACTCATATATAGATGACCGAGCCATCGCCAAATTGCTTGATAGATGCTAGAGTGATTGTGCATGCTCTGTCACATATTTAATTTGCCATTTTATTGTGTGTGCATGTTGATTGCATATTCTACTCATTCGAGGACATCCATTTGTTGCTTTGATTGTTTGGCTCTTTCTCTTTTGCCAAATGGATGGACAAGAATGCCTAAGTAATCTCTCTAGCTATCTATGCTTTTCTCGTCTCAAACTCTATTCATGCTACATCACAAAGTTTGATTAAGTCAGATTCAAACCACTCTGTGTGAGGAGCACTCGGAGTCCTCGATTCGTCATAGACTTAAACTTACAAAACCTCTTTGTGCATTTCGGTATGACCGTGTCATCCACTTCGGTCACACCGAGTTCACTAAGTTGATCTGGGTTTTTCATCCTTGTGCAACTGATTTGAACATTTCGGTCACAACGAGTTGCAGTAACCGCTTGCGATTCTGCATCTCGGTGCCACCGAGTTGTTCCACTAGATCACACCGACAGGGTCGGGATATATATACCCACGGGTGCGATTTTGGAAATTTCTTCAAACTCCTCAGCCTGCGCGTGTGTCCTGCTCTGCCTCCTCGGGTCTCCGGATCGTCTCCTCGCCACCAGCGACCTCCTGCCGCTGGTTTTCATCGCTGTCAACGGAAATCTGCTTCGCCGTTGTCGCCGTAGCGAACTCCCGCCGAACTAGGGTATGAGTTCGACTCTATGTGCTATTCCTTTAACTCTGATTCATAGCATATTTCTTTACCATGATCTTTACCACGTATGCAAACGATCTATCCACCGAAAACCTCCTTATATTAGATTTGATTTGAAAATTTAGGGTTAGGTCTCCGCCGAACTCATCTCGGACCGACCGAGTTGTAGAAATCGGTCTCACCGATTTGGCTTCGGCCATAGCACATGCATTTTCGGTCTGACCGAAAACTGCACATCGGTGTGACCGAGTTCGATTCTCTGTGAAACCCTAGTAGTCTTGGTGCCACCGAACTGTGACTCGGTCTGACCGAGTTCCCTAGTTTAGGCTCCAAAATTGCTTTGGTATCACCGAGTTTAAAAAATCGGTAGCTCCAAAATGCTTTCCGTGGAAAACTTAAACTAAGTTTTTAAGTCATCTGTTTTGCAAAAACTCTGCACTTTGTGATGCTCATCCACTCTACCTCATCTATATCTATTCACAGGGTTTGTTGTCAGTGTATTTGCCAAGATGTCTGACTAGAGTGACAGTCAGAACAGATCTGAGGAACAAGTGCAATTGAGTGAGGGTTTAGATCCCTCAAGCAGCTCTGATGATGGCAGTAGAAGCACACCTAGCAACTTGCCCAAGGCAGCCACTAGAACCAGGAAGAAGAGAACCTCAGAGTCTGAGGATGAGGACTATGTGGCTGCTGAGGATGAAGCTACATCAAAGAAGAAGGTGCTGAAGAAGGAATATGGCACATCTGCTGCAACAAAGCCAGGCTTGAACAAGAAGGCACCTGCCAAAAGGATCCCAATGTCTAAGGCCAGGGCATCCACTCAGGAACCCTCCAAGTGAACTGGAGGAGAAGATGCTGTTGAGGAAAAGAAAAAGAAGAGGGCAAGAACTACTACTGCAAAAGTTCTTGGAAAATCAACTATGGTAAGAGATTCAGAAGAAGAAGAGGATGCTCCAGCACCCAAAGCTCAGAAGCTCATGGGAGATGCTATCAAGTCAGGGGCTGCAATATCAAAGCCCAAGAGAAACACCAGAAGTATTCCTGCTGAAGAGAAGAACAAGACCCCAGTGCCTCAAGCTGAAGAAGAGGATGATGAGTCTCTTATTTTGAGAAAATTGAAGCCCAAGATTCCAGACCACAACGATGCTCATCTAGTAGCTGAGGACATGAACATCAGAAAGGATGCATGACTGAGATTGTGGAGACAATCTGATCCCTATGCTGTGAGGAGGAGGACTGCAGTTGACTACAGATTTCACACCAGAGAACAACAAGATTTCTATGAGACCATTCTGCTTGACAAGAAGCCAATGGTATGTGACATGAGATGGGTTGATTGGGAATATATCAAAGAGAATGAAGATCACTTCCCTGGTGTACGTGACAACTTCAAGGATTGTGGAGTTGATAGTTTGTTAGACAGAAACTTACCAAATGGAATGATGAGCTTATACTGCAATTTTACTCAACTGCTCATTTCTATCCAGATGGGAGGATAGTTTGGATGTCAGAAGGTACTAGGTACCAATCAAATGTTGATGAATGGGCCACGTTGATCAATGCCCCAGAAGCTCATGAAGATGACTTGGATGTGTATGCCAAGAAGAAGAAAGACCACAATTCCATGGCAAACATGTACAAAGATATCCCTGATAAAGCTTTGGAGACACACAGGCTTGGATCTGTACAATATCTGTTGTCTGGTCTGCCTACCATCAACACAATCCTAAGGCACACTTTGCTACCTAAGTCAGGAGATCGTAAGATGATTAGAGGACACTCAATCAACTTACTGCACATTTTTGATGTCCCTCAAAAGTTCATGGTCATGAGTCTGATTGTAGAGACAATTAAGAGGACAGCTGCTGACCAGAAGAGATCTTGTGGGTATGCTCCACACATTCAGGTGCTCATCAACTCCAAGGTGGGCACAGACACCTACTTGTTGGACAAGGAGAATTTACCACTTTATCCAGAATTTGAAGACAACAAGGTTGTAATGGATGAGAATGAACCTTCATCAGTGCAAGCACAAGAAAAGACAGCCAAAGCTAAGGCTGAGAAAGCTGCCAAGATGCCAAGTTTTCCTGAAGAGCAAGCAAGATCAGCTGGCATATCTGATCCAATCTACACTGAGGATTGAGAAGGACTTGGCCACCCTGACTCAAAACCAGGAGAGTTTGGAGAGGATCATAGAGACAAAATTTTATGATCTTGATCTGAAGGTTACTAAGATACAAACAGCAGTTGAGCAGCTCCAGGAGGAAGCAGAAGAGAGGAAAGGGAAGGCAACTACTGATGCTTTTCAGCGAGTGCCTAGAGGACAGAGGTCTGCTGCAGTGCCTGTCCCTGATACAAGAGCAACACCATCAACACCAGCAGCCACAGCTTCAGTGCCACCTCCAGCAGCCACTCCACCAGCTCCAACTACATCAACAGATGCCTTCGTCCTTGGAGTTCTCTCTACACCACCTCCCGAAGACCAAGCCTGAGAGATGCATAACACTATGCATATTTGAACTTTTTGGTAACTTGTTGCCAAAAGGGGAGAAATATGTATAGATCATAGGCTTCGAGAGAGAGTGTTTTGCTTCATTGTCTCTCTTGCTTTTGGTTGAACTTTATTGTGTGCTTGGTTTATACCTTATGTCCTTGTGTGAGATACTTGTATGATCATGTGATTGATCATATGCTACTTTAATGCTTGCTTGGATGATACTATCTCTTATATCCCTATATGATCATTCAGTTTGCTTGGTGAGGAGTGCATGCTTTTAGTTTATATCATTTTGAGCGCTCCACCAAGATGTATGTGACATGGAAGAGTAACCCATGATCCTAATCGATTGTGCATTTGCATTCAAAAGCAAATCTTAAATAATGCACAAATTTAGGGGGAGCTCTTGCTTATCACATACTTCTCAAAGCGACGATGTATTTCAATCTTATTATCATTTGGCAAAGCTTTGATCTATATGTTGTCATCAATTACCAAAATGGGGAGATTGAAAGTGCAACTATCCCTGGGTGGTTTTGGTAATTCCTAACAACATATAGATCATTGAAATAATGCTATTTCAAGATAAATATTTTAGGAAAGTTCAATGATTGGCATGTCATGGATTAGGAATGTGGACCCCTCAAAATGCTAAGGACAAAAGATAGGCTCAAGCTCTAAAGCTCAAGACTCTACATTTTAATTTTAGTGATCCAATATCACATTGAGTCCATAGGAAAAGCCAATACTATTAAAAGGGGATGAGGTGTTGCTTAATGAGTTTCTTGCTCAAAATGCTTAGTGATATGCTCCAAAACCCTCAACCACTTTCTCACATCCACATATGTCCCAAACCAAAAGTCAAACTCGGCCCCACCAAAACTTTCAATCCGGCGCCACCGAGTTCATTTGACATAGCCATTGCCACAAAACCCTAGTCACTTTGGTCTCACCGATAGGGATCTCGGTCTCACCGAGATGGGATTGCAAACTCTCTATTTCCCTTCGTAACGTTTCGGTCTAACCGAGATGAGCGATCGGTCCCACCGAGTTCGCAATGCAAACTCTCTGTTTCCCCTTCGTAACGTTTCGGTCAAACCGAAATGAGCAAATCGGTCCCACCGAGTTTGCCTGACCAACTCTCCGGTTAGCTTATTACCAAAATCGGTCCCACCGAGTTTGTGTAATCAGTCTCACCAAGATTATGTTATGCCCTAACCCTAATGAAATCGGTCCCACAGAGTCGACATGTCGGTCCCACCAAAATACCTAATGGTCACATTATGAACTATATCGGTCTGACCGAGTTTTCTGATTCGGTCCCACCAAGTTTGGTAAATTGTGTGTAACGGTTAGATTTTGTGTGGAGGCTATATGTACCCCTCCACCCACTCTTCATTCGTGGAGAGAGCCATCAGAAAATGCCTACACTTCCAACATACATTTTCTGAGAGAGAACCACCTACACTTGTCTTGAGGTCAAGATATTCCATTCCAACCACATAAATCTTGATCTCTAGCCTTCACCAAGTTGCTTTCCACTCAAATCATCTTTCCACCAAATCCAATCCTATGAGAGAGAGTTGAGTGTTGGGGAGACTATCATTTGAAGCACAAGAGCAATGCGTTCATGATCAACACACCGTCTATTACCTTTTGGAGAGTGGTGTCTCCTAGATTGGTTAGGTGTCACTTGGGAGCCTTCGTTAAGATTGTGGAGTTGAACCAAGGAGTTTGTACGGGCAAGGAGATCGCCTACTTCATGAAGATCTAACCTAGTGAGGAAAATCCTTCGTGGGCGACGGCCATGGTGGGATAGACAAGGTTGCTTCTTCGTGGGTGGAGCCCTCCGTGGACTCGCGCAACCGTTACCCTTCGTGGGTTGAAGTCTCCATCAACGTGGATGTACGACAGCACCACCTATCAGAACCACGGATAAAAAATCTCCGTGTCTACATTGCGTTTGCTCCCTCAAACTCCTCCCTTTACCTTCATATGCAATTGTTTTACATTCCGCTGCTATAATCTTAGAATTGCATGTGTAGGTTGATTGCTTGACTTGTGCAAAGTTGCTAAAATCTGCCAAAACTTAAAATTGGGAAAAGGCTAGGATTTTATTTGGTCAAGTAGTCTAATCACCCCCCCCCTCTAGACATACTTTCGATCCTACAGCCGCACACTTGAGGGGTATACATCTTTAAATGTACACACCCCACCATAACTGGGGGCTTCTCTCAATAGAAGCGTATTATTATTTTGAGCATAGAGCTCACCATATATATGTGTCGTTTGCTCATATACGTCCTTTCTTCGCCATTATATGAAACTCTATGACTTAAGTTTTTGCCAACCTTGGTTGCCTGGCTCCTGTGCTTATGCCCTACATTCCCGCTTGTTTGGCTAGGGCATAAAGTGAGCACCTCTGCGATTGTTACAACCGGGTCATCCGGACATGTACCTCAGACGGGTGAAGCCGAAAGCTAGCGTTCTTAAGAGAATAATTGGTCGGCGGACAAACGACGAACGGCCTTCGTGGCAATATATAAAGTCTCAAAATATAAAGCCTCCTGTGATTTTTAGCATCACAACAGAGGCATGCATAAACAACGCATGCTGACCCAGGGAGAGGAAACCTTAAAGGAACTATTCTCTATGGAAGATGTTTCTTACGTTAAAAAGTAATATAACGTAAGTTCCTGAATATAGTTTGTCTGTTCAAGCAACTATGACCGGATAGCCTGGTTTCCGAACATACTCGGTGTTTACCACAGGTATGGTATTCAGAAACACTCCATCCCTTGGGTTTCGGAGGTCGAAGCGGAAGGTCTGCCATGACAATCTTTTACAATTCGGCCGGAGATAAGTTTGATGATAAAGTGTATTGTTACATGGAATCACACGCCTACGCATTATCTATACCATCTATTAGGCTGTCTAGTTTACAGTCCTGTTTTGAAATTTGGCGGCTGTCTTTACTTACTCGTTGAAAGTGCAACTATCCCTAGGTGGTTTTGGCAATTCATAACAACATATAGCTCATTGAGCTAATGCTATTCCAAGACTATTATTTCAGGAAAGCTCAATGAATGGCATGGCATGGATGATGAAAGTGGATCCCTCAAAATACTAAGGACAAAGGATTGGCTCAAGCTCAAAAGCTCAAGACTCTTCATTTTACATTTTAAGTGATCCAAGATCACATTGAGTCTATAGGAAAAGCCAATACTATCAAGAAGGGATGAGGTGTTGCTTAATGAGCCTTTTGCTTCATGTGCTTAGTGATATGCTCCAAAACCTCAACTACTTTCCCACATCCACAAATGACCTAAACCTAAAGCCAAAATCGGTCTCACCGATTCTTTCTATCCGGCGCCACCGATTCCAAAAGTCATAGCTACTGCCACAAACCCTAAGCAAATTGTCTTAACGATAGGGATCTCGGTCTCACTGAGATGGGGTTGCAATCTCTCTTTTTCCCTTCATAACGTTTCGGTCTAACCGAAGTGAGCGATCGGTCCCACCTAGATTGCAATGTAAACTCGCTGTTTCCTTTTTTGTAACATTTCGTCTCACCGAAAAGAGCAAATCGGTCCCACCGAGTTTACCTGACCAACTCTCTGGTTAGCTAATTACCAAAATCGGTCTCACCGAGTTTGTGTAATCGGTCTCACCGAGATTACGTTATGCCCTAACCCTAACCGTATCGGTCTCACCGAGATGCATGTCAGTCCCACCGAAAATCACTAACGGTCACTAGGTTTACTAAATTGGTCCGACCGAGTTTAACGATTCGGTCCCATCGAGTTTGATAGATTGTGTGTAACGGTTAGATTTTGTGTGGAGGCTATATATACCTCTTCACCTCCTCTTCATTCGTGGAGAGAGCCATCAGAACGAACCTACACTTCCAACTTACCATTTCTGAGAGAGAACCACCTACTCATGTGTTGAGGCCAAGATATTCCATTCCTACCATATGAATCTTGATCTCTAGCCTTTCCCAAGTTGCTTTCCACTCAAACCCTCTTTCCACCAGATCCAAATCCTATGAGCGAGAGTTTAGTGTTGGGGAGACTATCATTTGAAGCAGAAGAGAAAGGAGTTCATCATCAACACACCATTTGTTACTTCTCGGAGAGTGGTGTCCCCTAGATTGGCTAGGTGTCACTTGGGAGCCTCCGACAAGATTGTGGAGTTGAACCAAGGAGTTTGTAAGGGCAAGGAGATCGCCTACTTCGTGAATATCTACCGCTAGTGAGGCAAGTCCTTCGTGGGCGACGACCATGGTGGGATAGACAAGGTTGCTTCTTCGTGGACCCTTCGTGGGTGGAGCCCTCCGTGGACTCGCGCAACCATTACCCTTCGTGGATTGAAGTCTCCATCAACGTGGAGGTACGATAGCACCACCTATCAGAACCACGCCAAAAACATCAGTGTCTCCAATTGCATTTGAATCCTCCAAACCCTTCCCCTTACTTTCTTGCAAGTTGCATGCTTTAATTTCCGCTGCCTATATACTCTTTGCATGCTTGCTTGAATTGTGTGATGATTGCTTGACTTGTTCTAAAATAGCTAAAATCTGCCAAACTATAAAATTGGGAAAAGGTAAAGTTTTTTATTGGTCAAGTAGTCTAATCACCCCCCCCCTCTAGACATACTTCAAGGTCCTACAAGTGGTATCAGAGCTTTGGTCTCCATTTGCTTTGATTTCCATAGCTTTTGGTGGTCATAGACTTGGTTTCACAACCTAGGAGAGTATGGCGTCTAGCGAGGGAAATTATCACCGTAGAGGTCCTTACTTTGATAGTACTAATTTTGCTAGTTGGAAGCATAAGATGAAAATGCATATTCTTGGACATAACCCCGCCGTTTGGGCAATTATTTGTATTGGCTTGCAAGGTGTATTCTTCGATGGGAGAGAACCGAACCGTGAAGCTAATGCGGAAGAATTGAAGATGCTACAATACAACGCTCAAGCATGTGACATCATCTTCAACGGATTGTGCCCCGAAGAATTCAACAAAATCAGCCGTCTTGAGAATGCAAAGGAAATATGGTATACTTTGATTGATATGCACGAAGGTACCGAATCCGTCAAGGAATCCAAGTTGGATGTGCTCCAAAGTCAGCTTGACAAGTTCAAAATGAAGGATGGTGAAGGTGTCGCTGAAATGTACTCTAGGCTTGCTCTTATCACAAATGAGATTGCCGGCTTAGGGAGTGAAGAGATGACCGACAAATTCATCATCAAGAAAATCCTAAGAGCATTGGATGGAAAGTATGATACCATGTGCACATTGATCCAAATGATGCCAAACTACAAAGATCTCAAGCCAACGGAAGTCATTGGAAGGATTGTTTCTCATGAGATGTCACTCAAGGATAAGGAGGAACTTCACAACAAGTCAAGTGGTGCCTACAAAGCCTCAAGTGAAGCCCCCACATCATCAAGTGAGAAACCAACCTTCAATGAAGAATTGAGCTTAATGGTGAAGAACTTCAACAAATTATACAAAAGTAGAAGCAAAGAAAGAAGCTCCAAGTCAAGGTCTTACAATGACAAGAGATCTTCTAGTCAAGAGCGCAATTGTTATAATTGTGGGAAGCCCGGACACTACTCCAATGAGTGTACGGCACCCTACAAAAGAAGAGAAGATTCTCCAAAAAGAGGAAGCAAAAGAGAAGAATCACCACCAAGAGAGAGGAGGAGTAGAGATGATCGTTATGAACGAAGACCCTCACGGAGAAGCAATGATTCGGAAATAAAGGACAAGTCATCAAGGAGCTACACAAAACGAAGACATCAAGCTCATGTTGGTGAATGGGTATCCGGCTCCGACTCCGACCATCACTCCGAGAGAAGCTATCACTCCGACTCCGAATATACTCAAGATGAAGGTGTTGCCGGTCCAGCACTTGTGTCAACCAACTCCTACAACATATTTGACTCACCAAATGAAGGAATTGGAAGATGCTTCATGGCCAAAGGTCCAAAGGTAACACATCCCGAGTATGTTGATTTTAATAGTGATGAAGATGACTTGCTAGGTGATGATGATTTACTTGTTGACAACTCTAGTGATGAGTACTATGATGAAACTTCAATTAATCATGCTAATCAAACGAATGACAATGATAAGGAGAAAATTGATCTTCTAACTAAAGAACTAAACACTCTTAAGTTGGCTCATGAAACTATCTTCGAAGATCATCGAGAACTTTTAAGGGCTCACGAGAAGTTACGCTTTGAAAAGCTCAATCTTGAGCAAGAGCATGAGTTCTTAAAGGCAATCAATGATGATCTCCGCAAGAAAAGTTCTTCTTACATTGCCAAGTGTTTACTCTTCTCTACTTACATGCCTCAAGTCAAGTCTAGTAACAAGTACAAGAAAGATATTTCCTCTAGTAGTAACAATACTAATGTCAAATCCAATGTTGTTGCTTCTAGTAGTACTCTTGATTCCACTAATGATTCTCTTAGCCAAGTTACACTTGAGGAAGAAAATAGTTTATTGAAGGGAATTATAGAGAAAGGTGTTTACAAGAGCCTTGCCGGGAGTAAGCAATTCGAGGAAATTGTACGCAAGAAAGGAAGGCACCGGAAGAATCAAGGTGTTGGTTTTGAACGAAAGTTCAACGCCAATGGAGTTGAGTGGGAAGAAGATCAATACCCCAAGACAAAGTTTGTTCCTCAACACGAAAGTATGATCCTACTTCCTTCAAGGGGACACAAGCTCAAGATGATCTTCCACCACAAGACCACAAGAACAAAGGCAAGGACAAGCTTCCAGAAGAGATTGATGCATTTGAAGAAGCACCTAAAGCCTCGTTCGAGTGGGTCCCCAAGACTACGTCAAGTTATACTTCATCAAGTACAACTACAACTCCAAGGATTCCCATCAATATGATGTGGATCCCGAAGAAGAAGAACTAGAGAGTTCTTGAGGGTGACTCTGCCAACACTCTTCACTCATATCATTTTGGCAAGAACAAGTGCAATCAACTTTCACATCTTGCACTAGTTCAAGGAGTCACAAACCCTCATGTTGGTAAGGCAAGGGACAAGGTAACCTAATGTTTTCATGGACATCATCTTGTGTGTGTGCATCACTCTATGTCTATGGATATTCTTGTTTGTTCCTTGTGGGACTAACCCATGTAGGCAAGTTGAAAGTGCAACTCACTCCAAAGGATTGCTCCAAATGATCTACATCAACATTGAGCATCTACATCTTGAACACCTACATGAAGTCATCATCGACAAACCCAAGGTTAGTTCATCCCTCTAAGGGGGGATCTCACATCTAGGGGGAGCTTAACTCTAAGACTTGAGTCAAAGCAACTCTAATGGTGTGAACACATAAATGCATTATGTAAAAGTGGTAACCCCACTTGAGCTTAAACGATGAGTATGACCTATGATCAAATGTGCTCATTTGACTCCTAAGTCAATATACTCATATATAGATGACCTAGTCATCGCCAATTGCTTGATAGATGCTAGAATTGGTTGTGCATGCTTTGCCACATATTTCAATTGCCATCTTATTGTGTGAGCATGTTGGTGCATATTTTACTCATTCAAGGACATCCACTTGTTTTTTTGTTTGTTTGGTTTCTTTTCTTTGTGCCAAGTGGATGGACAAGAATGCCTAAGAACCTTCTTTAGCTATCTATGCTTTTCTCGTCTCAAACTCTATTCATCCTACATCACAAAATTTGATCAAGTCAGATTTGAACCACTCTATGTGAGGAGCACTCTGAGTCCCCGATTCGTCATAGACTTAAACTTCCAAAACCTCTTAATGATTCTCGGTCCGACCGATCCTTCCATTTCGGTCCTACCGAGATCATCAAGTTGATCTGAGTTTTCAATCTCGGTGCAACCGATTTGAACTTTCGGTCTCACCGATTTGTCAGAATCGAACACGCTTATGCATCCGGTGCCACCGAGTTGTTCCACTCGGTCACACCGATGTGGTCGGGCTATATATATACACGGGCAAAATTTTGAAATTTCTCCAAACCCTTCGCCACGCAACAGCTCGCTCGCCATCGTGGTCTCCGGATCGTCTCCTCGTTGCCAGCAGCCTCCTGTCGCTGGTCTTCGCCGCCGTCAACGGATTTCGTCCCCGCCGTTGCCGCCGTAGCAAGTCCACCGCAAGTTAGGGTATGGACTTAAACTTTGTGCTATCCACGTCTGATTCCTGGCACATTGTTTTCATATTGAATCTTGCCACGATTGAAACTCATCTATCCAGCCAAAGTAGTTCATAGATTAGATGTGATTCAAATTTTTAGGTTTAGGTTTCCGCCAAAACCATCTCGGACCCACCGAGTTGAAAAACTCGGTCTCACCGATTTGGCTTATGCCATTGCACTAGTGACTCTCGGTCTGACCGAGAATTACTAATCGTGCAACCGATTTGAGGATTCTGTGAAACCCTAGCAGTCTCGGTACCACCGAACTGAAACTCGGTCCAACTGAGATCATCAGTTTACTTTCCAAAAACTGCTTCGGTATCACCGAGTTTGAAAATTGGTGGATCCGAAATGCTTTCTGTGGAAAACTAAAACTAAACTTTTGAGTCATTCTTTTGCAAAAACCTCTGCATTTTGTGATGCTCATCTTTTCTATCTCATCTATAACTCTTCACAGGGTCAGCAGTCAGCCTTTGCAGTATGTCTGATCAAAGTGATAGCCAGAACATGTCAGAAGAGCAGATGAACTTGAGTGAGGGCACTAGTCCCTCAACTTCAGATGAAGGGAGCAGAAGTACTCCTAGGAATTTGCTTAAGGCTGCAATAAGGCAAAGGAGGAAAAGAACTTCTGATTCAGAGGATGAAGATTACAAAGCTGATGAAGATGAGGCTACTTCCAAGAAAGAAGTGCTCAAGAAGGAAAGGGTCATGAAGACCAAAAGGCCTGCAGGAAGACAACCAATGTCCAAGGCTAGAACATCAACTCAACTGCCTGAAAATCCTGATCCCAAAGAGCCAGCTGTTGAGAGCAAGAAGAGGAAGGAAAGGGTCAAGAAGACCACAGCCAGAGTTGTTGGGCAAGCTTCCATGATGGAAGAGGAAGAGCCTGCTGCACCAGCATCAAAGGCACCAAAGCTTATGGGTGATGCTATTAGATCAGGGGCCGCAACATCTAAGCCCAAGGAAGCACCCAAAGCTGCCCAAGGCCAAGTCTGCACCAAAGAGGAATACTAGGAGTATTCCAGTGCCGAGAAGAACAAGGCCCCAAATGCTCGATGTTGCCGAGGAGGAAGATGAAGAAGGACAGATTCTGAGGAAGCTCAAGCCAAAGATACCAGACCACAATGATGCCCATCCTGTGGCTGAGGACATGAGAATCAGGAAGGACTCAGGATTGAGGAAATGGAGGTTGACAGATCCATATGCCACAAGGAGAAGAACTGTTGTTGATTACAGGTTCCATACAAAGGAACATCACGACTTCTATGAGACAATCTTGTTGGACAAGAAGCCCATTGTTTGTGACATGAGGTGGGTCGACTGGACCTACATGAAGGAGAATGAAGAGCACTATCCTGGAGTGCAAGACAACTTTACTGCTTGTGGAGTTGCAGATTTTGTTGGGCAAAAGCTCACAAATTGGAATGATGAACTTATCATGCAATTCTACTCCACAACACATTTTTACCCAGATGGAAGAATTGTTTGGATGTCTAAAGGTACAAGGTACCAGTCAACTGTTGAAGAGTGGGCAAAGCTGATAAATGCCCCAGAGGAGAATGATGACGATCTGGACATTTATGCTAAGAAGAAAATGGATCACAATTCCATGCCACACATGTACAAGGAAATTCCAGACAAGGCACTAGGAACTCACAAGTTTGGATCAGTTCACTTTCTGCTGTCAGGGTTGCCAACCATAAATTGGATTCCAAGGCACACTTTGTTGCCCAAGTCTGGTGACCATAACATGATCAGAGGGCATGCCATCAACATGTTGCATGTGTTTGATGTGCCACAAAGTTCAAAGTCATGAGCCACGATCATTGAGACTATCAAGAGTACTGCAGTAGATCAGAAGAGGAGCTGTGGATATGCACCTCAGATTCAAGAATTGATAAACTCAAAGATGGGCACAGGAAAATATCAGTTGGATAAGGAACACTTTCCACTTTATCCATACTTTGAGGACAATGAGGTTGTCATGAATGAGAATAATCCATCATCAGTACAAGCTCAGGCGAAGAAGGAGAAGGCAAAGAGGGAGAAGGCTGCCAAGATGCCAACTCAAGAGGAGGCATCTGAGTATTTCTTGAAGAACAAGCAGGAGAAGCTTGGTTACTTGATAGCATCAACCCTGAGGATTGAGAAGGGATTGGCCACCCTCACTCAAAATCAGGAGAGCTTGGAGAGAATCATAGAACAAAAGTTCTATAATTTTAGATGTAAAAGTAACTAAGATTCAGACTGCAGTGGAGGAACTACAGGATGACATGCAGGAGAGGAAGGGCAAGACTACCACAAATGTGTTTGCCAGAGTGCCTAGAGCCCAGAGGTCATCAGCTGTGCCAGTTTCTGACACAAGAGCAACTTCGTCTGCACCAGCTACAGCCTTAGTGCCACCAGCTCCAGCATCTACATCAGCTCCAGCACCTGCATCAGCTCCAGCTCCATCTACATCAACTGAAGTCTTCGTCCAAGGAGCCATCTCTACACCACCACCAGAAGATCAAGCCTGAGAGTTGATCTAGCACTATGCATTTTCTATGAACTTTTTGGTAACTTGTTGCCAAAGGGGGAGAAAAATGTATAGATCATAGGCTTCGAGAGAGAGTGTGTTGCTTTTGTTCTCTCTTGCTTTATTTGGTGGTTTTTCAAACTTTGTTTGCTTTTGGTTGAGATACTATGCTTGTGAGACATTGATGATCATGTGTTTGATCATAAGCTACACTTATGCATGCTTGATATTATCCTATCTATCTTATGTGATCACTCACTATGCTTGGTGATGAGTGCATGTATTCATTGTTTATTATTTTGAGCGCTCCACCAAGATGTATGTGACATGGAAGAGTAACCCATGAGCCTAATTCATTGTGCATTTGCAGTCCAAAGCAAATCTAAAACTATGCACAAATTTAGGGGGACCTCTTGCTTATCACATACTTCTCAAAGCGACGATGTTATTTAAATTTTATTATCATTTGTCGAAGCTTTGATCTATATGTTGTCATCAATTACCAAAAAAGGGGAGATTGAAAGTGCAACTATCCCTAGGTGGTTTTGGTAATTCATAACAACACATAGCTCATTGAGCTAATGCTATTCCAAGACTATTATTTCAGGAAAGCTCAATGAATGGCATGGCATGGATGATGAAAGTGGATCCCTCAAAATACTAAGGACAAAGGATTGGCTCAAGCTCAAAAGCTCAAGACTCTTCATTTTACATTTTAAGTGATCCAAGATCACATTGAGTCTATAGAAAAAGCCAATACTATCAAGAAGGGATGAGGTGTTGCTTAATGAGCCTTTTTCTTCATGTGCTTAGTGATATGCTCCAAAACCCTCAACTACTTTCCCACATCCACAAATGACCTAAACCTAAAGCCAAAATCGGTCTCACCGATTCTTTCTATCCGGCGCCACCGATTCCAAAAGTCATAGCCACTGCCACAAACCCTAAGCAAATCGGTCTTACCGATAGGGATCTCGGTCTCACCGAGATGGGGTTGCAATCTCTCTGTTTCCCTTCGTAACGTTTCGGTCTAACCGAAGTGAGCGATCGGTCCCACCGAGATTGCAATGTAAACTCTCTGTTTCCTTTTTGTAACATTTCGGTCTCACCGAAAAGAGCAAATCGGTCCCACCGAGTTTACGACCAACTCTCCGTTAGCTAATTACCAAAATTGGTCTCACCGAGTTTGTGTATGTCGGTCTCACCGAGATTACGTTATGCCCTAACCCTAACCGTATCGGTCTCACCGAGATGCATGTCAGTCCCACCGAAAATCACTAACGGTCACTAGGTTTACTAAATCGGTCCGACCGAGTTTAACGATTCGGTCCCACCGAGTTTGGTAGATTGTGGGTAACGGTTAGATTTTGTGTGGAGGCTATATATACCCCTCCACCTCCTCTTCATTCGTGGAGAGAGCCATCAGAACGAACCTACAGTTCCAATTTACCATTTCTGAGAGAGAACCACCTACTCATGTGTTGAGGCCAAGATATTCCATTCCTACCATATGAATCTTGATCTCTAGCCTTTCCCAAGTTGCTTTCCACTCAAACCCTCTTTCCACCAGATCCAAATCCTATGAGAGAGAGTTGAGTGTTGGGGAGACTATCATTTGAAGCAGAAGAGCAAGGAGTTCATCATCAACACACCATTTGTTACTTCTTGGAGAGTGGTGTCTCCTAGATTGGCTAGGTGTCACTTGGGAGCCTCTGACAAGATTGTGAAGTTGAACCAAGGAGTTTGTAAGGGCAATGAGATCGCCTACTTCGTGAAGATCTACCGCTAGTGAGGCAAGTCCTTCGTGGACGACGGCCATGGTGGGATAGACAAGGTTGCTTCTTCGTGGACCCTTCGTGGGTGGAGCCCTTCGTGGACTTGCGCAACCGTTACCCTTCGTGGGTTGAAGTCTCCATCAACGTGGAGGTACGATAGCACCACCTATCGGAACCACGCCAAAAACATCCGTGTCTCCAATTGCGTTTGAGTCCTCCAAACCCTTCCCCTTACTTTCTTGCAAGTTGCATGCTTTAATTTCCGCTGCCTATATACTCTTTGCATGCTTGCTTGAATTGTGTGATGATTGCTTGACTTGTCCTAAAATAGCTAAAATCTGCCAAACTATAAAATTGGGAAAAGCTTAAGTTTTTTATTGGTCAAGTAGTCTAATCACCCCCCTCTAGACATACTTCAAGGTCCTACTGTCGTACACCAAGCTAACCGGAATTTCTTGTCCGTATGGTCCCCGAGGTCCGACCCGGGCCTTATGATTCGGATCAAGTCCGGTATACCGCGTTTTCACCATGGCCCAGGCTTCTCGTGCACCTTCTCGACATGCTGATGCCTTCCATAGCTCAAAGCGAAGATGAGCTCCCTTGAATAAATTCACGAGTGCCATAATTTCAGGAGGAGAATCGGATGGCCATAAATCCTTAGCCATGTTCCTCATTGCATTCCAAGATCGCTCATGCACTTTGGACAGCTCTTGCAGTAAGTCGCCTTGAAATCCGGACACTTCTCCCTCGGGCCGCCCAGTTAACAAACCTACAGGAACAAATCTCGTAAAACTTTCCATTAGGGCACCATATGAAAGTTAGGTTCGAGGACATACTAAATATGCCACCTTTCAGCTTCCTGTTCTCCTTCAAGGCATCCGACAGCTGGGCTCTTACGTCATTTAGCTCTTCGGATTGCTTGATGTTTGCAGCCTGTAGTTTGTTCTTCTCATTAATGGTCCGTGTTTATACACGTTGACCAGCGGCTTCTTGCCCTTCGGCATGTTGTTTGTCCGCCTGAGCAGCCTTTAGCCTCTCCTCCAACTGATCTGCCGATCCCGCTGCTGTAAACAAAACAATGCATATTTAAAAATCATTGTTGGCGCAGAATCGTATTTTCCGGACACTGTTGTGCTTACCATCTGGTGCCTTCTTGGATTTCTTTAAATTTTCCAGTTCGGCGGTGGCAATAGTTAGCTTGGTCCGACATTCTTGAAGATCCTTGGAAAACATGTTATTTTTCTCCATGAGTACCTGATGATATAACGACCCTTAAATGAGTTGGGCCAACTACTTCAAGTCTCGGGGGCTACTAGCACATGATTATTGAATCTACACAAAGTTTTTACCCGCATATGCTTTGAAAGCTGGTGAGTGGCTCCGACAAGTCCATCCCAAGAAGCTCGGATATATGTATCGGATGAGCTGAGGGCATTGAACGCCTCTTCGGTGAAACTTGGGTCGCGAATGGCCTCTTTCCGCCGCCGATGATTCATCGTGCTCTCTACTTCAGAATTGGTGACAGATACATTATCTGAATCCTCTTGGAGATGACAATCCGACATTGTGCCTGTATCAACCCTAGTCCTTGTGGCAGGGTCTGGGGCCGAATTGGTCGATGTATGGCCGGCGAGGTCCCCGGATACGGTCCGGCGTATGCTCTTCCTAAAAAATGGCCCAGCGGAAAACGTCGCAATTCATTCTATCCGCCGAGTGCATGTTAAAAACTATACCTCTTTGGTGAAGGCGGGGGCCCGGTAGTATCACCGCTTGCCCTTCTTTTTAAAGACTCACCCTACGCGGGCGTAGCCTTCTTAGAGGACGCCTCTGATACAGCTCGGCGAGACGAGCGCCGCCCCTTCGGAGCATGAGACAGTGCGGCGGGTGAGGCGCAATGGGAAAACTCTTTTGAAGGAGACATCTCCCGGAAGGCCGGGGTAATCGGCTATAATGGCCACTTCCGTGCCGTCGTAGATCGCCTTATAAAAGACCCCCTCCTTAAGTTCTATAAATATATCCGGATCTTCCTCATATCCAGGATCCAGGTCTCGAACATGGTCCTCTGGCTGCGGAGCGGGGCTGTATACCCCCCCCCCCCCTCGACGACCTTTCTCCACTCCTACTAAAAGTAGCCGGATTAAATTCAGCTAGCATAACTCAGGAACGAGATTGAGTGAGGCCAATAATAAAAAACTCACCTAGTCGATGGGGCTATACATGGAAAAACCTTCCCGACATTTCAAGCGAGTGAAGTCTTCCTTCTCCCCTTTGTAAAGGTCAGCTAAGATGGTGGCCAGGGCGGCAAAATTGTCTGGACCCTTGCGTAGCCAACGGAATGCATCATCCTGCCCGTTGTAATTCCACATAGCAAAGCCTCTAGATTGGAGCGGTTGAACACATCATGTTATTGAAATCGCCATTACCTCGATTATAGACAGCCCAGAGTTGGCAATTACTCTGATCTTGCTTGCTAGCCTCTTAACCTCCGCACTATCTTCTTCCTCGAGTCTTCGGGGATGCCAGCTGCACTACACCACAACACTTGATTGGGGGCAGTTAACTGCCGGGAGAAATATCAGAACTGGGGCAAACCATCTGCCGGGGATCGTGTTACTGCCGGCAGAAGTACTTAAAGGCGGACAAACTGCCGGGAGAAATACATACAAGAAGGCATGCACACTGCTGACACTAATTAAGGTCACCCTATCTGCCGGCACAACGAAACCCTGGCCCGTAGTCTGCCGGGAGGCCCATAGCAGGAGACCTAAAGTTATTGGGACAAGCGCGCGAAGAAGCCCAAACTTTTCGCACCAAAAGAAATATAGCCGCCGGCCCGACCAGTTTCCCTCAAACCGAACCCTCCTCCCCAACCAACGCCGCCGCCGCCATGACCAAGCCATCCACCGCCGAGCCCCTCTGCCCACGACGGTGACTTACGCCACCGACTCCCTCCGCGCACGACGGCGACTTCCACCATCGACTCCCTCCGCCACAGGTTTCTACCATCCTCGTCCTCGCCAAGGTCGACGCCGAGCGCCACCAGTTCCCCGCACCTACTGCCGCTCCTCTGCTCCTTGGTCCCCGCACGAGCTCACGCGCAGCACGCACGCGCCACTCCCCCATGGCGTCGTTGCCGCGGCCTATCCCCAGCGTCGCCCCTGCTGCTGGCCCTCCTCGGCCGAGCGCATCACAGCTGGTCCGCCGGCCGACCTCCGTCCACCTCTGCGCCCATGGATGGCCTCCACCCCCCGACTCTGGTCATTGACGCCTCGCCTAGCCTGCGCCATGGCCCATGGCCGCTGCACCGCCACCGCGTCGGAGATTCGTCGTCCTTGCCCTAGGTTGCTCCAGGAGCTCGAGGCCAGCATTGCCCTAGATCGGCTAGCTCCCAAGCCTCCTCCACCGCCTGTTGCTGCTTTGCTCCTCCAGCGGCTGCAGCAAGAGCCATTTACTGCTGTTGGCGCTCTCCACTGACTACGAGTCAGAAAAATCAATCGCAAGGTAAGCCTCTCATGATGCATTCTTTTTTTTGGCAGCATGATGTATGTATGGATTGTATGAACCAGAAAAAACATTTGAATTGGATTGATGTATGTCTAGGAGCTTGGGGTCATCTCTCATGATGCATTCTTTTTTTGGCAGCATGATGTATGTATGGATTGTATGAACCAGAAAAAACATTTGAATTGGATTGATGTATGTCCAGGAGCTTGGGGTCATCTCTCATGCAATGCACTCTATTTGATTTGGTTTTGATGTATGACTGTATGACAGATTGACCCTCTCAAGTCCCACTTATGCATTTTTTAATTATAGATCAAATTAACGAATACATTCAGTTTCTTTTGGATGATGCACCTAAATACAGTCAAGTGTGTAGTGATTATAAATTTTGGATACTTAGGCTGGTCACAATGGGCAGGAACATAAACTAGTAACCTACATAGTTTCCTAGACTATGTTACTACCTCCATAGTGGGTAGGAACATGTATGTAGTGTCATGCAGCGATGTATTTATTAGGATATAGACTCATTGTTTCTTGGAGTGTGTGATGTTCCGGTAACTTAGCTAGTTACCACAAGCACCTCTCTCTTCATTAAATATGTGCCACATAAGCAAACTTGTATTGGAGTATGTGATGTTACTCCTAAGTTCCTGCTCATTGTGACCAGCCTTATCCATTGCAGCGAATGCCTGAATTTTGTGTTAGTCATGCATGGGAGTGTGAATCTGTAACGGGATTTTTTTGCTTCATCTAATCTTTTCAATGCACAACGTACAGGTGAGGCTAGAACTAATGGGAATAATAGCTAAAAATGCAACAAACATATCTGGAAATGAAGCAGGGAAGATATAAGAGAAGTCGTTGAAGTAGAGAAGCGGCATACCGTGAAGGGCATGAGCTGTTGCGCGAGGAGTTCATAGAGCCACTGCATGGTTTTTCTTCTGAGGTATATATGTTGTAAGCTTGCTGTTTCTAAGAGATGGGCCTTCTCATTGGCTTTACTTTGTGTTGCTTCTGTAGATAGTCTTAGATATGTCGTATGTTGGAGGAAGGCTCATGCTAGTGGGCATGGCTGGCTCTGAGAAAAGCTGCAGGACAAATTGGACATGAAGCCAAATCTGAGCTGTGCATTTTTACGGAACATTATAGTTGAATGTTTTTTGAGTTTCTCTTTGAAAAAATGATTGGCATTTTTTGCAGCTAAGCTAACTAATGAGAAGCAAATTGCAAATTCAGTTAATATTTATTTTGCACATCTGCTTCATAACACTGGTTAGTCTTGCACAGACGTGAAGAATTAATCAAGGGAACATGACACTGTTGCAGGTAGTTGAGTGGATTGCCAACAGTGAACCACATGTTCCATTCTCGGACACCAAGCTCACAATGTTATTTCGGGTACGTGATAACCACAATACCACATGTCGTTTCTATACATCTTCCTCTTATCAGTACTTAGCTCAAAGCTTATGTCTCTTCAATGGAATTTCAGCAATGTGCTACTCTATTAATGAATACTCCCTCCGTTTGGAAATACTTGTCCTAGAATAGTTGTATTTCTAGGACAAGTATTTCCGGACGTAGGTAGTATTTATTTTTTCTGAGACATGTTGGCATTTTTTTGCCTTATGAGCCATATATAAAAAAACCTTTATACTCAGATGTATTGTAGGATTACAAATTAAAAGTTAGTAAAGCATGAACACTAATAGTCAGTGTAGTTTCTGTTCCTTTGCAGATTGTACATACCTTTTTTTACTTACACTACAGAATAACAATGTATAACTAAAGTGTTAACTTGGATTTATTGTGTCCTTTAAATTTCATTTAAGTTCTTGAAAGCTATTCTTGAAACATATGTCCAGAGCTATCATATTTACTCCATTTACTCTCTTTTTTAACACTTCTGTGAATGATGATTGGAGCCTTATGCATGGATACGTAATGATCTCATCAGATATATGCTTCAGGCTTGATTTTGCTGTAGGTTTACTACAGAGGTAACTAGCTAATTGCGTTCATATTCCATCCAGTATCCTAATTGTTTTGTATGTTCATTCTGATATTCTACAGGTTCCTGGAAGATTCACAAGTTGCTGGAGCTTTGGAAGATCCACAAGTTGCTGGAGCTTTGGAAGACCTACAAGTTGATGGAGTGTTAATCAATATGTAATATGCCTTGTTTGTTTGTTGGACCTGGGATATTGCCAGCTTATTCTACTAATTTTGGTCGTTCTTTTTTTTGGCACATAAGTCATTGTATGCCTGTTTTGTATGTGAGGCACAATTTCTCCATAACTTATGTAAATTTTCTTGTGTGGTACAATGTGCTTATATATGTTTGTCTCATGTATAAATATAGAAAAAAATGAATTTTGTCTATTCAAGTTTATTGAATAAAGTTTAGGTTCTGTATAAAGGTAGGAACATATTGTGATCGGATATTAAATAGGGCAGATGTTGCCTAGAATGGCCTAGAACAAAACATGACGGCATACTATCTGCCGGGTAAACTTGTTTGTGCCGGCAGTTTAGTTGCCGACAAGTTCATCCTTCGGGGGAGGGAAACTGCCAGGAATAGTTATCTGCCGGGAGAAGTTATTGCCGGCATCCGTTCTCGTGGCAGTTCTATCTGCCGGGAGAAATCCTCTCCCGGTAGTTTACCAGCCCCCTCAAGTGCTTTCTCCAGCAGTTTTATTGCCCCCGCGTTGGTGTTGTGGTGTAGTGCTGGTGCGCTTCTTTAAAGGAGCACTAGAGAATTCGGGGAGACCGCGCCGGATTGGGTCCGGAAGAACGACATCTTCAATATAAAACCATTCCGAGGGCCACTCTTCAGATGCCTTCTTCGGAGTGCCGGACAGGTATCCTGTCCCGTCTATGCGCCATACTTCGGTGCTGCCCACCTCGAATATAGATCCCTTTTGGGAGAGGGGAATGAGGCAGAAAAATTTCTGCCATAGCTCGAAATGAGCCTCACAGCCCAGAAACAGCTCGCAAAGAGCAACGAAGCCCGCGATGTGCAGGATGGAGCCTGGCGTCAGATTGTGCAGTTGGAGGCCGTAATACTCTAGGAGACCTCTGAGGAAAGGGTGGATAGGAAATCCTACGCCTCTCCAAAGGAAGGAAACGATGCACACCCGCTCCTCTTTAGAAGGATTGGGGAAATTCTCCGCAGGGCTTCACCTTTGAGGGAAGTTAATCCAGCCCGAACGGAGACTAGATCCGCGGGAGGAAGATATCCATGCATCTGAAGTTTATTCAAATGGGCGCGGGATACCGAGCAGCTTTCCCAGTCGCCTTTTTGAAGGCCGTGGGGGCGTGAGGAAGAGCTAGGAGCGTCGGCCATGTCTGGAAAATTTCCTATCGCGGGTTCTAAGGATTTCTGCATGGTGTGGAATGGCATCTGAGATCTAATCTCCTTAAATAGACGCCTTCCCTGCGTGGTCGAGGGGTTATTTGTAAAAAAACACCTAGACCGTTTGCATTCATTTGACACCTGGAAGCCGAGGCGACGGCAACAAAGAATCAATAGAATATGATACTTAATGTGGAGCCGAATTATCGTCAATCCGAAGTGTAATGGAGAACCTGCCTTGCAAAGCCGAAGACATAGAGCCGGTTACTACGTCGTCATTGAAGGCAAGTTCGGGGGCTACTGAGGGAGTCCTAGATAAGGGGGTCCCCAGGCGTCCGGGCATTGTGACATGGGCTGGACTGATGGGCCGTGAAGATACAAAGATAGAAGGCTTTCCCCCGTGTCCGGATGGGACTCTCCGTTGCGTGGATGGCAAGCTTGGTGGCCAGATGTGTAATTTCCTTTCTCTGTAAACCGACTTTGTACAACCCTAGCCTCCTCTGTTGTCTATATAAACCGGAGGGGTTAGTCCATAGAGGCTATCACAAATCATACAGGCTAGACATCTAGGGTCTAGCCATTATGATCTCGAGGTAGATCAACTCTTGTAACCCCTATACTCATAAAGGTCAATCAAGCAGGAAGTAGGGTATTACCTCCACTAAGAGGGCCCGAACCTGGGTAAACATCGTGTCCCCTGTCTCCTGTTATCGTTGATCCTCAGACGCACAGTTGGGGACCCCCTACCCGAGATCGGCCAATTCTGACACCGACACTCGCGGGGGTGCGGCCAGGGAGCAGCAGGCGCGAGAAGGGCACGTACAGGCGGCCGAGGGTGTGTACATGGCCAGGGGCGCGCGAGAGCGTGGACAACAACGCGGTGAGCAGGAGCTCCGACGGCATCGGGCACTACGGTGTGTTGGGGAACGTAGTAATTTCAAAAAAAATTCCTACGCACACGCAAGATCATAGTGATGCATAGCAACGAGAGGGGAGAGTATTGTCCACTTACCCTCGTAGACCGAAAGCGGAAGCGTTATAACAACACGGTTGATGTATTCGTACGTCTTCACGGCCCGACCGATCGAGCACCGAAACTACGACACCTCCGAGTTCTAGCACATGTTCAGCTCGATGACGATCCCCGGACTCCGATCCAGCAAAGTGTCGGGGATGAGTTCCGTCAGCACGACGGCGTGATGACGATCTTGATGTTCTACCGTCGCAGGGCTTCGCCTAAGCACCGCTACAATATTATCGAGGACTATGGTGGAGGGGAGCACCGCACACGGCTAAGAGATCTCAAGGATCAATTGTTGTGTCTCTAGGGTGCCCCCTTGCCCCCGTATATAAAGGAGCAAGAGGGAGGTGCGGCCGCCAGAGGAGGGCAGGCGTGCGGGAGGAGTCCTACTCCCCCGGGAGTAGGACTCCCTCCTTCCTTGTTGGAGTAGGAGAGGAGAGTGAAGAGAGAGAGGGGAAAGGAAAGGGGGGGCCCCTCCTGTCCAATTCGGACTGGGGGAGGCGCGGCTGCCCCTTGTGCCTCTCCTCTTCCTCCACTTGGGCCCATGAGGCCCATTAACCTTCGGGGGGTTCGGTAACCCCGTACTCAAAGATATATCCGATAACTCCGGAACCATTCCGGTGTCCGAATATAGTCGTCCAATATATCAATCTTCATGTCTCGACCATTTCGATACTCCTCGTCATGTCCGTGATCACATCCGGGACTCCGAACAACCTTCGGTACATAAAAAGCTATAAACTCAGAATAAAACTGTCATCCAGGGACCGGACCGGCAGGGACGAAGCCCGAGCCGGACCGAGCGGCTCGTTTGGACCGGCCAGAGTTCACCACTAGAGCATGCGCCGGAGCATGGCAACACGGGGATGGCGCTGGAGGCAGCGGGGCTCGTCGTGGACATGTCAGGCAGCTTTGGAAGTTCGATGAGAGCAGAGGAGCCAAGAAGATCACCAGAGCGAGCTCATCGGGCGATTTAATTTGGCACGACGGCTGGTGGGCGGAGATGAAAAATCGATGCCCGATCGCGGCGATAGAGGACCTCCCACGTCGTGTTCGTTCGTGCATATGATAGATCCGAGGGGCGCATACAGATGAACATATTTCCGAGGCCAACGAGTCCGGTGGCAGCGCGGACGGCAACCCGATGTGGCGGACATGAACGGGCGAGCAGTTTCTTCAGCCCCCGCCGTGCACAGGTTGCCATACCCCGCCACACCCTCGCCACGACCCGCCACGCCCCGCCACGACCCATACGCCCGCCACGCCCCACGCCCCACTAAGCGCCCGCCACGCTCTCGCCATGCCCCGCCACGCTCGCCATGCCCCCGCCACGTTCTTGATCCGCTCGGTCGGCTCGGTTAAAGCCGGACGGACGAAGTTTTTCGGCTGGATTCCTGAGCTCGGACCGGCTGATTTTTTCAGCGGGCCAGGACCGAGCCGGCCCGAGCCGAGCGGGCCACGAGCCGGACCGCCGGACCGGACCGTGTCGTCCACCCTGAGCCAAGAAGGCCGCCGCTCCCCGTCGGCGAGGAGGAGGAGCTGCAGCAGGGCGGATCAAGAGGAAGAAGAGGCAGGGCAAGAAGCACGGCGGGCTCCCGTCGTCGTGTGCAACGTCCACGCCGGCACCAAGGCGCTGCAATCGACACAATGGGAGAGCAGCCACGTGAACATCATCAAGGGAAGGTACGGACTTCATCACCGGTCTTTGCCGAGGAGAAGGGCGTCGTCGAGATCTGGGCCTTCAAGGAGCGCCACTTCCAGCTCTTCGGCGTCGACATGTGCCGTGCGAGCCCGCTTTACGTTGTGCTGGCCAAGAAAGAGCAGCGACCGGCGGCGTCGTCCATGGGGATGGCCAAGTGTACGATGTAGTACACGATTATCCTAGCTAGTTGTGCACAAGTGTAGATTTCACGTGTGGTCTTTTTAGATTTTGGATTTCACAAAATCTATTAGCCAAGGCCACCTCAATATTTTGAGATATTCTATTGGGTAATTTGATCCGGGTTCTTTGGAGAAATTCAATCCGGAGTAGCCATTTTAACTTTGGTGTTTCAATATGTATGTTTCGAGAAATTCAATTGCGTTTGATCTTTGTTTTTTGGGAAATTCATGATTGCCTTTAGTTTCAGTCTTTACGAAATCACTTAATCGGACATGGCCGTGCTCATGTGCATGCTGTAACGGTGTAGCTTTCATAGCAAGAATCAGAGCAAGAGCCTACGCTGGTGGTGTCTCGTCTGGTAGCTCTACGGTTGATGTTTATATCGTTTAGCGTGTTAATTTTTCTCTAGTACCCCAGGCTGGTGTCTTGTCCTATTTGGTATATTGATTTAAGGAAGAGGATACAGATGTAAATAAAACCATGTTTAGTTAGCATGTCATATACACCTAGGGGTGCAGTAAGTCATCGAAGCTCAATCCCTCGAACAAACACAAGGTAAGAGCAATCCAACGCGGTGTTCCATTTCGTTCGCGTGCATCCGTTTGGGTCGCGACGGACAGAAAAGTCGGCCCAACACGCCGATCCAAACGGACGCACGTCCGCTTTTCGTCCGCCTGCCGACCCATTCCTGTCCCATTGTTTAGCCTCATTTGCGTCGGCGAGGACACGAGATGGACGCGCGCGGTGCCCAACTACTCCTTCCCTGGCCCACTAGTTGGTGGCACATTAACCATCCTCTTCCACGCCATAGTGACAGCAAACACGTTCCGTCACATCGTCGCCGCCACCCATTTGCCGGTGCCTCTGCCAGCAGCCGATGCCGACACACCTCCCCCCAACGTCGCCACCTCGCCGACGGGGCACCGAAGCTTCCCACCCCACGTCCCGACGCCGTCACGAGCAGGAAGCCGCCTCGCTGCCCCGGCCAGCTCATTCGTCCCTGACGCCGGCAGGCTCGTCGGACACCGGCACGCTCGTCGGACGTCTCCAGCCAGCCACCTGGTCCAAGAGAGGCGCGCATCTCTTTGCTGGCCAGCTCCTTCGTCGACGCCCACAAGTTGTTCGACAATTTGCCAAGGTACAAAATGTACTCCACCGACGAGTTCTTTTTCCACAGTTTCCTTTGCGACTCCGACAATTCCTCGTCCGATGATGAGGAGGAGATCTTGGTTGCCGTGTTGGTCCATCACCACCTTAATAGCCAGCGGCCATTGTTCTATGGCTCGATCCCAGGACACCTCCCGCCGTTGAATCCCAACTAAGAGAGCGGCCATTTCCTTCTTTGGAAGGACTACTTTGACACAACCAACCCGTTGTTCAAACATCAGAAATTCCGGCGGCGTTTCCGTATGGCTAGGCATGTTTTCAACCGTATTAGAGAGGAGGTGGTCGGATAAAACAACTATTTTGAGTGCAAAGAGGACGCCCTTGGAAAGATTGGCTTCTCATCTTATCAGAAATGCACTGCATGAAGGAAATATGCCCTAGAGGCAACAATATAGTTGTTATTTTATATTTCCTTATATCATGATAAAGATTTACTATTCATGCTAGAATTGTATTAACCAGAAACTTGATACATGTGTGGATACATAGACAAAACACAGTGTCCCTAGTAAGCCTCTACTAGACTAGTTCGTTAATCAAAGACGGTTAAGTTTCCAAACCATAGACATGTGTGGTCATTTGATGAACGGGATCTGTAGCGATCCGACCTCAGACGGTCAAATCTCTGTGTATATGTGTCATCCCTGGATCAGTAATGCTGACACACATAGTACTTGAAGGATTTATAGCAGAGTTCAATCACACACTTATTACATCGAATGTCCCAAAAGAGAACTTATTACAATAAATATGGCTTAAGGCCATCTAAATATGATAACAGCGGAAGCCTTGGAAGATAAAGTGAGTCCATCAACTCCAATGGCATAGATGAGTGCACGACAACCGACCTATAGCACCTTACTCTTCGTCTGAAAAGTCTGCAACATGATATGTTGCAGCCCGAAATGGGTCAGCACATGGAATATGCTGGCAATGTAACACGGTAGAGCAATGAACATGAATAAATGCTATCACTACATGCATATATGGCTGGTGGAGGCTCTATGGTTATAATGTTTTGCAAAAAGCCAATTTTTTCCTACAACAAAGGAATATATTTTGTTTAACTATCATGGTAGTTGTTAAACATTGAGAATGGTAAATCCCCATCTCAATCCCAATTAAAAAGTAGTTAACAACCCAACAAATTAATTTAGAGTGATGATATCAACATGATAATCCAAGAACCAGATAGATGTCCATAACCGGGGACACGGCTAACCATGATTAGTTTGTACACCCTGCAGAGGTTTGCGCACTTTTCCCCACAAGACTCGATCTCCTCTGTTGGATTTTCTCGCACTACATGGTGTTTGAGAAACGGATGACCGAGACACAGTCTTTCAAAAGCATTAACTCGAACCCTGGGTACATAGTACCAACCTACATCCCCTACATCTGCTAGCCTACCACTGGAAGAGGTCATGCAACATACTCAACTATGCTAGAGCCCATAATAGCTTGTGGCCGAATACGGAAGTTTCTAGCATGAATAATCTTATGATCCCTTTGAGCCTGGGTGGCGAACCAAAAGTGCAGCATTGGTATATCCCCGGGTGCCCGCAACCAATCCACCCAGATGTGTATTTAAGTAGCCACCTTAAGTTAACCATTAATTAACAATCTCACATCTGTCATGGATACACTCAAACCCAAACCATGTCTACGAGCATAGCATAGCAATATAAGCATAATGTAGAAGTTACTCCCAAGGCTTTGATAATAAAAGGGCAATAGGTTCTACCTCATCAACTACTTCCCGATACCCACATATTAATCACAACCTAATCATGCAGTGTTTGAGGATTGTAACTAATGCACAAAAAGCGGGTAATAAAGGGGTATGATCAATGTGTTACTTGCCTTGCTGACGATCCGCAAACCCTAGAGACTCGTAGTAGCACACTTCGCACTCCAGGAATTCTATCGCAAAAAGATAATAGCATAAATAAGCAATCAAGAATAGATGCACGGGTAAAGCTCAAATAAGAATATCAAATTTGAAAGTTCAACTGAAGAGCTTCGATTTGCAAAAAGAATCAATCGAATCACAGCTACGGAACTGAAACTACGGTCAAATGAACTTCAAAAACAAATCTGCTTGAAACCAAATTTTAAATTGTCAAAACCTTGTTCAAGTTGATTAATCAGCAAAAGGGGCTCGAGACGACGATTTTGGCGTTGGTTTCACTGGATTTGGACAAACGGTTTAGAAACGGCGAGGGTTTGAAGATCAGGGGCTAATCTGTGATAAAAATAATCACAGATAGGTCCTTGGCTGAAAATAAAATAAAAGGAAAAAGACTATGGCGAGAACGTTCGTTAACAGAGACGAACAGGTGACACGTTCGTTAAAAACGAACTAACAAGAGAACGCTCGCTAAATAAGAAACCGAAGAACACCTAACCGAACCGATCTTAAAAAAACCGAACCTAGGGTTTTATGAAAACCGGCGGTTTTACCTAAAACCGAAAAAAATTGCGACGGATCCGCGAGGTCAACGGCGGCGGCAGGGCAGCGAGATCCGCGAAGGGCGGCGTGGGCGTGGGCGGCGGTGTGTGGTGGCGGCGTTGGTGGTCAAGGCAGAAGGCAGGCCGCAGCGGCGAGACAGGCAAGGCGGCAAGACGAGGCGGCCAGGTGGTCTTGAGGCTCGAGGTGGGGAGGCGAGGGGCGGCGGCTTATAAAGAGGGGAGGGGGTGTGCCTTGGGGAGGGGGTCGGCCGGCGGTGTGGCGGCATCGGACTCCTTCGGGAGTCTGGCTCGAGGATGAAGGCGATGGCGGCGCGGGAGTGGGCCATCTGGGCTTCGGCCCAGTCGGTCCAGAACCTTTTTTTAAATAATTCCGCCAAAATAAAAATCCTAAAGAAATGTAAAAAACATTGTAAAAATTCCAAAAATAATTTTCGCCATCTAAATAAAATATTTAGAACGAAGTGAACATTTTCTTGGCCTAAAAATGCAATTTTGAAAAATTGCATATTTTTCTAATTTAAAATAAAATAGCAATAAAATCCAAATAAAATTATTTATTTGATTTTAATATTTCTCCTTCAATATTTATTTTATTTTGGAGAAATCATATTATCTTCTCTCATATATGGAAATACTTCGGAGAGAAAATAATTAAAACCAAATGATCCTCTTTTCAACATTGAGAAAATTCAAATATGAAAATAATAAAATCCCCAACTCTCTCAGTGGGTCCTTGAGTTGCTTAGGATTTTTAGGATCCAAACCAAAATGCCAATAAAAGTATGATATGCATATGATGACCTATGTATAACACTCCAAATTAAAAATTTGGGATGTTACAGGATCACATCATTAGGAGAATGATGTGATGGACATGACCCATCCGTTAGCTTAGCATATTGATCGTTCAGTTATTGCTATTGCTTTCTACATGTCAAATACATATTCCTTCGACTAAGAGATTATGTAACTTCCGAATACCGGAGGCATACATTGTGTGCTATCAAACGTAACAACGTAACTGGGTGATTATAAAGATGCTCTACAGGCATCTCCGAAGGCAGTTGTTGGGTTGGCATAGATCAAGATTAGGATTTGTCACTCCGAGTATCGGAGAGGTATCTTTGGGCCCTCTCGGTAATGCACGTCATGATAAGCCTTGCAAGCAATGTGACTAATGAGTTAGTTGCGGGATGATGCATTACAGAACGAGTAAAGAGACTTGTCGGTAACGAGATTGAACTAGGTATGAAGATACCGACGATCGAAATCTTGGGCAAGTAAGATACCGGTGACAAAGGGAATAACGTATGTTGACATTATGGTACGACCGATAAAGATCTTCTTAGAATATATGGGAACCAATATGAGCATCCAGGTTCCGTTATTGGTTATTGACCGGAGAGGTGTCTCGGTCATGTCTACATAGTTCTTGAACCCGTAGGGTCCGCACGCTTAACGTTCGATGATGATTTGTATTATATGAGTTAAGTGATTTGGTGACCGAATGTTGTTCGGAGTCCCGAATGAGATCACAAACATTACGAGGAGTCTCGAAATGATCGATAGGTAAAGATTCATATATAGGATGATAGTATTTGGACACCGGAAGTGTTTTGGGGGTACCGGGTACATATCGGGTCACCGGAAGGGGTTCCGGGCAACCCCCGGCAAGCTATATTGGCCTTATGGGCCAAGAGGGGAAACACACCAGCCACAAAGGGGCTGGTGCGCCCCCCCCCCCATATGGGCTGGCCAAATTGGAGAAGGAAAGGGGAAGGAGGAAAGGGAAAAGGGAATAGGATTCCCCTTCCCCCTCTTCTCTTCCTACTCTGAATAGGAATAGGAAAGGGGGAGGCCGAATTGGGAGGTGCCCAAGTAGGATTCCTCCTACTTGGGGCGCCCCCTTGGCTGCCTCCCCTCCCCTCCAACTTATATATATGAGGGGGGACCCGCTAGAACACACATCAAACATTGTTAGCCATGTGCGGCACGCCCCTCCACAGTTTATGCCTCCGGTCATATTCACGTAGTGCTTAGGTGAAGCCCTGCGCGGATCACTTCACCATCACCGTCACCACGCCATCGTGCTGACGTAACTCTCCCTCGACACTTTGCTAGATCAAGAGTTCGAGGGACGTCATCGAGTCGAACGTGTGCAGAACTCGGAGGTGTCGTACTTTCGGTGCTTGATCGGTCGGAACGAGAAGAAGTTCGACTACATCAACCAAGTTGTCAAACGCTTCCGCTTTCGGTCTACGAGGGTACATAGACACACTCTCCCCCTCTCCTTGCTATGCATCTACTAGATAGATCTTGCGTGAGCGTAGTATTTTTTTTTGAAATTGCATCCTATGTTTCCTAACAGTGGTATCAGAGCCAGGTCTATGCGTAGATGATATGCACGAGTAGAACACAAAGAGTTGTGGGCGGTGATCGTCATACTACTTATCACCAACGTCTTATTTTGATTCGGCGATATTGTTGGATGAAGCGGCCCGGACTAACTTTACATGACCATGTACATGAGACCGGTTCCACCGAGAGACATGCAACTAGTTTTGTATAAAGGTGGCTGGCAGGTGTCTGTTTCTCCAACTTTAGTTGAATCGAATTTGACTACGGTCGGTCTTTGTTGAAGGTTAAAATGGAGAACTTGACGAAACATCGTTGTGGTTTTGATGCGTAGGGAAGAACGGTACTTATTAGAAGCCCGTAGCAGCCACGTAAAACTTGCAACAACAAAGTAGAGGACATCTAACTTGTTTTTGCAGGGCATGTTGTGATGTGATATGGTCAAGACATGATGTGATATACGTTATTGTATGAGATGATCATGTTTTGTAAAAGTTATCAGCAACTGGCAGGAGCCTTATGGTTGTCGCTTTATTGTATGAAATGCAATCGCCATGTAATTGCTTTACTTTATCACTATGCGTTAGCGATAGTTGTAGAAGCAATAGTTGGCGAGATGACAATGACGCTACGATGGAGATCAAGGTGTCAAGCCGGTGATGATGGAGATCATGACGGTGCTTTGGAGATGGAGATCAAAGGTACAAGATGATGATGGCCATATCATGTCACATATTTTGATTGCATGTGATGTTTATCTTTTATGCATCTTATTTTGCTTAGTACGACGGTAACAATATAAGATGATCCCTCACTAAAATTTCAAGGTATAAGTGTTCTCCCTGAGTATGCACCGTTGCGACAGTTCATCGTGCCGAGACACCACGTGATGATCGGGTGTGATTAGCTCTATGTTCCCATACAACGGGTGGAAGATAGTTTTGCATGTGCGGAATACTCGGGTTAAAGTTGACGAGCCTAGCATGTACAGACATGGCCTCGGAATACTGGAGACCGAAAGGTCGAATGTGAACCATATAGTAAATATGATCAACATAGAGATGTTCACCATTGAAAACTACTCCATCTCACGTGATGATCAGACATGGTTTAGTTGATATGGATCATGTGATCATTTAGAGGACTCGAGGGATGTCTATCTAAGTGGTATTTCTTAAGTAATATGACTAATTGAACCTAAGTTATAATGAACTTAGTCCTGATAGTATTCGCATATCTATGTTGTAGATCAATAGCTCGCGTATAGCTCCCCTATTTTATTTTTGATATGTTCCTAGAGAAAACTAAGTTGAAAGATGATAGTAGCAATGATGCGGACTGGGTCCATGATCTGAGGATTATCCTCATTGCTGCAGAGAAGAATTATGTCCTTGATGCACCACTAGGTGACAACCCTATTATAGGAGCAGATGCAGACGTTATGAACATTTTGCAAGCTCGATATGATGACTACTTGATAGTTTAGTGCACCATGCTTTACGGCTTAGAACCGAGACTTCAAAAATGTTTTGAACGCCATGGAGATGTTCCAATAACTGAAATTGGTATTTCAGACTCATGCCCGTGTCGAGAGGTATGATACCTCTGACAGGTACTTTGCCTAAAAGATGGAGGAGAATAGCTCAGCTAGTGAGCATGTGCTCAGAATGTCTGGGTACTACAATCGCTTGAATCAAGTGGGAGTTAATCTTCCAGATAAGATAGTGATTGACAGACTTCTCTAGTCACTGTCACCAAGTTACTAGAACTTCGTGATGAACCATAATATGCAAGGGATGATGGAAACGATTCCCAAGCTCTTTGCGATGCTGAAATAAACGAAGGTAGAAATCAAGAAATAGCATCAAGTGTTGATGGTTAACAAGACCACTAGTTTCAAGAAAAGGGCAAGGGAAAGAAAGGGAAACTTTAAAAAGAATGGCAAGAAAGTTGCCACTCCCATGAAGAAGCCCAAAGCTAGACCCAAGCCTGAAACTGAGTGCTTCTACAACAAGGAAATGGTCACTGGAAGTGGAACTTCCCTAGATACTTGGCGAATAAGAAGGATGCCAAAGTGAACAAAGGTATATTTGATGTACATGTTATTGATGTGTACTTTACTAGTGTTTATAGCAACCCCTCGGTATTTGATACTGGTTCAGTTGCTAGGAGTAGTAACTCAAAACAGGAGTTGCAAAATAAACAAAGACTAGTTAAGGGCGAGGTGACGATGTGTGTTGGAAGTAATTCCAAGGTTGATAAGATCACCATCACACACTCCCTTTACCATCGGGATTAGTGTTGAACCTAAAATAAAGGTTATTTGGTGTTTGCGTTGAGCATGAATATGATTGAATCATGTTTATTGCAATACGATTATTCATTTAAGTCAAAGAATAATTATTGTTCTATTTACATGAATCAAACCTTCTATGGTCATACACTCAATATAAATGGTTTATTGAGTCTTGATCATGGTGATACACATATTCATAATATTGATGCCAAAAGATGCAAAGTTGATAATGACAGTGAAGCATATTTTGTGGCACTGCCGTTTAGGTCATATTGGTGTAAAGCGCATGAAGAAACTCCATGCGGATGGACTTTTGGAATCACTAGATTATGAATCATTTGATGCTTTCAAACCATGCCTCATGGGCAAGATGACTAAAACTCCGTTCTACGGAACAATGGAGCGAGCTACTGACTTATTGGAAATAATACATACTGATGTATGCGGTCCGATGAGTGTTGAGGCTCATGGCGGTTATCGTTATTTTCTGAACTTCACAGAAGATTTGAGCAGATATGGGTATATCTACTTAATGAAACACAAGTTGGAAACATTTGAAAAGTTCAAAGAATTTCAGAGTGAAGTGGAGAATCATCATAACAAGAAAATAAGTTTCTGCGACCTGATCGCGGAGGCGAATATTTGAGTTACGAGTTTGGCCTTCATTTAAAACAATGTGGAATACTTTCACAACTCACGCCACCCTGTAACACCACAACGTAATGGTGTGTCCGAACGTGGTAACCGTACTTTATTAGATATGGTGCGATCTATGATGTCTCTTACCGATTTACCACTATTGTTTCGGGGTTATGCATTAGAGACAGTTGCATTCACGTTAAATAGGGCACCGCATAAATTTGTTGAGACGACAACATATGAACTGTGATTTGGCAAGAAACCTAAGCTATCGTTTCTTAAAGTTTGGGGTTGCGACATTTACGTCAACAGGCTTCAGGCTGATAAGCTCGAACCCAAATCAGAGAAGTGCATCTTCATAGGATACCCTAAGGAAAGAATTGGGTACACCTTCTACCACAGTTCCGAAGGCAAGATCTTTGTTGCCGAGAATGGAACCTTTCTAGAGAAGGAGTTTCTCTCGAAAGAAGTGAGTGGGTGGAAAGTTGAACTTGATGATTTAATTGTACCTTCCTTCAATATGGAAAGTAGCACATCAGAGAAATCCGTTCACATGATGCCTACACCAACTAGAGAGGAAGTTAATGATGATGATCATGAAACTTCAGATCAAGTTACTACTAGACCTTGTAGGTCGAATAGAGCACGTTCCGCACCAGAGTGGTACGGTAATCCTGTTCTAGAAGTCATGTTCCTAGACCATGATGAATCTATGAACTATGAAGAAGCTATGATGAGCCCATATTCCGATAAATGGCTTGAGGCCATGAAATATGAGATAGGATCCATATATAAGAACAAAGTGTGGACTTCGGTGGACTTGCCCGATGATCGGCAAGCCATTAAGAATAAATGGATCTTCAAGAGGAAGATGGACGCTAATGGTAGTGTTACTATCTACAAAGCTCGAATTGTCGCAAAAGGTTTTCGACAAGTTCATGGTGTCGACTATGATGAGATTTTCTCACTCGTAGCAATGCTTAAGTTTGTCCTGATCATGTTAGCAATTGCCGCATTTTATGAAATCTGGCAAATGGATATCAAAACTACATTCCTTAAAGGATTTATTAAAGATGAGTTATTTATGATGCAACCAGACGGTTTTGTCAATCCTAAAGGTGCTAACAAAAATGTGCAAGCTCCAGCGATCCATCTATGGACTGGCGCAAGCATCTCAGAGTTGGAATATACGCTTTGATGAGTTGATCAAAGCATATAGTTTTATACAAACTTGTGGTGAAGCCTGTATTTACAAGAAAGTGAGCGGGAGCACTACGGCCTTTCTGATAAGTATATGTGAATGACATATTGTTGATCGGAAATGATGTAGAATTTTCTGGAAAGAATAAAGGAGTGTTTGAAATGAGTTTTTCAAAGAAAGACCTCGGTAAAGCTGCTTACATATTGGGCATCAAGATCTATAGATATAGATCAAGATGCCTGATAAGATTTTCCAATGAGTACATACCTTGACAAGAATTTGAAGGAGTTCAAAATGGATCAGTAAAAGAAGGAGTTCTGGCCTGTATTGTAAGGTGTGAAGTTGAGTAAGACTCAAAGCCTGTCCACGGCAGAAGATAGAGAGAGAATGAAAGTCATTCCCTATGCCTTAGCCATAGGTTCTATGAAGCATGCCATGCTGTGTAACAAACCTGTTGTGTACCTTGCCATGAATTTGGCAAGGGGGTACAATAGTGATCCAGGAGTAGATCACTAGACATCGGTCAAAATTATCCTTAGAGGACTAAGGAAATATTTCTTGGTTATGGAGTTGATAAAGAGTTCGTCATAAAGAGTTACGTCGATGCAAGCTTTCACACCGATCCAGATGACTCTGAATCTCAATCTGGATACGTATTGAAAGTGGGAGCAATTAGCTAGAGTAGCTCCGTGCAGAGCATTATAGACATAGAATTTTGCAAAATACATACGGATTAGAATGTGCCAGACCCGTTGACTAAACCTCTCTCACAAGCAAAACATGATCACACCTTAGTACTCTTTGGGTGTTGATCACATAACGATGTGAAATAGATTATTGATTCTAGTAAACCCTTTGTGTGTTGGTCACATGGCGATGTGAACTATGGGTGTTAATCAGATAAAGATGTGAACTATTGGTGTTAAATCACATGGCGATGTGAACTAGATTATTGACTCTAGTGCAAGTGGGAGACTGAAGGAAATATGCCCTAGATGCAATAATAAAGTTGTTATTTTATATTTCCTTATATCATGATAAATGTTTATTATTCATGCTAGAATTGTATTAACCGAAAACTTGATATATGTGTGCATACATAGACAAAACACAGTGTTCCTAGTAAGCCTCTACTAGTCTAGCTCGTTAATTAAAGATGGTTAAAATTCCTAACCATAGACATGTGTTGTCATTTGATGAACGGGATCACATCATTAGGAGAATGATGTGATGGACATGACCCATCCGTCAGCTTAGCATACTGATCGTTCAGTTTTATTGTTGTTGCTTTCTTCATGTCAAATACATATTCCTTTGACTATGAGATTATGCAACTCCCGAATACCGGAGGAATACCTTGTGTGCTATCAAAGCGTCACTGGCGAATCGGGTGATTATAAAGATGCTTTACAGGTATCTTCGAAGGTGTTTTTTGGGTTGGCATAGATCGAGATTAGGATTTGTCACTCCAAGTATCGGAGAGGTATCTCCGAGCCCTCGCGGTAATGCACATCATGATAAGCCTTGCAAGCAATGTTACTAATGAGTTAGTTGTGGGATGACGCATTACGGAATGAGTAAAGAGACTTGCCAATAACAAGATTGAACTAGGTATGAAGTTACCGACGATCGAATCTCGGGCAACTAATATACCTATGACAAAGGGAATAACGTATGTTGTCATTACGGTATGACCGATAAAGATCTTCGTAGAATATGTGGGAACCAATATGAGCATCCAGGTTCCGCTATTGGTTATTGACCGGAGAGGTGTCTCGGTCATGTCTACATAGTTCTCGAACCCGTAGGGTCCGCATGCTTAGCGTTTGATGACAATTTGTATTATATGAGTTATGCGATTTGGTGACCTAATGTTGTTCGGAGTCCCGGATGAAATCACGGACATTGTGATGGAATTGTCACGAAAGATGTCCTAGCGGAAGGACTTAGTCGTGGAGCCATCGCAACTAGGTTAGCTTAAAGGGGTTAATCGGGACAAAGGACACAGAGGGTTTATACTGGTTCGACCCCTCGTGGTGGAGGTAACAAGGCCTACTCCAGTTTTGGATTGTATTGCTTGGGTTTCGATTACCAGGGAGCGAATACGCTTGACCTAGTTCTCGATCTCTTGTTTCTTGCCCTAAGTCGCCGCTAGGTCGTCCCTTTATATACACAGGTTGACGCCCGGTGGCTCACGGAGTCCCGGCTGGCTCATACACAAGTGTTTGGCTCGGTGACTACCTACGATTGCCTTACAAAACAAGTCATACACATATGGCGGATCACCCTCTTGGGCCTCAAGTCACCTCTGGGTCTTGGGCCGTCAATGAGCTTGTATGATCCGCCATCTTCACCTATGAGTCGCCAGTGGTATGACCCGACCCCTCCTGGGCGGTTCATATCCAATAGTCATATCCCCAACATTGGGCCCCAGGTTGATTTGAACTTGTTCACATCAATCTTCAATTCCCGACTTGTCAAAAAATCTTGTATCGCCTTGTTGATAAACCTTGTTGTAACCCGCCATGACGTCAGCTCACAGAATCCTCTTAAACCGCCATGACATCATTCCGCATTAACTTCGCACGAGGTTTAGCACATCTTAATTGATCTTTATCTTAATGTACATCCTGAAAATTGAGGCATCTATACAGCCATATGACGATTTTAGCCTCCTCGATTCCCGTGCATGCCTTGTATCTCCCCCCTTATAAATAGGGGAGGGGGTTCTTTCCATTTTCCCCTTGCCTCATCTCCTTCGTCTTGCTCTGCAGCTCCTCTGTCGCCTGAGCTCCGTCGTCGCGACCTCCAGCCGCTGCACCACTCCGGCCGCGGCATCGACCTGCTCAGACCAGAGAACGCCTGCGCTCCTCCGCAGTCCATCTGCAACTGTAAGTTCTTCTCTTCCTCAACTTCAGATCTGCATTAGGGCTCTCCTTGTTCATCAGTGTTCTTCACCGTTCCTCGTGTTCTTCAACTTGAGAAACTTTTAGTCTGTATAGGTTCTGAACCTTTCGTGGTAGTAGTTTAGCATTCATTTTTATCATCAGAATAGAACTTTTCCATATAAGATCTCACTGAAGCGCCCAAAATTTTCCACTGCCGCCAACCTAGGTTCATAATTTCATTGCTTTTCTGACCTGTAGTAGATCCAAAATTATTGCTCCATCTTGCAAAATCTGTTTGTCCAACACTTAGTCAAATTTGAAGTATCATAACTGCCATGGCGGCTTATACCGTAAACCGTGATCCATCATAAGATACTAAATCTTGTTAAACCACCATTATATGGTTCATAATCTTCATGACCCGGCAATATTCCTCAAGTTTAACCATGCTTGCTTATGATTTCTTTAAAACTCTGTCCGACTTAACAGCATAATCCTTAAACCGGTAGGTACCATTAGTCCCCTTTTAAGCCGCCAATATGAATACCTTCGCTCTTCAAATGTTCATATTTCGGCTTAATGTGATAGCCTTTTACTTTTGAATCAACAACCCTAGCATGATCATAAACCGATAATGTGTTCGTCTTGTAGGCCTTTTTCTCAAGATGGTCAAGACTGTCACCGCCTGCAATTCGGTTGTTTCTCGGATTACCGAGGAAGACTTGAACGTATACGTTTAGACTGGCGTCTTAGCCAAAAAGGAAGTCATCCATTGGAGGGTTCTAGGTAATGAAACTCGCCCTGAGCCCAAAAATGGTGAAGTAGTGGTTTTTATGGATCATATGGTCCAAATCTTTAGTCCTCCCGGCTCAAAATTCTTCCGAGATGTACTGCACTGCTTGAAACTTCATCCACAAGATATCGGACCAAACTCTGTCTCAAACATCTCCAACTTCCAAGTTTTCTGTGAGGTGTACCTTCAACAGGAGCCACTGTAGAATTATTCAGGGAGTTCTACTATTTGAACCGGCAGAATGAATTTACAGATGGACCTAGCCTAGAGATGGGCGGCATATCTATACAGCGTGGAAAGAAGCCACATTCCCAGCTGCTAATCCTCCCAGTCACCCCAAAGACTGGAACCAGACTTGGTTTTATTGCCAAGATACCTCGCTAGAAGGAGAAAATCCCCTATCGGGTTACCGCACCAGCCGGCTTAGTAACAGACATCATCTTCCGGACCGTATCATCACAGCAGAACAAAAGAAATATGTGTCGGTTTTTGCAAAGATCCGGGCTCTGATGGTCAACGGCTTGACCGAAATTGATCTAGTTCGCTGCTGGGTCGCCTGGAGAATCTTGTCTCTAAGCATCCGGCCCGGTTTAATGTGTGAATATACCGGCGAACTAACGGATCCTCAGCGCCACTACCAAACCGAAATGACTAAGGAAGACATCAATAATATGATAAAGACCCTGCTGAATGAGAGCTTGGAAGATTGCAGTAAAGTTGGATTGGCCCCTTTATGCGTTCTAAATAAGCCGCCTGCTGTAAGTTTTGAATCCAGCTCATAATTGACTCATAATTTCATTTATGCTGCCTACTCATACTCATTCAATTTTTACAGTCTGACTCATCCTTCTGGACCAATAATTTGCTAGAGAAACCAAAGAAAACCTGGACAAAGAATAAGGCCACCAAAAGGCCTGCTAAGAAGAAGTCCAACACTGCCGAATTATTCAATTTGGATGACAAAGATGATGATGACGAGTCGGAGGTAGAACTTGATTCCCTTGGATCGTTTTTTGTACGTCTTATTGACAATGATTATTATCAGGATGAAGCGGAGGCTAGCCGTGCACATGATGCAGAGGTAATTACTCTTTCCTCCGGCTCAGAACCTCTGCCAACACAGAAAACCCCAACCATGACACCTCCCACCCCCCTCCCTGGCGATCTCCACCCCCTCCCCGGCGATCTCCACCTTTAGCCACCAAATCCTAGCTTCTCTCCACTAAATCTCTCCGGCGCCCTCAGATCTACACGTTAATACCCATCTCATTTGGGTTCCAATGATGGATCCACCCTTGGCTTGGACTTCTCCAAGGGTTTTGTTTTTGCTGATAAGGTTTTTCAATCTACTGGTTTTTCTGTCCATCCTCTCAAGGATCCTGAGATCTTCACCATGGTTGTCTCCTTTGGACGCCATGTTTTCCATCTGACTGAGGATTCTGTGGCGGCGGCACTTGAAGCATCCCTTGGAGGTTCGGCGATTGAGTTCATGGTTTTCTTGATTAAAGACAAGGTATTTGGATTTCAAGTTTCTTGCAAGGCAGTAGCCATGATTATTCTAAGCCTTAGATCTTTTTCATGCGACCATTTCAAATGTTACTTCCATCTTTGGAGTAATGGCGGCCCAAATTGGGGTCGTGAGTTCAAGATCTGGAATTTAGAATGTGATGCTGAATGGGTTCTTGTTAGCCCTTCCAAAGGGCGTGCTGCTCTGGGTTTATAAGCCATGCCCAAGAGGCCTCCTAAGTCATCGTTCAAGTCTGCTTCTTCAGTCAGCAAGAAAGCTTCATTTGCAATTTTCCAGAACTACACAACTTGTCGTGGTTATCATTTTCCTGCCTCTGAAGATTGTATTCAAGATATAGAAGATGCTGGGTATTCTATTACTCCTCATGAGAGGGTTATCATTAGAACCACTTTGCCGGCAAATCTCCGGTGGACGTCGGCGAGGCCGTCGATATATTTTGGCACGGTGTAGGATCTACTGTCCCCGGCTGATCGGGCGTCGTCATCCTCGTGCGGGAATCTTGGTCCTTTGAATGTGGACGCTCCTAGCCAGGTTGGGCCGTCCTCTATGTGTGCCTCGCACCGGGATGAGTGTGTTGGGCCGCTGGATTTCGCTGAGCAGGAGTGCCACAATGGGCTTCCCAATATTCCTTCGTCACAATTAGCGAGAAATGGTTTTGATCATTTGATCTCGGGTATGGTTGAGGAAGTGCTCACGTGTCAGATTTGTTTGGCAAAGGGACATTTTTCTTCTGCTTGCACATCCAAACTCAGGTGCCTCTCTTGTTGCCGTGTCGGGCATGCAAAAAAAGATTGTAACAAATTTGCCCGCTTATTGGGTTGGGTTTGGAATCCAAAACCCGCTAACGGTGCAACTTCCGAGGTATCCAGCGAGAATATCTCTCTGACGTCGCATTTACCAATCTTGGACCTCTCTTGCACTTCCGCCTTTACTCCTTCGTCCACTCCAATCAGCCCTGGACCCAAGACTCCATCGTCTCCGCCGCCTGCTACACCTCCTCCGCCGCTACACTCTCCGTCGGTGTCTCCGGAGCTTCATCGCGCTGGCCCCATGGCCAACTTCCATATGGATCCTCTTCTCTATGTCCCGGCTGGCCACCACATTGTTGACGGTGGTGAAGATCGGGTGCCGCGCACCTTTGTGATGCCACATACCCCAATTGTGCACCGTCATGAAGAGTTTATGCTTGCAGAGGTAATGCCGATCCCACTTCCCGATCAGATAGGGGCTGCTAGGGAAGATGTCGTGTTGTGGCTGCAAGCGCATGGTGTGTTAGTCAGGTCAGCGCAGCCATGGATTTGTTCTGTAGGTCTCTTTGAGCTTCGTGATGCTGCTGTCCGCTTCCATTTGCTCCAACTTCCACCACAGCCGCTGGGCAATGATCGATTCGTTCGTTTCATGAAACATGACGAGGGGGAGTCGTTTCGGGGCGCCCAAGGTTTCCGTCAAGGTTTACTCATGTTCTTGGGCATCCCGTTGGATCTTCGCAACACTGACTGTATCAGGGCTGCTGTGAATACTTTTGGAAAGTTTCACCACTGGATTGATGATGATCCATACCTGGTTCGATCTTTGGTTTTTTCTTCCTTCCCTGAAGATGTTCTTGTACCTCGTGATGTTGTCTTCATGGATTATGCGGCCTGGGGTGGCGCGCGTGTTTCTTGGACGGCTCCTCTGTATATCTTGGGGGCCAATTTTGCTGAGCAGATGCCACAGGATGAGGATTGGATGCCCCTCAATGGCAATCCGCACCCGGTTGCCGGGGTTCAGTTCCCTGATCTGCCGCCTTTCATTCTGCCACCGTATCCTACTTTGGGATGGAATGGCATCCCTCATCCTGCTCCTGAGCCTGATGTGAATGAGGTGGAAGAGAACACCTGGGGTTGGAATGAGGAGCCCATGGACCTTCCGGTGCCGCAAGATCAGGAATCTATGGTCATTGATGTCTCTGCTCAGCCCAGTTCCGATGTAGTCCAGCAGGATCATGTCATTCCGGTTTCTTTTGATGAGGAGCTGCCTGAAGTTAATATTGTCCATGTTGCTGTTGATGTTAATGATGCCAGAAACTGGGCGATTGTGATTTACCAGCCTCCTCTGCTTGTGCCTGAAGTGGATTTTCCTGCTGCTGTCCCTTTTGGGACACCGTTGCCCCCTGAGATGGTGTGGAGGAGGTCTTTCGAGAACCTTCTGCAGGCTCCTGTGGTCTATGAAGTTCCCAAATCTGTTGATTTTCATCCTTCTGAACCTGTGATTTTGTCTAAGAGAAGTTGGGATTTGGCATTTTGTGACACTGATCTGCCTATGCTTACCTGGAAGGAGCAGCCACCAGTTAGGCCAGTTGCTAGGGCTTTGTTCCCTGAAGTTGTTTCTGACTCTCATTCTGCTGCAGTGCCCCAGAAAGCTAGGAAGCCTCGCAAGACGTTGGCGCCAACTCCCATCGTTGAAACCTCTGTTCGAAGATGCACCAGAACCTCGGCCCAACGTGATGGTTTCAAGCCCACCTTCCAGGAGCTCTCCCTGCAGCCCAAAAGGAGGAAGCCCAGAGCGAAGCCCTTCTCTGCTGAGATGCCTGATGAGTGATGACCCAGCCCAAGAAGAGATCCCTCCACCTACACCAGTTGCTCGTCTACAAGAAATTGGCAGGGAGTTGGAGATTGATGCTCAACTCCTTTCTGTGGATGCCCTTATGGCGAATCCACCACATGCTGCTGCCTCCAATGTAAATGATTAGTGTTCTCTTTGGTGTTTGGGTCTGGGAAGCCCTTGATTCTGCTATGCTACTGTTCTTTTATGGGTCTTCTTGTTTTGCACACTTTATTGTAATGCTGCTGGGTCAGCCTGTTATGCGCTACTCTGCTCATATGGCATTATGTGATGTATGCTATCTGGATATTTTCAATGCTTGTTTTTATGAGTAATAACTGTAGAAACTGGAATGTGTTGTGCTGGAATGTCAGAGGTTTAAATTCAAAAGCTCGACAGAGAGCAGTTAGACAGAAAATAGATGAGAGTCAGTGTGTTGTTGCATGTTTACAGGAAACAAAATGCTCCTCTTTTGACTCTAGGTCAATTAAGAGTTTCTGTCCCAAGAGATTTGACAGTTTTGCTTGCTCTCCTGCAATGGGAGCCTCTGGGGGTATTATTGTGGTCTGGAATTCTTCAGTTTTTATTGGATCCTTAATTGAAATTCAACAGTTTGTTGTAGTGGTTGAGTTTGTGTCCAGACAGAATAATGAGAAGTGGACATTGGTTGCTGTTTATGGTCCTTGTCAGGGAGAACCTAGGGATGCTTTTGTCTCTTGGCTTTATAATCTCAATATTCCTATTGATGAGAATTGGCTACTTCTTGGGGACTTTAATTTCCTTAGGTCCGTTGATAACATGAATTTGCCTGGGGGAGACCTGAATGACATGTTCATTTTCAATGAGATTATTGGGCATTTGGGACTCCTGGAGTTGCCCATCAAGGGAAGGGCCTTCACATGGTCAAATATGCAAGATTTCCCCCTCCTAGAGCAGTTAGACTGGTTTTTCACATCTGTTGACTCGATATCTGTGTACCCCATGACTGAAGTTCTCCCCCTTGCTAGGACTGCTTCTGACCATGTGCCCTGTGTCATCACAATCAAGACCTCTATCCCTAAGTCAAACCTCTTTAGGTTTGAAAACTATAAGATGGAATTGGAAGGATTCATGGACTGTGTTGCTAAGTCCTGGAAAGTCCCTTCTAGGAAGGGCCACGTAACTGCCAAAATTGCTGATAAGTTTAAGCATCTTAGAATGTGCCTTAAAAGGTGGCAAATGAATGTCTCTAAGTTAAAGCTGCTCATTGCTAAATGCAATCATGTCATTTTGTTGCTCGATGATTTGGAAGAGTGGAGGCCTCTCTTCATTCAGGAGTTTCATTTCAGGAAAACTGTCAAAGTACATCTGGAGAAACTGCTTCATTTGCAGTTCCTTTATTGGAAAAAGAGGTGTACTGTCAGATATATTAAGGTGGGAGGGGAAAACACCAAAAAAATTCATGCTATGGCCACTGGAAGACAAAGAAGGAATTCTATTGCCAGTCTAAAATTACCTGATGGTACTGTGGTCAATGATCATGCTCAAATGGAGGTAATTATTTGGAATTATTTTAAAAACAGAATGGACACTTCAAGAGGAATTGTCATGGGCTTTGACCTATCTGCTCTCATCAACCCTGTGGCTGGTCTTGACATCCTAACCAAGCCTTTTGAAAAAAGAGGAAATGGACAAGGTGGTTAAGTACATGTCTATTGACAAAGCTCCAGGCCCTGATGGTTTCAATGGTATTTTCTTCAAGAAGTGTTGGCATCTAATTTGTAATGATTTCTATGAGCTAGCTCAGTAATTCTATGAGGGTACTGCTCTCCTGGAGAACATTAATGATTCTTACATTACTCTTGTTCCTAAAAAGCTTTCACCTGAACAGGTTGGAGATTATAGGCCTATCTCTTTAACTAGTATGGGTCTGAAATTTCTCTCTAAAATGGCTGCAAATAGGTTTCAAGAGTTAATCTTACAGTGCATCCACAAGAATCAATATGGCTTTATTAAGAGTAGAACAATCCAAGACTGTATTGGATGGACTTTTGAATATTTGCACCAGTGCCATCAATCTAAGAGGCCAATTGTAATTCTTAAGTTGGATTTTGAAAAGGCATTTGACTCTTTGGAACATGAAGCTGTTTTTCAGATTCTTAGGCACAAAGGTTTTAATGAGAAATGGATTCTCTGGATGAAGCAGCTTCTGGGGATTGGTACCTCTTCAGTTCTTCTTAATGGAGTTCCAGGCAGAAAATTTTTTTGTAAAAAAGGGGTCAGGCAGGGTGACCCTGTTTCTCCCCTCCTCTTTGTTATTGCTGCTGACCTTTTGCAATCAGTCATCAATGGCATGTTCATAAGAGGAATCATCCATCTGCCTATCCCTTGTCATGACCAGGATTACCCTGTGATCCAATATGCTGATGATACACTTATCATCTTACCGCCTGACAGGATTCAGCTTTTGGCCTTGAAGGATATGCTCCAAGTGTTTGCTCTGTCCACTGGCCTTGATGTCAATTACCACAAATCTTTTCTCATCCCCATTAATGTGGATCATGTTGTGATGAATGATCTTGCTCCTGCTTTTGGTTGCCAAATAGGAAAGATGCCTTTCACCTATCTTGGTCTGCCTGTGGGGACCACAAGGCCTAAAATGGTGGACTTTATGCCTTTGGTGGACTGCATGGAGCGAAGAATGACTTCTAGTTCTTCCTTTCTTAATCAAGGAGAGAGACTTCAATTCCTCAACTCTGCTCTATCCTCAATGCCCATCTTCTTCATGGGTAGCTTGGCTGTCCCAGCTGGCATTCTCAAACAGTTGGAGAGAATTCAAAGGAAGTGTTTGTGGATAAAGAATAGAGATGAACCTGCCCCCTCACTTGCAGCTTGGGAGCTCATTTGTAGGCCCAAAAACAAGGGTGGTCTTGGCATCCTCAATCTAGGGGTACAAAGTGTTGCTTTGCTTCTGAAGCATGCTAGTAACTTCCTAAATAAAAAAGACATTCCCTGGGTTTCTCTCATTTGGAATTCTTACTATCATGATAGAGTGCCTCAAGGAACATCTGCATGTGGTTCTTTCTGGTGGAAGGATGTCTACAAGGTTATGGTCAGTTTCAGAGATTTACCTTGGGTTCAGATTAATGATGGTGATACTGCTCTGTTTTGGTCTGATAGCTGGAATCTTGGTGATGAGGTCTCTCCTCTCCAATCAAGATTTCTGAGACTATTTTCCTATGTTAAGGACCCTTGGATTACAGTCAAGGAATTCTTCAATTCTCGGGATTTTGTCCAGCACTTTCACCTGCCCCTGTCTGCTTAGGCTTTTGGAGAGTTGGGTCTGATTCAATCCATGGTGGAATCTCATAGCAGAGTATGTGGCTCTAAGGATGTGTGGTTTTGGTAGAACTCCTCAAAGCAGTTTATACCCAAGATGTTTTATTCCCACACATTCCATTTTGAGGCTTTCAACCCTCTGCTGTCTTGGATATGGAAATCTTCCTGTACTCTCAAGATTAAAGTTTTTGCTTGGATGCTCATAATGGACAGACTGAATACTAAAGATATGGTTGATCGAAGACATTGGCACATGGAGGATGGAGTGCAATGCAAGCTATGCCCTCTGCAGGTTTGAGAAACCAGGGATCATCTATTTTTCAACTATAATTTCAGTGTGAGGGTTTGGAATTATCTCCAAATTGACTGGCCGGCTGGGACCTCTATGTCTGATGTGGTTATCCAGGCCAGGAGTGATTTTCACAAGCCTTTTTTCTCCAAAGTTGTGTTCACTACATGTTGGAACATATGGATCATTCGAAATGCCAAGGTTTTCAGAAGTGAGAGGGCCAGTTTTTATAAATGGCGTGCTGCCCTTAAACATGATATCTCCTTGTTGCAATACATGATTAAATCTGCCTACAAGGATGACCTTCTAAAGTGGATCTCCTTCCTTCCCCCTTAAGGCTTAGTGTAGTAAGGCATCCCTGCCTCCCTCCCCCTCCTTTTATCTTAGTCCTTGTATGTTAGATTACCCCTTGTAATCATTTCTTTGTACCTTGTTACTTTTGATGAATAAAGGTTTTGATCTGCTGTGGGGGTTTTACCCCACAGTTCCCAGTCAAAAAAAAACACAGAAAACCCGACAAGCAAGCCGAAAAGTAAGATTTTCCCACCCTTTAGCTCACTTGGATCCCAAATTTCTTTTGAAGAAACAAAAACATGAATCTCGCCGCACAACTCGACACAGCGGTGGTGAAATTTTATCTTTTGGCTTATCGAACACCCCAGCGCCTCGCAAACGTCGACCGGAGGTTTCAAAAATTTCTGACTTAGATTATCCCAAGGCGGGTCTTTTTCGTCAACCTATTAATCCGTTTGATTCAAATTATCAGGGAACATCTCATTCCTCCTCCGGCGACTCAACGGGAACTCAAATCCCAACTTTGAAGACTGTGTGTGGGTAAGGGTATATTCACTCATTCAAACTTCATGCCTGATCAATACGTTGATATTTTTGTGTTTTTTGATTTTCAGTGGTATGGCCAAGCCTAGCAAGAAGGCACAACTGAACAAGCCGGCTGAAGACTCCAAGCCTTCTGAACCGAAAAACAATTACCAGAAGCCTCTCATCCAGCTGCTGAAGCCACTATCGATGACCCGCCGCCAGAAGAAAATGAAGTCACCATAGATCATATGGATGTCGAGCCGGCCATTGCTAAGCCGCCAAGCCCAGTTAAGCCTGCTGAAGAGAAAAATGACGACGTCGTCATCACCAGATGTGGTTACACAGCACCGGGTAACCCCACTGTCTTATCCAAACACATCGCCAAGGAATAAATTTCTACTGGTGATAAAGGCAAGTGGAAGGTAGACTTAGAGAGCTACGCCCAGTTCAGTGCCCATGAAATCCACTCTGTTTATTTGAACCGTCTATACACGAGCCATGATTTTGATGCCGGCTTAGTCAATTTGATGAAGGAACGCTATGAGGTAATCCATTCAATATTCTCTTCATAATTATATGTCTACCAGCCGCCAAGTCTATAGGATATGATAAGATTGAATATGATGTAGACTTTCCAATTGCCATAAAGAACTGAACATCATCACTATCAGCCCCCAAGGGCCGGCTTAAATCATCAAGTTAAGCCAGAACTTAAGTAGCAGAACAAAATTTGCATCCGTAGCCCCCAAGGGTCGATTTAACTAGCATAGTTAAACCGGGACTTACCAACATTGATAAATCAACACTTCAATATGTAACCTTGGTAAACCGGATCATATCATTGTACCCGACTTCATCGGATAAATTCGTCTTTTGAAAAGAGCAATATGCATTAGCTCCCAAGTTCCACGGAAAATACTTGTATTGTGCTTGGGACTTCGAAAAGTTCTTAAGAGCAAATAGCCATTAGCCCCCAAGTGCCAAGAAAAATACCTGTATTATGCTTGGGACTTAAAAAATAATCATGATCATAATACCTTCCATATTTGCTTATGTCACAGGTTGAACTGATTGAAAAGGATTCGCAGCTTAATGATCGGAAGGCCAACATTAAAACTCAGCAATCTGAGACATCCAAGGCCAAGTCAGAACTGAAGACTGCTTTAGAAAACATTGAGCAGCTTAAGCAAAACTTCAACACTGATAAGAACGGTTGGGAGACCGGAAAGGCGGCTCTATTGAAGAGAGAAGAGTATGCTGAAGCCGCACTTAAATAGGTGACTGACGAGTTGTCCGGTTTAAGGCAGCAGATCAATAACATGTCCTCAGCCATCTTTAGTAAGTAGGAAACATGACTCCTTTGCATCTCAATAAACATATTACAAACATCCGCCGGCTTATCAATAAATTTACTGATACAGGTTCTCAGAGCGCCAAGTTGGGCTCAGATATGCGCATCTGGATTAAAGCTGTCTACACTCTTGTAGAATAGTTATACACTGGCACCCAACATACCATTGATGCTGCTATGCACAAGAAATCTCCACCAACACTCATCAAAGATACATTGGAGAGGTTATCAGTGCTGCCCCAAAGAATTGATGATTTAAAGCAAGCATCTGCCAGAGCCGGTGCGTTGACTGCTTTAAGCCGGGCAAAGGCGTGGCAAGCAGATCTAGATCTAGAAGATTTAGCCAATGGTTTCCCAAGTGTCAAAGAGGACGGATCTGCCTTCAATGCTGATGACTTTGCAGAAATAGCAAGAGCAATGCGTCCATTAGCAAGTAAGTTGACTGAATAAACTAATCTATCCACATACCAGGCGGCTTATGATGCTGAGAACAAGAAAGTGAAGGCGCCTGTTCATCAGGAGACGGATCTCATCCCGCCGATTCGTAAGCACACCTTCACTCCTGACATTGATCCATCCAACCTTATTGATGATGAAGCTGTGTTTAGAGCATTGACCGGTATCAACTGGGCTACGCCTGACTTCCAGCTGATGGATAATCAAGGAGCTGAAGAGGAAGAAGAGGCACAGGATGACCCGGAGGCTTCAACCCACCAAGAGTCATGAGCCGTTTTATTAATCATAGCACTTTGATGTTTACGTCTCCAAAACACTTATCCTCTTTGGGCCATCGGATGCCTTGTAATAGGCTAGTTAAACTATGATCTGTCGTGCCATCATGCACGTTTTGTTTGCATAACACCGCTGATCCGTCAGTTCAAGATCTGCCACTTATGCTCATGATATCATCAAGTATGCAGATCAGATTTATCATTTTTTCCTGCACATAAACAGATCACATGTGCCCTAGTGGTTTACCCCACGGCAGGTCACAATACCCCATATAAAAACCACTGGTGACTATAATAGTCCATAACCAGGGCCGGTTTAATCGCAACCTCATATAATCATAAAAAATATCATACCTGTGATACTTGCTCACACTGCCGGCTTATCATACCTGTGCAGTAAGGGTTACAACCCAACAATTGAGAGCACAACGCCCTATTCAATTTACTCATACCACCGGCTTACAACACCACATACAGCAAGGGGTAATATCCCAAAACTTAGAGCACAACGCTCTAGGCACATAAAATCATCATATGCTGGCAACTTAAAGTCCAAAGCCTGGCCGGATTAATAAACTCCGGATAGATTCATATATGAACCATAAGGCAACATAGCCCTCATCGGTTTTCAATCATGTATTAACATGTCACAAGAGATGAATCTCAAAAAATGTTCAAATCAAATAAAAATCAAAAAACAAGGTTTTTCATAGGCTGCCAAGCCTCAAAGTCAAGTGCTTTTCAAGGGCCGCACAACCACTGAGTTAAACCTTCATCCAAACCTTGTAAGCGGGACCTCACATGACCAATCGCCGTTTTCACTTTGACAAGTTCAGGGTCTTTATAAGATTGACTGTCAAGAGTTCGGCGAGTCATTCCAGGATTACCTTGGCGGAGTGGCAGACTTACAAAAGGCAGGATAACCCTGAATTTTTGGTGAATACACCTGGCATCCAAGCCTATTACAAGGCTCATCAAAGCTCTGTTCATTAACAAAGAGCCCCCAAGTAATATTTCATTCCAGGCGTACAAGCCGGATCAGCAGGGTAGTCATAGCTATGCTCAATGAGCAGGAAGCCCCCAAGTATGTTTTAATCATGGCATACAAGCCAGATCAAGAGGGTAGTCATAGCTATGCTTAATGAGTAGGAAGCCCCCAAGTGATCATATGAATTGAAAATACAGACTCATTATCTTAGAAATGAAATGACAGAGGCCCTGAATTATCAGGGATGTCAGCTTTATTATATTAATCATAATATATACATTGTCAAAATATGTACATCACAAGAGCCGGTGGCTCAGGTGTCGTAAGGCCGAAGATGAGAAATATTCCACGGCCGGTGGGTCTCCTCCTCCGATGTGTGTGATTCCTTGTGGTCTCGAACATCGATAAGGTAGTATGACCCGTTGTTCAGATTTTTGCTGACCACAAAAGGCCCTTCCCTAGGTGGGGATAGCTTGTGCATATCAGTTTGAGCCTGGATAAGCCGGAGCACCAATTCGCCTTCTTGAAAGGTCCTGGTATCAACCCGGCGGCTATGATAACAACGTAGATCTTGCTGGTAAATCGCTGAACGAGCCGCCGCAAGGTCACGCTCCTCATCCAATAGGTCAATGGCATCCTGACGTGCTTTTTCATTATCAAGTTCAACATAAGCCGCCACACGGGGTGAGTCGTGACGTACGTCACTAGGGAGAACCGTCTCTGCTCCGTAAACCATGAAGAAAGGCGTATAACCCATACACCTGTTGGGGGTGTTATTGATGCTCGATAACACTGAGGGTAACTCTTCCACCCAACAAACCGGCGTCCTCTGCAAAGGGACCATAAGCCGGGGCTTGATGCCTCTCAAAATTTCTTGATTGGCTCTCTCAGCTTGACGATTGGACTGGGGGTGAGCCACTGATGACAAATCAAGTCGAATATGCTCTCGTTGACAAAACTCCTTCATAGCACCCTTGGAGAGATTGGTGCCATTATCTGTTATAATGTTGTGGGGAAAACCGAAACAGAAGATCACCTTTTTGATGAATTGAACCGATGTGGCCGTGTCAAACATACTAACCGGCTCTGCTTCAACCCACTTTGTGAATTTGTCAACCGCCACCAACAGGTGGCTCTTTTTATCCTTGGGCCTTTTGAAAGGCCCAACCATATCAAGCCCCCAGACTGCAAATGGCCAAGCAATTGGAATCATCCTCAATTCTTGAGCCGGCACGTGAGCTTGTCTTGAGAATTTCTGACAACCATCACATTTACTGACCAAATCCTCTGCATCAGCATGAGCCGTCAGCCAATAAAATCCATGACGAAAAGCCTTGGCCACGAGAGATTTAGAGCCGGCATGATGACCACAATCTCCTTCACGAATATCTCGTAGGATCTCATGACCTTCTTCAGGAGAGACACAACATTGAAACACCCCCGTAACACTACGATGATGCAACTCTCCATTGACAATAGTCATTGACTTCGACCGCCGGATTATCTGCCTGGCCAAAGTTTCCTCTTCAGGTAACTCGCCCCGGGTCATATACGCCAAATATGGAACTGTCCAATCAGGAATAGCATGAAGAGCCGCCACCAGCTGTGCCTCCGGGTCAGGAATAGCAAGATCTTCCTCTATAGGCAGTTTGACTGAAGGATTATGCAAAATATCAAGGAAAATATTGGGTGGCACCGGCTTACGATGGGATCCCAACCGGCTTAAAGCATCAGCCGCCTCGTTTTTTCCTTCGATCAACATGCTCCACTTGATAGCCCTTGAAGTGACCAACAATAGCATCAACCTCTCGGTGATAAGCCGCCATGAGTGGGTCCTTAGAATCCCATCTGCCCGAAACTTGCTGAGCTACCAAATCCGAGTCACCAAAACACCTCACCCGGCTTAAGTTCATCTCCTTAGCCATCGGAAGACCATGGAGCAAGGCCTCATACTCAGCTGCATTGTTAGTACAAGGGAACATCAACCTTAAAACGTAACAAAATTTATCACCTCGTGGGGAAGTCAAGATTACTCCAGCCCCCGAGTGTCGGTGTACTAGAGCAGGGGTACCCTAGTACCCCGAACTCGTGCACGGACAGTTGCAGCGCCCCACGGCATGGCTGGCCTGATGACCGCCAAGATCCTCAGCGGCTCCTTCGGAGCCATTCGAGAACAAAGTAGTCAAGACCCCGGCAAGAGGAGCTTGCCGGGAAGGCCACTCAGGGCGTGAAGGAAACAAGGCCCCGGCAAGAGGAGCTTGCCGGGAAGGCTTGGTGGGCGCTGAGCCCCCAGACACGACAAGGTTCCCGCAGCGGCAAGGCGCTTGCCGGGGTGGGCGACCTCTCTTCATCTCCGCTCCAGCTCACCCGCCAACGTGTCATCACGGGGCTCTCCCAAGCACGCGTGTCGACGGGCTGTGCCGCGAGCGGGGAACAGCGACAAGCGGCGCTGACAAGCTACCATCGTGGCAAACGAAGGTGCACTTGACGGTCCCTCATAATCCTTTGTTAAGGCGATCGAGACGGGCATTGATGACTCTTGTCCCTTGCCGTCGAGTTAGGTATAGATTATCTGTACATCGCATAAAGCGTGTACCTACCTTTATTTTACTATCTTGCCCTTGTCTACTTGCCATATGTGGTAACCCTTGTGCCTATAAAAGGAGGACCGAGGGCAACGAGAAAGGGTTCGCTCAGCTCGGCTTAGTTCATCCTACTCACACGAAACCACACCAGGCTAGGTCTTGTAGCTCCCATTGCTCCCTAGCAAGAACACAAGATAATCCACTAAAGCAGCAGTAGGAGTATTATCTCTCTGGAGAGCTCCGAAGCTGGGTAAGCCTGCTCGTGTGCATCGCCTCGATCCGCTCTTTGTGCAACCTCTGCCCCCCTCCGAACCACAAGGGACCCAGGTCCCGTAGGTGTTCGTGGGACACGATCAGCCCTCCCCGACACCGAGCCTTCCAACTGCCTGGATCCATCGAAGTGAATAGTCCAATATGTGCTATCCGGCTTCTCCTCAGGCATCTGCAGCTCTGTCCAATCATTTATGAAGTCTACAAGCGCTTAAGACTTGATGGCTGTGCGAGGCATATACTTTAAACCATGGGGTCCAAGCTCAATGGCCCACTTGGCTACCCGACCTGTGGCTTCTCTGTTTTGAATAATATCCCCTAAAGCAGCATAACTAACCACAGTGATGGGATGAACCAGAAAATATTGCTTGAGCTTTCGACTAGCCATGAACACCCCATATACAAGCTTCTGCTCCTTGCCCGATTTCATCCTTTCCACCACAATTTCCATGCTAACAGCTCGGCTATTGGCAGCCACATACAACAACAAGAGCTCTTTATCAATGGGAGCAGCAAGAACCGGCAGCTCAGCCAACTGTTTCTTCAAGGCCTCAAATGCCTGATCAGTAGCATCACTCCAGACAAAGTGATCTGTCTTCTTCATCATCTGGTACAGAGGGATAGCTTTTTCTCCCAACCGGCTTATGAACCGGCATAAGGCCGCAATACGACCCGCCAGACGCTGAACATCGTTAATACACGCCGGTTTAGCCAGGGAATTGATAGCCTTTATTTTCTCCGGGTTAGCTTCAATACCTCGTTCAGAAACTAGAAAGCCCAAGAGCTTGCCTACTGGTACACCAAATACACATTTAGCCAGGTTAAGCATCATCTTGTAGACCCGGAGATTGTCAAAGGTCTCCTTCACATCATCTATCAGGGTTTCCTTCTTCCTGGACTTCACCACAATATCATCCACATAAGCATGAACATTACGCCCAATTTGATTATGAAGGCAATTTTGTACACACCGCTGGTAAGTCGCCTGGGCACTCTTGAGCCCAAAGGGCATAGACACATAGCAGAAGGCTCCGAAGGGAGTGATAAAAGATGTCTTCTCCTGGTCCTTAATTGCCATCTTGATCTGATGATAACCAGAGTAAGCATCCAAAAAGCTCAAACACTCACAACCCACCGTAGCATCAATGATCTGATCAATACGGGGGAGAGCAAAAGGATCAGCCAGACAGGCTTTGTTTAGGTCTGTGTAATCCACACACATACACCAAGTACCATTTTTCTTAAGTACCAGCACCGGGTTAGTCAACCACTCAGGATGAAAAACTTCAACAATAAACCCAGCCGCCAAGAGTCGGGCCACTTCACCAATGGCCTTGCGCCTCTCTTAATTTAAACGGCGAAGGAATTGATTGACCGGTTTAAACTTTGGATCAATATTGAGAGTTTGCTCAGCGAGTTCCCTCGGTACACCTGGCATGTCTGAAGGTTTCCATGCAAAGATGTCCCGGTTCTCACGGATGAACTCGGTGAGCGCGCTTTCCTATTTCTGATCCAGATTAGCACCGATACTAAACTGCTTGGATGAATCGCCAAGAACAAAGTCAACTAGCTTAGTGTCATCCGCCGACTTAAATTTCAACAAAGGATCATGCTCTGTCGTTGGCTTCTTTAAATATGTCATATCTGCCGGGTCAACATTATCTTTATAAAATTTCAACTCCTCCATTGCGCAGACAGACTCAGCATAGGCAGCATCACCTTCTTCACACTCCAAATCTATCTTTCGGTTTCCATGCACTGTGATAGTGCCCTTGTGACCCAGCATCTTAAGCTGCAAATAAACATAACAAGGCCTTTCCATGAACTTAGCATAAGCTGGGTGCCCAAACAGAGCATGATAAGGGCTCTTGATTTTAACCACCTTAAAGGTCAACGTCTCCGATCTGGAATCATGATCATCACCAAAAGCCACTTCCAAAGATATCTTGCCCACTGGATACGCCGACTTACCAGGCACCACACCATGAAAAACAGTATTCGACGGCTTAAGATCTTTGTCAGTCAAGCTCATGTGATGAAAGAATTCATAGTAAAGAATGTTGATGCTACTGCCCCCATCCATGAGTACTTTAGTAAATTTGTATCCTCCAACCTGAGGCACCACCACCAAAGCAAAGTGACCCAGATTATCAACCCGGGGTGGGTGATCCTCACGGCTCCAGAGAATAGGGTGTTCAGACCACCGCAGATACCGGGGAATCGCCGGCTCCACTATGTTCACTGCCCTTTTATGGAGCTTTTGATCCCGCTTACATAAACTTGTGGTGAAGACGTGGTGCTACCCACTATTCAATTGACTTGGGTTATTCTGATAACCAGACTGCTGGTGCTGATTCCCTTGACCAGACTGTTGACTAAAACCGCCTTGATCGCCTTGGCCCTAGAAACCGGAATTAGAACCGCCACCACCATAACCCGGACCATGAGAGCCGGATCCTGAGCCGCCGTTCGTCCCATGATTGCTCTAGAAAAATTTGGAATTTCTATACTCCTTCATAATGAAGCAATCCTTCGAGAGGTGAGTGGCCGGCTTTTCATGCGTACCATGCTTCGGGCAAGGCTGATTCATCATTGTCTCAAGGTTGAATTTAGGTCCTCCAAACAGGGGTGGGGGTTTTCCTTGCGACGCTGAGCATTCTGCATATTAGTGTTAGCCACAAAATCCAAATTGCCATCAGCCTTTCGCTTACCATTGCCACCTTGATTTGCTGGGTTATGCTGCTACCCTTTCATATTGCTGCTCTTCTTTCCCTTACCCGGCTTCTCATCATCAGACTCGGGGTCCTTGGTACTATCAGAGTCGGCATATTTGACGAGAGCCGCCATTAGCTCCCCCATGTCATTGCAGTGACGCTTAAGCCGCCCTAGTTTCTGTTTCAAAGGGAGGAAACAGTAGTTCTTCTCCAACATCAGGACTGCTGAACCGGTGTTGATGGTGTCCGACAATGGGATAACAGCTGAGATCCGGCGTACCCAATGGGTTGTTGACTCGCCCTCGCCTTGGACACAAGAATCCAAATCCAGGATTGACATAGGCTGCTTGCACATGTCTTCAAAGTTTTGGATGAAACGAGCCTTCAACTCTGCCCATGATCTGATGGAGTTAGCGGGGAGCCCTTCAACCAAGTACGAGACGGCCCATCCAACATCATGGTGAAGTACTTAGCACATGCAGCATCACTAACATCCAGCATCTCCATGTCCATCTCATAACTCTCAATCCAAGCCTCAGGGGGCTGATCTGCTGTGTAATTAGGCACCTAACAAGGACCCTTAAAATCCTTAGGTAAACGCTCGTTACGCAGAGCCGGCACTAAACACGGCACACCCAAGGTTCTAGAGGTCACACCTGCCTCCACCGAAGCTGATGGATAAACCGGAGATTGTTGCTGAGCCGCCAGCTGAACCGCCTGCTCAGCCTCCCGACGCACCCTGCCTTGATCCACCAAAGCCTGGGCATTATTACCTCCGCGCGCCAGGTCATGCCCACGAGGCTGGTTATGGTGTTGCTCATTGCTTGAAACGGCGGGCGACTCAATACGCCTGCTATAACTCTGACTTGGTCGAGGGTTTGAGTGAATCCGCTTGCGGCTACAAGAACAAGCTGCATGCTGAGCCACAACTGTCTGAAGAAGCTCTCTGGCCCTCCGTGTCACTGCCGCAATCATATTATCCAAAGGGTTAAATAATGACCCGGAGGTGCCGGAACATGATGAGGCGGAGTGTTATTCAATCGTGGCGGGTCCATCGCACATGGTTGAACCGGCGCTCCAGTCCCAGGCGCTTCGACCGCCCGGTTCACCACCGGCGGGTCACTGGTCCCTGCTCCAGGTGTATTGAAGAGGTTCCTTGGCTCATAAACCGGGGGTAGATGACTCTGGTGCCTCCTCCTCATGATCTCGTTTGAAGCGTTCTGATCCAATGTGAGCCGGAAGGACTTTGCCTGAATCTGTTGTGCCTGGGCGTCCAAAGCAGCCCACTCTGTGGCCATCCTAGCGTTCTCTACGGCCAGCTCTTCCTTGGCTTGAGCTATCTCATCTCGCAGCTTCCCCACATCCACCTTGTGTTGTTCCTGGTTGTCCGGGGTTACCTCCACCGCTATCAAAGTCGCCAAAGCCTCCAATAACTCTGTCAAAGCTTGAGCCGGCGGGTGCGCAGTGCCACTAGCACCAGTCGCCGCCGCGGCCGTTGAGCTAGAGGTCATAGCCGCAGCGGTTGTTGAACCAGGCACCTCTGTATGCCGGCCATGAAGATCGCGACCCTATTAGGCGGCTCGTAGGAGTCCGGAATACTGTCTCCATAGGAATAGCCCCCAAGCCGACCGTCTTGCAATTGATACATAGAATTAGTCTCGCCTGTGGATGATTCACCATCAGAGTAGATGGCCGTCTCACCACCAGACACAGATCCTTCTCCAAATTCCACCCCATGGGTGAAACCAACAAAGGCACGCTTCATGGCGGGTAGAACCCGGGTGGGTCGTGCACGCTGAGCCGTCTCGATGATGTCGGCGCAAATGTCTGGCTCAGGGCCCGGTTCACCGATCTTGCCAATGAAGACGTGGATTCTGTCGAAGGGCACCCGGTACCTGTACTCAATTGAGCTGGCCTCGGGGCCCCAGCCTGCATCGTCGATGTAGAGCTTGCCGCGACGAATCTTGGTCATCCGACCCACAGCGTATCCCTCGATCCCTTCAAAGCTGCCCTTTAAGAACTCGAAACCACCGTGCGCTGTACCCATGGTGGGCGCCAACTGTCATGGAATTGTCACGGCAAATGTCCTAGCGGAAGGACTTAGTCGTGCAGCCATCGCAACTAGGTTAGCTTAAAGGGGTTAATCAGGACAAAGGACATAGAGGGTTTATACTGGTTCGGCCCCTCGTGGTGGAGGTAACAAGGCCTACTCAAGTTTGGGATTGTATTGCTTGGGCTTCGGTTACCAGGGAGCGAATACGATTGACATAGTTCTCGATCTCTTGTTTCTTGCCCTAAGCCGCTGCCGGGTCGTCCCTTTATATACACAGGTCGACGCCCGGCGGCTCACGGAGTCCCGGCCGGCTCATACACAAGTGTCCGCCTCGGTGACTACCTACGCTTGCCTTACAAAACAAGTCATACACATATGGCGGTTCACCCTCTTGGGCCTCAAGTCACCTCTGGGTCTTGGGCCGTCAACGGGCTTGTATGATCCGCCATCTTCACCTATGATTCACTAGTGGTATGACCCGGCCCCTCCAGGGCGGTTCATATCCAATAGTCATATCCCCAACAGACATGACGAGGAGTCTTCAAATGATCGAGAGGTAAAGATTCATATATAGGACGATAGTATTTGGACTCCAGAAGTGTTCTGGGGGTACCGAGTACGTATCGGGTAACCGGAAGGGGTTCCGGCAACCCCCGGCAAGCTATATGGGCCTTATGGGCCAAGAGTGGAAACAGACCACACACAAAGGTGCTGGTGTGCCCTCCCCCCCCCCCCCCCTTCATATGGGCTGGCCAAATTCAGAAACAGTATAATGGGGTGAGCTATGAGCCCTCACAGGACTTTAACGTCCGTGCCCGTCCGATCTCTGCATGTCCCGATCTATCTGTTCGGCCGCTGCTCCGCAGAGCTATCTACACCCGTTGTTGTTGATCGGGCCAGGTTTTGCTTATTGGACCAGCCGACTGGCTTTAGCTAATGAAAGTGGAAACCGTGCATGCAGCATGCATTCCTCCATTCATCCCGCAATTGCATGCGCATGCGCTTCGACCTCTCCACACCCACAATAATTGTCGTGTAAGTCGACAAGGAAAGGCATATGATTAATTTCCGCACGCTGTGCTCATGCTTTAGTCTCCGGCTTCTACACTTGTTTGAAGAAGGGCGCCAATTATCTTGCCGTTAAGTCTCAAGATAATTGCACTTATGTATCATCGAAACACTTCCATTTTTTTGACAGGTCTTTGAAACGCTTTTTATCCACACACCTGTTGGAAAATATTTACCTACACATTTGGTGAAACCAATTTATTTATTTATTTTATTGTCTATGCGTGCTGCACATGTATGTTCGCTTTTCTCACTTCAGCCACAACAAAGGCATGACAAAAAGTCTCTCAGATGTATATATTATCTACAAAGCAACCATAGATTTAGTAGTTCAAATTGTGTACTTCTTTGGTGGTGTCGCTGGCATAATCAATTTATCCTTTTTTTGTGTCTCTCAACTGCTAAGTTTGGGATGTCTATCTCATATATATACCTGTGACAGGAAGTCTCCTATTGTGTGAACATATATGCTTTTTATCATACTCTCAGAAAGTGAAAGTGAAAGTGTTGAGTCACTAAGGGTCTGGTTTGCAATAGCCCCACTAACAGTGAACCTCTTGTTTAAGAACCATAAAAAAATCAGAAACCACCTAGAGGTTTTAAGCCCTTAACAGTTTGACGGCAAGAAAAGTGTCGACATAAGTAAATCAGTTTTCACTCGCACTCATTATATAAGTTATACCATCATTTTATTAACTACCTGATGAGATGTAAAGAAGGGTCTCAAAAAATCATTTCCTCAAAATTTTCACTCATTATATATGCCTAAAAAAATTATTATTATTATTTCCTTTAATCTGCATAAATACTTTATGTGTTACGATGTCATAAGAAATGCTATCCTTTGTGAAAATTGTCATTTCCTATATATGTCTATGAAAGAAACAAAATATTATATTTTTTAGACTAGGATTTTATAATATTATGTAAAATATTACTCTATATTTTGAAATATTTATATAATATTCTATCATTATTTTAAAAAATGAACAGGCGCAACAACGCGTGCTATCATGATCTAGTTGGAGAAGAAAAGAGGAAGGAGGAAAGGAAAAAGGGAATAGGATTCCCCCTTCCCCCTCTTCCCTTCCTACTCCGAATATGAATAGGAAAGGGGGGAGGCCGAATTGGGCGGTGCCCAAGTAGGATTCCTCCTAATTGTGGCGCCCCATTGGCTGCCTCTCCTCCTCTCCAACCTATATATATATATATAAGGAGGGGCACCACTAGAACACAAATCAAACATTGTTAACCATGTGCTGCGCCCCCCTCCACATTTTACGCCTCCGGTAAGTTTGGGATGTCTATCTCATATATATACCTGTGACAGGAAGTCTCCTATTGTGTGAACATATATGCTTCTTATCATACTCTCAGAAAGTGAAAGTGAAAGTGTTGAGTCACTAAGGGTCTGGTTTGCAATAGCCCCACTAACAAAGGAACCTCTTGTTTAAGAACCATAAAAAATCAGAAACCACCTAGAGGTTTTAAGCCCTTAACAGTTTGATGGCAAGAAAAGTGTTACATAAGTAAATCAGTTTTCACTGCACTCATTATATAAGTTGTACCATCATTTTATTAACTACCCGATGAGATGTAAAGAAGGGTCTCAAAAATCATTTCCTCAAAATTTTCACTCATTATATATGCCTAAAAAAATTATTATTATTATTTCCTTTAATCTGCATAAATACTTTATGTGTTACGATGTCATAAGAAATGCTATCCTTTGTGAAAATTGTCATTTCCTATATATGTCTATGAAAGAAACAAAATATTATATTTTTTTAGACTAGGATTTTTATAATATTATGTAAAAATATTACTCTATATTTTGAAATATTTATATAATATTCTATCATTATTTTAAAAAATGAACAGGCGCAACAACGCGTGCTATCATGATCTAGTTGGAGAAGAAAAGAGGAAGGAGGAAAGGAAAAAGGGAATAGGATTCCCCCTTCCCCCTCTTCCCTTCCTACTCCGAATATGAATAGGAAAGGGGGGAGGTCAATTGGGCAAAGTGCGCAAGTAGGATTCCTCCTAATTGTCGCGCCCCATTGGCTGCCTCTCCTCCTCTCCAACCTATATATATATATATATATATATATATATATATATATATATATATATATATATATATATATATATATATATATATATATATATATATATATATATATATATATATATATATATATATATATATATATATATATATATATATATATATATATATATATATATATATATATATATATACTAGAACACAAATCAAACATTGTTAACTATGTGCTGCGCCTCCACATTTTACGCCTCCGGTCATATTCACGTAGTGCTTAGGCGAAGCCCTGCGCAGATCACTTCACCATCACCTCACCATGCCATCGTGCTGACGTAATTCTCCCTCGACACTTTGCTGGATCAAGAGTTCGAGGGACGTCATCGAGCTGAACATGTGCAGAACTCGGAGGTGCCATACTTTCGGTGCTTGATCGTCGGAACGAGAAGAAGTTCAACAACATCAACCGCGTTGTCAAACGCTTCTGCTTTCGGTCTATGAGGGAACGTAGACACACTCTCCCCCTCTCGTTGCTATGCATCTCCTAGATAGATCTTACGTGAGCGTAGGAATTTTTCTGAAATTGCATGCTACGTTCCCCAACACTGCAGCCATTCGGATGCTTGCATACTGAGTGCCAAGTGATCTCATTGATGAGTACGTTCATATGAGTGAGTCTACATGCCTAGAGTCCATGTATAGGTTCTGCAGATCTATGCTTGCTGTGTTTGGCCCTGAGTACTTGAGAGAGCCGACTCCTCAAGATACAACCCGCTTGTTGGCGATCAATGCCAGCAGGGGCTTTCCAGTGATGCTTAGCAGCATAGACTGCATGCATTGGGAGTGGAAGAACTGCCCTTCTGCTTGACAAGGGTAGTATAAGGGCCATGTCAAGGTTTGCACTGTCATACTTGAGGCTCAGGCTGTTGGGGAACGTAGCATGAAATTTAAAAAAAATCCAACGATCACGCAAGATCTATCTAGGAGATGCAGAGCAACGAGAGGGGGAGAGTGTGTCCACGTACCCTTGTAGACCGACAGGGGAAGCGTTAGGTTAACGCGGTTGATGTAGTCGAACGTATTCACGATCCAACCTATCTAGTACCGAACGTACGGCACCTCCGATTTCAGCACCCGTTCAGCTTGATGACGTCCCTCGAACTCTTGATCCAGGAGAGGGTCGAGGGAGAGTTTCGTCAGCACGACGGCGTGGTGATGGTGATTGAGGGAGTCCTGGATTAGGGGGTGTCCGGATAGCCGAACTATCACCGTTGGCCGGACTCCTGGACTATGAAGATACAAGATTGAAGACTTTGTCCCGTGTCCGGATGGGTCTTTCCTTGGCGTGGAAGGCAAGCTTGGCGATACGGATATGTAGATCTCCTACCATTGTAACCGACTCTGTGTAACCCTAACCCTATCCGTGTCTATATAAACCAAAGGGTTTTAGTCCCAGAGGGACTAACAACAATCATACCATAGGCTAGCTTCTAGGGTTTAGCCTCTCGATCTCGTGGTAGATCTACTCTTGTACTACCCATATCATCAATATTAATCAAGCAGGAGTAGGGTATTACCTCCATCGAGAGGGCCCGAACCTGGGTAAAAACATCGTGTCCCTTGTCTCCTGTTACCATCCGCCTAGACGCACAGTTCGGGACCCCCTACCCGAGATCCGTCGGTTTTGACACCGACGGTGATGGGAATGCGATCCATGCAGGGCTTCGCCTAAGCACTACATAGCTATGACCGGAGGAGTAAACTATGGAGGGGGGCACCACACACGGCAAAGAGATCAACTGTTGTGCTTTGGGGTGCCCCCTGCCCCCGTATATAAAGGAGGAGAGGGAGGAGGCCGGCCAGGGGGCGCGCCATGGGGGGAGGGAACCGACTTGGACTCCATGTCCAATTCGGCTTCCCCCTTCCTTCTTTCGGAGGTGAAAGGGGGAAGGAGAGGGAAGAGGAGAAGGAAAGGGGGGCGCGCCCCCTCCCCTAGTCCAATTCGGATCCCTCATGGGAGGTAGCGCGGCCAGCCCTTGTGGGCTGGCTCCCCTCTCCCCTATGGCCCATGTAGGCCCATAACTTTCCCTGGGAGGTTTCGGTAACCCCTCGGTACTCTGGTAAAATACCCGAACCACTCGAAACCATTCCGATGTCCGAATACCACCTTCCAATAAATCAATCTTTACCTCTCGACCATTTCGAGAATCCTCATCGTGCCCGTGATCTCATCCGGGACACTGAACAAACTTTTGTCACCAAAACACATAACTCATAATACAAATCGTCATCGAATGTTAAGCATGTGGACCCTACGGGTTCGAGAACTACGTAGTCATGACCGAGACACATCTCTGTTCAATAACCAACAGCAGAACCTAGATGCTCATATTGGTTCCTATGTATTCTACGAAGATCTTTCTTGGTCAAACCACAATAACAACATACGTTATTCCCTTTGTCATCGGTATGTTACTTGCCCGAGATTCGATCGTCGGTATCATCATACCTAGTTCAATCTCGTTACCGGCAACTCTCTTTACTCGTTCCGTAATGCATCATCCCGCAACTAACTCATTAGTCAAATTTCTTGCAAGGCTTATAGTGATGTGCATTAACAAGAGGGCCCAGAGATACCTCTCCGATACTCGGAGTGACAAATCCTAATCTTGATCTATGCCAACCCAGCAAACACCTTCGGAGACACCTGTAGAGCATCTTTATAATCACCCAGTTACATTGTGACGTTTGATAGCACACAAGGTGTTCCTCCGGTATTCGAGAGTTGCATAATCTTGTAGTTAGAGGAATATGTATAAGTCATGAAGAAAGCAATAGCAATAAAACTTAACGATCATTGTGCTAAGCTAACAGATGGGTCTTGTCCATCACATCATTCTCTAATGATGCGATACCGTTCATCATATGAGAACACATGTCTATGGTTGGGAAACTTAACCATCTTTGATTAACGAGCTAGTCTAGTAGAGGCATACTAGGGACACTGTTTTGTCTATGTGTTCACACATGTACTGAGTTTCCGGTTAATACAATTCTAGCATGGATAATAAACATTTATCATGATATAAGGAAATATAAATAACAACTTTATTATTGCCTCCATGGCATATTTGCTTAAGTCTCCCGCTTCCACTAGAGTCAATAATCTAGATTACATAGTAATGATTCTAACACCCATGGAGTATTGGTGTTGATCATGTTTTGCTCATGGAAGAGGCTTAGTCAACGGGTTTGCAACATTTAGATCCATATGTATGTTGCAAATCTCTATGTCTCCCTCCTTGACTTGATCGCGGATGGAGTTGAAGCTTCTCTTGATGTGTTTGGTTCTCTCATGAAATCTGGATTCCTTCGCTAAGGCAATTGTCGGTGTCAAAACCGGCAGATCTCGGGTAGGGGGTCCCGAACTGTGCATCTGAGGATCGAAGGTAACAGGAGACAGGGACACGATGTTTACCCAGGTTCGGGCCCTCTCGATGGAGGTAATACCCTACTTCCTGCTTGATTATCTTGGATGAATATGGGGTTACAAGAGTTGATCTACCTCGAGATCGTAATGGCTAAACCCTAGATGTCTAGCCTATATGATTATGATTGCCTCTACGGACTAAACCCTTTGGTTTATATAGACACCGAAGGGACCAAGGGTTGTACAAAGTCGGTTTACGGAGAAAGGAATCTTCATATCCGAACGCCAAGCTTGCCTTCCACGCAAAGGAGAGTCCCATCCGGACAAGGGAAGAAGTCTTCTGTCTTGTATCTTCATGGCCCACAAATCCGGCCCATGTCACACAGCCCGAACGCCCGAGGACTCCTTAATCTAGGACTCCCTCAGCAATTGCTCCAGTATTGTCACTGAGGGAGTCCTGGATTAGGGGTTTTCCGGATAGCCGAACTATCACCGTTGGCCGGACTCCTGGACTATGAAGATACAAGATTGAAGACTTCTTCCCGTGTCCGGATGGGACTTTCCTTGGCGCGGAAGGCAAGCTTGGCGATACGGATATGTAGATTTCCTACCATTGTAACCGACTCTGTGTAACCCTAACCCTATTCGGTGTCTATATAAACCGAAGGGTTTTAGTCCGTAGGGATCTAACAACAATCATACCATAGGCTAGCTTCTAGGATTTAGCCTCTCGATCTCGTGGTAGATCTACTCTTGTACTACCCATATCATCAATATTAATCAAGTAGGAGTAGGGTATTACCTCCATCGAGAGGGCCCGAACCTGGGTAAAAACATCGTGTCCCTTGTCTCCGTTACCATCCGCCTAGACGCACGTTGGGACCCCCTACCGAGATCCGCTGGTTTTGACACCGACATTGGTGCTTTCATTGAGAGTTCCTCTGTGTCGTCACCTATAGGCCCGATGGCTCCTTCAATCATCAGCAACGACGCGGTCCAGGGTGAGACTTTTCTCCCCGGACAGATCTTCGTGTTCGGCGGCTTTGCACTGCGGGCCAATTCGTTAGGCCATCTGGAGCAGATTGAAAGCTACGCCCCTGGCCATCAGGTCAGATTTGGAAGCCTGAACTATACGGCCGATGTCCACGGAGATTTGATCTTCGACGGATTCGAACCACAGCCAAGCGTGCCACACTGTTTCGATGGGCACGATCTAGCTCTGCCGCCAAACAGTGTCCTGGAGGCCGCACCAGCATCCGCTCCGACCCTTAGCTCGGAGCCGACCCTTAGGACGAGTCGTTGGACACCGCCTCGGGGGCTACAATCTCTACGGTGATTGAGCTGAACTCCATCCCTGTCCTTTGCGAAGACCGTGACTCCAAGGTGCCGGGCTCCTCTCCGGACTCCGAACCCTCCGCGCCCCTGCCAATCGAATCCGATCGGGCGCCGGTCATGGAGTTCACTGTCGTGGACGTCTTTCAGCACTCGCCCTTTGGCGACATCCTGAATTCACTAAAGTCTCTTTCTTTATCGTGCGAGCCCTGGCCGGACTACGGTCAGGAAGGTTGGGATGCGGACGACGAAGAAATTCAACGCCCACCCACCACCCACTTTGTAGCCGCTGTCGATGATTTAACCGACATGCTCGACTTCGACTCCGAAGACATCGACGGTATGGACGACGATGCCGAGACGACCAAGAACCAACGCCACGGCACCGAAGGCCACCTCGTCATACGACATATACATGGTGGACATCCCAAAAGATGGGAAAGGCGATGGAACAACGGAGGATGACCCCTCCAAGAAACAGCCCAAGCGCCGACGTCAGCGGCGCCGCTCTAAATCCCGCCACTGCAAAAACGGTGATTCCGCACGGAGATAATAACACCCGGATAGTGCGAAGACAACCCTCCAGCAGGATTCAGCACGGGGAGGAGGAGGAGCAAGTCCGCACGACGGTGCTGGCAGTAAAGAGAGGTAGAGGACGATAATTACGTGCCTCCCTCCGAAGATGAGGCAAGCCTCGATTTACCATTTAATTTGTCGTGCCCGAGGATCCCGCCAACAGGAGCGCTTCAAATGCAGGCTTATGGCCCCGCAAGCAGCCTCAAGAAAAAGCTGCAGCTGCTTAGAGCTGACTAAGACTTGCTAGTCGATGATGGACCAAGTCCTTGCAGCCAAAGAGTATGAACTCGAACGCCTCCAAGAGATACCTAAACGCTGGCTGCTACCCCAATTAGAGGAAGCAGCACCCAAACCTACATCACCCAAGATGATCGGCCGACCGCCACCCTGTGGTCAGCGACAGAGAGGCCTCTAGACCCTCCATTCAAGCCGCACCCCGGCGCCGCTCAACCAAGGCACAGGGAAACGCGCTAGGCCTGCAAAACATATTGGAGGACAAGGCAAGACAAACAAGATCGATCTACGGATCGCGTGGGCGCCCCACGACACGTGATGATAACCGTCACGCCGGATACAGCAACTCCGACCGGGCCGAACACAATAGACAAAGCTCATTTGAGCTGCGTCGTGATATAGCCCAATACAGAAGCGCCGCACACCCACTATGCTTCACAGATGAAGTAATGGATCATCAAATCCCTGAGGGCTTCAAACCCGTAAACATCGAATCATACGATGGTACCACAGATCCTGCGATCTGGATCGAGGACTATCTCCTCCATATCCACATGGCCCGCGGTGATGATCTACATGCCATCAAATACCTCCCACTCAAGCTTAAAGGACCAGCTCGGCATTGGCTCAACAGCTTGCCAGCAGAGTCAATCGGTTGTTGGGAGGACCTGGAAGCCGCATTCCTTGATAACTTCCAGGGCACATATGTGCGACCACCAGACGCCGATGACCTTAGCCATATAATTCAGCAGCCAGAAGAATCGGCCAGACAATTCTGGACGTGGTTCCTAACAAAGAAAAATCAGATCGTCGACTGTCCGGATGCAGAGGCGCTAGCAGCCTTCAAACACAACATCCGCGACGAGTGGCTAGCCCGGCACCTAGGACAGGAAAAGCCGAAATCCATGGCAGCCCTCACCACACTCATGACCCGCTTTTGCGCGGGAGAGGACAGCTGGCTAGCTCGAAGCAACAACTTGGCCAAACACCCTGGTAGTTCGGATACCAAGGACAGCAATGGCAGGTCGCGTCGCAACAAGAACAAGCGCCGCATTAACGGCGATAATGCTGAAGATACGACAGTGAATGCCGGATTCATAGGCTCTAAACCCGGTCAGTGGAAAAGGCCATTCAAAAGAAATACCCAGGGCCCGTCCAACTTGGAACGAATACTCGATCGCTTGTGCCAGATACATGGCACCCCCGAAAAACCAGCCAACCACACCAACAGGGATTGTTGGGTGTTCAAGCAAGCAGGCAAGCTAAGCGCCGAAAACAATGACAAGGGGCTGCATAGCGACGACAAGGAGGAGCCCCGGCCGCCGAACAATAGAGGACAGAAGGGTTTCCCCCCACAAGTGCGGACGGTGAACATGATATACGCAACCCATATGCCCAAAAGAGAGCGGAAGCGTGCGCTAAGGGACGTATATGCGATGGAGCCAGTCGCCCCGAAATTCAACCCATGGTCTTCCTGCCCGATCACCTTCAATCGAAGGGACCACCCCACTAGCATCCGTCACGGTGGTTTCGCCGCATTGGTTCTTGACCCAATTATTGACGAATTTCACCTCACCAGAGTCCTGATGGACGGCGGTAGCAGCCTGAACCTGCTTTATCAGGATACAATGCGCAAAATGGGCATAGACCCCTCAAGAATTAAACCCACAAAGACGACCTTTAAAGGCGCCATACCAGTGTAGAGGCCAATGGTACAGGCTCGATTACACTCAAGTGGTCTTGGATCCCGGATAACTTCCGAGCGAAGAGTTAATCTTCGACATAGTCCCGTTCCGCAGCGGCTATCACGCACTGCTTGGACGAACCGCATTTGCAAAGTTCAATGCGGTGCCGCACTACGCATACCTTAAGCTCAAGATGACAGGCCCTCGAGGAGTAATCACGGTCAATGGAAACACCGAACACTCTCTCTGAACGGAGGAGCACACGGCAGCCCTCGCGGCAGAGGTGCAAAGCACCCTCTCATAGCAATTCTCGAGTCTGGCCACTAAATGTCCGGACACTGTCAAGCGCTCCCGGAGTAACCTACAACAAGACCGCCTGGCACGATTCAAGCACGCGTAGCAATCCGGCCCCAACCCTAGCCCTCGCGAAACATCGAAGCCAGTACTACGCGCACATAACTACGCTCTGGAGATACCATGGGCCTAAGGGGAGGGGCACGACCACGGCACGCCCAGAATGTGGCTCAACCGCACTAGGGGCTCCCGATTGTGTCATTCTTTTTCTTTTTTTCCTACTTTCAGGACTCTGTTCTCCAGAAGCCCTGTCCGGCATTCGCACCGAATAAACGATGCAACAGCCAGGGAAGCAGAAAACTGCGTCGAGTGTCCAGGTGGTCTTTATTACGAGCATTATACCTGTTTTACAAACCATCCCGCAGCTTACCCCTGGAGGGGGACATGTTAAATAGTCCCATCCCTTGCTTATCGCACTATTTGTATCATTCTGCTTTTATTTGCTGTACTTTTTGAATAAACAATACATAGCCTTTGCCTATTATTGCACTCCTTTCTTTATTTATATATATGTTCATTTCATGACATGTTGCACCCGTACACTTTGGTACGGCCAATACACCAGGGGCTTAAGTACCCCAAAATTATGGTGTGATAAGTCCGAACACTTTCACAAGTCGTCACCCGAACTTATAGCATTATATGCATCGGCTCGAATCATGTCTTGGGTCAATAGTTGGGTTTGCCCGGCTCCCATGTTTTGGTACCTTACGTTCCGTTATATCGGCTAAGGTAGCACTGGGAGAACCACTGCGATTGTGCCCCGGTTGAGCTGGGTTGAGCACCTCAGTGGAGAAAGCTAAAACTGACCGTGATGATAGGGCAAGAGCCGGTCGCTGTTCGAGAGGTTTTTTCGGGTCCCTAAAGACTTATGCTGCTTAGAGCGAGGAGCCGGCATTGTCCGGCCAAGGCGTGGATAGCGCCCCGAACTCGGTCTTCCGAATACTAGGGGCTTCGCCGAAATTTAAAATTATAGAATTCTATGGCTAAGTGAGAGTGTTCAAGCACTATAAGTCCGGTTGCCTTGTTTCGTTGCGTTGAGCGCCTCCTCGGCGGACCCAAGAATGGGAACAAGAGCGCTCAAGGTTATCCGAACACCCCACAGACTGTGGCATGGGGGTGAAGCCAAGGACTTGCCATCTCTCAAATTTGATAAACGGCCGCATGTAAGGTAATATTTTAAATTAACAAGCGTTGCTTAGCGATATGAACAAGTTTTCAGCGCACAGGATAACAAATGCGAGTCTATTCAAAAATTACATCTTTGGAGCACTCATCCGCTCTACGGCGGGCACCCTTAAGGACACCCTCATAGTACATTTCGGGCTTGTGATTATCCTTGCCCTTCGGTGGCCCGTCCGTCACAAGCTTCTCCGCATCCAGCTTGCCCCAGTGCACTTTAGCATGGGCAAGGGCCCGACGGGCACCTTCGATGCAGACGAAGCGCTTGATAACTTCAATCCATGGACAGGCGTCCACCAGCCGCTGCACTAGCCAAGTAGCTCTGTGCATGACTTCCAATGGCCACGGCCGAACTATGAGGCCCTTCATGGCCTGTTCGGCGACCTTAGTGAGCTCGACCAGCTGCTTCAGCTGGTCGCTCGAGGGCACCGGACGCTCGGCCTCAAAGATATCGAGACCGAACACCATCTCCGTCGAGCTCCCTCCTTGGCGCTGTAGAACGCGCAAGCATCGGTTTACACCACGGGCAGATCTACGAATGCTCCCGGAGAACTCCGAATCTTGGTAAGTAATAGGTAATTCACTTTCACATGCTTGCTTTGCATAAAGAATGCCTTACCCGCCGCTATCTTATTTAAAAATTCAATTTCTTGGAGGGCTTTTTGGGCTTGGCCTTAGCGGCTTTAGGCGCTCTCAAGAGCCGAGGCTCGGACTCTCGAGTCTCGAGTCACGCCCAAACTCTCGCGTTTTTTCATGAGAGCACGGAGCTCTTGCCGCACCTCCGCCACCGCGCCTCCTGCTTCTCTCACTCGGTGCGCTCAGGCAGCGTTGCTTCGGCCATGGAGACCGCTTCCTTGTGGTCGCCACCTTGTTCGTGGCCCCTACAAACCCACGTTATTCTGTCATTTTTGCAATCGAAACCTTTCTATAAGGTATTTCTTTAATAAGGTATTGCTTACCTTCCCTGCCCTCGAGCTGCTTCTTGGCAAGGCCGAGCTCGTTCTCGGACCGCTCGAGGCTCTGCTTCAATGCATTGACCTCCGCAGCCAAGGTGGCAGAGGTCGGCACAGCAGCCTGCATTCCCATATTGACATACTTATGTTAGACTCCTGCGTATATGTTTTAGATCCTTAGTCCGCTTTTCTTTCCTAACACCAAACTAAGCACCAGGGGCTACTGTCTATGCGGTAATATTTTTACATATTCTAAACTTACCTCAAAGCCTGTTAGAAGGCTGGTACAGGCTTCAGTCAGCCCGCTCTTGGCGGACTGAACTTTCTGGATCACCACACTCATAATAGTGCGGTGCTCCTCCTTGATGGAGGCGCTGTTAAGCGCCTCCAGTAAGCTATCCGGTGCCTCCGGTTGGACGGAGGACACCGGCGTCTTACCCTTCCTACGAAGGGACCGCTTGCCGGACTTGGAACCGCTGAAGGTTCTGGTATGGAGTCCGAACAAGGGTCGGGCTTAGAGCCCCTGGGGGTCTCGCTCCCCACGCGCCTGGAGTCCGGGAGGCTGCCTTGCGGCGCCTCTTGTGCCACCTCCTCTTGACCAGACCCCCCTCTGGGCCCCACCTCGGCGTCGTCCATGGCGTGAGGAGGAGGCGGCGAAGTGAAGTACTCTCCACTTCCGGCGATTGCACCCGCCTTCGGCAGGCGAGCTCGCCTTAGGCGGGCTGCAAGATTGTTCGCATTAGAGAACACTATGCAATGAAAAAAAGCCATGGGTATCCGGACACTTACAATCTCGCCAGGCTTGGCCTTGTTGGCCCTCCTCCTCGTCATTGTCGACGTTGGTGGAGAAGTCCGGAGGAAGGGTCCTTCCTTCTTGGACCCTCCGCCTCCCGGTTAGGCGGCCTTCCTTTCTTCCCTCCTTCACTGGGGAGAGGCTTCTTTTTCCTCCTCCTCTTCCTCAGAGGAGGATTCCGCCTCAGGGTTGTCGGGCAATGAGTCCGACAGCACCTGGCGCCGGGAGCTCCTTCGAGTTCCCGTGGCCTCCTTCTTGGCCTTCTTCTCTGGCACCACGTGAGGAGCTGGAGCCAGCAGCCCCGTCAATCGGGCGTCCGCTGGGTCTTCTGGCAAAGGGGTCAGACAGCTAATCTGTCTGGACGTCTTCAGCCAGTCCTGTCAAAGGTTAGGGAGTTTTAGATCCCGCATAGAGTCAAACTATGAAAAAAGAGTCCCATAAAGGGTAAAATAATTTACCTCGCTGGCTTGACGCCGCGAGCTGAATCCGCGATCTTCGGTAGCGGATGTGGGAGCCTCGGCGCCCTTGAACAGCACCTTCCAGGCATCTTCGTACGTAGTGTCGAAGAGGCTTTTCAGAGTTGGGTGCTGTGCCGGATCGAACTCCCATAATTTGAAGGCCCGTTGTTGGCATGGGAGAATCCGGCGGATGAGCATCACCTAGATTACGTTGACAAGCCTGAGATTCTTGTCCACCTAGTTTCGGACGCAGGTTTGGAGTCCGGACAGCTCGTCCGAATCCCCCCACGTCAGGCCCGTCTCCTTCCATGATGTGAGCCGTGTGGGGAAGCCAGATCGGAATTCGGGTGCCGCCGCCCATTGAGAGTCGCGTGGCTCGGTGATGTAGAACCACCCTGATTACCACCCCTTTATGGTCTCCACAAAGGAGCCCTCGAGCCATAGGACTTTGGCCATCTTGCCGACCATGGCAGCTCCGTACTCCGCTTGGCGGCCGCCCACTACCTTTTTTAGACTATAAACAGTAGGGTAAACACCCCACTGCAGCTTTTATTAAAATAAAGAAACAAACAACAGAAGTCTTGTGGGCTTGAGGTAAGGCCAAGCAAAAGGAAAGAAAAAGAAGAACAAGAGAGAAACTAAAAAAAGGAGTCTAACCTACAGCTAAGAAGAAGAAATACTAAAAGAAAACCAAAAAAACAAAGGGAAAAACAAAAAATTACAGCCATGCATCCAGCCAAGCAGAGAATTGAGCTTCATATTTCTTCTTAATCCTGTATTTGAGTAGCTTTAACTCCTGAAAGAATATGTGCTTCCAGCCATCAAATGAGGGGGTTATATTTTCAAAAATCTTGTTGTTTCTTGAAATCCAGATTGCCCATGAACCCAATATTATAATCTCCATAAAGAAAGGGTAATTGAGTTTGTTCTTGAGATCTTGGTAAGCTTCCAGGACTGACAAGTTAGGTGTTCTTGAAGGGCAGATGAAATCCCAACATCTGACAGCAAAAGGGCATCCCCAAAATAGGTGGTGCAGAGTTTCTTCCTGCTGACAATTTCTCACTGCACAATTGTAGACTTCCAATTCAAAGTTTTTCCTTCTTAAAAGATTCCTGGTGTTGACTCTGTCATGTAACAGCATCCAAAAGAAAACTTTGTGCTTGGGTTGACAGGAACTTTTCCAAATCCATGAGAAGTGAGGAGGAGTTTGTTTGTGTCCAATTAGCACTTTATATGCTTTCATTGAGGAATAAAATTAATTTCCCTAGATGTAACTCCAAGTATCCAGTGCATCTAAATATTCATAGTGTCTTAGAGCAATGCACATGTCCTCCATTTGAATGAATTCCTCAAATGCTTGTGTAGTAAGAGGCAGGTGGAATAAATCTTGAAGATATTCAGTGTTGATCACTTGTTGAACACTTTTGTGAGGATCTTTAACAAAGGAATATAAGTGATCAAACCTGTGTTTTAGGATAAATTGGTTCCACATGTCATCCCAGAACAGAGCACGTTTCCCATCCCCCACATTGCATCTGGCAATAGCTTTGAATTGATCAATGAGTGCTAGGTTGGATTTCCACCAAAATGAGCCCACTTTTTGATCCCCTGGGAGTTGTCCATTGCTCTAGTATGATTCCCAAATTAAATTGACCCAAGGGATATCATGTCTGTTGTAGAATTTATGAAGATTTTTCATGAGCAGGGTTTTATTTTGTGTGAAGATATCCATGACACCCAAGCCACCCTGATCTTTTGGTCTGCAAACTGTTTTCCAAGCCACTAGTGCTGGCCTCCTATCCCCCATATCAGGACTCCTCCAAAGGCAGTGTCTTAAGTATTTAATGATCTGTTGTTTAATTGTGATGGGAACTTCCAGGCAACACATGAAGTAAACTGCTAGAGAGGCCAACACAGATTTGACCAACAATACCTTCCCTGCTTGAGTCATGAAAGTGGAAATGCCAGTAATCCTCTTAGCAATTCTGTTGACTATAGGCAAGCATTGCTCCACAGTTGGCTTATAAATTCCCAAAGGTAACCCGGTATGTAAATGGGAATTCCCCTCCGCACATTGCAAAGTGTTTGTGAAGATATCCACTGTCTTACGAAATGTTAATTGGTACCATGATAGATTTCCCATAGTTTACTTTGAGGCCAGTGGCAGTTGCAAATGTGTTTAGTAAAGCTTTGAGGCAAACTAGATGTCTTGCACTTTCTTGCATGATGACAAGAGTATCATCTGCATACTGCACAATAGGGAAGTCAAGACAGGAGTTCACTTGCAGTGGAGGTTTGACTAAATCCCTTGTCATGGCTTTATTCAAGATTGATTGTAGTAAGTCAGCTGCTAGAAGGAACAGAAGTGGAGAAAGGGGGTCTCCTTGTCTGACTCCTCTTTTGCAGTAAAATTTCTTCCCAGGTACCCCATTTAACATCACATCAGAAGATGCAAAATTGAAGAGCATTTGCATCCAAGTTATCCACCTTTCACCAAATCCCTTAGCTCTAAGAATGTCAATTATAGCCTGATGTTCAATGGTGTCAAAGGCCTTTTCAAAATCCAGTTTTATTACAAGCATTTCCTCATTTGACTTGTGGCACTGATGTATGTATTCATAGGCCCATCCCAAACAATCCCGAATCACTCTGTTCTTTAAGAATCCATATTGATTGATGTGTACCAATTGTAGGATCACTTTTTGCAATTTGTTTGCCAGCAATTTAGTAATGATTTTGAGTACCCCATTAAGTAGTGAAATTGGTCTGAAATCATTAGGGACATTGGTACCTCCTTTTTGGAATGAGTGTGATATAAGAGGTATTGATGCTTTCCAAATTCACAGCCCAAAGATGAAAGGCAATGATAAGCTCAGTTACATCCAGTTTTATAATTTCCCAGCAAGCTTTTAGGAATTCATTATTAAAACCATCAGGACCTGGGGATTTGTCTGTTGGCAAATTTTTGACAACTTCATCAATTTCTTCCCGAGTGAAAGGTTTCTCAAGATCTTGGAAAATTTGTGGATCCACTCTGCTATCATACAGGTCTTGTAAGTTGAAATGCATGTTATGACCATTGGAGTGACCTAGTCTTTTCTTAAAAGCTTCCCATAATATTGCAGCCTTGCCCTCATGATCAGTAATTTCCACTTGGTCATCATTTATGAGCATTGCAATTTTATTATGCCTGTGATTAATAGAAGCTTTTGTATGGAAGAATTTTGTATTTTCATCACCAAACTTGACCCCTTTGATTTTTCCTCTCTGTTTCCAATAAATCTTCTGATTACTGAGGGCAGTTAGGAGGGTTTCTTTCAATAGCTCTCTGCAATTATGCTCAAATAAAGTTAAATCTCTGAACTCCTCCAAGAAGTCCCATAAGAATATACATTCATTCAACTCATCAATGTGTTTTTTGATAGAAGACATATTTTTTGCCCAAAGCTTGAGGGCTCTCCTCAAGTTCTTGAATTTAGCATTAACTTTGTTTGCAGGATCAGTATGACCAACAGGAATATTCCATGCATTTTGCACAATATCGTTGAAAGAGCTGTGTTTCAACCAGTAATTCTCAAATCTGAAAACTCTTGACTTGGGTATTGTTGTACCAATTTTATAACACAAGGCAAATGGTCTGAAATTGGCTTTGCAAGGGGCAGAGCAGTGGTGTTAGGGTAAGAAGTCATCCATGCAGCAGAAGTGAAGAACCAGTCTAATTTTTCAAGCAAAGGGCTGTCTTGCATGTTGCTCCAACTGAACTGCCTTCCTTTGAGTGGTAATTCAATTAATCCCAGGTTACTAATAGCTTCATTGAATAGCAGCATCTGATTAACATCTCCACCAGGTTTATTTCTGTCTTCAGGTGATCTGATGAAATTAAAATCCCCCATAACAATCCAATCAACATCATCAGGCATTTGTATATTTGTGAACCATTCAATAAATTCCAATTTCTCTTGAATGTTACAAGGTCCATAAATATTTGTTAAGATCCATGGTTTAAGGGAGGAAGTGCAAGTGAACTGCATTGTTAAAGAGAACTTATTTTGGAAGAGCAACTATCCAGTGAAGAGAGCCCCATTCCAAGCAGTCAGAATTCCACCAGAAGCTCCAATAGAAGGTAGATGTTCAAATTTGTTGAATCTTTGAGGGTAGAAGTTTTGAATGTAGGCCAAATCAAAGTCTTGTCTCTTTGTTTCTTGTAAACACAAAATGCCAGCAGCACTTTCCTCAATTTTTGCCTAATGGCCAGCCATTTATCAGGAGAATTCAAACCCATTATGTTCCAATTCAAAATATTCCAGGATCTGTTTCTACTCATGGTTTACTATCTGATTGTGAAGTTGACACCAGGCCCCATCTCCTGGTATAATAACATACTCATGAAAATTATAGACATGTGTAAGCTGAGACCCAGTAATGTTTGAGAGCTTATACAAGCAATGACAAAAGGTATGACATCTCATCAATAACAAGAGATACCGATTAAACCCCACATTCCAAGTTCTGAAGACAGACACCAAACATGTTCTGCTTACATCCATAACACTCATAACAGCAAAATTCATGCATACAACCATCAAACTAGTTTCTCCCAGAGTAACCCTGGTTCTAATATTAATGTGGCAGATCATCATGGCACATCCTAAGGAGTTGTAGCACCAATGACCTTGGGAACCTTGGTCACATCCTCCTGGCCCTTCTTCTTGGGCCTTTTTGAGAGCTTGTCCTGTGCCTCATCCTCAGATACCTTGCAAAAAGCCTTTGTCAGGTTTTTGACCACTTTATTATGCACAACAGGAGGAATGGCATTACAAGGTAAGCAAGAGTTGACATCACATGTCTTCCTTCTATAACCATTGTTGTCTTTCCTAATTCGATCACTTCTTCTTACCTGAGTCTCCACAAGGGGCTATTTTTCTCTCCTCTTCCTTGAGACAGCTTCTCCTAGAGACAAGTGTATGACCTTGTTGGGGGACACTTGCTGGAGTGGGCTTCCAGCACCACTAGATGAGTGAGCAGCAGGGCTTATACCCTCATTTTCCTTCCCCAAACCCAGCATTATTTCCTTGCAACTAGGGGCCTGTGAAGCAGGAGGTGCATCAGGAATATGAAATAAGATGGTCTCTTCAGTATCACAATTGGCAGTAAGCAGTTTCCACAGTTCAGATTTCAGCAGATGCATGACCCAACCAAATTTGTCAGGAGTAAGGAGAAGATGGATTATGAAGTTAAACCAACTTACAGGTATGTCAATTTTGAAAGTATTTGCTTCTCCCTGAGTTGCTGGAGCAAAGTGCTGAATCCACAGGCCCAAACCTTCCTTAGAAATCAAATGGGCACCATCAATAATATCCAAGGCATGATTTTGAACTAATTCATGAATATCAAGTAAAGTGGGAGAGTTAACTAGAGAAAAACTCTCCATACCTTTACGTTGCCCAGCTTTTGAAGTGCCAACTTGAACAAAGGGAACATCTGCTTTGCCCTTTAAGTCAACTGTGGGCACAAAGCCCTGTGATTCACCTTGCATATCTTGTACAGTCACATTGTCCCTGTATATAGTACCAGCCATGACCTGGGAGTCAGATGTAGCATTATCCTCCTGAAGTTGAACATGGGTTTCTTCTGCAGCAGGGGCAGCAAAAGGGTCACTCTGAGCAAGAGGCCCTTCTCGCCCTGGATTTTCATCATCAACTCCAAGGGTTTTCGCAGACTGGGACTGCAGCTTGTCCAACAATGTCCACAGCAAGGGCCACATGCAAAGCCTCCTGATCAGGCATAGGGGCCCCCACAACTAGCTATTGTTCCAAGCCAGCCAGATTCTCATTGTGATGTACAGGACCATCCTCTTCTCCAACTGCTTGATAAGCAAGAAAAATGTTTTGCAAACCCATGCCTAGAGGGTTGACTTGAGCAGCTTGATTAACCTCATCACTGGCAGTGTGAGTGTTAGACCAAATACCATCAGACAGAGAAACTGTGGTGGTGATGCTGCTATTGGGAGCACCATCCTCCTGCAAAACTGGCATGTCCTCCTGCTGTTGGTGCGGTTGTGGCTGGGGAATGGGAACTTGTGGAAAAGCCCAGTGGCCCTGCTCATCCTGCTCTTCCCAAGCATCCCAACCATCCTGTTGTGCAGGCTCATTATGAACTGGAACAGGGTGAAAACCTGGGAAATCGTTGGCATGTTGGGGAATTGGGTGTGGATCAACTCCAGGTGGTGGAATAGGATCTTCATCCTCAGGTCCACCTCCAAGCATTTCTTCTAAAAGAACCTCAACAGAACTAGTCCAAGACTCTTCCTCAAAGCACTCTCCCTCTGACCACCTGATGCTTTTTGGTAAGTCAATGAGCTCAGTAACTCTGGCTTTCACCAAGATTTTCCCTCGGAGTGGATCCTCCTTTTCCCAACTAATAAGTCTTCCCCACTTAGCAATGGCGGCTGCAATGTCTTCAGTATTGCAATAATCAAAAGGGACACCCACAAACAAAAGCCAACAAGTTCTATTGAAATGCAACCTGTGCCAGTTCCTGCCTTTGTTGTGTGGAATGAAGGAAATAAAGACGTCCCCAAAGGATGCGGACTGTGGTCCGATGAGGCGATCTCTATCTCTAACATGCCGAAACTGAACATAGGCCTCCCCAAAAGGGCATGGCTGGATTTCTCTGAATCCAACCTCCTCATCACCTTGCAAGAACTCCTCAAGAACATCTCTAACATTTGGAAAAAATACCTCGTTTGGATGTGGGTGAATGATTGCTATCGCCCAGTCCTCGTGCCTTCTTGGTCTGTGCGGCAAGATTGCTCTCGAAACCCCAGTACGCCCCTCCACCTCAAGAATCTGGAACCCATGGGGGACAAAAGGAGCTGGGTCGATGGGTATGTTGGCCATTGTCGATGCCAAAGCTTCCGACGAGCGAAGCACCAATCCCTGCTCCGCCGATGCTGGAGAAGATGGCGAGCTTGCCGAGGCAAGAATAGCAGAAGGAGCAGAGTTGGTAAGAAGAGAGGAATGCGAGGAGGCAGCCTGCGGTCTCGGTTGGAAATTTGGAAATAGGTCCTTGGCCAGCTCCATAAATGACGAGACCTGCCTAATCGGCTGAGCTGGGCCTTTACATTTGAACCAGGCCTCCACAGCACCGTCAGCCCAGGCCTCCTCAGGTGGGCTCGGGAACGAGTCAAATTGTAGAAAAGGCCATAGCCCAGGTAACTTAGGAACCATGCAGTTACGTGCGACGTGACCTTGACCTCCACATGCAAAGCAAACTACATACGTGCGAGTGCCAGAACGGAGGGACATTTGGGGCTGATTAAGAGACCCATTACACTCAGTGTTAATGGAGGGCGAATTTGAATGCTCCCCTTGATTGGCACTGCCATGAATGTGACCCGATAAACACTCGAAGACCGAACGACCGTTTCTAACCACCGTGTTGTAGCTCCGACGATCGCCGGAGTTGCTAGCCACAGCCTTTCCATTTCTACCCACCAAGGTCCATTCATCATCAAGTTCCTTGTAGAAAGCTTGTTCTTCTCTAAACCAATTTGACCCACCATAATTCCACAAACTAAACACAACCTCAAAGTCATGTTCAACAATTCTACCACTGTTATAGATCTCAAAGCCAACAGACTTAGAAGCAACCGAGAACTTGAAAGTTCTATCCCTGAGGTGACGAACCCTAAAACCTTGAGCATAACCTCCAAACATGGCCAGGAGAGAGACACTAACTGTGTGAACATCAAGCTTGAATGTAGCGCGGCAGAACGATACCACCAAGGTGAATTCTTGTTGACGAAAGCCAGGAGAAAACACCACCGGATGCCCAAACTTAGACCTCATGTCTGATTGAAACTTCCTGCCACGATCAAAGTTTAGGGAAAAAGGAGGCATCTTCAAAGGTGGCTGTCGGGACCGGAGTGGCCGCCGACAGGAGAGGTGGCCGCCGGGGCCGGAGTGGCCACCGGCGCAAAATCGCCTTGGAGTCGCCTAGGAGAGGAGCCCACTACCTTCGGCCTGACATTGAAGATCTTCAGCCATAAGCCGAAGTGGGGCTGGACGCAGAGGAAGGCCTCGCACACGACGATAAATGCCGAGATGTTGAGGATAAAGTTCGGGGCCAGATCGTGGAAATCCAGGCCGTAGTAGAACATGAGCCCCCGGACAAATGGGTGAAGTGGAAAACCTAGTCCGCGGAGGAAGTGGGGGAGAAACACCACCCTCTCATGGGGCCTGGGGGTTGGAAGGAGATGCCCCTCGTCGGGTAGCCGGTGCGCGATGTCGCTGGACAAGTATCCAGCCTTCCGCAGTTTTGTGATGTGCCCCTCCGTGACGGAGGAGGCCATCCACCTGCCTCCCGCTCTGGACATAGTTGGAGAAGGTTGAGGTGGGATGTGCGCACTTGGGCGCTGGAGCTCGAGTGCGCGGAAATGGATAAGCAAAGGAGGAAGAAGGCGTAGGTGAAAAGGTGGATCCTTATCCCCTTATATGGACGGACGAAGCTATGCGTCCCCCACCAGCCTGGTAAAACTCGCTTATCTCCCAAGCGCCGTTATCAATGGCGCGGTTGGGTTACCCACGTCCGTATTGATGAGAATCCTGGAATAAGGGGGCATGATCTATGCTTTGATAAGACGTGCCAAGGAAACCGCCTCGCTAAACGGGCTAAGGTGGAACAGTAAAAAAGATTCATATAAAGGCCTGGCCGTGGTGTGATGCCACGCCGCGGAATACGTCAGCAGATCTGTGCAAAAGTTATTTCTCTACGGTCGTATGTGGAACTTGTTTTGCGAGCCGGACACTATCCTTGTGTTCAAAACCTTCTATGAAGTATTCGAGGAGGAACCCGCCTTGCAATGCGAAGACAATATCGCTACCGGACTCGTCGTCATTGAAGCCTGGTTCAGGGGCTACTTGAGGAGTCCTGGATTAGGGGTGTCCGGATAGCGAACTATCACCGTTGGCGGACTCTGGACTATGAAGATACAAGATTGAAGACTTCGTCCCGTGTCCGGATGGGACTTTCCTTGGCGTGGAAGGCAAGCTTGGCGACATGATATGTAGATCTCCTACCATTGTAACCGACTCTGTCTAACCCTAACCCTATTCGTGTCTATATAAACCGAAGGGTTTTAGTCCGTGGATCGAACAACAATCATACCATAGGCTAGCTTCTAGGGTTTAGCCTCTCTGATCTCGTGGTAGATCTACTCTTGTACTACCCATATCATCAATACTAATCAAGCAGGAGTAGGGTATTACCTCCATCGAGAGGGCCCGAACCTGGGTAAAATCATCGTGTCCCTTGTCTCCTGTTACCATCCGCCTAGACGCACAGTTCGGGACCCCCTACCCGAGATCCGCCGGTTTTGACACCGACAGTCACAAAAGATTTTCATTGGGCCCGATGCACTAGGTATTACACCTAGATCGGATATTAACTCCTTCATCCAGACTCCTTCATTTGCTGCTTGCGAAGCAGCTATGTACTACGCTTCACACGTAGATCCCGCCACGACGCTCTGCTTGGAACTGCACAACCTTACAGCTCCACCATTCAATATCAATACGTATTCAGTTTGCGATTTAGAGTCATCCAGATCAGTGTCAAAGCTTGCATCGATGTAACCATTTACGACAAACTCTTTGTCACCTCCATAAACAAGAAACATATCCTTAGTCCTTTTTAGGTATTTCAGGATGTTCTTGACCGCTTTCCAGTGATCCACTCCTGGATTACTTTGGGACCTCCCTGCTAAACTTATAGCAAGGCACACATCAGGTCTGGTACAAAACATTGTATACATGATAGAACCTATGGTTGAGGCATAGGGAATGACTTTCATTTTCTCTCTATCTTCTATAGTGGTCGAGCATTGAGCCTGACTCAACTTCACACCTTGTAACATAGGCAAGAACCCTTTCTTTGACTAATCCATTTTGAACTTCTTCAAAACTTTATCAAGGTATGTGCTTTGTGAAAGTTCAATTAAGCGTCTTGATCTATCTCTATAGATCTTGATGCCCAATATATAAGCATCTTCACCGAGGTCTTTCATTGAAAAGTTCTTATTCAAGTATCCTTTTATGCTATCTAGAAATTCTCTATTATTTCCAATCAACAATATGTCATTCAGATATAAGATTAGAAATGCTACAGAGCTCCCACTCACTTTCTTGTAAATATAGGCTTCTCCAAAAGTCTGTATAAAACCATATGCTTAGATCCCACTATCAAAGCGTATATTCCAACTCCAAGAGGCTTGCACCAGTCCATAAATGGATCGCTGGAGCTTGCACACTTTGTTAGCACCTTTAGGATTGACAGAACCTTCTAGTTGCATCATATACAACTCTTCTTTAAGAAATCCATTAAGGAATGCAGTTTTAAAATCCATTTGCCAAATTTCATAATCATAAAATGCGGCAATTGATAACATGATTGAGACAAACTTAAGCATCACTACGGGTGAGAAAGTCTCATCGTAGTCAACTCCTTGAACTTGTCAAAAACCTTTCACAACAAGTCGAGCTTTGTAGACAACAACATTAATGTCAGCGTCAGTCTTCTTCTTGAAGATCCATTTATTCTCTATGGCTTCCCGATCATCGGGCAAGTCAACCAAAGTCCACACTTTGCTCTCATACATGGATCCCATCTCATATTTCATGGCCTCAAGCCATTTTGCAGAATCTGGGCTCATCGTCACTTCCTCATAGTTCGTAGGTTCGGCATGGTCTAGTGACACGACTTCCAGAACAGGATTACCGTACCACTCTAGTGCGGACCGTACTCTGGCTGACCTACGAGGTTTGGTAGTAACTTGATCTAAAGTTTCATGATCATCATCATTAACTTCCTCACTAATTGGTGTAGGCATCACTTGAACTGAATTCTGTGATGAACCATTTTCCAATTCGAGAGAAGGAACAACTACCTCATCAAGTTCTACTTTCCACCCACTCACTTCTTTCGAGAGAAACTCCTTCTCTAGAAAGGATCCATTCTTAGCAACGAATATCTTGCCTTCGGATCTGTGATAGAAGGTGCACCCGATAGTTTCCTTTGGGTATCCAATGAAGACGCATTTCTCCGATTCGGGTTCGAGCTTATCAGGTTGAAGCTTTTTCACATAAGCATCGCAGCCCCAAACTTTAAGAAACGATAGCTTAGGTTTCTTGCCAAACCACAGTTCATATGGTGTAGTCTCAACGGATTTAGATGGTGCCCTATTTAATGTGAATGCAGTTGTCTCTAAAGCATAAACCCAAAACAATAGTGGAAAATTGGTAAGAGACATCATAGATCACACCATATCTAATAAAATACGGTTACCATGTTCGGACACACCATTATGCTGTGGTGTTCCAGGTGGCGTGAGTTGCGAAACTATTCCACATTGTTCCAAATGAAGACCAAACTCGTAACTCAAATATTCACCTCCACGATCAGATTGTATAAACTTTATTTTCTTGTTACGATGATTTCCCACTTCTCTCTGAAATTCTTTGAACTTTTCAAATGTTTCAAACTTATGTTTCATTAAGTAGATATACCCATATATGTTCAAATCATCTGTGAAGGTCAGAAAATAGCGATACCCGCCGCGAGCCTCAACACTCATCGGACCGCGTACATCAGTATGTATTATTTCCAACAAGCCAGTGGCTCGCTCCATTGTTCCGGAGAACGGAGTCTTAGCCATCTTGCCCATGAGGCATGGTTTGCAAGCATCAAGTGATTCATAATCAGGTGATTCCAAAAGCCCATCAGCGTGGAGTTTCTTCATGCACTTTACACCAATATGACCTAAACGGCAGTGCCACAAATAAGTTGCACTATCATTATTAATGTTGCATCTTTTGGCTTCAATATTATGAATATGTGTATCACTACGATCGAGATTCAACAAAAATAGATCACACATCAAGGGTGCATGACCATAAAAGATATTACTCATATAAATAGAACAACCATTATTCTCCGATTTAAATGAATAACCGTCTCACATCAAACAATATCCAGATATAATGTTATGCTCAACGCTGGCACCAAATAACAATTATTCAGGTCTAAAGCTAATCCTGAAGTTAGATGTAGAGGTAGTGTGCCAACAGCGATCACATCAACCTTGGAACCATTTCCAACGCGCATTGTCACCTCGTCCTTAGCCAATCTCCATTTAATCCGTAGCCCCTGTTTCGACTTGCAAATATGAGCAACAGAACCAGTATTAAATACCCAGGCGCTACTACGAGCATTAGTAAGGTACACATCAATAACATGTATATCAAATATACCTTTCACTTTTCCATCCTTCTTCTCCGCCAAATACTTGGGGCAGTTCCGCTTCCAATGACCAGTCCCTTTGCAGTAGAAGCACTCAGTTTCAGGCTTAGGTCCATACTTGGGCTTCTTTCGCAACTTACTTGCTATTCTTCTTGAAGTTCCCCTTCTTCCCTTTGCCCTTTTTCTTGAAACTAGTGGTCTTGTTAACCATCAACACTTGATGCTCCTTGATTTCTACCTCCGCGGCCATTAACATTGCGAAGAGCTCGGGAATTGTCTTTTCCATCCCTTGCATATTATAGTTCATCACAAAGCCTTTATAGCTTGATGACAGTGATTGAAGAACTCTGTCAATGACACTATCATCAGGAAGATTAACTCCCAGCTGAGTGAAGTGGTTATGGTACCCAGATATTCTGAGTATGTGTTCACTGACATAACTATTCTCCTCCATGTTTTAGCTATAGAAGTTGTTGGAGACTTCATATCTCTCAACTCAGGCATGTGCTTGAAATATTAACTTCAACTCCTGGAACATCTCATATGCTCCATGACGTTCAAAACGTCTTTGAAGTCCTGATTGTAAGCTGTAAAGCATGGCACATTGAACTATCGAGTAGTCATCAGCTTTAGTTTGCCAGCCGTTCATAACGTCCGGAGTTGCTCCTGCAGCGTGCCTTGCACCTAGTGGTGCTTCCAGGACGTAAGTCTTCTGTGCAGCAATGAGGATAATCCTCAAGTTACAGACCCAGTCCGTGTAGTTGCTACCATCATCTTTCAACTTAGCTTTCTCTAGGAACTCATTAAAATTCGAGGGAACAGTAGCACGGACCGCTGATCTACAACAAAATAGGTATGCAAAAACTATCAGGACCAAGTTCATGATAAACTTAAGTTCAATTAATCATATTACTTAAGAACTCCCACTTAGATAGGCATCCCTCTAGTCATCTAAATGATCACGTGATCCATATCAACTGAACCATGTCCGATCATCACGCGAGATGGAGTAGTTTTCAATGGTGAACATCTCTATGTTGATCATATCTACTATATGATTCACGTTCGCCCTTTTGGTCTCAGTGTTCTCAGGCCATATCTGCATATGCTAGGGTCGTCAAGTTTAACCCAAGTATTCTGCACGTGCAAAACTTTCTTGCACCTGTTGTATGTGAACGTAGAGCTTATCACACCCGATCATCACGTGGTGTCTCGGCACGATGAACTATCGCAACAGTGCATACTCAGGGAGAACACTTATACCTTGAAATTTAGTGAGGGATCATCTTATAATGCTACCACCGTACTAAGCAAAATAAGATGCATAAAAGATAAATATCACATGCAATCAAAATATGTGACATGATATGGCCATCATCATCTTGTGCCTTTGATCTCCATCTCCAAAGCACTGTCATGATCTCCATCGTCACCGACTTGACACCTTGATCTCCATCGTAGCGTTGTTGTTGTCTCGCCAACTATTGCTTCTACAACTATCGCTACCCATAGTGATAAAGTAAAGCAATTACATGGCAATTGCATTTCATACAATAAAGCGACAACCATAAGGCTCCTACCAGTTGCCGATAACTTTTACAAAACATGATCATCTCATACAATAACTTATATCACATCATGTCTTGACCATATCACATCACAACATGCCCTGCAAAAACAAGTTAGACGTCCTCTACTTTGTTGTTGCAAGTTTTACGTGGCTGCTACGGGCTTCTAGCATACGCATCAAAAGCACAATGATTTTTCGTCAACTGTGTTGTTTTAACCTTCAACAAGGACCGGCCATAGTCAAATTTGATTCAACAAAAGTTGGAGAAACAGACACCCGCCAGCCACCATTATGCAAAACAAGTTGCATGTCTGTCGGTGGAACCAGTCTCATGAACGTGGTCATGTAAGGTTGGTCCGGGCCGTTTCATCCAACAATACCGCCGAATCAAAATAAGACGTTGGTGGTAAGTAGTATGAAAATTATTTCCCACAACTCTTTTTGTTCTACTCGTGCATATCATCTACGCATAGACCTGGCTCGGATGCCGCTGTAGGGGAACGTAGCATGCAATTTCAAAAAAAATCCTACGATCGAGCAAGATATATCTAGGAGATGCATAGCAACGAGAGGGGGAGAGTGTGTCCACGTACCCTCGTAGACCGACAGCGGAAGCATAAGGTGTAACGCCCCGGATTCGATGCGCCAGGTATCCTTCAGTTATTCGTCAGCGTTGCCATGTCATGTGCTTGCGTGTTGCACTTTGCCATGTCATCATCTGCATTTTTTATCATGTCATCATGTGCATTTCATTTTGCATACGTGTTCTTCTCAGGCATCCGAGCATTTTCCCCGTTGTCCGTTTTGCAATCCGGCACTCCTATGTCTCCCGGCGCCCCCTTTTACCTCTTTTCGTGTGAGGGTGTTTAACGGTCTCGGAATGGACCGAGGTTTGCCAAGCGGCCTTGGTATAGCACCGGTAGACCGCCTGTCAAGTTTCGGGTCATTTGGAGCTCGTTTGGTACTCCAACGGTTAACCGGGTAACCGCAAAAGCCTCCTTCTCTTTGCAGCCCAACACCCCTCCAAACTGGCCCAAAACCCACCAAACTCCCCTCCATGCTCTCGGTCGATCACGATCGCGTGGCCGAAAACCGCTCCTCATTTGGACTCTCCTAGCTCCCTCTACCTATAAATATGTCCTCCCCTTCGAAATTCGCGGTCAAATCCACCCTAACCCTAGCCATCTTCTTCCTCGTGCCGCCGGACACGTCCGCCCGCGCCGGACATGTCCGCCGGCCACCTCACTCCGGCCAATCCCGGCCTGCCACGTCAGCAACCCCGCCGCCCCAGCCACTCGCGCGCCGCCACCTCGTCCTCTCTCTCTCCACCCCGCCGCCAGGCCCGCCGGGGCCCATCATGACCCGCCCGGGCCGCCGGGCCGAACCACCGCCGCCGCACCCGCAGAAGCCGCGTCCGCGGATTTCCCGCCGCCGGCCGCCCGTATCCGCCGTCGGCGCCCGGCCGCCGCCTCGTCACGCCCAGCGCCGCCGCCCGGCCAGCGCTCCGCCGCCGCCCCTCGGCTCAAGCGCCCATGAGCCGAGCTCTCTTCCCCCGCCGCCGCTCCGCGCCTTCCGGCGAGCTCGCCTGGCCGCCTCGCCGCCGCCACCCGGCGCGGCCCCCGCCTGTTCTCGCCGGCCCGGCGCCCGAACTCCGCCGCCCTCCGCCCGCGGGACCTCGCCGCGCCCGGCGGATCCGGCGCCCCCTTGCCGGGCGCCTCGTCCGGCCTCGCCGGAACCTCCCCTCGGCCAACTCCGCGAGCCGCCACCATGGGACCCCTCTCCGTCCAAATCTGGGACGAGATCCACCACCACCACCAACCAAACGGCTTCCCCGAACCCGGATCTCCTCGTTCCGCACGCCTCCGTCCCGCGTTGACTTTCGCGGAGGTGATTTTCGTCTAAGTCCCCGTTCTGCTAATATATTTTTATGCATTTTTATCATGCCATAACTCTCTGCATATTGCTCCGTTTTGCGCGTGTAATATGTCAAAACGTTCGCCTCGATGAGTAGATCACTTCATCTCATTGCATCATTTTCATTTGAGCTCATCTTGATGCCCGAAATGCTGTTAGAAGAGTGCTATGTGATGTTAGTTTCAGATTCTTATCAGAACATGCACTTTTGTCATTTTTGCCATGATTGATGTGTGCATCCTATGGACTTGAGTCCTACATGTGTTTTGTAATATGTCATGCCATCTTTACAGGGGTGTATGCCATGTATTTTTGTGATCTCTGTGGTGACTAGCACAAGCATGCAAACTAGGCATCATGATGTTGCTGATTTCAGCCCCTGTTCTGCTGATATTTTTATGCCATTTAAACTTGATGCTACCGAGAGATCCATGCTTATTTTGAGATACTTAAGTAAGGATGTTTTGGACATATGGTTGTGCTCTATCCATCCATGCCCTTGTTTGCAATTATGGAGTGCCATAGCTTGAGTCAATCGAGCTCTACTTTTGCTATAAAATGTTTCCTGGCAGGTTGTTTACATGTTATTCAATTTTGCCAAGGTTGTTGTAGTTGATCCTTGCATGCTATGATGTTGCTCTTGCCATGTATAGCTTCTATGCCATGTCTTCTTACTGTTGGTTGCCTTGCCATGCCATGTATTGCTCTGTGGTGAGTGGTTCAAGCTCACCAACATGCCTACTTATCGTTGTTCCTGCCATGTTTGAATCTGTAATATAACTTGCCATGTTTACATGGGTGCCATCATATTTTCTGATCCTTTTTGGCTCATGGTCAGTAAGGGACATTTGTTCTATGAAATTAGTAGATTCATGCCATGCCTGTGTTTTCCATGATAAGTTCCTGTAGCATGCTGTTTGATAGCTCTAAACATTGCAACCTGATGTTATTTCTGCTAAAGTCTGAAACTGTTATTATTTGCAATCTTGCCATGTCCTTTTGAGCATGTTCTAGTCATTTCTGGAGATAGCTCAGTGTTCATTTTTTGTAATGCTTTACCTGTACATCATGCCCATGCCTTTTGTTTACTTGTTAGGGTTCTGTAGCATGTTGTTTTGATGCTTGCAATATGCCTAGTTGCTGTTTTGGACAGATTATTGTCATGACTTGTATAGGGTGTATGTGTGGATCCGTTGCTCCGTTTTGAGTGTGCTCTATATGAAACTTGCTTGTTTTTGCATGTAGCTTCATATTATCATGTTGCATCCTTGTTTTGAGGTGTTTGCTTGATGTTTGGGTGCATTTTGCATCAATGCCATGTTTAACTTGTTTTGCTCATATCTTCTAGGCCGTAGCTCTGAATCTAATGAACTTTATATGTAACTTGACTAGAATTTCCTGTAGATCATCGTGGTGCATCTTAACTTGCTGTTTAACAACTTGAACATAAGGTTTATTCAGATCTGGACCAATTTCGAAATTTGCATATGAGGACTTACCGGATTTGTTATATGTTGTTTCCGGCCTCATTTAAAGTTGCTTTGATGTGTTGCTCTTGTATGCATCATCCCTTGCCACGAGTAGCTTCATGTAGCTTTGTCATGCATCATGCTTGTTTGTGCATCATGTCTTGTCTATGTGTGGTGTGTTTACCATGTTGTGTGCTTCTTCTTGTTAGTTCCCGTTTCGTTGCGATCGTGAGGATTCGTCCGTCTACGCTTGGTTCGGCTTCATCCGTTCGTCTTCTTCATGGACTCGTTCTTCTTCCTAGCGGGATTTCAGGCAAGATGACCGCTACCCTGGATCTCACTACTATCATTGCTATGCTAGTTGCTTCGTTCTATCGCTATGCTGCGCTACCTATTACCTGTTTTTTCAAGCCATCCCAAATTGCCATGAACCTCTAACTCGTTGTCACCCTTCCCAGCAAACCGTTGTTTGGCTATGTTACCGCTTTGCTCAGCCCCTCTTATAGCGTTGTTAGCTGCAGGTGAAGATGAAGTTTGTTCCTTGTTGGAACATGGAGATGTTGTTCCTTGTTGGAACCTGTTTACTTGTTGGGATATCACAATATATCTTATATTATTAATGCATCTATATACTTGGTAAAGGGTGGAAGGCTCGGCCTTATGCCTGGTGTTTTGTTCCACTCTTGCCGCCCTAGTTTCCGTCATATCGGTATCATGTTCCCGGATTTTGCGTCCATAACGCGGTCGGGTGATTTATGTGACCCCCTTGACAGTTCGCTTTGAATAAGACTTTTCCGGCAAGGCCCAACATTGGTTTTACCATTTGCCTCACCACCACCTACTTTTCCCTTGGGAGTCGCTCTCTCGAGGGTCATCTTTATTTAGCCCCCCCGGGCCAGTGCTTCTCTAAGTGCTGGTTCGAACCGAGCCGCCTGCGGGGCCACCTTGGGGCAACTTGAGGATTGGTTTTACTCGTAGTCTGTCTCATCCGGTGTTGCCCTGAGAACGAGATATGTGCAGCTCCTATCGGGATTGTCGGCGCATCGGGCGGTCTTGCTGGTCTTGTTTTATTGCTGTCGAAATGTCTTGTAGCCGGGATTCCGAGACTGATCGGGTCTTCCCGAGGAGAAGGAATATCCTTCGTTGATCGCGAGAGCTTATCATGGGCTAAGTTGGGACACCCCTGCAGGGTATAAAATTTCGAGAGCCGTGCCCGCGGTTATGTGGCAGATGGGAATTTGTTAATATCCGGTTGTAGTAAACTTGAAGCAAACTCCTCTAAAATACACCAACCGTGTGCGTAACCGTGATGGTCTCTTTTCGGGGTTGATCGAGAGGAGAACACGGTTTCTGGGTTATGTCTGACGTAAGTAGGAGTTCAGGATCACTTCTTGATCATTACTAGTTGTCGACTGTTCCTTTGTTTCTCTTCTCGCTCTCATTTGCGTATGTTAGCCACCATATCATGCTTAGTCGCTGCTGCAACCTCACCACTTTACCCCTTCCTTTCCCTTTAAGCTTTGCTAGTCTTGATACCCATGGTAATGGGATTGCTGAGTCCTCTCGACTCACGGATTACTACACCACCAGGTGCAGGTACAGGTTTGCAATGATCATGACGCGAGAGCGATGCTTGCTTGTCTTCTTCTTCTGCTTCTTCTTCGATCAGGGGATAGGTTCCAGGTCGGCAGCCTGGGCTAGCAGGGTGGATGTCGTTTGAGTTTCTGTTTATGTTTCATCCGTAGTCGGATGTTGATCTCTTGTATATGATGTTAATGTATTCTTGTGGCATTTGTGCCTTATGTATGTATCCCCATCTATTATGTAATGTTGATGTAATGATATCCACCTTGCAAAAGCGTTTCAATATGCGGGTCTATCCTTGGTGGGACCGTCGAGTTCCTTTTGGATAGGGTCGCATATTGGGCGTGACATAAGGTTAACGCGATTGATGTAGTCGAACGTCTTCCCGATCCAACCGATCTAGTACCGAACGTACGACACCTACGAGTTCAACACACGTTCAGCTTGATGACGTCCCTCAAACTCTTGATCCAACAGAGGGTCGAGGGAGAGTTTCCTCAGCACGACGGCGTGGTGACAGTGATGGTGATGTGATCGGCTTAAGGCTTCGCCTAAGCACTACGATGCTATGACAGGAGGAGTAAACTGTGGAGGGGGGCACCCCACACGGCTAAGAGATCAACTGTTGTGCTTTGGGGTGCCCCCTGCCCACGTATATAAAGGAGAAGAGGGAGGAGGCCGGCTAAGGGGGCGCGCCACGGGGGGAAGAAACCGACTTGGACTCCATGTCCAATTCGTCCTCCCCCTTCCTTCTTCCGGAGGGGGAAAGGGGGAAGGAGAGGGAAGAGGAGAAGGAAAGGGGGGGCGCCCCATCCCCTAGTCCAATTTGGACTCCTCATGGGAGGGGGGGGCGGCCACCCCTTGTGGGCTTCCTCCCCTCTCCCCTATGTCCCATGTAGGCCCATAACTTTCCGCGGGGGATCCGGTAACCCCTCGGTACTCTAGTAAAATACCGGAACCACTCGAAACCATTCCGATGTCCGAATACCGCCTTCCAATATATCAAATATTTGCCTCTCGACCATTTCGAGACTCCTCATCATGTCTGTGATCTCATCCGGGACTCCGAACAAACTTCGGTCACCAAAACACATAACTCATAATACAAATCATCATCGAACGTTAAGCGTGTGGACCCTACGGGTTCAAGAACTATGTAGACATGACCGAGACACATCTCCGGTCAATAACCAACAGCGGAACCTGGATGCTCATATTGGTTCCTATGTATTCTACGAAGATCTTTATCGGTCAAACCACAATAACAACATACGTTATTCCCTTTGTCATCGGTATGTTACTTACCCGAGATTCGATCATCGGTATCATCATACTGAAGGAAATATGCCCTAGAGGCAATAATAAAGTTATTATTTATTTCCTTATATCATGATAAATGTTTATTATTCACGCTAGAATTCTATTAACCGGAAACATAATACATGTGTGAATACATAGACAAACAGTGTCACTAGTATGCCTCTACTTGACTAGCTCGTGAATCAAAGATGGTTAAGTTTCCTAACCATAGACATGAGTTGTCATTTGATTAACGAGATCACATCATTAGGAGAATTATGTGATTGACTTGACCCATTCCGTTAGCTTAGCAATTGATCGTTTAGTATGTTGCTATTGCTTTCTTCATGACTTATACATGTTCCTATGACTATGAGATTATGTAACTCCCGTTTACCGGAGGAACACTTTGTGAGCTACCAAACGTCACAACGTAACTGGGTGATTATAAAGGTGCTCTACAGGTGTCTCTGAAGGTACTTGTTGAGTTGACGTATTTCGAGATTAGGATTTGTCACTCCGATTGTCGGAGAGGTATCTCTAGGCCCTCTCGGTAATGCACATCACTATAAGCCTTGCAAGCAATGTAGCTAATGAGTTAGTTACATGATGATGCATTACGTAACGAGTAAAGAGACTTGCCGGTAACCAGATTGAACTAGGTATTGAGATACCGATAATCGAATCTCGGGCAAGTAACATACCGATGACAAAGGGAACAACGTATGTTGTTACGCGGTTTGACCAATAAAGATCTTCGTAGAATATGTGGGAGCCAATATGAGCATCTAGGTTCCGCTATTGATTATTGACCGGAGACGTGTCTCGGTCATGTCTACATAGTTCTCGAACCCGTAGGGTCCGCACGGTTAAAGTTCGATGATGGTTATATTATGAGTTTATGTATTTTGATTTACCGAAGGAGTTCGGAGTCCCGGATGAGGTCGGGGATATGACTAGGAGACTCAAAATGGTCGATACGTAAAGATCGATATATTGGACGACTATATTCGGACATCGGAAAGGTTCCGAGTGATTCGGGTATTTTTCGGAGTACCGGAGAGTTACGGGAATTCGTATTGGGTCTTAATGGGCCATACGGGAAAGGAGAGAAAGGCCCCAAAAGGTGGCCGCACCCCTCCCCATGGACTAGTCCGAATTGGAATAGGGAGGGGAGCGCCCCCTTCCTTCCTTCTCCTTCTCCCTTCCCTTCTCCTACTCCCACAAGGAAAGGAGGAGTCCTACTCCCGGTGGGAGTAGGACTCCGCCCTTGGCGCGCCCTCCTCCTAGGCCGGCCGCCTTCCCTCTTGCTCCTTTATATACGGGGGCAGGGGGCACCCCATAGACACAACAATTGATCTGTTTGATCTTTTAGCCGTGTGCGGTGCCCCCCTCCACCATAGTCCACCTCGATAATACTGTAGCGGTGCTTAGGCGAAGCCCTGCATCGGTAGAACATCAACATTGTCACCACGCCATCATGCTGACGAAACTCTCCCTCAACACTCGGCTGGATCGGAGTTCGAGGGACGTCATCGGGCTGAACGTGTGCTGAACTCGGAGGTGGCGTACGTTCCGTACTTGATCGGTCGGATCGTGAAGACGTACGACTACATCAACCGCGTTGTGCTAACGCTTCTGCTTTCGGTCTACGAGGGTACGTGGACAACACTCTCCCCTCTCGTTGCTATGCATCACCATGATCTTGCGTGTGTGTAGGATTTTTTTTGAAATTATTACATTCCCCAACAGTGGCATCCAAGCCTAGATTTTATGCGTTGATGTTATATGCACGAGTAGAACACAAGTGAGTTGTGGGCGATACAAGTCATACTGTTTACCAGCATGTCATACTTTGGTTCGGCGGTATTGTTGGATGAAGCGGCCCGGACCGACATTACGCCAGACGCTTACGCGAGACTGGTTCTACCGACGTGCTTTGCACACAGGTGGCTGGCGGGTGTCAGTTTCTCCAACTTTAGTTGAACTGAGTGTGGCTACGCCCGGTCCTTCAGAAGGTTAAAACAACACTAACTTGACGAACTATCGTTGTGGTTTTGATGCGTAGGTAAGAACGGTTCTTGCTCAACCCGTAGCAGCCACGTACAACTTGCAACAACAAAGTAGAGGACGTCTAACTTGTTTTTGCAGGGCATGTTGTGATGTGATATGGTCAAGACGTGATGAGATATAAGTTGTTGCATGAGATGATCTTGTTTTGCTGAGGTTATCGGCAACTGGCAGAAGCCTTACGGTTGTCTCTTTATTGCATAAGATGCAAGCGCCAAATAATTGCTTTACTTTATCGCTATGCGATAGCAATAGTTGCAAGAGCAATAGTTGGCGAGACGACCATGTGACGACACATTGATATAGATCAAGATGATGGAGATCATGGTGTCATGCCGGTGACGATGGAGATCATGACGATGCTTTGGAGATGGAGATCAAAGGCACAAGATGATGATGGCCATATCATGTCACATATTTTTGATTGCATATGATGTTTATCTTTTATACATCTTATTTTGTTTTGATTGAGGTAGGATTATAAGATGATCTCTCACTAAATTTCAGGATAAAAGTGTTCTCCCTGAGTATGCATCGTTGACAAAGTTTGTCGTGCCCAGACACCACGTGATGATCGGGTGTGATAAGCTCTACGTCCATCTAGAACGGGTGCAGACCAGTTTTGCACACGCGGAATACTTAGGTTAAACTTGACGAGCCTAGCATATGCAGATATGGCCTCAGAACACTAGAGACCGAAAGGTCGAGCGTGAATCATATAGTAGATATGATCAACATAGTGATGTTCACCATTGAAAACTACTCCATCTCACGTGATGATCGGTTATGGTTTAGTTGATTTGGATCACGTGATCACTTAGATGACTGGAGGATGTCTATCTAAGTGGGAGTTCTTAAGTAATATGATTAATTGAACTTAAATTTATCATGAACTTAGTCCCGTAGTATTTTGCAAATTATGTTGTAGATCAATAGCTCGCGTTGTTGTTTTCATATGTTAATTTTGATATGTTCCTAGAAAAAACTGTATTGAAAGATATTAGTAGCAATGATGCGGATTGGATCCATGATCTGAGGATTGTCCTCATTGCTACACAGAAGAATTATGTCCTTGATGCACCGCTAGGTGACAGACCTATTGCAGGAGCAGATGCAGACGTTATGAACATTTGGCTAGCTCAATATGATGACTACTTGATAGTTTAGTGCACCATCCTTAACGGCTTACAATCGGGACTTCAAAGATGTTTTTGAACGTCATGGACCATATGAGATGTTCCAGGAGTTGAAGTTGATATTTCAAGAAAATACCCGAGTTGAGAGATATGAAGTCTCCAACAAGTTCTATAGCTAAAAGATGGAGGAGAATTGCTCAACTAGTGAACATGTGCTCAGATTGTCTGGGTACTACAATCGCTTGAATCAAGTGGGAGTTAATCTTCCATATAAGATAGTGATTGACAGAGTTCTCTAGTCATCATCACCAAGTTACTAGAACTTCGTGATGAACTGTAGTATGCAAGGGATGACGAAAACGATTCCCGAGCTCTTCGTGATATTGAAATCGACGAAGGTAGAAATCAAGAAAGAGCATCAAGTGTTGATGATTGACAAGACCACTAGTTTCAAGAAAAGGGCAAAGGGAAAGAAAGGGAACTTCAAGTAGAATGACAAGCAAGTTGTCACTCCCGCGAAAAACCCAAAGCTGGACCAAAGCCTGAAACTGAGTGCTTACACTACAAAGGAAATGGTCACTCGAAGCGGAAATGCCCTGAATATTTGGTGGATAAGAAGGATGGCAAAGTAAACAAGGGTATATTTGATATACAGGTTATTGATGTGTACTTACTAGTGTTTATAGTAGCCCCTGAGTATTTGATACTTGTTCGGTTGCTAAAAATTAGTAACTCGAAACAGGAGTTACAGAATAAACAGAGATTAGTTGAGGGTGAAGTGACGATGTGTGTTGGAAGTGGTTCCAAGATTGATATGATCATCATCGCACACTCCCTATACTTTCGGGATTAGTGTTAAACCTAAATAAATGTTATTTGGCGTTTGCGTTGAGCATGAATATGATTTGATCATGTTTATTGCAAAACGGTTATTCATTTAAAGTCAGAGAACAATTGTTGTTCTGTTTACATGAATAAAACCTTCAATGGTCATACACCCAATGAAAATAGTTTGTTGGATCTCGATCGTAGTGATACACATATTCATAATATTGATGCCAAAAGATGCAAAGTTGATAATGATAGTGCAACATATTTGTGGCACTTCCGTTTGGGTCATATCGGTGTAAAGCGCATGAAGAAACTCCATAAAAATGGACTTTTGGAATCACTTGATTATGATTCATTTGATGCTTGCGAACCGTGCCTTATGTGCAAGATGACTAAAACCCCGTTCTCCGGAACAACGAAACAAGCTACTGACTTATTGGAAATAATACATACCGATGTATGCGATCCAATGAGTGTTGATGCTCGTGGCAAGTATCGTTATTTTATGACCTTCACAGATGATTTGAGCAGATATGGGTATATCTACTTAATGAAACACAAGTCTGAAACATTTGAAAAGTTCAAAGAATTTCAGAGTGAAGTGGAGAATCATCGTAACAAGAAAATAAAGTTTCTATGATCTGATCGTGGAGGAGAATATTTGAGTTACGAGTTTGGCCTTCATATAAAACAATGTGGAATAGTTTCACAGCTCACGCCACATGGAACACCACAGCGTAATGGTGTGTCCGAACGTCATAACCGCACTTTATTGGATATGGTGCGATCTATGATATATCTTACCGATTTACCACTATCGTTTTGGGGTTAGGCATTAGAGACAGTTGCATTCACTTTAAATAGGGCACCATCAAAATCTGTTTGAGACGACGCCTTATGAACTGTGGTTTGGGAAGAAACCAAAGTTGTCGTTTCTTAAAGTTTGGGACTGCGATGCTTATGTGAAAAAGTTTCAACCTGATAAGCTCGAACCCAAATTGGAGAAGTGCGTCTTCATAGAATACCCAAAGGAGACAGTTGGGTACACCTTCTATCACAGATCCGAAGGCAAGACATTCGTTGTTAAGAATGGATCCTTTCTAGAGAAGGAGTTTCTCTCGAAAGCAGTGAGTGGGAGGAAAGTAGAACTTGATGAGGTAACTGTACCCGCTCCCTTATTGGAAAGTAGTTTATCACAGAAATCTGTTCCTGTGACTCCTACACCAATTAGTGAGGAAGCTAATGATGATGATCATGTAACTTCAGATCAAGTTACTACCGAACCTCGTAGGTAAACCAGAGTAAGATCCGCACCAGAGTGATACGGTAATCCTATTCTGGAGGTCATGTTACTTGACCATGACAAACCTACGAACTATGAGGAAGCGATGATGAGCCCAGATTCAACAAAATGGTTTAAGGCCATAAAATCTGAGATGGGATCCATGTATAAGAACAAAGTATGGACTTTGATTGACTTGCCCGATGATTGGTGAGCCATTGAGATTAAATGGATCTTCAAGAGGAAGACGAACGTTGATAGTAGTGTCACTATCTACAAAGCTCGATGAGGGAGTCCCGGACTAGGGGGTGTCCGGATAGCCGGACTATCATCACGGCCAGACTCCAAGACTATGAAGATACAAGATTGAAGACTTTGTCCCGTGTCCAGATGGGACTTTCCTTGGCGTGGAAGGCAAGCTTGGCGATACGGATATGTAGATCTCCTACCATTGTAACCGACGTGTAACCCTAACCTATCCGGTGTCTATATCAACCGGAGGGTTTTAGTCCGTGAGGATGTAACAACAATCATACCATAGGCTAGCTTCTAGGGTTTAGCCTCCTTGATCTCGTGGTAGATCTACTCTTGTACTACCCATATCATCAATATTAATCAAGCAGGAGTAGGGTATTACCTCCATCGAGAGGGCCCGAACCTGGGTAAAAACATCATGTCCCTTGTCTCCTGTTACCATCGGCCTAGACGCACAGTTTGGGACCCCCTACCCGAGATCCGCCGGTTTTGACACCGACATTGGTGCTTTCATTGAGAGTTCCTCTGTGCCGTCGCCATCAGGTAGGATGCCTCGTCTCGTCTTTAAAGACGATACCATCGCCAAAGAAGCCTTGGCCATTTGGTCGACTCTTGGCTAGGCGGTTTCTCATGACCGCTAGTTCGGCCGCCGCGCCGACGATGACCTCTCGAGTCATCGAAACCAATCTCCATGTCAGTTCGGAACTTGCCGAACAGTTAGATCCGATCGAGCTCTCCTCCATAAACGAGCTCTTGGATCGCATCGCCGCCCTGGGAGTCGCCACAGACTACGACCGAATCGGGCCTAAAACCGATTTGAGAGAGATCAACTCTCCCCAGGCTACCCATCATGTTGCTGTGATAGAGGAGCAATGCGGCGATTCTTCTTCTACCTTAAGGACTAGCTACGTCCGGATTCCCGATCCCTCCATGCTGGATTCCCGCAGAGGGAGGATGTCAATCAAGCCCTGAACTTAAAGTCAGGCGGCGGGTTGGACTCATTGGATAACACTCAAAAATCCAAACTTCCGAGTTCGGAAAATTCTCAGCCCCTGAGTCCTAAATTGGACGGGGTTCCGGATCTAGTTCCACCCGCCCACCCAAACATTAGCGATCTCTCTTGAATTCGGCAAGAGCCCGCTGAAACAGTACATCATTACTGGGCCAGATTCCTCCTGGTTATGAACAGGATAGAGGACTGCCGAGAGGAGGACGCAATCCCAATTTTCTGCAATAATTGCACGGACAAGGGAATCCTAAACGCCATAAGTCGTCGCGAAATTACACGCTTTGCTGACTTGGTGACCATAGTACAAAAGTACTGTGTGATGGAGAGCGCCTGGAAAACCGAAAGTAAATTTTGGGATAATCCGCCCGAATACATCCCTAGTCCGAAATAAAAGGGTGCATCATTATCAAGCACCTGGGTCAAATACCAAAAAACCAAAACCCCCTAAAGGGTACGGAACCGTACTAGAGGGTTGGCTAAACGGACCCTGCAAAATTCATAGCAAAGAGGGCGCCACTCCAACTCATAGCCTTCGAGCATGTTGGATACTACGGCAGGTGGCCAAAAGTGGCGAAGAGCTTCTAGCTTCAGAATCCCAGCCCAGCAACACCAGTACGGTGTTAACAGTCTTCGAGACTTTCGCATCAAATAACATGCGAAAACGAACACTCCGCAACCTTGCCGAAGTCTACCAAGTAGCAACAATAAATCCATGGAGTGACACGGTTATTACCTTTAATGCCAGTGACGAACCTAAATTCCGAACAGCCCGAGCACCAGTTGCATTGGTTCTCAGTCCGATAGTGGACGGCTTTCGCCTTACCAAGGTACTCATGGATGGCGGCAGCGGACTAAACCTCATCTATGAGGAAACCCTCTGAAAAATGGAAATAGACTGGAACTGCATTGAGCGAAGCAGCATAACCTTTAGAGGAATAATCCCTAGCCGGGAAGCATGCTGCACAGGAAAAATCACACTGGACGTAGTGTTCGGCTCGCCGGACAATTACAGGTCCGAGGAGGTCACATTTCAAGTGGCCCCGTTCAACAGCGGATATCATGGTTTATTAGGACGGGAGGCATTCACAAATTTTCAAGCTATACCCCATTATGGGTACATGAAGCTTAAAATGCCCGGACCTAACGGAATCATCACTTTCGCTACTGATTCGAACATAGCACTCCACGCCGAAAACAAGACGGCCGCACTAGCCCTCGAGGCACTATCCGAAGCCCTAGCGGCCGAGGAACTCACCGCGATGTGCTCCACGGTGAACAGGGACGATGTGATACTTGATAAAAGATCCAAGTCCACCTCTTTTAAACCAGCAGATGAAATAGTCAAATTCCAAGTCCACCCAACGGACCCAGCAAAGACGGCCTCCATTGGGGCACAATTAAACCCTGATGTAGACGCCGCACTACGAGAATTTCTACGAGAAAACTGAGACATCTTTGCCTGGCACCCTTCATACATGCCAGGAATCCCACGTCGGCTGGCCGAGCACAGCCTAAATATCCTAAAAGGATTCAAGCTACCAAACAGGCTCTTGGCGCTTTTCGAACCCAAGAGACAGGCCATGGGAGAGGAGCTAGCCAAACTTTTGGAAGCCGGATTCATCAGAGATATAAAACATCCGGACTGGCTAGCAAACCTGGTGATGGTACCAAAGAAGGATAAATCATGGCGCCTATGTGTTGATTTCAAAGACCTTAATAAGGCTTGCCCAAAGGATCCCTTCCCCCTCCCTCGAATTGATCAAATTATTGACACTACAGCAGGGCACGACTCATTGTGCTTCCTCGACGCGTACTCCGGCTACCACCAAATCAAGATGGCGGAGCCAGACCAAGCTGCAACAGCATTCATCACTCCATACGGCCCGTTCTGCTTCAACACAATGCCCATTGGGCTCAAAAACGCCGGCGCAACATATCAGCGCATGATTTAGACATGTCTTGCAAACCAGATCGGCAAAACAGTGGAAGCATATGTAGATGGCGTGGTCGTCAAAACAAAGCACGTCGAAACTCTATTAGACGACCTGAGGCTCACATTCGATAATCTTCGAAAATATGACATCAAGCTCAATCCGGAAAAATGCGTCTTCGGCGTTCCAGCCGGAAAGCTCCTGGGCTTCATTGTGTCGGGTAGAGGAATTGAAGCAAATCCAGCCAAGATTCGAGCTCTGTCACAATTGGATATTCCAAAAGACCTCAAACTAATACAAAAATTGACGGGATGCGTAGCGGCTCTAAGCCGCTTTATCTCCCGTTTGGGAGAAAAGGCGTTACCCTTTACCGCCTCCTCCGCAACCGAACACTTCGAGTGGGCGGATGCATACGCCACGGCCGGACTCGAAGAAATAAAGGCCATTTGGCAACAAATCCGGTCTGGTCGCGCCAACGTGGCGAACCAATGCTATTATATATCGCCGCAACACATCAAGTTGTCAGCGGTGCTCGTTGTCGAACGAAACGGACGGACACCGGTTCCCTCTTCAAAACCGGTTTACTATGTGTCCACTGTCCTAACTCCATGCAAGTCCCGGTACCCCCACTATCAAAAGATAGCATACGCGGTGTTCATGGCATCCCGGAAGCTACGACCCTACTTTCAAGAGTGTTCGATAACGGTAGCCTCCGAAGTACCTCTTAACGATATTATAAACAACCGCGACGCGACGGGCCGGATTGGTAAATGGGCCATAGAGATCCTTCCATTCGACATAACTTATAAGCCACGACGAGCTATTAAGTCGTAGGTTTTGGCCAACTTCATGGCCGAATGGACTGAAGCCGAACTCCCTAAAGAGTACGGCGCATACTCCAATTGGATCATGCACTTTGACGGCTCCAAAATGTTGGCCGGCCTGGGGGCTGGCGTCGTCCTGACGTCCCCAACCGGGACACAGTCCAATACGTCCTTCAAATAATGTATACGGACTCCAACAACGCAGCCGAATACGAGGCCCTCCTGCACGGCCTCCGGATGGCAGTCTCCATGGGCATTAAACGCCTAGAGGTGCGTGGGGATTCGAACCTCGCGATATCTCAAATAAACGGAGACTTTGATTCCAAAGATCCGAAAATGGCAGCATACCGCAATGCGGTCCTAAAAATGTCAGCACGGTTCGAAGGGCTCGAATTTCATCATATAGCCCGGGATAACAACCAGGCGGCGGATATATTGGCACGCATCGGTGCAAAACGCGATGCCGTCCCACCCAATATCTTTCTGGAACGGCTGTTTAAGCCATCCGTACTATGGGAAGGGAAGTCCGGCAATAACAATCCGGACCCAACCGCACCGCCTGACGCCGAACACTCTGACACAACCGGAGGCTCTGCCCCCGAGATAACACCCTCCGCTCACGAAATAATGGCGGTTATCGCCCCGTGGACGGAATCATTCCTAGCCTACCTAATTAGGCGGGAACTCTCCGAAGACCAAAATGAGGCCCGCTGCATAGTACGGCGATCTAAAGCCTATAAAGTCCATGAGGGAGAGCTTTATAAGAAAAGCACTACCGGAGTCCTTGAAAGGTGTATCTCTGAAGAGGAAGGGCGAAACCTCCTGGCTGAAATTCATGCCGGACTGGGTGGGCACCACGCCGCAACCCGGGCCCTTGTAGGCAAGGCCTTCCGTACAGGATTTTATTAGCCGACGGCCCGGCAGATGCGCAGGATTTAGTCCAACGATCGTCGGTTGCCAGCTTTTGCTAACCAAAGCCACATGCCACCCCGCCGTCAAAACTATACCCATCACCTGGCCGTCGCGTCTAGGGGCTTGACATGGTTGGACCCCTTAAGGAGGAACCCACAAGCAAAAATACCTATTGGTCATGGTGGATAAATTCACCAAATAAATAGAGGCCAAGCCTGTTAAAACGGCGAATCCGGACCAGTGATAGACTTCATATCAGGGTAGTGCACCGTTACGGTGTCCCCACAGTATCATCATCGATAACGGCACCAACTTCACGGCCGATGAGGTCAAATTATGGTGCAAAAACATGGGCATCAAGCTCGATTACGCCTCAGTCTATCACCCTCAAACCAACGGCCAAGTCGAACGAGCAAATGGTCTAATCATGAGCGGCATTAAACCCAGACTAGTGCGGTCCCTCAAGGAATCTAACACGCACTGGGTTGAGGAGCTTGACTCCGTACTCTGGGGGCTGCGGACCACGCCGAATCGTACTACCGGATTCACACCATTTTTATGGTGTACGGCGCAGAGGCAGTCTTGCCCTGCGACATAATTCATGGCTCACCTCGCGTGCGCATGTATGAAGAAAGAGAAGACGAGCTCGATCGGCAGGACAGTTTGGATGCATTGGAGGAGGTGCGCGACGTGGCAAAAGCTCGTTCCGCATTTTATCAACAGCAGGCTTGAAGATATCAAAGCAGGGAAGTACGGGCCAAATCTTATAACGTTGGCGAACTAGTTCTACGCCTGCCAGACAAGAAAAAGGACAAAATCAAGCCCAAATGGGAAGGTCCCTTCAGCATCGACCAAGTCCTGACCGGCAGAGCATACCGTCTGCGAAACGCATCGGATAACCGACTCGAGCCGAACCCATGGAACGCAGCCCGTCTACAAAGATTTTACGCCTAAGCGCCGGACTCCAAGTTCATCTCCTTCCTCCGTCCACATTTTCTATTTTTGCTGTCTTTTATTTCTCTCCTTCCTCCTCCTTCTTCTTGAAGCCTCCAGAGGCTCGTTTGCGCTTTTTTCGCACATACTTGACGCGCTGTCCGCTCATTATACTGGGGCTTCTTTAATGAAGCTTATTTATACGGGCTTCATGCCCAACACATGCGTTAAACTTCCGCATGTACCTTCTATTCACCATTATATGCATCGATATGACTTAAGTTTTGGCCAAGCTGGGTTGCTGGCTCGTGCTTACCCCACGTTCCCGATTGTTTGGCTAGGTGGTAAAGGGAGCACCTCTGCGATTGTTCTTGCCGGTCACCGGATGTGTACCTCGACTGGGTGAAGCCGAAGCTAGCGTTCTTAAGGGAATATTCGGTCGGTGAACTGAAAGATGATTTTTAATTATTTACCTATCTGCCCCCAGATGATTTTCTGCTTTCATAGCAGCTTTGACATGCACTTTAGGGCATGTATCCCATCGAAAGGAACCCTTAACGGAACTATTCTCCCCGAAGATGTTTCTTACTACCCATGTAATATAACATAACTAGTTGGGCACTTGTGCGATACAGCAACAATGACCCTACGCCTTTGTCTCCATGCATACCCCGGTTCTTATATAACCACGAAGGTATTCGGACACACTCCGGACTATTGGGTCCGGAGGTCGGGTTTAAAAGGTCCGCTATGACAAACGATCTACAATCCGCTAGAAGACATTTTTTCATGTCATATTTTTACATAGTCAACTCGACTCATTGTATTCCTCCTCAATGCCATCTAATAGGCTATCTAATTTACAATCTTGCTGGGAATACTTGGCGGCCAATTCTACTTGGCGTACACTGCTTACAGGATCTCCATCCCATCAGCCCCACAGTCCGACCTCGGCCATGTGGTTTGGGTCACCAACCGTGCAGCGTCTTTACCATGGCCCAGCCTCCTCGGCGCTTTGACGGCAGGCCGATATCTTCCATAGCCGGAAGCCGCCCTGCTCCTTGAAGCCGCCTGCCAGCTCCCCAATGCCTTCGGCGGGGTGATAGATGGCCACAAGGCCTGGCCGATGCCTTTCATCACCGCCGGACTCGTTCGTGCGGTGACGCAGTTCGGGAAGAAGATCACCCAAGAACTGGGCATCTCCTCCTCGTAATGACCTCGTGAGCAAACCTACATACATGTTTATGTTAGTCGCCTTCCTCGCCGAACTCCTTCAAAGTTCGTTCAAGCACTTACCGAAAATGCCGCGACGAAGCCGCCGATTCTCCTTTACGGAGTCAGACAACTGGGCCCGAACATCCTTTAGTTCCTCACCCAGCTTGGTGTTGGCGTCTTGGAGGTTATTTTTCTCCTGCCGCACCTCGTAAGCACGCTCTCGCCGCCTTTAGCTGGCGCAAGAGCTGCTGCTTGTCCGGATCTAGTCCGCGCCATCTGCAATATTTTTGTCGATTTACACACACGCCGCACTTCATAAACTATTTATCTTTGAAGCGTATATTACGGAGGGGTCTCGTGGCTCCCCGAGCGGCTAGTGCGGCCTCAAGTTGGGCCTTGCACTCTTCAAGCTCCTGGGACAATCGGGTATTCTTTTTGAAGATCTCAGATAACAAATGATCCTTAAATCAGTTATTCTAACTATTTTAAGTCTCGGGGCTCTTGGCATATATAATGTCAAATTTCCTTACCGTATGTCCTTTACATACTTGCTCCATGGCTCTGGCTAGACCATCTTGAGCGGCACGGAGGTGCGCATCTCCCGAATCGAAGTCATTCAAGGCCTCTTGGGAGAAACATGCGTCACGAAGAACTGTCCGGCGGCGCCTGTGATTCTAGGCGCTCTCCACCTCGGAGTTGGTGGCGGACAACCTGTCGTCATCCTCTGTCGGAGGAGCATCTGACGCACGTCTTGTGCTCGCCTCAGCCTCTGGACCCGGCTTTGAAGCCTGTCCGGTGAAGGTTCGATTATAACCTCTCCGGACTCAGTCCCGCGGCTTTTTTCCTGAAAAGAGCACCAGCGTTAGTACGCCTTCCAGGAATCAATCCTGGGAGTATGGTGACACGCCGTACCTTTGCGGCGGAGTTTCGATCCGGGCCGCACTTCTTTTTAGCCTGCGGGCCCGCACTGCCCTTTGTTGGTCAGCCGCCGCGGGCTCGGCTTCCTGCCTCGAAGGTACCCCCTGCAAAACACCATTGGTTTACGGTGATAAAAAATAAGCATGGATGGGTCATTATCGAGTTTTGGGATCTCGGTCTCGAGCCACTGTGAGGCTGGAAGTATTCCGGGGTAATCAGCCGTAATGGCAACCAAAGCATCGTCGATGCTAAGTTGGTAGAACACCCCGTCGATCAACTCCACCTTTATATCCGGATCCTCTTCGGAGGTCGGATCGAGGGACCTCTCCGGATCCTCGGGTTGTGGGGACGGGCTGTGTATCTTCTCCATAGTCCGGCGCAGTTCCTGCGCAAAAACCATGAAATGAGAATTGTATTAACCGGAAACATAATACATGTGTGAATACATAGACAAACGGAGTGTCACTAGTATGCCTCTACTTGACTAGCTCATGAATCAAAGATGGTTAAGTTTCCTAACCATAGACATGAGTTGTCATTTGATTAATGGGATCACATCATTAGGAGAATGATGTGATTGACTTGACCCATTCCGTTAGCTTAGCACTTGATCGTTTAGTATGTTGCTATTGCTTTCTTCATGACTTATACATGTTCCTATTGTTATGAGATTATGTAACTCCCGTTTACAGGAGGAACACTTTGTGAGCTACCAAACGTCACAACGTAACTGGGTGATTATAAAGGTGCTCTACAGGTGTCTCCGAAGGTACTTGTTGAGTTGACGTATTTCGAGATTAGGATTTGTCACTCCGATTGTCGGAGAGGTATCTCTGGGCCCTCTCGGTAATGCACATCACTATAAGCCTTGCAAGGAATGTAGCTAATGAGTTAGTTACGGGATGATGCATTACGTAACGAGTAAAGAGACTTGCCTGTAACCAGAATGAACTAGGTATTGAGATACCGACGATCGAATGTCGGGCAAGTAACATACTGATGACAAAGGGAACAACGTATGTTGTTATGCGGTTTGACCGATAAAGATCTTAGTAGAATATGTGGGCGCCAATATGAGCATCCAGGTTCCGCTATTGGTTATTGACCGGAAACGTGTCTCGGTCATGTCTACATAGTTCTCGAACCCGTAGGGTCCGCACGCTTAAAATTCAATGATGGTTATATTATGAGTTTATGTGTTTTTATGTACCGAAGGAGTTTGGAGTCTCGGATGAGATCGGGGACATGACGAGGAGTCTCGAAATGGTCGAGACGTAAAGATCGATATATTGGACGACTATATTCGGACATCGGAAAGGTTCCAAGTAATTCGGGTATTTTTCGGAGTACCGGAGAGTTACGGGAATTCGTATTGGGCCTTAATGAGCCATACGGGAAAGGAGAGAAAGGCCCCAAAAGGTGGCCGCACCCCTCCCCATGGACTAGTCCGAATTGGACTAGGGAGGGGGCGCCCCCTTCCTTCCTTCTCCTTCTCCCTTCCCTTCTCCTACTCCCACAAGGAAAGGAGGAGTCCTACTCCTGGTGGGAGTAGGACTCCCCCCTTGGCGCGCCCTCCTCCTAGGCCGGCCGCCTTCCCCCTTGCTCCTTTATATACGGGGGCAGGGGGACACCCCATAGACACAACAATTGATCTGTTTGATTTTTTAGCCGTGTGTGGTGCCCCCCTCCACCATAGTCCACCTCGAGCACATCAGAAGCGGTGCTTAGGCGAAGCCTGCGTCGGTAGAACATCAACATTATCACCACGCCATCATGCTGACGAAACTCTCCCTCAACACTCGGCTGGATCGGAGTTCGAGGGACGTCATCGGGCTAAACGTGTGCTGAACTCGGAGGTGCCTTACGTTCGGTACTTGATCGGTCGGATCGTGAAGACGTACGACTACATCAACCGCGTTGTGCTAACGCTTCCGCTTTCGGTCTACGAGGGTACGTGGACAACACTCTCCCCTCTCTATGCTACGCATCACCATGATCTTGCGTGTTCGTAGAATTTTTTTTGAAATTACTACATTCCCCAACACGTACCTAGTTCAATCTCGTTACCGGCAAGTCTCTTTATTCGTTCCGTAATGCATCATCCCGCAACTAACTCATTAGTCACAGTGCTTGCAAGGCTTATAGTGATGTGCATTACCGAGAGGGCCCAGAGATACCTCTCCGATACTTGGAGTGACAAATCCTAATCTTGATCTATGCCAACTCAACAAACACCTTCGGAGACACCTGTAGAGCATCTTTATAATCACCAGTTACGTTGTGATGTTTGATAGCACACAAGGTGTTCCTCCGGTATTCGGGAGTTGCATAATCACGTAGTCAGAGGAATATTTATAAGTCTAAGTCACGAAGAAAGCAAGAGCAACAAAACTTAATGATCATTATGCTAAGCTAACGGATGGGTCTTGTCCATCACATCATTCTCTAGTGATGTGATTCCATTCATCAAATGACAACACATGTCTATGGATAGGAAACTTAATCATCTTCGATTAACGAGCTAGTCTAGTAGAATCATACTAGGGACACTCTGTTTTGTCTATGTATTGACACTTGTACTAAGTTTACGGTTAATACAAATTCTAGCATGAATAATAAACATTTATCATGATATAAGGAAATATAAATAACAACTTTATTATTGCCTCCAGGGCATATTTCCTTTAGTGGCCTCACACGATCTCTGGATCTGACACTCTTTCTTCGGCATGGCCGGATCACACATTGATGTCAACGTGCTTCAACGTTCGCTGATGTGTGCAAGGCTTGCGAAAGGCAACAGCCGGCCGGTGAATGTTATCATCAACGGACACAACTACGACAAACCATACTACCTAGGTGACGGTATTTATCCTCAATGGACCACTATTGTGAAGACAATCCCCAATCCTGTCAGAGAGAAGAGGAAAATATTTGCCCAAGAGCAAGAAAGTTCTAGGAAGGGCGTCGTGTGTGCCTTTGGTGTTTTGCAATCTCGATGGGGCATTGTTCGGTATTCTGCTAGGACTTGGGGCACCAAGAAGCTGTGGGAGGTGATGACAACTTGTGTGATTATGCATAATATGATCGTAGAAGATGAGCGTCTGGAACGTATCTATGATCAAAGGTTTCAGTTTTAGGTTGAGAATGTTGTGCCTGAGCATGAAGGAGCGGCAACATTTGGAAAGTTCACCCAATTTCATCATGAAATGAGTGATTGGGAAACTCACATGTAACTGCAAGATGATTTGGTTGAGCATACGTGGGCTCATGTTGGCAACCAATAGATGTGTTCACATGTATTTGAGATAATTTAATTTTTATTCGGCTTGTAAAACTATGCTTAATTTATTTGGTTGTAAAAATATGCTTTATTTGGTCAACTATGCTATTTTTTATATGTCTGCTTGTCAAATAATGCAAAATGTGTACATATTTGTTGAAAAAGGGCGGCAATCCGGCCACGCCAGCAAATATGGGTCGGCGTGTTGGGCGTACTGCCGACACAAATGTTAAAAAGGGCGGACGCCGAGCGGGCTGCCGACCCAAACGGATAAAAAGCGTAAAAAAGTGCCGTCCGTTTGGGTCGACGCATTGGAGTTGCTCTAATCCCCTCCAAATATCCAATTCTGAGCCGGGCACGTCGGCACCAGGCGAACAAAAAATTCAAAATAAATACTAGAATCTTTTTTTAAAAAAATCAAGTTTTTTTTCACATGGAAGATATTTTAGTGTGTGCAAATTTCAAAGTATTTAGACATCTGAGTAGCTCTTAGAGAAAAAAACCGATCCAATCAATGCACAAACAGTAAACTTTTTCTTTTTTCGACAAAAGGGTGGTTTTATTAGCTCAAAATGGAGCACCAAGATGATACAAACGCAATGAGCACACACCTAGCCTCTGCAAAGCTAGGATGCACACAACCAACGGGAACACACATACACACACAAAAAAGCAAATAAATAGCAAAGTCATGTAAGACCGAAGCTATGCGTCGATGAGGAAAAAGCCCAAAAGCGATCAGATCCACGATGAGCAAACTACAATTGTGACCATATTTGCACCAAACATCTCATGACAACAAATAAACGAGATTTTCTTCAACAACAACGCCTTCAAGAAGGGAGCGACACTCAAGCGCCGCCGTCACCGGATCAAACCACCAAGGCAGAATCTAGGTTTTCACCCAGAAAAACCAGTCTGGGAATATCCGAGCAATGCCTTCAACAAGGTAATGATATATGTTGCCATTGTCCGGTATAACCATCCGGTCATACCTAGGCTTTCATTCAGGAGCTCGAGACTGGGTGCTCGAGTAGCACCACTATCGACATTCATTGTGTTGTCGCCATCACTTTTCGTGATCCCAGCAGCTACTGGCGCCGCTTCCGCTGCACAACCTTTCCTCCACGTCAAGCCATCGTCTATAGTTTGCATCTCATCGTCGAAGTCAACCATCAGATATAAAGGGAGAAACACTCAAGAAGATCTTACGATGGCCATCACAATCCGCCTCGAAGCTGCCACCGCATGGGAATGTGGTCACCGCAAGACCTATCACTGACGAAGGCGAGGCGGTCACGACGCTCCCGGATCTGAGCATAGACTAGCACGGTACCCCAGCCAGCCCTCGGCCTCATAGGGGTAGCGACACGCCCCCTATCGCACAACCACGGTCAGATTTGGGAACGAACCAGCACGCCCCGGTGTCCACCGGCCAGCCATGACCGGAAGGAAAGGGCTGCTTGTGGCGGTCCACAACGGGCGACCCAGGTTGGGGTGGCTGCAGCCTTCCTAGGCACATTCCTGAAACCTCAGGTTGGAGGGCCTCAAGCAGGCGGCGGAGATTGGAGCCCAACCAGCAGTGATTAGCACAGCCACCGGAGGATACGCACGACTGCCTCGGGTGAAGAAAGGGACGCAACCAAGGGAGAGAATCCCCGCCGCCACCGGCTTCCGCACGGGGCTTCACCCGTTGGTGCTTGCCGGCAGCGGCGAGGAGAGAGAGGGCGAGAAGCGGGCAGGAGGCGGCGAAGATGGGAACGCCTCCCAAGGTTTTTTTAACAGACCCTAAATTTATCTTTTTTCTAAGAGCTACCCAGATACTCAAATGCTCTGAAATTTGGCACAGACATCACACGCTCAGTCATCTTTCTTCATAAAAAAATTCAGATTTTTTGAATTTATTTTGGGGAAACGTTTCAGCTCGGCGCACCGGCGGAACACTCGACCTGTCGCCTCCCTCACGCGTGTCCAGCATGGCCCCACGAGCTTATCCTTTCCACCGCTTTTCTTCTTATCCCTCGATTCTCTCCCTTCCTGTCTCCTCTTTCTCTGAATTCTGGCCAGAGATTTGGCCTCCGTAGCATATCCTCTAGCCACGCCGCTCTACCCTTTCTCCTCTAGCAAGCAGAAACCACTGCCGCAGCCGGGGCGCTACGAACGGCGTGGGGGTGCGGGGTGAGCGCGGTGCTGCGGCCGGCGGTGTGCTAGCACGGCGTGGCAGCGGTGTTTTGCTGCGACCAGGGGCTGCCGGCGCCGGTGTTTTGCTGCGAGCTGCGACGTGCAGGCGACGGTGGGTGAACTTCGTCCGCCGAGTGCTACAACGGCGGTAGCCAGATGCTGGAACCAGCGGAAATTTTTGCTTCCACCAACGTCTTTGTTTGCTGGAACCAGAGTCAATTTTGCATTTTTTTTGCTACCACCATTGTTGTGGTTTGCTGGAACAGCGTCCTTTTTTTGCTACAAGCGACTTTTTTTTATTTTGCTACAACCAGCGCACAACTTGTGTTTTTGCTTCCACCGGCGATTTGGTTTCTAGAACAAGCTTGAATTTTTGCTACCACCAGGTTTTTGGTTCGTTGGAACTGCCCTGATTTCAATTTTTTGCTACCACGCGGTATTTGGTTTGCTGGAACCAGTGCCAAAATTTGCTACCACCGCTGTTTGCTGCAAGACCACGGCATGGTCGCCATTGATTTCTGCAGGGTGGGTGTAATTTTTTTGCTGGAACCGGCATGAATTTTTGCTACGACCGGCAGGAATTTTTGTTGCTACGAGTAAATTGAGGTCGAGCTACAGCGCGAGCTGGACCATGGGTGTTGTGGCCGGCGGCCGAAGCCATCGGAGCTGTGGCCATCTCCACGGGAGCTGCAACCACGAGCTCACGTTGTTGCATGCGTGGAGTCGGCGAGACACGCAGGAGGCGGTGGCGAGGGCGGCGACCGGCAGCATTGCTTCAAGAATTGCTACCTGGGTCATCCATGGCGAGCGTTGACAGCGACGCTGCTTTGTTTTTTCCGCTGCTTTTTGTTGGATCCGTTTTTTTTTTAGGAAGAAAACGATTTGGGACCATCTGACGGTCAAACGCAATCAAATCAGACGGCTGCGTGGCGACCGGCCGAAATTTGGGCCGGTGCGCTGGCGCCTAGCACTCGCCTTTATTTTGTTGTTTTAATGATTTTCCTTTTTGTTTACTCCCGGGTTCATCTGAGTCTGGGAGTCGCCTCATTCCCTCTCCGTAACCTATTGGATGTTGACCCTTTGGGCACGGCAACAACTGAACGTATACGAGCCAGGCTGGGTTCCCATCCATCAAACAATCAGTTCGGACGGGACAAGGAATGCGAATGGAGTCCGGCTTCATTCGGCATCCAGGTCGCCATCGATCCGTGGCGGACACGACAGCGTTCCTCTGTACTTGCGAGTTCAATTATGTTTCCCGGAGCATTCCGCTACGCTATATATATCAGATAGCCAGCCAACCTCATCATATTCATAACCCACCGACGATAGATCCAAGCCTCATACGATCCGAATTGTCTCTCGGCGTCGGCGTCGCAGACTTAAATATGATGAGGTTGCCGGCGCCACCGTGCCGCTGCAGAACGGGCCAAGCGAACTAACATGTCAGCGGTTGCCGGCGCCCTAGTCATGTACGTGGCGCCGGCGCCACCCGGCCAGGACGAGCCCGTAAATGCTGTCCCGCTGGCCGCCGCCTCACCGAGAAGGAGCAGGGAGGCGCCGGACTGGATACCCAAGGTCCTTCTCCCGCAACTGAGACTGTGAGCTGACTTAACCGTGACCTTCATCGACGAGAAGGCCGTGACGAAGAGCGACCTTGACCCTCGGCAGAACCGGTTACGCCTCCGGACCGACGGCGTGCGCCGGCTACTCCCACTCCTCACTGACGACGAGGCCGCGGCCGCCAACCTACTATACGACCAACCACGCGTTCGAAGGGCAAGTCCGATGACACCGCCAGAGGACGACGACGCGGTGCAGGGGAGGAAGGGAATGAAGAGGCTGGGGAGGAAGCACGGCGGGCTGCCCGTGCACGTGGTGGCCAGCAGCAACCTGAGCATCGAGATCAAGCAGCTGGAGCTGTCGAGGTGGGACGGCAGCCAGGGCACGGTCATCAAGGGAGCAGGGTACCACGACTTCATCGGCAAGTGCGGCTTCAGGGAGGATGACCTCGTCGAGATATGGGCATTCAAGCAGAGGGAGTTCCGGAACTTTGGGGTGAATATGTGCGATGAGAGCCGAGACCAGGTCTCACGGGTTAACAGGCGAGGCCGTCACGATGGATGGCGTGGCGTTCGCAAATCATGGCGTAAAAGATTAGATCTTTTGTGATTTGTGAACGTCATACGTCATCCATCGTCGCCTCATCTCCGCTTATATGAGACCCGGTTTCATATAATTTTTCAACAAACAAACATGGCGAGCAGCGGCGGCCCGTGGTGTCGCCGTTGCCGGCCCCGCCGCGCGATTCACCATGCCGGCGCCGTAATGCAGGACGCTGGTCCGCACAGTAACACACTGTCATGCAAAACCTTTTTTTTTCTTTTCTGATCAGGACTTTCCAGAACCCTTTTTTTTCCGATCAGTATCGAGCCGAAAAGAGTTGTCAATAACTGGGGTAAATGTAATACGCTCAGTTCCACCTTTTAGACCTTGTGGACGAGAGTGGTTTTTTTCTATTACCATGCATGCTATAAATGTACCCTAAAAAATGCATTGTATAAGTGTAATAAATCACCATACGAGCCATCGCTTGGAGATCTGTGTCACGCTTTTTAATGTTTGGGCGACGCTACGACGCGTCCGCCGGCGGATGAAAGAAAACATCAGCCCCCTCCGAGGCCATCCGATTGACGCAAAATAGCCGTCAGATCCCCCAAAGGTGTGCGCCGTGAATTGCAACAGGCTGGTTGGTACGATATTCACTCTGCAACAATGGCTTCATTGCAAAACCATCCAAAAGCGTTTTTTTGCGTGAAGTGTTATATTTGCATTTTCATGTTGTAGAATTATTATTTTTTGCTACAGGGGTTGTGTTACATAATTATTTTTTTCGTCTTTCACCTTTTTGCAACATAGATGATGTTGCGGAATGATTTTTACAACAAGGATGATGTTGCCAAAAAAATTCCAATGAGAAAAATGATCAAAGTTATATACACGCTGGCTACTTGTTGGGGCTTCGTATGTTTGCAACATAGCATGTGGTGCAAACTTGTTTTTGCAATGCCCAATGCTATAAACTTGGTTGTCCATCTAGTGTAGCCCTGAACTTGTTGCATGTGCTTACTTTATTTAAGTATTTCGTAATGTTCCATCGGTTTTCTTTTTTTAGGGGTACCGTTTACTACTTATTTCATATTGTATAGTAATGTTTCACCCACTCTCCCCAGTTTGCGAAATACATGGACGCGAGGGGTCCATCGGGTCACGAAACTCTAAGGCGGCAGGAGGCGATCGCGAGGCGAACGCGTTCCTGCGCTAGGGTTAGGGTTTTCTGCATCTGGGTAATCCGGCGAGGTTTAGGGCAGCGATGGCGCTCACCTGGACCTAGGCCGGCGAGACTGCGTACCTCCGCTCTGTAGCGGTGCTAATGGCGGGGGAGGCAGGAGGAAAGGGTGCAGCTGTGGCGAAGAAAACACCATCTACCCCTTCGGCGGCGGTGGCTACACCACCGGCAAAGAAGGATGGGGGATCAGCTAGCGGGTGATCTGGCAAGTCCCCAGCGGAGAGCAAGACGCCAGATCCGGCGGCAAGCCTTTCGGCAAGGTTGGGCGGCATGGTGCTTATGGACAAGGAAGTGGAGGGCTTTATCTTTGATGATCCAAATCCTGCTGTCCGTAAAGCTCATCGCTGGTCCGCGATAGGTAAGGTGTGCTCACCCCGGGCGATGAAGATGTCTGCTGTGGAAAAAGCTATGCCTAGGGCTTGGGGTTTACACAAGGAGGCTAAGTTTGCAGAGATCGGTCCAAATATTTTTGAAGTCCAGTTCGGCTCAGAGGGAGACAGGAGACATGTGCTGCATAATGGACCATGGCAATTTGACTTCAGTGTTCTGGTGATGAAGGATTATGAGGGTGACAAGAGGCCTTCAGAGATGATTTTTGACAAGATTGACGTATGGGTGAGGGTTACGGATCTACCACCTGACAGAAGGACTGAAGCATTTGGTAGAGCTCTTGGAAATTGGCTGGGTGAGATTGTTCGGGTTTATGTTGACAAAGAACGATTAGCCAGAGAATAGCACTTGAGGGTGAGAGCAAAAATCTCTGTTTATGAGCCTTTGGTTAGAGGATTTTATTTGAGGACAAAGAGAGAAGATAAGGAGAAGACATGGTTTGATTTCCACTATGAGAAGGTTCCACACTTCTGTTTTGGTTGTGGGAGGCTGGTCGATGTTGAAGGGGAGTGTGATCCTCCGGTGTACTCCTCTATGCAGTGGGGGGGTTGGCTGAGAGCCTCCCAGGACGAAATAATTCGGGCAAGGATGGATCAAGGAGTGGAGCAGCTAGTAGTCTGAACAGTAGGGGGAGTTCTCACACTGGTGAGACCTCCAACAGATACAATGATCACCCGAGATTTAGGGATATGCCAACAAAGAGGAATCTGAATTCTGGGTTTTCATGTACTGGAGAAGGTCGCACTCGCGATCGATCCAGGCAGCTCCAAGGCGAGGTTTCAAGCCCAAACAGAGATAGGTATAGGGCTGACTGGGCTCACGGGAGGATCTGAGAGATAATCTAGAAGCTAGGCGAGAGCAAGACCTCAGGTCGAAGCTGATGGAAAACAACAAAAACAACCAGAGGGTGAGGCCAACAGAGAGAGGTTGGGACGAGAAAGGTAAAGACAAAGCAGATTCCTTTTTTGATCCTTTTGGGGCCGAGAACAGAAACGGGCGGCATGCAGGTTCGGGTCGAGATAACCCACTGGGGGGACCCTATATGCATGGAACCCGGGGGAGAAGACATGGCTACTGAGGGAGTCCTGGACTAAGGGGTCCTCGGGCGTTCGGCCTGTTATCCATGGGCCGGACTAATGGGCTGTGAAGACATGAAGGCCGAAGACTGTACCCGTGTCCGGATATGACTCTCCTTGGCGTGGAAGGCAAGCTTGGCGATCAACTATTAAGATTCCTTTCTATGGAACCGACTCTATGTAACCCTAGATCCCCCCGGTGTCTATATAAACTGGAGGGCGTAATCCGGAAAGGATATACTCATTACCAAAGTCATACAGGCTAGGCTTCTAGGGTTTAGCCATTACGATCTCGTGGTAGATCAACTCTTGTAATACTCATATTCATCAAGATCAATCAAGCAGGAAGTAGGGTATTACCTCCATAGAGAGGGCCCGGACACAGGTAAACATCGTGTCCCCTGTCTCCTGTAACCATCAACCTTAGGCGACAGATTCGGGACCCCCTACCCGAGATCCGCCGGTTTTGACACCGACATTGGTGCTTTCATTGAGAGTTCCATTGTGTCGTCGACGAAAGGTTCGATGGCCCCTTCGATCGTCTATAGTGACGTTGTCCAAGGAGAAACCTTCCTCCCCGGACAGATTTTCGTATTCGGCGGCTTCGTACTATGGGCCAACTCGCTTAGCCATCTGGAGCAGATCGATAGCTACGCCCCTCGCCACCAGGTCAGATTTGGAAGCTTGAACTATGTCGCGGATATCCGTGGAGACTTGATCTTCAATGGATTTGAGACTGCGGCGATCGCTCCCCCTCGCTCTGATGAGCATGGCTTAAATCTGTCATCGGACCATATTCAGGAGATGGTTCCTGTAACTGCTACGGCCTTAGATCCGGAGCAGATCACGCCATCCGAAGCCACAGAATCCGCGGCGTTGGAGCCGCACATAGACTCAGCACCTGGCAATATCTGCGTCGGTGGAATTCCGGACTCGTTTCCGGCTATAAATTCCGAACCGTGTATGCCTGCGGACACCGAGCTGGATCGGTCATCGAACTTCAAGTTCAGCGCCGCAGACGTCTTCCAACACTCGTCCTTGGGCGATGTGCTAAATTCATTAAAAACCTGTCCTTGGTGGGGGACTCACAGCCGATCTATGTCCGGTTCGAACTAGAGGCTGATGATGGAGAATTTCGCTTCCCACCCGCCACCCACTTCATAGCCATTCTCGAGGACTTAACCTACGTGCTTGATTATGGCTCCGAAGACATCAAAGGTATGGACGACGATGCCGACAAGGAGCAACGCCAAGACCCGCCATTCACTGGACGTTGGACGGCCACCTCTTCATACGATGTGTACATGGTTGACACACCTAAAAAAGCTAGCAACGATGACAAAGAAGATCCAGTTGCGAATAAACTTCCGTAGACACACTCCAAGCGCCGGCGCCCTAAACGCCGTTCTAAGTCACATCGCTCAAAAGATAGCAACACTGGCACAGGAGAAAATAGTACTCTGGACGACGCCGAAAACAATGAAGACCCTGTTGGAGCAACATCCGAACAGGAGGAACAAGACAACGAGCAAGTTAACCCTGATAAACAGGCCATGCCCAACGAACCGGATGACGATAGTTATCGTCCACTCTCCGAGGATGAGGAGAGCCTCGGCAACAAGGATTTCATCGTGCCTGAGGCACCCCTCGAGCAGGAGCCCTTCAAACGCCAGCTAGTAAACACTACAAGAAGCCTGAAGAAGAAGAAGCAGCAGCTTCAAGCTGATCAAGACCTACTCATTGACAGATGGACTGATGTCATGGCAGCCGAAGAATACGGCCTCAAGCATCCGGCCAAGAGTTACTCTAAGCGTAGACTGCTACCTCAGTTCGATGAGGAGGCGCCCGAGCCCATACCTCCCTCGCGCAATGCGGAACGACCACCACGTGGTCGGGATAGTGCGGCGGACCGACCACCCCGCGGTCGGGATAAAACGGCAACCCAGGCCGAACAGCAGCCCGCCCCACCGTGTCGGTGTACAAAAGTAGGGGCTCTGCTTTTGACCCCTTTACTTGTGCACGGGCAGTTCGAGCCTCTCGCCACGGCCACACATAGACATGGCAGGAAAGGGGAGCTGGAGATGAGCCAAAGCCATGAGGACAAATGAAGCAGTGATAAGGACCAAGTCCACAAGGATCAGATGGGCGAAGCAGGTTCTCCCGACAAGGACCCTTGCTAGAGCAGCCTCAGCCGCCCTGGCAAGACCCTTGCCGGGGCGGCCCGCCCGTGCCAGCCGAGCGAGCCACCCTTGAGCCCACCAATGCTCACATAAATGCATTGGGGCACGGCTCGGGAGGCACCTCCGTGGTGGCATGTAGATCTTTGTGAAGACATAGGATAATCAAGATCAAGTGAGGATAGGAAGGCAATCATCCTCACCGGAGAAACCCACAAGACCCCCGGCGAGATCCTTGCCGGGGACGTGTATGCGTCCCGGCAAGACCCCTGCCGGGGAGGCCTATGCGTCCCGGCAAGACCCCTGTCGGGGAGGCCAGCGTGCCATGGAAAGACCCTTTCCGGGCCACCTGGCAAGACCCTTGGCGGGCCACCCGACGAGGCCCCCGCCAAAGCACACCGGCAGGGCCACTGCCAGGCCCGCACCAGATAAATCTTCGCCGCCATTCGCATGCAGCTGCAGACCCAACCAGCTGGGCAGGCACTGCGTGGCGGCATGCAATCGCCGTGGAGGCTCCACCACCGCGCCACCTCAGCTGCCTGCTGCCTACATGGCACCGCATGCATCGCTGGCGAAGCGCGTGTCAAAGCAAGGAGGCGGCGACGGATGGGGCGGGCCTCGCCCGTTCCCAATAAGCGAAGGACACCTAAGCCTCGCATTAAATCGTCTTGTCGTGTAATACGAAGGATAACTTCGCAGCACTATAGCCCTTTCCACCTCCTGCTTGCCATTGTGGCGACCCCTTTTCCTATAAAAGGAGGCCCCAGGCGACCAGGGAAAGGATTCGGCTCTTTGGAACCTCGCAGCACCTAGAGCTAGTTCGAGAGCTCAAGAACCCTCAATACATCCACCAAAGCAGGACTAGGGTTTTACGCATCCTCGCGGCCCGAACCTGGGTAAAATCCCTTTGTGTTGTCTGCTGGTCCCGCTCTTCTCACGATCCCCGCGCCCCGCAACCGTAGAAGGGATTCCAGTGATCCCATAGGTGTCGTTTCCCACCGACATCTTTGGCACGCCAGTTGGGGAGCGCTATTGTGATAATCTGGTCCAGCAGTTGACTTAGCTATCCTTCATCGCCATGGCTCCTAAGAAGAAGGCGACCACGGCGATTGGTTCGTCCGGAAACGGGTTGGTACCGGCGCGGACCGACAGCGGGCCAGTCGCGGAGAGGACCCGTGGTGCGGCCCGCGAACATCCACATTGCCCTGATGGTCTGGACCTGGCGAGCAGTGTTGTTCGCGCGCCGGGCGGCGAGCCACCAGTCGCGGGCTCCGGAGATCGAGTCGGGCCCCCCGCAGGCCGCGTGGAGCCCTCCAGGGGTGCCGCCATCCCGCCAGGCGGCGGCACGGTGATCTCCAAAGCGCCAACACCGGTGCCCACGGCGCGCTCCTCTCAGGTTGTGCGTGATGAGCAGCGTCACCTTGCTGGTGACCCTGCGCGCCGCCCTAGGAAGAGTCCCGTGCATCTGTCACAGGAAGGAGAAGGCCAGCATGCGCGCCGAGGCACTGCTGGAGGTGGCGAACGGCTGCGGAGCCGCGACGCGGCTTCTTCTAACGTGGTTAGAAGTCGAGGCGCATCGCGGTCCACCCAGCTTTCGCCGCCACCCACGCCAGCGGAAGCCCTAGCGCGCACAGCTGCTCCTCAATTTTTCTCCCACCGCGGAGAAGCTTGACGAATGGAGGGCCATCGTTCGGAGCCTCGTCGGCATCGCCAACGACGATAGGCTGCGGCCGGTGGAACCCGTCGGTCGTCGCTCAGCCGGGCTGCCACCTGCTAGCGGAGGCCACGCCGGAGGCGACACGGCCACGGTGTACTCCCCACATCCATCCCGACCGCCCCGGGCGACGGCCCGTCGCGGCGACGCTCGAGATGATATCTCCATCGCGTCGTCCGACCCGCGGACCAACCGCGATCAGCGCCAAGTCCTTCGGGAGCGGGTTTACGAGGATGATCGAACCATGATCGAGCGCCCACGTGACGCGCACCACCAGTCGGACAGGCGGGCAGGGCCCGCTACAGACCACCCAGCGACGGGAGGCTACGGTGGCCTACCTTACTAGGTGGGTTGTCCGGCCTTCACCCGTGAGCTGCGGCAGTTCTAGTGGCCCTCCCACCGTACGTTCAAACCCGATGTTGGCGAGAAGTACAACGGCAAGACTCACCCGTCGGAGTTCCTTAGCATTTACACCATCACGATGCAAGCTACCGGGGCCCGCGATGACAAGGTGCTTGCCAACTACTTCCCGTTGGCACTCAAGCCTAATGTTATGTCATGGTTGATGCACTTGCCGGTGGATTCCATCTCTTCTTGGGCGGATCTGTGCCATGAGTTTGCTGGCGCCTTCACCCGAGGTCACCAAGATCATGGCCAGGCGAGTGATTTACACATCATCCCCCAGAAGGAAGGAGAAAACATGCGCAAGTACATCCAAAGGTTCAGCTGGGTGCAGTACAACATCCCCGATGTTCATCCCGCCACTGTGATTAGTGCGTTCCATCAGAACATACGCAATCGCAAGATGCGTGAAGAGCTGGCGATGAACAAGGTCAAGGATGTGGCTGAGCTCTATGTTCTGGCCGATCGGTGCGCCCGTGCCGAGGAAGGAAGGAAGTACCCCGGCGAAGATGCCGGTGCGGAAACCGACTCCACTGGCGATACCACCACCCCAGCAAAGAAAGGCTGACGCCGTAATAGGAAGCACAAGGGCAAGGCTATGCTTGCCGTTGAGGGATCCGACGACACCGGTACCACCAAGAAGACCAAGGCAAGCGACCCCGACAAAGAGATTGCCGGGTGTAGTGCTTGCCGGGCCTTGGCGGTTGCCGACAAGCCAGGAGGCTCCGACTAGCAGTACTGCAAGATCCACCGCACCAAGGGCCATGACCTCCAAAACTGATGGCAGGTAGAGTTGCTCGCCGAGAAGCGAAAGCAGTATGGCGGCGGGACAAGGAGAAAGGCCGGATGGTGCGAAGGATCCGGCAAAAGCGTGGCGACCAAGAAGGCCGCCGCGGCAAGGAGAGACAGCAAGAGAGGCCCACGAGGCGCGATAAGAAGCAGGAAGACGATGATCATGACGAGGACGACGAGTCCGGCGACCACGAGTTTCAGAAAGCCACAGAGGCCATGTGCGTCGATGGCGGCGCCTGGCTGCACACATCCCACCGCCAACTCAAGCGGTGGGGTGTGAGATCTGGCCGTGGAGCCATCATTTGATGCACGGAGGCTGCTAAAATGGTCCAGACGCCCATCATCTTGACACGGGGACCACCTGACCGCACCTGCTGCGGTCGGGTGCTACCATTGTTGGTTTCACCAACAATCCGCAACCTCAAGGTGACAAATATGTTGGTTGATGGCGGGGCCAGCCTGAACTTAATCTCGCCCGTTGTGGTTAGAAGGCTGCAGATCCCTGATGGAGACCTCGAGGAGACGGGTACGTTCCAAGGGGTTAACCCGGGAGGAGCCAGCCAAAGGAAAGATCATGCTGCCCGTGACATTGGTCGAGCTGAACCATAGGACGAGAGGATTGTTTTTGATGTAGCGAGATCCCTTGCCTAGCAGGATCCTCGGCCACCACAACAGCCAAGTTCATGGCGGCTTCACACTACGCCTACAACATGCTGAAGATGCCCGAGCCGATGAACATCATCACCGTCCCCTCCGACAAGAAAGATGCGTTGATCTGCGTTGACCAACTCTACCAGGAAGCAGTTGTAGCAGCTGCCGCTAAGGTACCTGCTCCTGCCGACGGAGCCCCGAGGGGGGGGGGGGGAGGGGGGAAGAAGACCGGCGAGACTCCTAGCACCCACTCCGGCAAGCGCACCTCTTCAGGGTGTTGCGCTCCCATTGAGGACGTGCCAGAGAGCTCCGCTGGCAGGAGCAAGAAGTCCAGAAACACGCCACCAGAGACCAAGAATGTGCCCGTCAAGGAGGACGGTACGGGGGGAGTTTTTACCATAAGCTCCACCCTCGACGGCAAATAGGAAAGTGAGCTCGTCGCCTTCCTGCGGGTGAATGTCGATGTGTTTGCATGGCAAGCCTCCGACATCCCCGGCGTTCCCAGGGAGGTGATTGAGCACCACCTTGTTGTCTGTCCTCATGCACGGCCCTTCAAGCAGAAGGTCAGGAAGCAAGCTCTGGAGAGGCAGGAGTTAATCACGGAGGAAATCAGAAAGCTAGAGGCGGCAGTCTTGGTGAGAGGAGTACTCCACCCAACGTGGTTGGCCAATCCGGTAGTGGTGCGCAAGGCAAATGGGAAATGGAGGCTGTGTATTGATTATACGGACATCAATAAGGCCTGCCCAAAGGATCCTTTCCCGTTGCCGCGCATCGACCAGATTGTTGACTCCATGGCTAGGTGTGACCTCTTATCGTTCCTGGACGCCTACTCAGGATACCACCAGATCTTCATGACAAAGGAAGACGAGGAAAATACAACATTCATCACCCCATGCGGTACGTATTGCTTTTTACGGATGCCTTTCGGGTTGAAGAGTGTTGGCTCGGCCTTTGCAAGAGCAGTCCAAATTGGTTTTGAGCCCCAGCTACATAGAAATATGGAAGCTTATATGGATGACATAGTTGTCAAAACCAAGGACAAAGCAACGCTCGTGCAAGATCTGGAGGAAACATTTAGAACCTGCGCAAGATCAACCTCAAATTGAACCCTGAGAAGTGTGTCTTCGGCGTCCCGTCCGGCAAACTTCTCGGGTTCTTTGTGTCCTAGCGCGGGATTGAAGCAAACCCAGATAAGATCAAGGCTATCGAGCATATTGAGGCACCCAAACGGATCAAGGACGTGCGTCGGCTCACTGGCTGCGTTGCTGCCATGAGCTGGTTCATCTCCAAGTCCGCAGAGCGTGCCCATCCTTTTTTCAAGATCTTAAAGAAAGCAGGGCCGATGGAGTGGACCCCAGAGGCCGAGGCGGCGCTGCAAGATTTGAAGACGTACCTCTCCTCTACCCGAGTGCTGGTTGCGCCCAAACCACAAGAACCATTGCTGCTTTACCTAGCGGCAACGAATCAGGTGGTTAGCGCCGCACTAGTGGCACAAAGAGAGGTTGATGAGGAGACGGCAGCAGCGGCAGAGCCGACGGTTGGGGGGCTGGAACCCTCCCCGACAGGGCTCAGCCCCGGCAAGGCTGAACCCCCGGCAGGGTCTGGCCCCGGCAAGACTGGCGCCCGTGCTACGGGACCCACGCGACCAGGTGAAGAAGCGCAGAAGAAGAAAATGGTGCAGCACCCAATTTACTTCGTCAGCTCCCGTTTGCAGAGGGCTAGGTCAAGGTACTCAGGTGTGCAAAAGCTGCTCTTCGGCCTCCTTATGTCCTTGAGGAAGCTGCGCCATTACTTCCAAGCGCATGAGATCACGGTGGTCACCCGCCTCCCATTGCAACGGATACTGCATAACCCAGATGCAACGGGGAGGATTGTGGAATGGGCCCTGGAGCTGTCAAGCTTCGGTTTAAAGTTCGAAAGTACCTCGACGACTCAGAGCAGAGTCTTGGCGGAGTTTGTTGCAGAATGGACCTCGACGCCCGACGAAGAGGTACGAGAGACCACTCTCCCCGGCAAGGAAATGAGTCACAACTGGATCATGTACTTTGATGGTGCCTTCTCGCTGCAAGGCGCCGACGCTGGTGTGCTGCTTGTCGCACCCACCGGAGAGCACCTCAAGTACGTCGTCCAGATGCACTTCCCCCGGGAGATGTCAACCAACAACACCGCCGAGTACGAGGGCTTGCTTGCCGGTCTCAGGAGCGCGGCGGACCTCGGGGTTAAAAAGCTCATCGTCAGGTGCGACTCACAGCTCGTCGTCAGGCAGATCAACAAAGACTATCAAAGCCCGTTGATGGAAGCTTACGTAGATGAGGTGAGGAAACTGGAGGAACGCTTTGACAGTATACAAGCGGAGCATGTCCCTCGGGCAGAGAACGACATCGCCGATTACCTGTCAAAGAGCGCTGCCCTCAAGCTACCCGTGGAACCAGGTACTTTTGTGCTTCAGTTAACCCAGCCGTCCGTTGAACCATCGACCGGGCAGAACAAGCGGAGGAAGCTAGGCCCCGGCAAGTACTTCCCCACCGAGCTCCCTGGAGCCGCCGGCGAAGATGTTCCGACGGATGCCGATCCTGCCACGGGGCAACCGACTCCGGCAGGACCTCAGGTCATGGCCGTGGAGACGGCCGCTCCCGTGGTAGAAGAGATGCCTTTGGTCCTTGTCGTCGAGCCGCAGGCTCCGGCATGGGCACATCACACCGTCCAATTCCTTCAAAAAGGAGAGCTTCCTGAGGAGCAGGAAGAAGCAGAAAGAGTAGCCCGCCGGTCTGGTTTGTACCAATTCGTTGACAGCGTATTGTACAGAAGAAGACCGAATGGGTGAAATTGATGTGCATCTCCTAGGAGGAAGGACTAAAGCTGTTGGCAGAGATACATGGAGGCATATGTGGCTCCCACATAGGGTCGAGGGCCCTTGCCGGCAAGGCCTTCCGGAAAGGTTTCTTCTGGCCCACTGCCCTCCAGGATGCGGCGGCACTAGTAACCAAGTGTGAAGCATGCCAGTTCCATTCAAAGGAGCTTCATAAACCAGCTCAAGCCCTCCAAACCATCCCTCTCTCCTAGCCCTTCTCAGTCTGGGGGCTCGACATACTGGGCCCTTTCCCCCGTGCCGTCTGGGGCTTTGAGTACTTATGCGTCGTGAATCGACAAGTTCACAAAGTGGCAGAAGTGGAAGCGATGAAGGAAGGTGACAGCGCAGTCAGCCATCAAGTTCTTCAAGGGACTAGTGTGCCGTTTTGGGGTGCCCAACAGGATCATCAACGACAACGGCACACAGTTCACAAGCCACGCCTTCATGCAGTACATTGAGGATCTCGGTAGCAGGGTTTGTTTTGCTTCCGTGGCACATCCACGGAGTAACGGCCAAGCGGAAAGAGCAAATGCTGAGGTCCTGTGAGGCTTGAGGACAAGGACATTTGACAGACTGCGCAAAAGCGGGAGGCGCTAGATTGATGAGTTGCCGGTGGTTCTTTGGTCAATCAGAACGACACCAAATGGAGCCACCGGCCAGACACCCTTTGCCCTGGTTTACGGGGCAGAAGCAGTTCTCCCCACGGAACTCATATACGGGTCACCTCGAGTGCTCGCTTATGATTTGCTTGAGCAAGAGCGATTGCGGCAAGATGACGTGACGCTCCTTGAGGAAGATCGTCTCCGTGCGGCTGTGAGAGCAGCATGCTACCAGCAAGCCTTGCGCCGCTACCATAGCCACAAGGTTCATGCCCGGAGCTTTGAGGAAGGCGACCTTGTTCTTCGGCACGTTCAGTCGGCCAAGAATTCAACAAGTTGACACCGAAGTGGGAAGGCCCTTATCGGGCAACACGATTCACCAGGCCCAGCGCAGTCCGGCTGGAGATCGAAGATGCCATCCCAGTGAGTAACTCCTGGAACATCGAGCATCTTCGCAAGTTTTACCCATAAGGTGCGGCTGCCGGGCCTCCCGGCGAGCCACCCTTTTGTACGAGCCTTGCCGGCAAGGCATGTAACCCTTTGTACAAAGCCAGGCGCAGACCCTGAGCATAAATAAACGAAGCACTGGCGCCCTAAGTTATTGCTCACATAAAAGATAAGAATTGAAACATAAAGGGAGCCTCATGAAGAATATGACTAGCACATTTAAGTCTAACCCACTTCCTATGCATAGGGATTTTGTGAGCAAACAACTTACGGGAACAAGAATCAACTTGCATAAGAAGGTAAAACAAGCATAACTTCAAAACTTTAAGCACATAGAGAGGAAACTTGATATTATTGCAATTCCTACAAGCATATGTTCCTCCCTCATAATAATTTTCAGTAGCATCATGAATGAATTCAACAATATAACCATCACCTAAAGCATTTTTTTCATGATCTACTAGCATAGAAAATTTACTACTCTCCACATAAGCAAATTTCTTCTCATGAATAATAGTGGGAGCAAACTCAACAAAATAACTATCATGTGATTGAAAATTAAGATCAAGATGACAAGTTTCATGGTTATTATTATTCTTTAAAGCATACGTTTCATCACAATAATCATCATAGACAGGAGGCATGCTTTCATCAAAATAAATTTGCTCATCAAAACTTGGGGGACTAAAAATATCATCTTCATCAAACATAGCTTCCCCATGCTTGTGACTTTTCATATCATTAGCATCATGGATATTCAAGGAATTCATACTAACAACATAGCAATCATGCTCATCATTCACATATTTTATGCCAAGCATTCTATGTAATTCTTCTTCTAGCACTTTGGCAAAATTTTCCTTTCCATCATTCTCACGAAAGATATTAAAAAGGTGAAGCGTACGAGACAAACTCAATTCCATTTTTTGTAATTTTCTTTTATAAACTAGACTACTGCAAAAACAAGAAACAAAAAGATTCGATTGCAAGATCTAAAGATATATCTTCACTTACCTAGCCTCCCCGGCAACGGCGCCAGAAAAGAGCTTGATGTCTACTACACAACCTTCTTCTTGTAGACATTGTTGGGCCTCCAAGTGCACAGGTTTGTAGGACAGTAGAAAATTTCCCTCAAGTGGATGACCTAAGGTTTATCAATCCGTGGGAGGCGTATAATGAAGATGGTCTCTCTCAAGCAACCCTGCAACCAAATAACAAAGAGTCTCTTGTGTCCCCAAAACACCCAATACAATGGTAAATTGTATAGGTGCACTAGTTCGGCGAAGAGATGGTGATACAAGTGCAATATGGATGGTAGAAATAGGTATTTGTAAACTGGAAATTTAAAAACAGCAAGGTAACAAGCAGTAAAAGTGAGTGTAAACGGTATTGCAATGATAGGAAACAAGGCCTAGGGTTCATACTTTCACTAGTGCTAGTTCTCTCAACAATAATAACATAGATAGATCATATAACAAGCCCTCAACATACAACAAAGAGTCACTCCAAAGCCACTAATAGCGGAGAACAAACGTAGAGATTATGGTAGGGTATGAAACCACCTCAAAGCTATTCTTTCGGGTCAATCTATAAAAGAGTTCGTACTAGAATAACACCTTAAGATACAAATCAACCAAAACCCTAATGTCACCTAGATACTCCATGGTCACTCAAGTATCCGTGGGCATGATTATACGATATGCATCACACAATCTCAGATTTATCCAACCAACATAAAAGTACTTCAAAGTTTGCCCCAAAGTTTCTACCGGAGAATCAAGAACGTGTGCCAACCCCTATGCATAGGTTCATGGGCGGAACCCGCAAGTTGGTCACCAAAACATACATCAAGTGGCACATGATATCCCATTGTCACCACAGATAATCACGGCAAGACATACATCAAGTGTTCTCATAAAAGAATCAATCTGATAAGATAACTTCAAAAGGGAAACTCAATTCATCACAAGAGAGTAGAGGGGGAGAAGAAACATAAGATCCAACTACAATAGCAAAGCTCAGGATACATCAAGATCGTGCCATAGAGGGAACACGAGAGAACAGAGAGAGAGAGAGAGAGAGAGAGAGAGAGAGAGAGAGATCAAATACATAGCTACTGGTACATACCCTTAGCCCCAAGGGTGAACTACTCCCTCCTCGTCATGGAGAGCGCCGGGATGATGAAGATGGCCACCGGTGATGGATCCCCCCTCCGGCAGGGTACCGGAAAGATGTCCCGATTGGTTTTTGATGGCTCTGGAGGCTTGCGGTGGCGGAACTCCCGATCTAACTTCTGTTCTGGAAGTTTTAGGGTACGTAGGTATATATGGGTGAAAGGAGTACGTCGGTGGAGCTACGGGGGCCCCACGAGGCAGGGGGGCGCGCCCGGGGGGTGTGGGCGCGCCCCCCACCCTCGTGAGCACCTCCCGTATCTTCTGACGCGGGGTCCAAATCCATCAGGTGGGTTTCCTTCCAAAAATAACTTCTCCAGTTAATAGGTTAGTCCCAAAAATAATATAAAAGTGGAAAATAAAGCCCAATATTGCCTCAAACAGTAGATAATATAGCATGGAGCAATAAAAAATTATAGATACGTTGGAGACGTATCAAGCATCCACAAGCTTAATTCCTGCTCGTCCTCGAGTAGGTAAATGATAAAAAGATAATTTTTGATGTGGAATGCTAGTTGGCATAATTTCAATGTAATTCTTCTTACTTGTGATATGGATATTCAGATCCAAAAGATTTAAGACAAAAGTTCATATTGACACAGAAATAATAATACTTCAAGCATACTAATCAAAGCAATCATGTCTTCTCAAAATAACATGGCAAAAGAAAGTTCATCCCTACAAAATCATATAGTTAGGCTATGCTTCATTTTCGTCACACAAAGATGTTCCCAACTTCTATACCCCCGATGACATGCCAAGCAATTGTTTCATACTTAAATAATCTCAAACTTTTTCAACCTTCACGCAATACATGAGCGTGAGCCATGGATATAGCACTATGTGTGGAATAGAATATGATGATGGGGATTGTGTGGAGAAGACAAAAATGAGAAAGTCTCACATTGACGACGATAATCAACGGGCTATGGAGATGCCCATCAATTGATGTCAACATGAGGAGTAGGGATTGCCATGCAACGGATGCACTAGAGCTATGGATGCTCAACAAAAGAAAACTAGTGGGTGTGCATCCAACTTGCTTGCTCATGAGGAACTAGGGCATTTGAGGAAGCCCATCGTAGGAATATACAAGCCAAGTTCTATAATGAAAAATTCCCACTTGTATAAAAAGACAACTTATGAGACTCACTATATGAAAAACATGGTGCTACTTTGAAGCACAATATAGGAGACTCACTACATGAAGAACAAGGTGCTACTTTGAAGCACAAGTGTGGAAAAAGAGATAGTAACATTGCCCTTTTTATTTATTTTCTTTTTTTTGGCCCCTTTTTTGGCCTTTCTCTTTTTTTGGGCCTTTCTTTTTTTGGCCTTTCTCTTTTTTTGGGCAATGCTCTAATAATGATGATCATCACACTTCTATTGATTACAACATAAGGATTACAACTCGAAACTAGAACAAGGTATGACTCTATATGAATGCCTCCGGCGGTGTACCGGGATGGTGCAATGAATCAAGAGTGACATGTATGAAAAATAATGGATGGTGGCTTTGCCACAAATACGATGTCAACTACATGATCATGCAATGGCAATATGACAAAAGTAAAGTATGTCATGATGATGATGAACGGAACAGTGGAAAGTTGCATGGCAATATATCTCGGAATGGCTATGGAAATGCCATAATAGGTAGGTATGGTGGCTGTTTTGAGGAAGATATAAGGAGGTTTATGTGTGATAGAGCGTATCGTATCACGGGGTTTGGATGCACCGACGAAGTTTGCACCAACTCTCAAGGTGAGAAAGGGCAATGCACGGTACCGAAGAGGCTAGCAAAGGTGGAAAGGTAAAAGTGCGTATAATCCATGGACTCAACATTAGTCAAAAGAACTCATATACTTATTGCAAAAATTTAGAATCCATCAAAAATCAAGTACTACGCGCATGCTCCTAGGGGGATAGATTGGTAGGAAAAGGCCATCGCTCGTCCCCGACCGCCACTCATAAGGATGCACAAGCCAGGTACACTTCATGTTTCAAATTTGTTACACAACTTTAACCATACGTGCATGCTACCGGACTTGCTAACTTCAACACAAGCATTCTTTAAATTCATAATCACCCAACTAGCATGACTTTAGTATCACTACCTCCATATCTCAAAACAATTATCAAGTATCAAACTTCTCTTAGTATTCAACACACTCATAAGAATTCTTACAAATCTTGTATGCTTAGCATATTATGATTATTTAAGTGAATTACCATGCTATTTAAGATTCTCAAAATAATATAAGTGAAGTATGAGAGTTCATCTGTTTCTTAAAAATAAAACTACCACCATGCTCTAAAAGATATAAGTGATGCACTAGAGCAAATGACAAGCTACTCTGAAAGATATAAGTGAAGATCAATGAGTAGTCGGATAATTATACAATTATGTGAAGACTCTCCCATTTAATAATTTCAGATCTTGGTATTGTATCCAAACAACAAGCAAATCTAAAGGACATTGCAAGGATAGCACAACTCATGTGAAGAAGCAAAAACTTAGGCTCAACCGATACTAACCGATAGTTGTTGAAGAAGAAAGGTGGGATGCCTACCGTGGCATCCCCAAGCTTAGATGCTTGAGACTTCTTTAAATATTATCTTGGGGTGCCTTGGGCATCCCCAAGATTGAACTTTTGTCTCTCCTTAATTCCTCTCATATCATGGTTTCTTTTTTTATCAAAAGCTTCATTCACAACAAACTCAACAAGAACTCGTGAGATAGGTTAGTATAAACCAATGCAAAACCTTATCATTTTCTACTGTAACAAATCACTAACATTATTATTCAACATTGCATACTAAATGCCTCTGCATATTTAATACTCCTATCCTTAAATAGAATCATTAAACAAGCAAACATATGCAAACAATGCAAACATAACAGCAATCTGCCAAAACAGTACAGTCTGTAAAGAATGCAAGAGTATCAAAACTTCCCTGACTCCAAAAATTATGAACTAAAATTCCCACTGTAGTAAATTTATCAGAGCTCATTATGCAAAAATATTCAACATTATACCACCCTCTGACTTTTCTAGGGAATTTTTGCAACAGCGGTAAACTTTCTGTTTTCAAACAGCAACAGGTATAGCGGCAAAATAAGCATGGAAAAGGCTATCCTTGACTTTTTTATTGAAAATAAAGATGCAAAACAGCAAGCAAAGCTAAATAAAATAAAATGACGCTCCAAGAAAAACACATATCATGTGGTGAATAAAAATATAGCTCCAAGTAAAGTTACCGATGAACGAAGACGAAAGAGGGATGCCATCCGGGGCATCCCCAAGCTTAGGCTCTTGGTTATCCTTGAATATTACCTTGGGGTGCCTTGGGCATCCTCAAGCTTAGGCTCTTGTGTAGCGACCTGACCCAAAATCGGTCAAATCTCTGTGTCTGTACCATCCCAAGATCATACTGGTACCCACAGTACATCGATAAAGTAATCAAAGTTCAATCACACCTGAATATCATTAAACGATTCTCATATAGAGTCTTTATTACAAGAGAATAAATTTGGCTCAAGGACAACTCATGAGAAAAAAACTAATAACACTGCGGAAGTGTCGAAGATAAGCGAGTCCATCCGACTCCAAAGGGCAATCGCCAAGCGCGGAGCGTAGCCTCACTCCTGATTGGAATATATCTCTGCAACATAATACGTTGCAGCCATGTAGGTCAGCTTTTGGAATAAGCTGGCAAGTCACGAAGAATAACAATAATAAAGTTACTAACTCTATATGCATTTTGGCTGTGGAGCTCTAAGTTTCATCATTTTGCGAAAAGCAAATTTTATCATACTACAGTGGACTTGCTTGCAAATTTCTACAATTGTTGGTAGTTATTGAGATGGTTCCGCCAACCAAAACCTCGTTCCCAAATTATTAAGTCATAAAACCCCTCAATTAATTCATTAGTTTTAGTGTTGAGATATCCGAATACTTCCAAGTTCCAGAGGCTCAAATGTCCGTAACCGGGGACACGGCTAATCGATTAGATCTTTAACTCTGCAGAGGGTTGCGCACTTTCCCCACAAGAATCATTCCTCCTTTAAAGTCTTCGCACTTCATGGTGTTTGAAGACGGACGAATAAACAGGGTCTTCCAAAGAGTTCTTCAGCTACTGCCGTACCCATCCAATCCTACCATTCTTCTACTTCTCGTAGTACCGCCCAGCCAGCGTCACTACTAGGGTCAACCCAGCCAGAGCCCATAATGGCTTGCGGCTGCATTGTAAGCTTCGGTCATGGGGCATCCATCCTTCTCTTCGTGGCTGGGTGAAGCTTTCGCAAGATGTCATGGCACTTCTCCATGCATCCCGCCACCACTGGTTCTCCAGGTGCCGTCAACAAATCCTCCACCCAGTAGTGATTTTCCAAGTTCATCTTGATCATTGTAGTTCATGGGGTTGTCATCATCATTGACTCTCACATCTTGCTTATGGATTTCACTCAACCCAAAACCCGTCTACGAGCATAGCAAAGTAACTACTACGTCCCGGGGTCATGGTAACAAGGGGGGATTGGTTCATCCTACCACATGATACTACTCAAGTTTAATGACTTCAAGATTTCACTACTGCATGCATGGTGGGGTGGTGACAATTACTAATGCACAAAAACATAGGTATGGAAATAACATGATCAAAACTTGCCTTGCTGATGATCCTCGTAAGCTAAAGAGTCGTAGTAGCAAGCTTCGCACTCCGGAAACTCTACCGAGACAAACAATTCACAATAAGCATATAGCAATAGGATCACATAACACAACATAACAAAAGTAACATAGCACAACAAAACAACCAAAACCAAATCCAAAGGAAAACTCAAAGAAAAACCACTCAAAGTTTCCCTACTTCAAACAATAACTAAAATAGTTTTTATATAATAAAAATTCCTTAATATAACCTAATCATGGTTTTAAGTTAACTTAACAGAAAAGGTTTCACTAAGCAACTAGGAGCAAAAAGAATTAATTAAAAAGCTATTATAAAACTCATTTTAGGCCTAATCCAATTTCTATTAAGAAAAATAAATTAAAACTTTTATTAATTATAAATAAAAGTTCATCTACTAGAATGACAGAAACTAACCTAGAATAACTAATCACAAGTTAAAAATAAATTCATTTACTAATTAAAATATTAGGAAAACAGGAACTAGTTAATTAATTAGGATTAATAGGATTCTGCTTAAAACTAATTATTTATTAATCCTAAAATACTCAAGTTAATTTTATGGTTTGGCAAATGTCAAAATAAAGTTGGGACAAAAAGAATCATCCAAAATAATTTTTCTAACTAAAGTTATAGCAGATTTACTATTCTGACTAAAACTAAATTAAAGCAATTTTAATTATTTTAACATAGCTAAATATATATTCTACAGAAACTACATAAAATTTGCAACCCAACAAAAAAAAGAATCATCTAAAAATATTAAACAAAATAAAAGATATAAATTTTTCAAAACAGAAACTATTCTGCTAAAACAGAAAATCAAAATAAAAGAAAAAGGCCTAATGGGCCTATCTTTGTAATTTAGGCGTCAAATAGTCCAAATGGGCCTAGTGGTTTTTAACTAAAACGGCCGGGCTAAAATAAATAAACCTAACCTAATAAACCAAATGAACCGGCCGGTTTTCTAATAAAACATACCCCTTGGGGTTCTAATCGTAAGCTCGTTTGGGATCGGACGGGAGTTTTCATGACGCATCGAGTCCGGCGACGGCGGGCGGGCGGCGGCGAGAGTCGTCTGGGGCTTGGCGGCCGGGAGGTCCGGGAGTCGCCGTCTTGGTCTGGGAGGTCGGTGAGCAGTTTGGTGGGGTCGGGGAGCTCGGGGAGGCTAGGGGCCGACGGCGGCGACTTTGGCGGCGGTGAGAGCCGGACTCAGAGCACGAACGGGAGGAGAGGGGTCCAGCGAGGTCTCGGGGAATGGGGTGCGGGGGCTCGGCTTTATAGCCGGGGTCGCCTCGCTTGGGGGATCGGGCGATCGGGATCCGGATCCGGGATCCGCGATCTCAGCGGTCGGCGAGGCGGGCGAGGGGAAGAAGATGGGCGGGCCCATGGTCGAGAGAGAGAGAGGGTGAGGCGATCGGGTGGCCGAGGCCTGGGGTTTCAGGCGAGGGGAGTGAGCTGGGCGGCTCGGCTGGTGGCTGTGATTGGCAGTGGGCAGTGGTGGGCTGGGCCAGGTGGGTGCGGGCTGGGCCTGGGTGGCCTAGCTGGCGCCCGGGTTTTTTTTTTTTTTTCTTTTAAAATTTTATTTTTTAAATAAAACAAAACAGAAATAAAACAATATCTATAAATATTTTATATAGGGTATATATATACCAAAATGATCAGGGAATATTCCTTTCATTTGAACATTTTTCCAAGGGCAAAATCCAAACTTTATAAAAATCCATTTTTTCAAATTCAAATAAAATTCAGATTTGAATCCAAATCTTTTGGCAATGTTTTCTCTCGATATTTTTGGAGTGTCATGTTTGCTCCTCTCATACTTTTGACAAGTATTTATCAGCTTAGTTTTTGAAATGTTTCCCACTTGCCAAAGTTTGAAATTCAAATTCAAAACTCAAAATTCTCTGAAACTTCAAATGGCATTCAAATTCAAACAGGATGCATAGGATGCTTAGCTATAATTGTAAAACATTCCAAATAGGAAATTTGGGATGTTACAAACCTACCACCTTAAGATGAATCTCCCTCGAGATTCGGGTTGGCTAGCAAATAGGTGCGGGTGGTCTCAAGAAGGTCTTCTTGGCGTTCCTGTGTGGCTTCTTCCTCGGTGTGGTGACTCCACACACCTTGCAAAATTTGATGACCTTGCTGCGGGTGACTCGCTTGCAGTCTCGAGAATTGGACGGGTTTCTCCTTGTAAGTCGATCACCGTCAAGTTGTATGGCCTCTAGGGGCCTTTGTGTCTCTCAACGGAACATCGGCCATGTCGGCATGGCACTTCTTCAGCTGAGAAACGTGGAAGACATCATGAACTCCGGACAATCCTTCCGGCAATTCCAACTTGTAAGCAACCTCTCCACGACGTTCGAGGATTTTGTAGGGGCCAATGAATCGGGGTGCTAACTTTCCCTTGACACCAAACCTCTTGATTCCACGAAGTGGAGACACACGAAGATATGCTCGGTCTCCCACTTCGTAAGTCACTTCCTTGCGCTTACTGTCGGCATAACTCTTCTGTCTCGACTGTGCTATCTTGAGCCTGTCTCGAATCAGCTTGACTTTCTCTTCGGAATCCTTGATAAGATCGGAACCGAAAAGTGATCGATCTCCAACACTATCCCACAGCAATGGTGTTCTGCACCTCCTTCCGTATAGAGCTTCGAAAGGGGCCATCTTCAAACTGGATTGATAACTGTTGTTGTATGAGAACTCTGCATACGGCAAATTATCATCCCAGCTAGACCCATAGTCTAGCACACAAGCTCTCAACATGTCCTCCAGAATCTGGTTGACTCTCTCGGTCCATCCATCTGCTCATGGATGGAAAGCTGTATCAATTCCAGCCTCGCACCCAAAGTTTCATGCAATCGCTTCCAAAACTTTGAGGTAAACTGCGTTCCTCTATCGACACGATTTTCCTCGGAACTCCATGCGACATACGATCCTGGTCATGTATATCTTGGCCAACTTGGCACTGGTATAGGTAGTCTTCACGGCAATGAAGTGAGCTACCTTAGTCAAACGATCAACTACTACCCAGATAGAATCATAACCCGAACGGGTCTGGGTAATCCTGTGATGAAATCCATACCAAGTTTCTCCCATTTCCAATCGGGAATCGGCAAAGGTTGAAGTAACCTGCTGGCTTCGATGTTCTGCCTTTACACGTTGGCAAACATCGCATCTTGCTACGTACTCGGCAATGTCCTTCTTCATACCGCCCACCGAAAATTTGCTTCAAATCCGGTACATCTTGGTGTTGCGGGATGAATCGAGTCTGTGAATCATGAGCCTCTCAAGAATTAGCTTCTGAGCTCGGGATCATTGGGCACATAAATACGATCCTCAAACCATATAGTTCCATGTTCATCCTTACGGAATCCTTTAGCTTTTCCTTCATCCATCTTTTGCTTAATCTCATCAATTTCCTTGTCCGACTTACGGGCTTCACGAATCCTTTCGGTCAAGGTGGACTGAACTTCCAGAGTTGCAACAAATCCTTTCGAACTATCTCCGATCGGAGATCTACGAGGTCATCGACTAACTCACGGGTAATCCTCCTGCTGTAAGAGTATTCACATAACTCTTACGGCTCAAAGCATCTGCTACAACATTAGCTTTACCGGGTGGTAATGCAATCTCATGTCGTAGTCCTTTATCAACTCTAGCCATCTCCTCTCGCCGAGGTTTAATTCCTTCTGCGTGAAGATATACTTCAAACTCTTGTGATCTGTGTAGACATCACAACGATTTCCGATGAGGAAATGTCTCCAGGTCTTGAGTGCATGCACTACAGCTGCTAACTCCAAATCATGCGTGGCATAATTCATCTCATGAGGCCATAGCTGTCTGGAGGCATAAGCTACAACCTTACCTTCCTGCATCAATACTCCTCCGAGTCCTTGACGAGAAGCGTCACAATAAACCTGGTATTCCTTGTGTATGTCCGGCAAAATCAACACTGGGGCGGTGACCAACCGTTTCTTCAATTCCTGAAAACTGGCTTCACATTCCTCGGTCCAAACATACTTGGCTTCCTTCTTCAACAGCTCAGTCATGGGCTTGGCAATCTTCGAGAAGTTCTCAATGAACCTCCGATAATATCCTGCGAGTCCGAGAAAACTGCGGATCTCCTTGACTGAGGTGGGTGATCGCCAATCGGTGGTGATTCAACCTTGGCGGGATCAAGCTGCTATTCCTTCTCCTGAAATAACATGTCCGAGGAACCCAACTTCCTTCAGCCAAAATTCACATTTGCTGAACTTGGCATACAACTGATGTTCTCGAAGTTTCTCCAGAACTAGACGCAAATGTTCCTTATGCTCTTCCTCGCTCTTGGAGAAAATCAATATATCATCGATGAACACCACGACAAACTTGTCCAGATATTCCATGAACACCTTGTTCATCAAATTCATGAAGTATGCAGGAGCATTAGTCAATCCAAATGACATGACGGTATACTCATATAAACCATACCTGGTAGTGAATGCTGTTTTGGGTATATCCTTTTCACGGATCTTCAACTGATGATACCCTGATCGAAGATCGATCTTAGAGAATACCTTGGCTCCAACAAGCTGATCAAACAAGTCATTGATCATCGGCAGAGGGTACTTGTTCTTGATGGTTACTTCGTTCAATGCACGATAATCCACAACCATCCTCAAGCTTCCATCCTTCTTCTCTACCAAAAGAACTGGGGCTCCCCATGGTGATGAGCTTGGACGAATATATCCTTTCTCCAATAACTCATTAATTTGATCCTTGATCTCTTTCAACTCATTCGGTGGCATCCGATAAGGTCTCTTGGATATTGGGGCTGTGCGGGCAATAACTCAATCAGAAACTCAATGTCCTGTCGGTGGCATTCCCGTAATTCCTCCAGGAAACACATCGGGAAATTCTTGCACCATGGCACTTCCTCTGAACAACTCCCGTGAGGGAATGCACCTGATTCTTCATCCGGCTGTGCTGGCTACATACTTGATCCTCTTACGCTCCGGGGTGGTGAGCAGAATAGACTTCTTGGGCACGATCAATGTTCCTTCAAACTTTGACAACCAATCCATGCCTAGGATTACATCCAAGGTCCGGGTTTCCAACACTATGAGGTCCACGGAAATTTATGATTCCCGATGTTGAGGGTTGCATGACAGCCCACGCTTTGCCATCATTTCTCCTCTGCGGAATCGACGCGAAGGGGCTTCTAAGGGTTCTAGTCGCAACCCGCATTTTTCCACAACTACCCTTGATATGAATGAATGCGTTGCACCGTAATCAAAGAGAACCAAAGCTGAACGTGAATTCAATAAAACTTACCAACCACGATTGTTCCGGCTGATCATAGACGCCCTCCACGCCGATGTGGTTCACCCGAGCACGAGGGAACGGATTGGGCTTCTTCGCTGAGCCTCCATTGCCATTTCCATTCCTCTGCTTGGCTTCCGGCAGTCGGTGGCATAGTGCCTGTCTTCCGCACTTGAAGCGGTGATGTGGCTCAGATCCTTGAGCCGGGCAGAATGATGCTGATTGCCATTACTATTGCCATTGCCATTGCCATGGCCTGACTTGTTGTCCTGGCTGCGGTTGTTCCCATTTCCTCCATGGTTATGACCTCCATGGTTATGATGGGTGTGCCCTCCTGAGTATGGTGCATAACGGGGCTTCTGCTGAGCTCCCGAGTTGTGCTTCCCCTGGCTGTACTTCCGCTTGCGGCTTTCTATCTGCTGCTGCTTGCCTTCAAGAATGGTGGCCTTGTCTACCAGTTCCTGGTAGTTGTTGAAGGTAGCCACAATAAGCTGCATGCTCAGTTCATCATTGAGTCCCTCAAGGAACTTCTCCTGCTTGGCGGCATCTGTGGCCACATCATCAGGGGCATAGCGAGCGAGCTTGCTGAATTCATCCACGCATCGTGCCACAAGACGGTTCCCCTGGCGTAAGTTGCGGAACTCACGCTTCTTCGCACTCATGGCTCCGGTGAGACATGAGCGGTGCGGAAGGCTGCTGGAATTGATCCCAAGTGATGGCACCAATGGGAAAAGTGGCGGTGTAATTCTCCCACCAAGAAGCTGCAGGTCCATCCAGTTGATGCGCTGCAAAGCGCACCTTCTCAAACATCGGTGCATCCAACGGTGACAAGCTCTCTTCCGACTTTGCGGAGCCAATCATCAGCCACGATCGGCTCAGTGCTACTAGAGAACACTGGCAGATTCAACCTCAGAAATCGAGTCAAGTTGTCCACAGTGGGTGGTGGCGGTGGCGGTGGATTGTTGGCGTTGTTGTTTCTGATTCTGAATAAGTAGCTGCATCAGTGCATTCTGCTGTTGGAGCAGCTGGGTGAGCTCCGGCGGGAAACCAGTGTCACGTCTTGGAGGCATCTGGTGTTTTGGAGGGGATGAGAATAGAACAATGGTCTATGAGGAATAACACTACCCATATGAATGCACAATCATAACACACCAATCATTTATTCATTTCATTCAAACATGGTTCAAACTCGATTACAAAAGCTCATGACTAATCGAAGGGAAAACATCGGCCTAACTGATCGACGAAAAAGTAAAAGATAACATGGTGGTCGACTAAAAGTCTTCATCGATGGCGCCTCCTCTTGGGGTTTCCTTGATGGTACTCCTTCAAAATCCTGATCATTGCTCACGAGGGTGCTTCATCTCCACTCGGGTAAAGGTCCTCTCCCAAGTCCATCTTTTCCTCTATCGCGCAAGCTTCATCTTGGTCGTCGACTATCTCCATGAAGTCGTGATTTCTTCCTCATGGCCAAGGAAGTCTCGCGTGCCTTCTCCTCCAGTTCGATTCGCGGAACAAAAGCTTCCGTGTGTCTTGAGTTACGGCGAGTCTGAATCTCCGTTTCACGAGAAGACACTCCAAGTCTGGATGTACGAGAGAGTGGAATCGCCCTCAATGGTACGGATGATATCTCCATTCCTTGCCCTGCGAGAAACCATGGCGAGGTCTCGAGTGATCGAGCTCGCCCAGACTCCTCTCGGAGATGTCCAAGTGCTCGATAGATCGCCACGCCCTTCCGATGATCCAGCTTGAACTCGGTGAACTCAAAGTTGATAGACTCGTGTGTCCTCCAAAGGTTCTCCCAGGATATGCACTTCAATCCTGTAGCGGTGTCCGTCGGAAGTGCATTGGTTGGCTTCCGGTGATCGAGGGTAGAGCTATCTTCAGCTGCTTCACCATATGGACCAGCTTTCTTCGAAGGGCATTGTCTCATCGGGTGGCAGAACTCCGTAGCAAACTGGGGTGAACTCGACGGCCATCTAGAATGTTGCAAATGGGAGAAGAGTCGAATTGAGCAGGGAGAATTATGGAATGAAAAGGATTCAAAGTAAATGGTCTCTTCCTATGGCTTTCCGATCCTAGGGGTTACGATCCTACGGTCATTGTGTGCTCGATACCATCTCTGAGCGACCGACCCAAAATCGGTCAAATCTACGTGTCTGTACCATCCCAAGATCATCTTTGGTACCCAAAGTACATCGATAAAGTAATCAAAGTTCAATCACACTGAATATCATTAAACGATTCTCATATAGAGTCTTTATTACAAGAGAATAAATTTGGCTCAAGGCCAACTCATGAGAAAAAAACTAATAACACTGCGGAAGCGTCGAAGATAAGCGAGTCCATCCGACTCCAAAGGGCAATCGCCAAGCGCGGAGCGTAGCCTCACTCCTGATCGGAATATATCTCTGCAACATAATACGTTGCAGCCATGTAGGTCAGCTTTTGGAATAAGCTGGCAAGTCACGAAGAATAACAATAATAAAGTTACTAACTCTATATGCATTTTGGTTGTGGAGCTCTAAGTTTCATCATTTTGCGAAAAGCAAATTTTATCCTACTACAGTGGACTTGCTTGCAAATTTCTACAATTGTTGGTAGTTATTGAGATGGTTCCGCCAACCAAAATCTCGTTCCCAAATTATTAAGTCATAAAACCCCTCAATTAATTCATTAGTTTTAGTGTTGAGATATCCGAATACTTCCAAGTTCCAGAGGCTCAAATGTCCGTAACCGGGGACACGGCTAATCGATTAGATCTTTAACTCTGCAGAGGGTTGCGACTTTCCCGCAAGAATCATTCCTCCTTTAAAGTCTTCGCACTTCATGGTGTTTGAAGGCGGACGAATGAAACAGGGTCTTCCAAAGAGTTCTTACGCTCTGCCGGTACCCATCCAATCCTACCGTTCTTCTACTTCTCGTAGTACCGTCCAGCCAGCGTCACTACTAGGGTCAACCCATCCAGAGCCCATAATGGCTTGCGGCTGCATGAGTAAGCTTCGGTCATGGGGCATCCATCCTTCTCTTCGTGGCTGGGTGAAGCTTTCCGCAAGATGTCATGGCACTTCTCCATGCATCCCGCCACCACTGGTTCTCCAGGTGCCCGTCAACAAATCCTCCACCCAGTAGTGATTTTCCAAAGTCCATCTGATCATTGTAGTTCATGGGGTTGTCATCATCATTGACTCTCACATCTTGCTTATGGATTTCACTCAACCCAAAACCCGTCTAACGAGCATAGCAAAGTAACTACTACGTCCCGGGGTCATGGTAACAAGGGGATTGGTTCATCCTACCACATGATACTACTCAAGTTTAATGACTTCAAGATTTCACTACTGCATGCATGGTGGGGTGGTGACAATTACTAATGCACAAAAACATAGGTATGGAAATAACATGATCAAAACTTGCCTTGCTGATGATCCTCGTAAGCTAAAGAGTCGTAGTAGCAAGCTTAGACTCGGAAACTCTACCGAGACAAACAATTCACAATAAGCATATAGCAATAGGATCACATAACACAACATAACAAAAGTAACATAGCACAACAAAACAACCAAAACCAAATCCAAAGGAAAACTCAAAGAAAAACCACTCAAAGTTTCCCTACTTCAAACAATAACTAAAATAGTTTTATATAATAAAAATTCCTTAATATAACCTAATCATGGTTTTAAGTTAACTTAACAGAAAAGGTTTCACTAAGCAACTAGGAGCAAAAAGAATTAATTAAAAAGCTATTATAAAACTCATTTTAGGCCTAATCCAATTTCTATTAAGAAAATAAATTAAAACTTTTATTAATTATAAATAAAAGTTCATCTACTAGAATGACAGAAACTAACCTAGAATAACTAATCACAAGTTAAAAATAAATTCATTTACTAATTAAAATATTAGGAAAACAGAACTAGTTAATTAATTAGGATTAATAGGATTCTGCTTAAAACTAATTATTTATTAATCCTAAAATACTCAAGTTAATTTTTATGGTTTGGCAAATGTCAAAATAAAGTTGGGACAAAAAGAATCATCCAAAAATAATTTTTCTAACTAAAGTTATAGCAGATTTACTATTCCGACTAAAACTAAATTAAAGCAATTTTAATTATTTTTAACATAGCTAAATATATATTCTACAGAAACTACATAAAATTTGCAACCCAACAAAAAAAAGAATCATCTAAAAATATTAAACAGAATAAAAGATATAAATTTTTCAAAACAGAAACTATTCTGCTAAAACAGAAAATCAAAATAAAAGAAAAACGCCTAATGGGCCTATACTGTGCACTGGGCGTCAAATAGTCCAAATGGGCCTAGTGGTTTTTAACTAAAACGGCCGGGCTAAAATAAATAAACCTAACCTAATAAACCGAATGAACCGACCGGTTTTCTAATAAAAACATACCCCTTCGGGGGTTCTAATCGTAGCCGCTCGTTTGGGATCGGACAGGGGGGGAGTTTTCCGGCGACGTACCGGAGTCCGGCGACGGCGGCGCGGCAATGGCGAGAGTCGTCTGGGGCTTGAGCGCCGGGAGGTCCGGGAGTCGCCGTCTTGGTGCGGGGAGGTCGGTGAGGAGTTTGGTGGGGTCGGGGAGCTCGGGGAGGGCTAGGGCCGACGGCGGCGACTTTGGCGGGCAGTCTGAGCCGGGCTCCAGCGAGCACGAACGGGAGGGAGAGGGGTCCGCGAGGTCTCGGGGGATGGGGTGCGGGGCTCGGCTTTTATATCCAGGGGTCGTCCTCGCCTGGGATCGGGCGATCGGGGATCCGGATCCCGGGATCCGCGATCTCGGCGGCGGGCGGGCGGGCGTAGGGGAAGAAGATGGGCGGGCCCCGGGTCGAGAGAGAGAGAGAGAGAGAGGGGCGAGGCGATCGGGTGGCCGAGGCCTGGGGGTTTCGGGCGAGGGGAGTGAGTGGCGGCTCGGTGGCTGGCGATTGGCCAGTGGCTGGTGGCTGGCTGGGCTGGGCTGGGTGCTTGGCATGGCTGGGCCTGGGTGGCCTAGCTGGCGCCTGGGGTTTTTTTTCTTTTAAAATTTTATTTTTTAAATAAAATAAAACAGAAATAAAACAATATCTATAAATATTTTATATAGGGTATATATATACCAAAATGATCGGGAATATTCCTTTCATTTGAACATTTTTCCAAGGGCAAAATCCAAACTTTATAAAAATCCATTTTTTCAAATTCAAATAAAATTCAGATTTGAATCCAAATCTTTTGGCAATGTTTTCTTCTGATATTTTTGGAGTGTCATGTTTGCTCCTCTCATACTTTTGACAAGTATTTATCGGGCTTAGTTTTTGAAATGTTTCCCACTTGCCAAAGTTTGAAATTCAAATTCAAAACTCAAAATTCTCTGAAACTTCAAATGGCATTCAAATTCAAACAGGATGCATATGATGCTTAGATATAATTGTAAAACATTCCAAATAGGAAATTTGGGATGTTACATCTTGCCACTCCTTATTCCATAGTCCATCGAATCTTTACCCAAAACTTGAAAACTTCACAACACAAAACTTAACAGAAAACTCGTGAGCTACGTTAGCAAAAGAAAACAAAACACCACTTCAAGGTACTGTAATGAACTCATTCTTTATTTATATTGGTGTTAAACCTTCTGTATTCCAACTTCTCTATGGTTTATAAGCTATTTTACTAGCCATAGATTCATCAAAATAAGCAAGCAACACAATGAAAACAGAATCTGTCAAAAACAGAACAGTCTGTAGTAATCTATATCAAACGTATACTGCTGGAACTCCAAAAATTCTAAAATAAATTTGTGGACCCTAGGAATTTGTCTAGTAATCATCTGCAAAAAGAATCAACTAAATAGCACTTTCCAGTAAAAAGTTATAGCTAATCTCGTGAGCGCTAAAGTTTCTGTTTTTTACAGCATGATCATAAAGACTTCACCCAAGTCTTCCCAAAGGTTCTACTTGACACAAACACTAATTAAAACAAAAAACCACATCTAAACAGAAGCTATATGGATTATTTATTCCTAAACAGAACCAAAAAGTAAGAAACTAAAATAAAATTGGGTTGCCTCCCAACAAGCGCTATCGTTTAACGCCCCTAGCTAGGCATGATAATTTCAATGATGCTCGCATAAAAGATAAGAATTGAAACATAAAGGGAGCATCATGAAGAATATGACTAGCACATTTAAGTCTAACCCACTTCCTATGCATAGGGATTTTGTGAGAAAACAACTTATGGGAACAAGAATCAACTTAAATAGGAAGGTAAAACAAGCATAACTTCAAAACTTTAAGCACATAGAGAGGAAACTTGATATTATTGCAATTCCTACAAGCATATGTTCCTCCCTCAAAATAATTTTCAGTAGAATCATGAATGAATTAAACAATATAACCATCACCTAAAGCATTCTTTTCATGATCTACTAGCATAGAAAATTTACTACTCTCCACATAAGCAAATTTCTTCTCATGAATAATAGTGGGAGCAAACTCAACAAAATAACTATCATGTGATTGAAAATTAAGATCAAGATGACAAGTTTCATGGTTATTATTATTCTTTAAAGCATATTTCTCATCACAATAATCATCATAGATAGGAGGCATGCTTTCATCAAAATAAATTTGCTCATCAAAACTTGGGGGACTAAAAATATCATCTTCATCAAACATAGCTTCCCCAAGCTTGTGACTTTGCATATCATTAGCATCATGGATATTCAAGGAATCCATACTAACAACATTGCAATCATGCTCATCATTCACATATTTTATGCCAAGCATTCTATGTAATTCTTCTTCTAGCACTTTGGCAAAATTTTCCTTTCCATCATTCTCACGAAAGATATTAAAAAGGTGAAGCGTATGAGACAAACTCAATTCCATTTTTTTGTAATTTTCTTTTATAAACTAGACTAGTGCTAAAACAAGAAACAAAAAGATTCGATTGCAAGATCTAAAGATACACCTTCACTTACCTAGCCTCCCCGGCAACGGCGCCAGAAAAGAGCTTGATGTCTACTACACAACCTTCTTCTTGTAGACGTTGCTGGGCCTACAAGTGCACAGGTTTGTAGGACAGTAGCAAATTTCCCTCAAGTGGATGACATAAGGTTTATCAATCCGTGGGAGGCGTAGGATGAAGATGGTCTCTCTCAAGCAACCCTGCAACCAAATAACAAAGAGTCTCTTGTGTCCCCAACACACCCTATACAATGGTAAATTGTATAGGTGCACTAGTTCGGCGAAGAGATGGTGATACAAGTGCAATATGGATGGTAGAAATAGGTATTTGTAAACTGAAAATATAAAAACAGCAAGGTAACAAGCGGTAAATATGAGCGTAAACGGTATTGCAATGATAGGAAACAAGTCCTAGGGTTCATACTTTCACTAGTGCAAGTTCTCTCAACAATAATAACATAGATAGATCATATAACAAGCCCTCAACATGCAACAAAGAGTCACTCCAAAGCCACTAATAGCGGAGAACAAACGTAGAGATTATGGTAGGGTACGAAACCACCTCAAAGCTATTCTTTCGGATCAATATATAAAAGAGTTCGTACTAGAATAACACCTTAAGATACAAATCAACCAAAACCCTAATGTCACCTAGATACTCCTTTGTAACCTCAAGTATCCGTGGGCATGATTATACGATATGCATCACACAATCTCAGATTTATCCAACCAACATAAAAGTACTTCAAAGAGTGCCCCAAAGTTTCTACCGGAGAATCAAGAACATGTGCCAACCCCTATGCATAGGTTCATGGGCGGAACCCGCAAGTTGGTCACCAAAACATACATCAAGTGGCACATGATATCCCATTGTCACTACAGATAATCACGGCAAGACATATATCAAGTGTTCTCATAAAAGACTCAATCCGATAAGATAACTTCAAAAGGGAAACTCAATTCATCACAAGAGAGTAGAGGGGAAGAAGAAACATGAGATCCAACTACAATAGCAAAGCTCGGGATATATCAAGATCGTGCCATAGAGGGAACACGAGAGAGAGCACAGAGAGAGAGAGAGAGAGAGAGAGAGAGAGAGAGAGAGAGAGAGAGAGAGAGAGAGAGAGAGAGAGAGAGATCAAACACATAGATACTGGTACATACCCTCAGCCCCGAGGGTGAACTACTCCCTCCTCGTCATGGACAGCACCGGGATGATGAAGATGGCCACCGGTGATGGATCCCCCTCCGGCAGGGTACTGGAAAGGGGTCCCGGTTGGTTTTTGGTGGCTCTGGAGGCTTGCGGCGGCGGAACTCCCGATCTAACTTCTGTTCTGGAAGTTTTAGGGTACATAGGTATATATGGGTGAAAGGAGTACTCCGGTGGAGCTACGGGGGCCCCACGAGGCAGGGGGCGCGCCCGGGGGGTGTGGGCGCGCCCCCACCCTCGTGAGCACCTCCCGTATCTTCTGACGTGGTGTCCAAGTCCATCAGGTGGGTTTCCTTCCAAAAATAACTTCTCCTGTTGATTTCGTTCCGTTTTGACTCCGTCTGATATTCCTTTTCCTCGAAACACTGAAATAGGCATAAAACAACAAATTTGGGCTGGGCCTCCGGTTAATAGGTTAGTCCCAAAAACAATATAAAAGTGGAAAATAAAGCCCAATATTGTCTCAAACAGTAGATAATATAGCATGGAGCAATCAAAAATTATAGATACGTTGGAGACGTATCAGAGGGCGAAAGGGGCGCCTAGGCGAGCTACGGGTGGCAGAAGACACCAAGAGATCATCTTGGAGGCCGTCCAGGGGCTAGATGGTGATGGCGGCGCCGGAGGCAGAGCTCGAAGACGAGGCGGTAGGACGTTAGTACGCGACGAAGGCGTCAGTGCCCGCGTACTCGACTTGACGGCCTTGCCTCCCGCCCTCTTCCTCTTCCACAGCTTCCCAACGCCAGCCGCCCAAGGAGACGACCCCGAGAAGTTCAAAGAGCCGGCGACGCGGATGATGGGGTCACCGGTGCCGCCCGGAGCGACGCCCGACGCCTAGTCGGACATGTCATCCTGCCGCCCGCTGGCCTCGCCGTCGCTGTCATTGTCCTCCTCGTCACTCTCGCTCGAGGAGGAATCTTCATCATCAGAAGAGCTCTCCACGCAGCACCTCACACGGGTCCCGAAGTGCCCGAAGATTTTGACGGAGAGAAGGCCGCCCTCCATTAGTTTTAAATGGAGAGCGAGCCCATCCGTCAAGCTGTGGAGGCGAGCGAAGGTCTTCCACCCTCGGTGAAGATACATGACGTGAGGGGCGGGGAACTCGACGTCGACCGATGTGCCGCTGTTCCCACAACCCCTCATGTGTAGCGGCAGCGCTTGCGGCGGATCCAGCTCCATCTCCCGCGCAAATGGGGTCGGGAGGAGAAGGTGACGACGCGGTGGATGGCGCAGCCTGACAAAGAATTCGCAGGGGTTGTCCCCGGCGTGGCCCTCCATCGGAGGAGGGGCTGCTGGGGGGAGGCGAGGCCGATCTGCCGCCCCGTCCTCCTCTCCCTCGAGCACCGCGATGGCCTCGACCTTGCCCCCTTCCCCTCCCCCTAGCGGCCGGCTCCGCTGCTACGAGCTCTTGGGGAGGAGCGACGCGCTGTCTGGCCGAAACCCTCGCTGCCACCGATGAAGCGTCGCCATGCCCCCTCGCCATGGCAGGAGAAGAAAGTAAGCAAGAATGGAGAGAGCCGGGTGGCAAAAGATTGAGGGGCACCGCTCCTCCCGCTCCCCTCTTTATAAAGAGGCAGGGGCAGGGCTCGGCCGCCCCCTCTCGGCCAATCCAACTTCCTGAAGTGACAACAAGCAGGGCCGTCGATCGCCCTCCCTGCTCCATTGAAGGCACGCGGGAATCGACCAGACGCTGCTGATTACCCACGCCCCGCGCATCACATCGGCTCTGCGTTATGCATGCGACGAACGTGGCGCAAGGTGCGGGCGCAGTGGGACACGTGGAACGACGGTTCCCGAGCGAGGGCAGTAAATGGGAGGCGCCCCTGCGGTGAAGAGACACGCAAGCCACCTCTTCACTGTCCACCACAAGATGACGCCAGCGTGCTTCCGTTATGCGCGCGCACGACCACCACACCGCGCATTCAACACGTGTCATGGGGAAGCGTAGCGGACGGAACGGTGGCCGCGGTGAAAATCCGCCCCAACTGCCCGCACACCGTTATGGGCCTGACCCAACAACATGCTGCGCTTATGTGTGGCCCAGGCCCGGGGGCTACTGTCGGTGTGTAGGGCTCTGCTTTTGACCCCTTTACTTGTGCACGGGCAGTTAGAGCCTCCCGCCACGGCCACACATAGACATGGCAGGAAAGGGGAGCTGGAGATGAGCCAAAGCCATGAAGACAAATGAAGCAGCGACAAGGACCACGACCACAAGGATCGGATGGGCGAACCAGGTTCTCCCGACAAGGACCCTTGTTAGAGCAGCCTCAGCCGCCCTGGCAAGACCCTTGCCGGGGAGGCCCGCCCGTGCCAGCCGAGCGAGCCACCCTTGAGCCCACCAATGCTCACACAAATGCATTAGGGCAGGGCTCGGGAGGCACCTCCGTGGTGGCATGCAGATCTTTGTGAAGACATAGGATAATCAAGATCAAGTGAGGATAGGAAGGCAATCATCCTCACCGAAGAAACCCACAAGACCCCCGGCGAGATCCTTGCCGGGGACGCCTACGTGTCCCGGCAAGACCCCTGCCGGGGAGGCCAGCATGCCACGGCAAGACCCTTGCCGGGCCACCCGGCAAGACACTTGCCGGGCCACCCGACGAGGCCCTCGCCAAAGCACACCGGCAGGGCCACTGCCAGGCTCGCACCAGATAAATCTTCGCCACCATTCGCATGCAGCTGCCGACCCAACCAGCTGGGCAGGCACCTGCGTGGCGGCATGCAATCCTTCGTGGAGGCTCCACCACCGCGCCACCTCAGCTGCCTGCCTGCCTACATGGCACGCATGCATCGCTGGCCAGTGCGTGTTTCGAAGCAAGGAGGAGCGGCGACGGATGGGATGGGCCTCGCCCCCGTCCCCAATAAAGCGAAGGGACACCTAAGCCTCGCATTAAATGCGTCTTGTCCTGTAATATGATGGATAACTTCGCAGCACTGTAGCCCTTTCCACCTCCTGCTTGCCACTGTGGTGACCCCTTTTCCTATAAAAGGAGGCCCGAGGCGACCAGGGAAAGGATTCGGCTCTTTGGAACCTCGCAGCACCTAGAGCTAGTTCGAGAGCTCAAGAACACTCAATACATCCACCAAAGCAGGACTAGGGTTTTACGCATCCTCGCGGCCCGAACCTGGGTAAAATCCCTTTGTGTTGTCTGCTGGTCCTTCTCTTCTCACGATCCCCACGCCCCGCAACTGTAGAAGGGATTCCAGTGATCCCATAGGTGTCGTTTCCCACCGACACACCGCCTCATAAAAACAGAGACAAAACAGCCCGGGACTACACATACGACCTTCGGCAGGACCTCGACAGTAGAGCAGGACACACCAGATCAATCTACGGATCACGAGGACGCTTTTCGACTCGCGACAACAGCCACCTATTCGGACGTGACAAACCTAGTCATGCCCGGGCCGATAATCGCAGGCGGAATTCATCGGAAGTGCGCTACAACGCGGCCCGATATAGAGGCGCCTCACACCCTCTTTGGTTCACAGATGAAGTACTGGATCATGAATACCTCGAGGGGTTCAAGCCCGTCAATATTGAATCATATGAAGGAACAACTGATCCCGCAGTACGAATTGAGGATTTTATTCTCCACATCCATATGGCCCGAGGAGACGATCTCCACGCCATCAAATACCTCCCACTAAAACTAAAAGGGCCATCTGGACACTGGTTAAATAGCCTGCCTGAAAATTCCATCGGCATCTGGGAGGACTTGGAAGAAGCTTTTCTTGACAGCTTCCAAGGTACTTATGTCCGGCCACCAGACGCCGATGACTTAAGTAATATAGTTCAACAACCTAGAGGTTCAGCCAGAAAATTCTGGACTAGGTTCCTAACCAAAAAGAACCAGGTCGTTGACTGTCTGGATGCCGAAGCCCTAGCGGCCTTCAAACACAGCATCCGTGAGGAATGGCTCGCCCACCACCTCGGCCAAGAAAAACCGAAATTCATGGCAGCCCTCACGGCACTCATGAACCTCTTTTGCGTGGGTGAGGATAGTTGGCTGGCTCATAGTAAAAACACAGCCAACGAGGCAGGCCCCTCTGAGGCCAAAAACAGCACCGGCAAGCTCCGGCACAATAGACAAAAACGTCGAAGTAATTTCAATAACACCGATGACACTGCAGTTCACGCCGGATTCAGTGGCTCCAAGTCCGGCCAGCGGAAGAAGCCTTATAAAAGGAACAATGAGGGACCATCCAGCTTGGACCGCATACTCGGTCGTCCGTGCCAGATACATGGCACCCCAAACAAACAAGCCAATCATACAAATAGAGATTGCCGGGTTTTCAGGCAAGCCAGCAAGTCAAATGCCGAGAGCAAGGAAATGGGATCGCAAAGAGAGGACGACGACGAAGAGCCCCGACAGCCGAACATTGGGGGGCAGAAGAAATTCCCCCCCCCCCCTCTAGTCAAAACGGTGAACATGATATATGCTACATACATCTCCAAAAGGGCGCGCAAGCGCACACTCAGGGACGTCCATGCGGTAGAGCCAGTCGTTCCAAAATTCAATCCATGGTCGTCATTCCCGATTACCTTTGATCGTCGAGATCATCCGACTAGCATCCGTCAAGGCGGTTCGGCTCCACTGGTCCTCGACCCAATCATCGCCGGATTTCACCTAACTCGAGTCCTAATGGACGGTGGTAGCAGCCTCAACCTGTTGTATCAGGACACAGTGTGCAAAATGGGCATTAGTCCCGCACGAATCAAGCCCACAAAGACAACCTTTAAAGGAGTCATACCAGGCGTAGAGGCCTGTTGTACGGGCTCAATTACGCTGGAGGTGGCCTTCGGTTCCCCGGACAACTTCCGAAGCGAAGAGCTAATCTTCGATATCGTCCGCTTCCGCAGTGGCTACCACGCACTGCTCGGACGAACCGCGTTTGCTAGATTCGACGTCGTGCCACACTACGCTTATCTCAAGCTCAAGATGCCCGGTCCACGCGGCGTGATAACAGTCAATGGAAACACGTAACACTCCCTCCGTACAGAGGAGCACACAGCCGCCCTAGCAGCAGAGGTACAGAGCGGCCTTCTCAAGCAGAACTATAATCCGGCTGCCGAGCCCCTGGACATCATTAAGAGGGCCCGGACTACACTGCAACAGGACATATCGGCTTGTCAGAAGCTCAACTAGCAATTCGGCCTCCATCCCAACCCCGAAGAGGCAGTGGCATTCGTACCACGCGTACATGACTACGCGCCCAGAATCCCATGGGTACAGACGCGATCCACAGTGCGGCTCGACCGACCCTAGGATTCGCGTACCTTCGTTTTTTTCTTTTTCATTTCATGTTCTTTCTCTCTTTTTGAGGTTTTTCCTGACAACCTGTTTGTCGGACACACCAAGGAGGCAAGGAGCTTTGGCGTACAAGGGAATGTTGGGGAACGTAGTAATTTCAAAATTTTCCTACGCACACGCAAGATCATGGTGACGCATAGCAACGAGAGGGGAGAGTATTGTCTACGTACCCTCGTAGACCGAAAGAGGAAGCGTTATAACAACGCGGTTGATGTAGTCGTACGTCTTCACGGCCCGACCGATCAAGCACCGAAACTACGGCACCTCCGAGTTCTAGCACACGTTTAGCTCGATGACGATCCCCGGACTCCGATCCAGCAAAGTGTCGGGGATGAGTTTTGTCAGCACGACGGCGTGGTGACGATCTTGATGTTCTACCGTCGCAGGGCTTCGCCTAAGCACCGCTACAATATTATCGAGGATTATGGTGGAGGGGGGCACCGCACATGACTAAGAGATCTCAAGGATCAATTATTGTTCTCTGGGGTGCCCCCTTGCCCCCGTATATAAAGGAGCAAGGGAGGAGGAGGACGGCCCTAGGAGGGGGCGCGCCAAGTGTGGAGTCCTAGTAGGACTCCCTAGTCCTAGTAGGATTCCACCTCCCATATGGAATAGGAAAAGAGGAAGGGAAAAGGAGAAGGAAGGAAGGGGGCGCCCCCCTTCCCTAGTCCAATTCGGACCAGACCAAGGGGGTGCGGCCACCCTTGAGGCCCTTTTCCTTCTTTCCCGTATGGCCCAATAAGGCCCAATACGTATTCCCGTAACTCTCCGATACTCCGAAAAATACCCGAATCACTCGGAACCTTTCCGAAGTCCGAATATAGTCGTCCAATATATCGATCTTTACGTCTCGACCATTTCGAGACTCCTCGTCATGTCCCCGATCTCATTCGGGACTCCGAACTCCTTCGGTACATCAAAACTCATAAACTCATAATATAACTGTCATCGAAACCTTAAGTGTGCGGACCCTACGGGTTCGAGAACAATGTAGACATGACCGAGACACGTCTCCGATCAATAAGAAATAGTGCAACCTGGATGCTCATACTGGCTCCCACATATTCTACGAAGATCTTTATCGGTCAAACCGCATAGCAACATACGTTGTTCCCTTTGTCATCGGTATGTTACTTGCTCAAGATTCGATCGTCGGTATCTCAATACCTAGTTCAATCTCGTTACCGGCAAGTCTCTTTACTCGTTATGTAATGCATCATCCCGCAACTAACTCATTAGTCACATTGCTTGCAAGGCTTATAGTGATGTGCATTACCGAGAGGGCCCAGAGAGACCTCTCCGACAATCGGAGTGACAAATCCTAAGCTCGAAATACGCCAACTCAACATGTACCTTTGGAGACACCTGTAGAGCTCCTTTATAATCACCCAGTTATATTGTGACGTTTGGTAGCACACAAAGTGTTCCTCCGGTAAACGGGAGTTGCATAATCTCATAGTCATAGGAACATGTATAAGTCATGAAGAAAGCAATAGCAACATACTAAACGATCAAGTGCTAAGCTAATGGAATGTGTCAAGTCAATCACATCATTCTCTTAATGATGTGATCCCGTTAATCAAATGACAACTCATGTCTATGGCTAGGAAACACAACCATCTTTGATCAACGAGCTAGTCAAGTAGAGGCATACTAGTGACACTATGTTTGTCTATGTATTCACACATGTATTATGTTTCCAGTTAATACAATTCTAGCATGAATAATAAACATTTATCATGAAATAAGGAAATAAATAATAACTTTATTATTGCCTCTAGGGCATATTTCCTTCAGTCTCCGACTTGCACTAGAGTCAATAATCTAGTTCACATCGCCATGTGATTTAACATCAATATTCACATATGTATGTGATTAATACCGATAGTTCACATCGTCATGTGATCAACACCCAAAGGGTTACTAGAGTCAATAATCTAGTTCACATCGTTATGTGATTAACAACCAAAGAGTACTAAGGTATGATCATGTTTTGCTCGTGAGAGAAGTTTAGTCAACGGGTCTGTCACATTCAGAGTGTATGTATTTTGCAAATATTCTATGTCTACAATGCTCTGCACGGAGCTACTCTAGCTAATTGCTCCCACTTTCAATATGTATCCAGATTGAGATTTAGAGTCATCTGGATCGGTGTAAAAAGCTTGCATCGATGTAACTCTTTACGACGGGCTCTTTTATCACCTCCATAATCGATAAATATTTCCTTAGTCCTCACTAAGGATGTTCTTGACCAATGTCCAGTGATCTACTCCTAGATCACTATTGTACTCCCTTGCCAAATTCAGAGCAAGGTATACAATAGGTCTGGTACATAGCATAGCATACTTTATAGAACCTATGGTGAGGCATAGGGAATGACTTTCATTCTCTTTTCTATTTTCTCGTCGTGGTCGGGATTTGAGTCTTTACTCAATTTCACACCTTTGCAACACATGCAAGAACTTTTTCTTTGACTGTTCCATTTTGAACTACTTCAAAATCTTGACAAGGTATGTACTTATTGAAAAAACTTATCAAGCATCTTGATCTATCTCAATAGATCTTGATGCTCAATATGTAAGTAGCTTTACTGAGGTCTTTCTTTTAAAAGAACTCCTTTCAAATACTCCTTTATGCTTTCGGAAAAATTCTACATCATTTCGATCAACAATATGTTACTCACATATATTTATCGAAAGGCGGTAGTGCTCCCACTCACTTTATTGTAAATACAGGCTTCACCGCAAGTCAGTATAAAACTATATGGTTTGATCAACTTATCAAAGCGTATATTCCAACTCGAGATGCTTGCACCAGTCCATAGATGGATCATTGGAGCTTGCACATTTTGTTAGCACCTTTAGGATTGACAAACCTTCGGTTGCATCATATACAACTCTTCTTTAAGACAACCATTAAGGAATGCAGTTTTGACATCCATTTGCCAGATTTCATAAAATGTGGCAATTGCTAACATGATTCGAACAGACTTAAGCATCGCTACAGTTGAGAAAATCTCATTGTAGTCAACACCTTGAACTTGTCAAAAACCTTTTTGCGACAAGTCGAGCTTTGTAGATAGTAACACTACTATCAACATCTGTCTTCCTCTTGAAGATCCATTTATACAATATGGCTTGCCGATCATCGGGCAACTCCACCAAAGTCCACACTTTGTTCTCATATATGGATTCCATCTCAGATTTCATGGCCTCAAGCCATTTCACGGAATCCGGGCTCATCATCGCTTCCTCATAGTTCGTAGGTTTATCATGGTCTAGTAACATGACTTCCAGAATAAGATTACCGTACCACTCTGGTGCGGATCTTACTCTGGTTGACCTACGAGGTTTCGGTAGTAACTTGATCTGAAGTTTCATGATCATCATCATTAGATTCCTCACTAATTGGTGTAGGCATCACTGGAACTGATTTCAGTGATGAACTAGTTTCCAATTCGGGAGAAGGTACAAATTACCTTATCAAGCTCTACTTTCCTCCCACTCACTTCTTTCGAGAGAAACTCCTTTTCTCTAGAAAGGATCCATTCTTAGCAACGAATGTTTTTGCCTTCAGATCTGTGATAGAAGGTGTACCCAACAGTTTCCTTTGGGTATTCTATGAAGACGCACTTCTCCAATTTGGGTTCGAGCTTATCAGGTTGAAAACCTTTGTCATATAAGCATCGCAACTCCAAACTTTAAGAAAATAGCTTAGGTTTACTGCTAAACCATAGTTCATACGGTGTCGTCTCAACGGATTTAGATGGTGCCCTATTGAAACGTGAATGCAGCTGTCTCTAATGCATAACCCCAAAACGATAGTGATAAACCGATAAGAGACATCATAGATCGCACCATATCTAGTAAAGTACGATTACAACGTTCGGACACACCATAACACTATGGTGTTCCAGGTGGCATGAGTAGTGAAACTATTTCACATTGTTTTAACTAAAGGCCAAACTCGTAACTCAAATATTTTACCTCTGCGATCATATCGTAGAAACTTTTATTTTCTTGTTACGATGATTCTCCACTTCACTCTGAAATTCTTTGAACTTTTCAAATGTTTCAGACTTGTGTTTCATCAAGTAGATATACCCATATCTGCTCAAATCATCTGTGAAGGTAAAAAAATAATGATACTTGTCGTGAGCCTTAACACTCATCGGACTGCATACATCAGTATGTATTATTTCCAGTAAGTCAGTTGCTCGCTCCATTGTTCCGGAGAACGGAGTCTTAGTCATCTTGCCCAAAAGGCACGGTTCGCAAGCATCAAATGATTCATAACCAAGTGATTCCGAAGATCCATCTTTTTGGAGTTTCTTCATGCGCTTTACATCGATATGACCCAAACGGCAGTGCCACAAATAAGTTGCACTATCATTATTAACTTTGCATCTTTTGGCATAAATATTATGAATATGTGCATTATTACGATCGAGATCCAACAAACTATTTTCATTTGGTGTATGACCATTGAAGGTTTTATTCATGTAAACAGAACAACAATTATTCTCTGACTTTAAATGAATAACCATATTGCAATAAACATGATCAAATCATATTCATGCTCAACGCAAACGCCAAATAACATTTATTTAGGTTTAACCCTAATCACGAAAATATAGGGAGTGTGCGATGATGATCATATCAATCTTGGAACCACTTCCAACACACATCGTCACTTCACCCTCAACTAATCTCTGTTTATTCTGTAACTCCTGTTTCGAGTTACTAATCTTAGCAACCGAACAAGTACCAAATACCCAGGGGTTACTATAAACACTAGTAAGGTACACATCAATAACATGTATATCAAATATACTCTTGTTCACTTTGCCATCCTTCTTATCTACCAAATATTCAGGGCATTTCCACTTCCAGTGACCTATTTCCTTTGAAGCACTCAGTTTCAGGCTTTGGTCCAGCTTTGGGCTTCTTCGCGGGAGGGACAACTTGCTTGTCATTCTACTTGAAGTTCCCTTTCCTTCCCTTTGCCCTTTTCTTGAAACTAGTGGTCTTGTCAATCATCAACACTTGATGTTCTTTCTTGATTTCTACCATCACGAAGAGCTCGGGAATCGTTTTCGTCATCCCTTGCATACTATAGTTCATCACGAAGTTCTAGTAACTTGGTGATGGTGACTAGAGAACTCTGTCAATCACTATCTTATCTGGAAGATTAACTCCCACTTCATTCAAGCGATTGTAGTACCCAGACAATCTGAGCACATGCTCACTAGTTGAGCGATTCTCCTCCATCTTTTAGCTATAGAACTTGTTGGAGATTTCCTATCTCTCAACTCGGGTATTTGCTTGAAATATTAACTTCAATTCTTGGAACATCTCATATGGTCCATGACGTTCAAAACGTATTTGAAGTCCCGATTCTAAGCCGTTAAGCATGGTGCACTAAACTATCAAGTAGTCATCATATTGAGCTAGCCAAACGTTCATAACGTCTGCATCTGCTCCTGCAATAGGTCTGTCACCTAGCGGTGCATTAAGGACATAATTCTTCTGTGCAGCAATGAGGATAAACCTCATATCACGGATCTAATCCGCATCAATGCTACTAACATCTTTCAACATAATTTTTTCTCTAGGAACACATATAAAACATAGGGCAGCAACAACGCGAGCTATTGATCTACAACATTATTTGCAAAATACTACCAGGACTAAGTTCATGATAAATTGAAGTTCAATTAATCATATTACTTAAGAACTCCCGCTTAGATAGACATCTCTCTAGACATCTAAGTGATCACGTGATCCAAATCAACTAAACCATGTCTGATCATCACGTGAGATGGAGTAGTTTTCAATGGTGAACATCACTATATTGATCATATCTACTATATGATTCACGCTCGACCTTTCGGTCTCCGTGTTCCAAGGCCATATCTGTATATGCTAGGCTCGTCAAGTTTAACCTGAGTATTCCGCATGGGCAACTGTTTTGCACCCGTTGTATTTGAACGTAGAGCCTATCACACCCGATCATCACGTGGTGTCTCAGCACGAAGAACTTTCGCAACGGTGCATACTCAGGGAGAACACTTCTTGATAATTAGTGAGAGATCATCTTATAATGCTATCGTCAATCAAAGCAAAATAAGATGCATAAAGGATTAACATCACATGCAATCAATATAAGTGATATGATATGGCCATCATCATCTTGTGCTTGTGATCTCCATCTCCGAAGCACCGTCGTGATCACCATCGTCACCGGCGCGACACCTTGATCTCCATCGTAGCATCGTTGTCGTTTCGCCACCTATTGCTTCTACGACTATCGCTACCGCTTAGTGATAAAGTAAATCAATTACAGGGCGCTTGCATTTCATACAATAAAGCGACAACCATATGGCTCCTGCCAGTTGCCGATAACTCGGTTACAAAACATGATCATCTCATACAATAAAATATAGCATCCGTCTTGACCATATCACATCACAACAAGCCCTGCAAAAACAAGTTAGACGTCCTCTACTTTGTTCTTGCAAGTTTTACGTGGCTGCTACGGGCTTAGCAAGAACCGTTCCTACCTACACATCAAACCACAACGATATTTCATCAAGTTAGTGTTGTTTTAACCTTCGCAAGGACCGGGCGTAGCCACACTCGGTTCAACTAAAGTTGGAGAAACTAACACCCGCTAGTCACCTGTGTGCAAAGCACGGCGGTAAAACCAGTCTCGCGTAAGCGTACACGTAATGTCGGTCCGAGCCGCTTCATCCAACAATACCGCCGAACCAAAGTATGACATCCTGGTAAGCAGTATGACTTGTATCTCCCACAACTCACTTGTGTTCTACTTGTGCATATAACATCTACGCATAAAACCAGGCTCTGATACCACTGTTGGGGAACGTAGTAATTTCAAAATTTTCCTACGCACACGCAAGATCATGGTGATGCATAGCAACGAGAGGGGAGAGTGTTGTCTACGTACCCTCGTAGACCGAAAGCGGAAGCGTTATAACAACGCGGTTGATGTAGTCGTACGTCTTCACGGCCCGATCGATCAAGCACCGAAACTACGGCACCTCCAAGTTCTAGCACACGTTTAGCTCGATGACGATCCCCGGACTCCGATCCAGCAAAGTGTCGGGGATGAGTTCTGTCAGCACGACGGCATGGTGACGATCTTGATGTTCTACCGTCGCAGGGCTTCGCCTAAGCACCGCTACAATATTATCGAGGATTATGGTGGAGGGGGGCACCGCACACGGCTAAGAGATCTCAAGGATCAATTCTTGTTCTCTGGGGTGCCCCCTTGCCCCCGTATATAAAGGAGCAAGGGAGGTGGAGGCCGGCCCTAGGAGGGGGCGCGCCAAGTGTGGAGTCCTACTAGGACTCCCTAGTCCTAGTAGGATTCCACCTCTCATATGGAATAGGAAAAGAGGAAGGGAAAAGGAGAAGGAAGGAAGGGGGCGCCCCCCTTCCCTAGTCCAATTCGGACCAGACCAAGGGGAGGGGTGCGGCCACCCTTGAGGCCCTTTTCCTTCTTTCCCGTATGGCCCAATAAGGCCCAATACGTATTCCCGTAACTCTCCGGTACTTCAAAAAATACCCGAATCACTCGGAACATTTCCAAAGTCCGAATATAGTCGTACAATATATCGATCTTTATGTCTCGACCATTTCGAGACTCCTCGTCATGTCCCTGATCTCATCCGGGACTCCGAACTCCTTCGGTACATCAAAACTCATAAACTCATAATATAACTGTCATCGAAACCTTAAGCGTGCGGACCCTACGGGTTCGAGAACAATGTAGACATGACCGAGACACGTCTCCGATCAATAACCAATAGCAGAACCTGGATGCTCATATTGGCTCCCACATATTCTACGAAGATCTTTATCGGTCAAACCGCATAGCAACATACGTTGTTCCCTTTGTCATCGGTATGTTACTTGCCCAAGATTCGATCGTCGGTATCTCAATACCTAGTTCAATCACATTACCGGCAAGTCTCTTTACTCGTTATGTAATGCATCATCCCGCAACTAACTCATTAGTCACATTGCTTGCAAGGCTTACAGTGATGTGCATTACCGAGAGGGCCCAAAGATACCTCTCCGACAATCGGAGTGACAAATCCTAATCTCGAAATACGCCAACTCAACATGTACCTTCGGAGACACATGTAGAGCTCCTTTACAATCACCCAGTTACGTTGTGATGTTTGGTAGCACACAAAGTGTTCCTCCGGTAAACGGGAGTTGCATAATCTCATAGTCATAGGAACATGTATAAGTCATGAAGAAAGCAATAGCAACATACTAAACGATCAAGTGCTAAGCTAATGGAATGGGTCAAGTCAATCACATCATTCTCCTAATGATGTGATCCCGTTAATCAAATGACAACTCATGTCTATGGCTAGGAAACACAACCATCTTTGATCGACGAGCTAGTCAAGTAGAGGCGTACTAGTGACACTATGTTTGTCTATGTATTCACACATGTATTATGTTTCTGGTTAATACAATTCTAGCATGAATAATAAACATTTATCATGAAATAAAGAAATAAATAATAACTTTATTATTGCCTCTAGGGCATATTTCCTTCATGGAGTCCTCAGGTGGCCTCTGTTAACGATTGCTATACCTGTTTTACATACCCGCACGCAGCTCGCACTTGGTCTTGGCATTTTAAATAGCCTTTCTTGCTTATCGTATTACACGTACATGTACGCCTCGACGTATTAATCTCATTACAAATAAAGGGTAACGTCAGCTTATTACTTATTTTTCCCTTTTTAACCTTTGTATTTATTACTCATTGCACACGTACACTCTGGTACATATTAATGCACCAGGGGCTTCATCACGCCCCGCATTACAGCAACCAAAGTCTGAACACTTCTTAAAAGTACAGTTCGGCACCCCGAACTTATAGCATTATATGCATCGGCTCCGAATCATGTCTTTGGTCAATAGTTGGGTTGCCCGGATCCTGTGCTTACTACCTTACGTTCCGCTATATCGGCTAGGGTAGTAAAGGGAAAACTACTGCGATTGTGTCCCGGTTCTTCCGTACGAGCACCTCAGTACAGAAAGCCGAAAACTGACAGTCATGATGAGGCGAGAGCCGGTCAGCTGTTCGAGAGGTCCCAAGTCCTTAGAGACTTTTTCTGCTTTACGCGAGGAATCGGTTTCTTCTCCGATTAGACGTGCATAGTGCCCCTAGTTCGGCTTTCAGAACTCCAGGGGCTTCGCCAAAATTTTCATTGTCAAACTTCTATGGCTAAGTGAGGGTGATAAAGGCCGTATAGTCTGATTGCCTTGTACGGTGCGCTAAACACCTCCTTTAAGGACCGGAATATGGAGCAAAGAGTGTTACCCCGAACACCCCCGTACTATCTACGTGGGGGTAGAAGCCGACGACTGGCAACCCTCAGATTTTAATAAACGGCCGCACAGGAGGGAAAATTTAAACACAAGCATCATATTACATACCGATCTTGTTTCACATTATAGGACAACCCGAATGTTTTTATGGGAATATCACGTCCTTCGCACATTTCTCCGCCACAAGGCGGGATCCCTCCAGGACACCGTCAAAATACAGCTCGGGTCGACGATGCTCCTTTCCCTTAGGCGGCCCCTCGGTCATCAACTTCTTGGCATCCATCTTCGATCAGTGCGTCTTGACGCGCGCGAAGGTCATCCGTGCACCCTCAATGCAGACCGACCGCTTCATGACTTCAAGCCGTGGGCAGGCATTCACAAGCCGCTTCACAAGCCCAAAGTAGTTGTTTGGCACGGGCTCGACAGGCCACAGTCGGACTATCAGGTCCTTCATGGCTAACTCGGCCGACTTGTGCAGCTCGACCAGCTGTTTCAACTGGTCACTAAAGGGCACCGGATGTTCGGGTCCAAGATATTGGGACTAGAACAGCTTCTCCTTAGACATCCCTTCTTCGGCCCGATAGAACACGGTAGCATCTGATATGCTGCGGGGCAGATCTTTAAACGCCCCTGGAAAACACAAGTTCAGGTAAGTACAAGGACCGCTTCCTTTGCATACTTGCCTTGCATAGTGAAAGCCTTACCCGCCGCAATCTTCTTGGCCGCCTAGATTTCTTGGAGGGCGCTCTGGGCTTCGGCTCGGGCATCTTGCGCGCTCTGGCGGGCCTTAGCAAGTTCGGACTCTTGTGTCTTAGCATCACGCTCCAAGGACTCGTACTTCTTGACGCCGTCCTGGAGCTCTTGCTGAATCTTCCTGACCCTGGCCTCGTGCTTCTCGCGTGCGGCACCTTCCTTGGCCGCTTTTTCTTCGGCCTCGGCTAACGCCTTTTTGAGGGCTGCCACCTCGGTCATGGCCCTAGTAAAGTTCATGACACTTTAGTCAGCTTGAACCATTTATTCTTCTTAAATATAGCCGCAGGTTACTGCATACCTTGGCTATCCTCCAGCTGCTTCTTCATGAGGCCGAGCTCTTCCTCGGCCCACTCCAGCTTCTGCTTCAGTCCGGAGACCTCCGCAGTATGGGCGGTAGCAGCCTTCAGTGATGCCCGATTATTCACATAGACACCTTATGTTAGACTCCTGCGAAAATTATTTTTGATCCTCTGTTCGTTTTTACGAACACCGAACAGAGCATCAGGGGCTACTGTCTACACTGTGATATTCTTCCTACAATTACATTACTCACCTCAAAGCCTGTTAGAAGGCTAGCGCAGGCTTCGGTCAGTCCGTTTTTGGCGGACTGAACCTTTTCGATCATCGTACCCATATGGGCACGATGCTCATCCACAATGGAGGCGCCTCTCAGCGCTTCCAGTAGATGATCCGGCGCCTCTGGTTGGACAGAGGTCACCGACGGCACACCCCCTCTTTTTGGGAAGGCCATTCACCGGACTCCGGAGCCGTATAGGTCTCCAGAATAGAATCCGGCTGAGGGTCGAATAGAACTCGACCCGCATCATCCGCCTCCATAGGGGATTTTTTCCCCATATGCCCAGCGGCCCGGAAGTCATCCTGGGGCGCCACCCTAACGACCTCCGAAGCTCTCCCCCGGTCTAAGGAGGTCCTTTGGGACACCTCCTCATCATCACCCTTGGCCGAGGGAGAGTAAGCAGGCGGCGGTGACATGCTGGCCCTCTCCTTTGGGTCCAGCGAACCTTCAGATGAGGATCACGGTGAACTGTCCCGGGCCGGACTGCAGTAACATAATTCAAACATATCAATATTACAAGGTAGAAAGTCCAGACGTTTGGGCATGCATAAAGATTTTGATACTTACGATGCGGCCCGAGGCTTGGTCCGGGGAGGTCGCTCCGGACTGCTATCGACATCCCACGCGGAGTTATCCGCGAGGGATCCTTTCCCCCTCTTGGGCGCCTTCACCTCCAGATTCGTGGAGGCTACTCTCTTCTTCCTCCCCACCTCGGGCGGGGAGTCATCTTCCTCTTCCTCCTCCTCGTCATCATCTTCGGCGGACGAAGAGCGAGTCTCGTCTTTGAACATCACATCTGAAGCGCCTTTTTGGCGAGGGCCCCTCCGGGCCCCTTTGGCCGCTTTCTTGGTTGTCTTCTCCGGCACTTCATAAGGTGCTGGAAACAGAATTTTCGTCAGTAATGGGAATTCTGGGTCTTCGGGCAGCGGAGCCGGACAGTTAATCCCTCCAGCTACCTCGATCCAGGCCTGAAAACATGGATAGGAAGGCTTAGGCTTTTTCCTCAAAATATGCTAGTAAAGGGTATACCTTGAAAGCATGAATGAACTTACTGAATTAGCCTGGCGTTTTAAGCTGAGCCCGCGATCCTCAGTCGTGGGCGGTGGCGTCTCGCCGGCCTTGAAGTGCACTTTCCAAATGTCTTTGTGCGTCGTGCCGAAAAGCTCTAGTAGCGTCTGGTGCTTGGCCGGATCGAACTCCCATAGATAGCAGGTCCGACATTGGCACGGAAGGACCCGATGAATGTGCATCACCTGGATCACGTTGACACGCTTGATTTTCCTGTCTATCATGTTCTGGACGCACGTTTGGAGCCCAGTCAGCTCGTTCGAGGGACCCCACACTACAAAAAAATACACTTCCGTGATGATACGTGTTTGTCATAGTAGGTCGCATTTTTTGTCATGCATGTACATCCATGAAAAATTTATGACAGAATCAAGATAGTCATACTTGTGTTGTCGTAGAAGTGTTCCATGACATTACCAAAATTATCATCACGAAAGTGTCCACTTCCATGATGATAAATCGTGTGTCACAAAAGTGCTTTCGTCAAGCGTGACCGACACGTGGCATCCACCGTAATGGAACGCCGTTAAGCTATCGGGCCCGGTTTTGGATCCGATAACCCGTTAACAGCCCCGACCAATGGGGATTTTCCACGTGTAAAATCATCATTGGCTGGAGGAAACACGTGTCTGCTCACCATTGGGACAGATGTCATCCACTCATTGGACACAAAGAGCCTATGATACGTCGACACGTGGCATGGCCCAACAGAGGCCCATTCATGTGAAAAGGCTAGCCCGTTTGACATGGTCAAAGGTGGCGGGCCGGCCCACGGCAAGCCTGTTAACGGCCTATTCGCATATAGCCCATTTACAGCCAGCTATCCCAGGGCCCGTTTACGGCCTATCCTAATTAGGCCCAGTAGCGTCATCTGGGCCTGATACATCCATTTTGCATCATGCTTTTATATCGATATTTATCGCATTATGGGCTGTTATTTCACATTATGTCACAATACTTATGGCTATTCTCTTATTTTACAAGGTTTACATGAAGAGGAGAATGCCAGTACTGGAATTCGGGCTGGAAAAGGAGCAAATATTGGAGACCTATTCATGCAACTCCAAAAGTCCTGAAACTCCACGGAATATCTTAAAATAAATAAAGAAAATCATCGCCAAAGATGAAGGCCGGGGCCCACACCCTGCTCACGAGGGTGGGGCGCCCTCCCCCGGGCTCCCCTACCTTGTGGGCCCCTGGTGGCTCTCCGATGCTCGTCTTCTCCTATATGAAGTCTTTCGATGAGAAAAAAGGCAACCTTTCGGGACGAGACTCCACCGCGACGAGGCGGAACCTTGGCGGAACCAATCTAGGGCTCCGGCAGAGCTGTTCTGCCGGGGACACTTCCCTCCGGGAGGGGGAAATCATCACCATCGTCATCACCAGCGCTCCTCTCATGGGGAGAGGGCAATCTCCATCAACATCTTCACCAGCGCCATCTCATCTCCAAACCCTAGTTCATCTCTTGTATCCAATTCTTGTCTCCAAGTCCGGGATTGGTGCTAGTAGGTTGCTAGTAGTGTTGATTACTCCTTGTAGTTGATGCTAGTTGGTTTATCTTGTGGAAGATTATATGTTCAGATCCTTTATGCATATTATTACCCCTCTGATTATGAACATGAATATTCTTTGTGACTAGTTATGTTTGTTCCTGAGGACAAGGGAGAAGTCTTGCTATTAGTAGTCATGTGAATTTGGTATTCGTTCGATATTTCGATGAGATGTATGTTGTCTAGCCTCTAGTGGTGTTATGTGAACGTCAACTACATAACACTTCACCATTATTTGGGCCTAGACGAAGGCACTGGGAAGTAATAAGTAGATGATGGGTTGCTAGAGTGACAGAAGCTTAAACCCCAGTTTATGCGTTGCTTCGTAAGGGGCTGATTTGGATCCATATGTTTCATGCTATGGTTAGGTTTACCTTAATACTTTCGTTGTAGTTGAGGATGCTTGCAATAGAGGTTAATCATAAGTGGGATGCTTGTTCAAGTAAGAACATCACCCAAGCACCGGTCCACCCACGTATCAAATTATCAAAGTACCGAACGCGAATCATATGAACGTGATGAAAACTAGCTTGACGATATTCCCATGTGTCCTCGGGAGCGCTTTTCCTATTATAAGAGTTTGTCCAGGCTTGTCCTTTTCTAAAAAAAGGATTGGGCCACCTTGCAGCACTTTATTTACTATTGTTACTTGTTGCTCGTTACAATTTATCTGATCACAAAACTATCTGTTACCACTTATTTCAGTACTTGCAGAGAATACCTTGCTGAAAACCGCTTATCATTTCCTTCTGCTCCTCGTTGGGTTCGACACTCTTACTTATCGAAAGGACTACGATAGATCCCCTATACTTGTGGGTCATCAAGACTCTTTTCTGGTGCCGTTGCCGGGGAGTGTAGCACCTTTGGTAGGTGGAATTTGCTAAGGAAAAATTTATATAGTGTGCTGAAATTTACTGTCACTTATTACTATGGAAAGTAATTCTCCGAGGGGCTTGTTCGGGGTATCTTCACCCCGTCCAGTAGAGCAAAGAGTTGCTCCTCAACCTACTGAACCTAATGAAAATGAAACTCCTTTTGAAGTTCCTTCGGGTATGATGGAAAAACTGCTAGCTAATACTTTTACAGGAGATGGAACAAAGCATCCTGATGAACATCTACGCTATGTGGATAAAGTTTGTGGACTATTTAAGCTTGCAGGTATACCCGATGATGTTGTTAAGAAGAAGGTCTTCCATTTATCTTTGAAGGGAGACGCATTGACATGGTATAGGCTATGTGATGATACGAGATCATGGAACTATAAAAGATTGAAATTGGGATTTCATAAAAAATATTACCCTATGCATCTTGTTCATCGTGATCGCCATTATATATATATAATTTTTGGCCTCGTGAAGGAGAAAGCATTGCTCAAGCTTGGGGGAGGCTTAAATCAATGTTATATTCATGCCCCAATCATGAGCTCTCAAGAGTGACAATTCTTCAAAAATTTTATGCTCGGCTTTCTGATAACAATCGCACCATGCTCGATACTTCTTGTGCTGGCTCTTTTATGATGAAGACTATTGAATTTAAATGGAATTTATTGGATAGAATTAAACGCAACTCTGAAGATTGGGACCTCGACGAAGGTAAGGAGTCAGGTATGACACCTAAGTTTGATTGTGTTAAATCTTTTATGGATACTGATATTTTCCGTAAGTTTAGCACTAAATATGGACTTGACTCTGAGATAGTAGCTTCTTTCTGTGAATCTTTTGCTACTTATGTTGATATCCCTAAGGAGAAGTGGTTTAAATATCATCCTCCCATAGAAGTAAAAGTAGTTGCACCTATTAAAACTGAATAAAAGACTGTCACTTATAATGATCCTATTGTTCCTACCTCTTTTGTTGAGAAACCACCTTTCCCTGTTAGAATGAAGGATCATGCTAAAGCTTCAACTGTTGTTCGTAAAAGCAATATTAGAACTTATACACCTCCTGATCAAGTTAAAGTAGAACCTAATATTGCTATTGTTAAAGATCTCTTGTCTGATAATATTGATGGGCATGTTATTCAATTCTGTGGTGAAACTGCTAGAATTGCTAAACCTTGTGCTAAAGATAAGCATAGACCTGTGGTAGGTGTGCCTGTTATTTCTGTTAAAATAGGAGATCACTGTTATCATGGCTTATGTGATATGGGTGCTAGTGCTAGTGTTATACCTATTGACTTATACAAAGAAATTATGCATGAAATTGCACCTGCTGAATTAGAGGATATTGATGTTACAATTAAACTTGCCAATAGAGATACTATATCTGCAATGGGAATTGTTAGAGATGTTGAAGTCTTGTGTGGAAAAACCAAATATCCTGCTGATTTTCTTTTTCTTGGTTCCCCACAAGATAGCTTTTGTCCCATTATATTTGGTAGACCCTTCTTGAATACTGTTAATGCTAAGATAGACTGCAAAAAGAATGTTGTTACTATTGGCTTGGATGATATGGTTCATGATTTTAATTTCTCTAAATTTAGTAAACAACATCGTGAGGAAGAATTACCTAGTAAGGATGAAATTATTGGTCTTGCTTCTATTGCCGTACCTCCTAGTGATCCTTTAGAACATTATTTGCTAGACCATGTAAATGATATGTTCATGAATGAAAGAAGGGAAATAGATGAAGTATTCTTTAAACAGGAACCTATTCTGCAACACGATTTGCCTGTTGAAATCCTAGGGGATCCTCCTCCACCCAAGGGTGATCCCGTGTTTGAGCTTAAACCGTTGCCTGATAATCATAAATATGCTTATCTTGATGAAAAGAAAATATATCATGTTATTATTAGTGCTAACCTTTCGGAGCATGAAGAAGAAAGATTATTGAAAACTCTGAAGAAGGACCGTTCTGCTATTGGATATACTCTTGATGATCTTAAGGGCATTAGTCCCACTCTATGTCAACATAAAATAAATTTGGAAGCGGATGCCAAACCAGTTCGTGATCCTCAACGACGTGTGAATCCTAAAATGAAAGATGTGGTAAGAAAAGAAATACTCAAGCTTCTGGAAGCAGGTATAATTTATCCCGTTGCTGATACTCAGTGGGTAAGTCCTGTCCATTGTGTCCCTAAGAAGGGAGGTATTACTGTTGTTCCTAATGATAAAGATGAATTGATCCCGCAAAGAATTATCACAGATTATAGGATGGTAATTGATTTTCGCAAATTAAATAAAGCTACTAAGAAAGATCATTACCCCTTACCTTTTATTGATCAAATGCTAGAAAGATTATGCAAACATACACATTACTGCTTTCTAGATGGTTATTCTAGTTTCTCTCAAATACCTGTGTCGGCTAAAGATCAATCAAAGACTACTTTTACATGCCCTTTTGGTACTTTTTCTTATAGACGTATGCCTTTTGGTTTATGTAATGCACCTGCTACCTTTCAAAGATGCATGATGGCTATATTTTCTGACTTTTGTGAAAAGATTTGCGAGGTTTTCATGGACGACTTTTCCGTCTATGGATCCTCTTTTGATGATTGCTTGAGCAATCTTGATCGAGTTTCGCAGAGATGTGAAGAAACTAATCTTGTCTTGAATTGGGAAAAGTGTCGCTTTATGGTTAATGAAGGTATTGTCTTGGGGCACAAAGTTTCTGAAAGAGGTATTGAAGTTGATAAAGCCAAGGTTGATGCTATTGAAAAGATGCCATGTCCCAAGGACATCAAAGGTATAAGAAGTTTCCTTGGTCACGCCGGATTTTATAGGAGGTTCATTAAGGACTTCTCAAAAATTTCTCAGCCTTTGACGAATTTATTAAAAAAAGATGTACCGTTTGTCTTTGATGATGATTGTGTAGAAGCATTTGAAATACTTAAGAAAGCATTAGTCTCTGCACCTATTGTTCAGCCACCTGATTGGAATTTACCCTTTGAAATTATGTGTGATGCTAGTGATTATGCTGTAGGTGCTGTTCTAGGGCAAAGAGTTGATAAGAAATTAAATGTTATCCATTATGCTAGTAAGAATCTAGACAATGCTCAAAGAAATTATGCTACTACCGAAAAGGAACTTTTAGCAGTTGTATTTGCTTGTGATAAATTCAGACCCTATATTGTTGATTCTAAAGTAACTATTCACACTGATCATGCTGCTATTAAATATCTTATGGAAAAGAAAGATGCTAAACCTAGACTTATTAGATGGGTTCTCTTGCTGCAAGAATTTGATTTGCATATTGTGGATAGAAAAGGAGCTGAGAACCCCGTTGCAGACAACTTATCTAGGTTAGAGAATGTTCTTGATGACCCACTACCTATTGATGATAGCTTTCCTGATGAACAACTAAATGTCATAAGCACTTCTCGTAGCACTCCATGGTATGCTGATTATGCTAATTATATTGTCTCTAAATTTATACCACCTAGCTTCACATACCATCAAAAGAAAAATTTCTTCTATGATTTGAGACATTACTTTTGGGATGACCCACATCTTTATAAAGAAGGAGTAGATGGTGTTATTAGACGTCGTGTACCTGAGCGTGAACAGGAACAAATCCTACGCAAGTGTCACTCCGAAGCTTATGGAGGGCACCACGCTGGAGATAGAACTGCACATAAGGTATTGCAATCCGGGTTTTATTGGCCCACTCTCTTCAAAGATGCCCGTAAGTTTGTTTTGTCTTGCGATGAATGTCAAAGAGTTGGTAATATTAGTAGACGTCAAGAAATGCCTATGAATTATTCACTTGTTATTGAACCATTTGATGTTTGGGGCTTTGATTATATGGAACCTTTTCCTGCCTCTAATGGATATACACATATTTTGGTTGCTGTTGATTACGTTACTAAGTGGGTAGAAGCTATTCCAACTAGTAGTGCTTATCATAACACTTCTATTAAAATGCTTAAGGAAGTTATTTTTTCGAGGTTTGGAGTCCCTAGATATTTAATGACTGATGGTGGTTCACACTTTATTCATGGTGCTTTCCGTAAAATGCTTGTTAAATATGATGCTAATCATATAATTGCATCTCCATATCACCCACAGTCTAGTGGTCAAGTAGAATTGAGTAATAGAGAGCTCAAATTAATTTTGCAAAAGACTGTTAATAGGTCTAGAAAGAATTGGTCCAAGAAACTTGATGATGCATTATGGGCCTATAGAACTGCATATAAGAATCCTATGGGTATGTCTCCGTATAAAATGGTTTATGGAAAAGCATGTCACTTACCTCTTGAACTAGAACATAAGGCATATTGGGCTATTAAAGAGATCAACTATGATTTCAAAATTGCCGGTGAGAAGAGGTTATTTGATATTAGCTCACTCGATGAATGGAGAACCCAGGCTTATGAAAATGCCAAGTTGTTTAAAGAAAAAGTTAAAAGATGGCATGACAAAAGGATACAAAAGCGTGAGTTTAATGTAGGTGATTATGTATTGCTATACAACTCTCGTTCAAGATTTTTTGCAGGAAAACTTCTCTCTAAATGGGAAGGTCCCTATGTTATCGAGGAGGTCTATAGTTCCGGTGCCATAAAAATCAACAACTTCGAAGTCACAAATCAGAAGGTGGTAAACGGTCAAAGAATCAAACATTATATCGTAGGTGGTCCCATAAATGTTGAAACCAATATTATTGAAACCGTAACCCCGGAGGAATACATAAGGGACACTTTCCAGACCGTTTCAGACTCCGAAAAGGAATAGGTATGTGGTACGGTAAGTAGACCGACTCCAAAACAATTTTTAAGGCAATATTTCTCCGTTTTGGAATATTTAGAAAAATAGAAAAATAAGTGGCAGTCCGGGACGGACACGAGGGCCCCACGGCGGTGGTGGGCGCCCCCCTACCTCGTGAGCACCTCGTGTGCCCTCCGGACTCTGTTTTCTTGCATGATACGTATTTTGGTCGGTAAAAATTCATTATTTATTCTCCCGAAGGTTTTGACTCCTGTATCACGCGATTATCCTCTGTTCTTGTTTCGAGCTGTTTTCTGTCAGGGTTGTCAAGGCCAGGCATCATGTCGTCCCCCTCCTCCGACAATGGTGACAAAGATGCTTGGCTAGTGAAGATAGAGCTGAAGAGGGAAGAACCCCTGGAGATCAACAAGGATGAAAGGATCAAGGAGGCCACGGAGGACCAAGCTCCGGGAGCAGAAGACACCCTCCAACTTGATCACAACTTTCTCACCCCAACTGAAATCGAAGCTTTCAAGATGATTGAGTTAGCTCGTATTCAAAACTAGTATCTCACAAGTGAAAATATTTTGTTGAAGGAGCATATTGTTGCACTCAAGGGCATTATCCGCAAGTTTGAGGACCTCTTACGCTCGATGTGCGACTATCCAACACCTCCACCTTCACCGACAAAGAAGGAGACATAATCACATGGGTATGGGCACTGCCCTTGGCAACTGCCAAGCTTGGGGGGGGTGCCCCTGTATCGTATCACCATCACAACTCCTATCTTTACCGTTTTTCTTAGTTCGATCCTGTTAGTAGTATCTTGATCTAGTAGAATAAAGTTTATGGCATGATCTAGTTTTGAGTTTTGCTTTATGATCCCTCTATGTAATCGAGTCCGTGAGCTATATATATAATAAAGATTAGTTTTGAGTCAAGGGCTTGATTATTTTGCCATGATCTTGGGTGAATGATAGAAAGAAAGAAGAAAAAAGAATAAAAAGAAACAAAGAGTTCATATTGATCTTACTGAAAGTAATGACTTCACATAGAAAGAGTATGATGATTAAAAGTTGTTGGGAGTTGGCAAATATAGCTTTGGTCATCGTTGCAATTAATAGTAAGTAATAAGGAAAGAGAGGTTTCACATATAGATATATTATCATTGACATCTTTTATGATTGGGAGCACTTATTAAAATACAACATGCTAAAGAGTTGACGTTGGACAAGGAAGACAACATATTGAGTTATGTTTTCTTATATCTGAGATAAAGTATGTTGTCATGGATCCTCTGACACGTTGAGCTTGCCTTTCCCCCTCATGCTAGCCAAATTATCAGCACCAAGTAGAGATACTACTTGTGCTTCCAAATACCCTTAAACCAGTTTAGCCATGAGAGTCCACCATATCTACCTATGGATTGAGTAAGATCCTTCAAGTAAGTTGTCATCGGTGCAAGCAATAAAAATTGCTCTCTAAATATGCATGACTTATTAGTGCAGAGAAAATAAGCTTTGTACGAACTTGTTGTGGAAGTAATAAAAGCGACGGACTGCATAATAAAGGTCCACATACAAGGGGCAATATAAAGTGACGTTCTTTTTCATTAAGATTTTGTGCATCCAACCATAAAAGCGCATGGCAACCTCTACTTCCCTCTGCGAAGGGCCTATCTTTTATTATTGTCCTCTACCTTATGCAAGAGTCACGGTGATCTTCACCTTTCCTTTTTCATTTTATCCTTTGGCAAGCTCAAAGATGTTGGAAAGAACATGATATATATATATATATATATATATATATATATATATATATATATATATATATATATATATATATATATCTAATTGGATGTAGGGAGCATGAATTGTTATTGTTGACATTACCCTTGAGGTAAAAGGTTGTGGGGCAAAACTACAAGCCCCTATCTTTCTCTGTGTCCGATTAAAACTCCGTAACCACAAGTATTGCATGAGTGTTAGCAACTATGAAGGACTAAATGATAGTGGAGTATGTGGACTTGCTTTTAAGCTCTGACATAGACTCTTTCCGATGTTATGATAAATTGCAATTGCTTCAATGACTGAGGTTATAATTTGTTGGTGCCCAATAAGGTTTCTGATTCATACTTTTGCATTGTGAAAGGATCATCACTTGAACATAAGTAATCATATGACAAAATCTATATATGTTGCTGTTATGAGAATAATCATGATGCCTTCATGTCCGTATTTTATTTTTACCTCTAAACATGAGGACATATTTATTGTTATCGGCTTTTCGCTTGAGGACAAGCGAGTTCTAAGCCTGGGGGAGTTGATACGTCCATTTTGCATCATGCTTTTATATCGATATTTGTCGCATTATGGGTTGTTATTTCACATTATGTCACAATACTTATGGCTATTCTCTCTTATTTTACAAGGTTTACATGAAGAGGAGAATGCGCGTACTGGAATTCAGGCTGGAAAAGGAGCAAATATTGAGACCTATTCTGCAACTCCAAAAGTCCTGAAACTCCACGGAATATATTCAAATAAATAAAGAAAAATCGTCGCCAAAGATGAAGGCCAGGGGGCCCACACCCTGCTCACGAGGGTGGGGGGCGCCCCCCCTGGGGCGCGCCCCCCTACCTCGTGGCCCCCCTGGTGGCTCTCTGATGCACATCTTCTCCTATATGAAGTCTTTCCATGAGAAAAAAGGCAACCTTTCGGGATGAGACTCCGCCGCCACGAGGCGGAACCTTGGCGGAACCAATCTAGGGCTCCGGCGGAGCTGTTCTGCCGGGGACACTTCCCTCCGGGAGGGGGAAATCATCACCATCGTCATCACCATCGTCATCACCATCGTCATCACCAGCGCTCCTCTCATCGGGAGAGGGAAATCTCCATCAACATCTTCACCAACACCATCTCATCTCCAAAGCCTAGTTCATCTCTTGTATCCAATTCTTGTCTCCAAGTCCGGGATTGATGTTAGTAGGTTGCTAGTAGTGTTGATTACTCCTTGTAGTTGATGCTAGTTGGTTTATTTGGTGGAAGATTATATGTTCAGATCCTTTATGCATATTATTACCCCTATAATTATGAACATGAATATGCTTTGTGAGTAGTTACGTTTGTTCCGGAGGACAAGGGAGAAGTCTTGCTATTAGTAGTCATGTGAATTTGGTATTCGTTCGATATTTTGATGAGATGTATGTTGTCTAGCCTCTAGTGGTGTTATGTGAACGTCGACTACATAACACTTCACCATTATTTGGGCCTAGAGGAAGGCATTGGGAAGTAATAAGTAGATGATGGGTTGCTAGAGTGATGAAGCTTAAACCCTAGTTTATGCGTTGCTCGTAAGGGCTGATTTGGATCCATATGTTTCATGCTATGGTTAGGTTTACCTTAATACTTTTGTTGTAGTTGCGGATGCTTGCAATAGAGGTTAATCATAAGTGGGATGCTTATTCAAGTAAGAACAGCACCCAAGCACCAGTCCACCCACATATCAAATTATCAAAGTACCAAACGCGAATCATATGAACGTGATGAAAACTAGCTTGATGATATTCCCATGTGTCCTCGGGAGCGCTTTTCCTATTATAAGAGTTTGTCCAGGATAGTCCTTTGCTACAAAAAGGATTGAGCCACCTTGCTGCACTTTATTTACTCTTGTTACTTGTTGCTCGTTACAATTTATCTTATCACAAAACTATCTGTTACCACTTATTTCAGTACTTGCAGAGAATACCTTGCTGAAAACCTCTTATCATTTCCTTCTGATCCTCGTTGGGTTCGACACTCTTACTTATCGAAAGGACTACGATAGATCCCCTATACTTGTGGGTCATCAGGGCCGTCCAATATAATTCCATCCCGCTTTAACTTCCGGCCCATGTATGGCCCATGACGACTTTCGGCTCATATGACGGCATTAGTAACCCTCCGCCCCTTAACGTCCTGTGGTAAAACTGGCCCGTAATGAATAGTGTATCACTTTATACCCATTAACGGCCCATTATTCCATTGGGACGTTTCCATCCCATGATATCTTTCGGCCTTCTCAGGGCCCATTTAATCTTGGGCTCATTTCCAGCATTCGGTTACTTACGGCCCGTTACTGTCATTTTCTGCTTGTGGGCCAAATTCAGCCCGTGGTTACAGTTGGCCCATTTGCGGCCTATTAATACGTTGGGCCGTTTTCATGTCGAAAAAATCCCGTTGGGCTGTTTTCATAGAGTTATCAAATACGGCCAATAAATGACCTGTTATTGTCCATGAATAGTACGGCCCATGATTGGCGAAATGATGATACGCCCCGTAGAAGGCCCATGGATCCTATTGTCCATGATATGAGCAGTATAACCGTGCCAAGTTAGAGCATACACCTCGATGGGGGAATAGGACTGGTCATCTGTCTCTGAATCCATCTCTAAGGAGCTATCGGGACCCCACAAGAGATCTACTTCGATAGGTAGCATTGTCTGCTCAGAAGGCCTTGTTTTCACTCCAGATTTTTCAATCTCCCACCCAAATGGTTGATTCACAGGAAGAGTAGTTTAATGTACAAAAATTGTCGACAAATGGAAATGTAATGAAGAAAAGGATGGGCAAGATATCATTCAAATATATGATGCCTGGTTAAACAGGAAGACATTGCACATTTCACGTATATTATGGCTGGCTAAAAGACATGAGACTGCAAAATTCTCATATATGATATAGAAACTAAACAGGTGGCATTACAGAACATGTCCAAACTAAACAGATGACATATATGATTTCAAAAGTAGGCACTTCAAGGCAACATATGCATGATATGACTAACATCATCATGCCAAGGTAGAGCAAACACCTTGGGGGGTAAATAGGAGTGGTCAGCGGCATCTGAATCCGCCTCAGAACAGATAGCTTCCTCTGGATTAAAATCTGGAGATGGGTGGGGAGGGTTTTCCATTGAACCCACCATGAAGCGATGTCTGCATGACATTGTATTGCCGCGCAAAACTCTTCTCTTTTTCTCTACATGTTCAGCATGACTGTGTACAATATCTCACATGCATACGAAAAAAATATGGTGAGATTATGTAAGGAGAGCATGCAGAAACTTAGAGTGATGGTAAAAACCAGTGGATGGATCCAAAAATAATGATAGCAGGTTGATGATTGTTTTAATTTAATAAAAATACAGATGATGATTGATTTACTATTTGTTTCCCGCCCAAGATGAACCAGATATTAGACAGAGATACTATTCATTGCTTCCTCGATATGTGCCCCATAACTAATTTAGAACTCAAGTTCGAACATTAATTTGGAATCTGAATGTTATTGTCGAAACTGAACGCAATGGTAGCAGAGAGGCACTTGACACGTAGTTTAGGGAGGGCCTGCAGTTCATCTTCAACTTGCACCCCCCTAAGCCGCCAGCCACCACCGACCGAACCGCCGGCCCCAGCGCCGCCTCGCCGCCCCGAAACAACTCCCCACCGCCGGTCGGCCGCCGCCCCAGCCAGCCCTATAGGCCCCCCGCCCCCACCCTGAACCCTAAGATAGATAGTGGGGTACCTCTCTGGCGAGCCCCCGTCCCTGCTGCGGGTGGTTCTTCCTTAACTCCGGCGAGCCCCCCCACCCCCTGAAAATCGACTGACCCAAAAGTCGATTCAGTCGACTGAAGTGTAGCTAAATAAGAGCGGAGCAGCAGCACGAGCGAGGGGGAGAGCAGCAGCAGCAGCGCGAGCGAGAGCCGGAGCAGCAGCTGCTGGGTGAGCGAGCGATCGAGCGAGAGCCGGAGTAGCAGCAGCAGCGCGAGCGAGCGAGAGCCGGAGCAGCAGTAGTAGATCCGGCTGGTATGGACGCCGCCGCCGAAGGGGCCTCACACTTGGGGAGAGCCGCCGTGGAGATGTTACCCGCGGCGTCGGCTTCAAGGTAGCCGCTCCATGGGGGTGCGGGATGGAGCACCGTCGGCGCCGGGAGGTCGAGCAAAGGAGAAGGTGTGATGCGATGAGTGCACAACCTCTTTGGTGGCGCCGAGTAGGCCTCGGCTTCGTCCGAGGAGTCGGTGAGGATGTTGTGGTTCCGGTGGAGCAGGTTAAGGCGGCGCTGTGGGGATGGAGCAGCCGTAATAGACGAGGCGATCGTCGGAGCAGCTCCTTGGAGGTGGAGGACGGGGCGGCTGAACCGGCGGGACGATGAGATGGACGACGGATCCTCATCCGGGGAGGTGGACGAGGGACGTCGAGCTGTTGCGGTGGACGACATCGTCGGGGAAGAGGCTCCGGCTGGGCAGTGGTGAGGTGGCGGATGGAGGAGGGTGGGGTTTCGCGGCTGCAGCAGAGAGGTTATGGCGGCCTGGGATTTCGAATGGCAAAAAGGAGGTGATGGGAGGGGGTGAACCATGACTTAGGGACGCGCTTGTCCAAAATGTAGGGTGTGTTACAAAAGTACCCCGCACCGATTTGAACTAGCGGCCCTTTCGGCTCAGGGTTAGAAGGGGGATTTCGCATGTCGGGATTTGGCAGCTGGAGGGAGTTTTCGCGCTCGTTGTAATTTTGGGATAGCAAGGCGCGGGTTGTGAAGGCTCCAGTTTTGGGAGCACGATATCTGAATTTTTGGGATATAACAAGGCGCGGGTTGAATTTTAGGGACAAGCCTAATGTGTAATATTGTACTTGTACGTACCAAATCAATTCGCACTTCCCTCAACCAAAAAGAAAACAAAAAAAAATAAAACTATTCACACCACACAAAGAGAGAGTCTTGCCTCGTTCTAGTATAAAAATGCTATTTAAAGCTACTCATACCAACAATTTAGTGCAATTAAATGCTATTCGGTAGTATGAATCCATGTTATGTCCAATTAATTTTTTTCGCTTGATGTATAATGCATGTAACCTACTCATACCAACATTTTAGTGAATTCCAAATGTCTATACTACCACTGCAATTCAAATTGAATTTGAATTTGTTTCTCTATTTCAATAACAAATCTACAATCATGATTGTTGCCAACTTCAACTATCATTCATGTATTACCTTAATAACACACCACATGATTACTATAGAGATAGATATGAACTATGTGTACTACATGAACTCAAATTCTATTTTTTGAATACACTTGATGTTGATTCCAAATAATACTACATTTGATGTACTAACTATATATTCATAATCTAAACCATGTTCCATACGTGTACACCGTGCTTATCACACATAGTATAGTGCCCCGCCCCCTGCATTATGACAAGTACTTAGACCATAGCTGCAAAAACCACACATTAGCCCAAATTATGATCGATGGTCTATATGTTATACGCAGTACTAGCAAGATGCCCATGTGTTCCACAGAACATTAACATGATCAAGGGGAGGCCTAATTTGCAAATATGGAGAGGGATGTGGGTATCTTTTTTCAAAATTTCCATAGTTTCCTTCATATCCGTCAGATATAAATCGGACAGCCTATATTGCAGGATGGCACCATCATCAACAACTCCGTTTTTTATAAGAGTAGAGATAAATATATTATATGTAGTATAACATGTTCATAACCACACCATGTGTATCACCGTTATATATATTCACACATGCGTCGGTTTAAAAAACTATGATAAATTCTTCAAATATCCGAATTCGCTTTTTATAATGAAGTATGATCTCTATTCGTCTTTTACACCCACACAATCCTCTTATCTTTGTAGCTAGCTAGCGCTAACTTTCTCTCGTGCATGCAGACGCCCGCATCCCTCTAACCCTCCCTCAGCATTCTCTAGTTCCATCGCGCAAATTCGTCTTTTCACTTTAGGTCGTTCACCCACGGTGTGTAGAGGCCCCCCGGCTCCTTCTTTACGGCACACATCGATCGATATGCCTCTCTAGCCAGGTGTGCCTAGCACAAAACACAAGCTTCCCCTCTTCTCTTATCACCGTCCATGCCTCACTCCCACCACTCCTTTAATCGATCTCGTACTCGCACACTCCTCCCCCTCGATATAGTATGACTCTCGCACCACCTCCTAGATGCATCCCTCTCTCTCTATCCTTCTCCCCGTGCCTCATTTGCTTCTAACACACACATGCATGTATACTGATCGATCTCCCAACATATACCTAGGTCGATTTTAACTATTCCTTCCCCCCATCGATCGACGTACCTCACAAGTTATGTCTCTCCTTTCTCTGACAAAGGACGATTGATCTTCCTATGTAGTTATGTCTGCCTACCACATCCATATCGCCCCCCATCATTCGTGCATGCCTCCTGACCCGTCTCTCACACGCACGTGCACAGACAGGCAGCCATCCCCTCTCTTATTGATATTGCAAGCGTGCCCTCCGGTTGTCTACCAATCCTATCCCACCATTTGTTACAAGCAACTCCACTACCACCCCCTCCAACACTCTAGCTCTGTCTCTCTCCCAACCTTATTCCTCTCCTGCACATATGCATGGATGCCGATCACTCCCCCTTAATACATGAGGTAGGCCTCTCTCCTCCTCTTCACATATACCAGCCATTGTACCTCTATAGTTAATTAGGCCTCCCTCCCCCCCACCCCACACCGATAGTCGAGCGTTGTAGGTAGGTATCCATGCCACAGAGACAAACCGCACACGTCCCCTCTCTCGTTCTAGTAGGCTATCACTACTAGGGAAAAGCCTATACACAGAATCTTAGCAGCAGCGCGGCTAAAAAAGGAGCGCTGCTGCTAATTAGTAGTAGCGCGTGTGCGGGAAACTCGCTATTGGCAAGTTTTTAGCAGTAGTGCACTCAGTGTAAACTATGCTGCTACAAATATCGACCGACGGTGTCCACCAAACTCCATTTAGCAACAGCACGGTGCCGCGAGGCGCGCTACTGCTATGCATGTAGTAGTAGCGCGCTTTTCCTGAGGTCGCTGCTGCTAAATTTCAAATATCCACACTTTTTTGTCCCCGTTAGCAGTAGCGTCGTTGCCCAAAGCGCGTTGCTGCTACTTCCTTAGCAGCAACGCGTTTTAGCTCCCGCGCTACTGCTAATCCGCACCAACCCACCACCTTTTCCCCACCCGTCCCTCCACCTCCCCCTCCTCTCTTCCCTTTCCCCTACCTCCCACATGCTCCCCTCTCACTCTTCTTCTTCCTCAATACTTCTCCCCCATTACTCTCCCTCTTCTATCTACCTTTCTCTCTCTTCATTACTCCTACCTAACTACACCACCTCCATAAATGCATCTCCTTTCTCTTTTTCCATCCCCCTCCACTAGTTGAAGTTGTCTCCTCCCAAATTAGGTAGCTAGGTAGATGTAGGATTTAGTTAAGTGACCTATTTGCCCCCTAACTAGATCTATATTTGTCAAGAAGAGGTTTGTGCACTTTTGATCTCCCTACAACATCATCTCCACCGTGTGCTCGATCTCGAGATAGAGGTGATTAAAATTTCATGCTTTTGAGTGTGGCATGTTTATGGAAATTGTGCGTGTGGCATGAGTTAACGCCAAATTGTGCTTTTGAGTTGCCTATGTTTTGCCGAAATGTCGATTTATTTCCGTTTCGGCGAATTCCGGGCAAACTCTAGATCCATATATGTCCTATTTTTTGGGAAGGTCATGCCGAATTTTTGTATGTCTTTGATGCATGCATGCATTTTTATAATCAATTTGTTTTATTATTACTGTGCAGACGTTCATGATGGTCAGTAGAACGATGGTGGACAGGTGGTTGCAGTCGGCGGTGCAGGACATGAAAGAAAATAACCTGACAGAGGTTTTATGCCCGTGTCAAAAATGCAAAGGAATAGTTTGGCTCGACCCCTATGACGATGGTCGTGTCGAAGCGCACCTGCTCATGACTGGTTTCATGGATGGCTATACTCGGTGGATAACTGAAGAAGAGGATGACGATGTTGAGGATGCTGATGGGGCAGGCAATGATGACACGGGGCAAGACGAAGAGATGATCGATAATGGCGGCGCGGAAGAGGCCAGATATGGCGGCGGAGAAGGGGCCGGACATGGCGGAGGAGAAGGGGCTGGACATGGCGGCGGAGAGAACGACATGGACTCCACGCAGCAGAGTTCATCGGTACTAAGTTCAATCGTGCAGGACCCTCATGTTCAAGCATTGCTTCGCAAGGAGACGATTATTGAGATAGCTGCTTCTAGGGAGGAGGCTAAGCTGGAGCAACTGGTGGTAGACTCGAACACTCCATGGCATGATGGTTGCAATCCTGAGGTGACCCTCTTGAGTTTCACGCTCCAACTCCTGAAGACGAAGGCTAAAAACAAATGGACCAACACTAGCCTCGATGAGCATCTCAAGTACCTAAAGGATGTTCTTCCCGCGGGTAATCTATGTCCTACTAGTGTTGATGAGGCCAAGAAGATCGTGTGCCCTCTTGATCTTCCACACGTTAGATACCATGCATTCATCAATGATTGCATAATTTATTGGAAGGAGGACGCGAAAAAAACAAGCTGTCCGGTGTGCAATGCTTCTCGATACAAGAAGGCCGGGAACAAATATCCCCAGAAAGTTGTATGGTACTTACCGATCACTCCCTATCTCCAGAGGTATTTTGTAGATCCCAAGGAAGCAAAGCTAATGCGCTGGCACGCAGAGAGGAAGAAGCCCGACGATGGAGATGATCCGAAGCTGAGACACGTGAAGGATGGAAGCCAGTGGAGAGCGTTGAACAGCTTCTATCGGTATTTTGAATGTGATGCAAGGAACACCGTGCTCGGCGCGTGTACCGATGGCATGAATCCGTTTGACAACCAGAACACCAACCATAGCACATGGCCCGTGTTTGTAGGGATGTACAACCTCCCCCCCTGGTTGTGCATGAAATCGAAGTACATTCACATGAGCATGCTTATTCAAGGGCCAAAACAACCAGGAAATAATATTAATTTGTATCTGGGGCTACTTCAGAGGAGTTAGACACGTTATGGAAAACACCGGCCAAGACATGGGACGCCAGGAAAGGCGAGTATTTCAACATGAGAGCCGCGCTGATCACGACAGTGCACGACTATCTCGGTTACGGATATGTGGCAGGCCAGGTGTGCCATAGATAATGCGGATGCACGCGGTGCATGGATGATACGACGTCTCAGCAGCTAACGTCAAGGAAAGATGGCGGGTCTGGGAAAATCCTGTACATGGGGCATCGAAGATGGCTTGAACAGGACAACCCGTGGAGAAACCGTGGAGATCTATTCAATGGTCACGCTGAGCATCGAGGACCTCCACGTAAGCGGAGCGGTGCCGAAATCGATGAGCTGTTGAAAAACTGGAAGGAGTGCCCCGCGCCGGGAAAGACGATGAGAAAGGCGCCGGAGCCACTGCTGAAGGTATGGAAGACAAAGTCTGTGTTCTGGGACTTGGGGTACTGGCACAAACTCGATACACCTCATTGCCTTGATCAAATGCATATCTGTAAGAATGTCCTTGAGAGCTTGCTCGCAACACTGATGACCATGCCGGATAAGACCAAGGATGGGCCGAAGGCAAGAAAAGACTTGCAAGATTAGAAAATCAGGGAAGATCTGCACATGCCGCCCCGTAAAATGTCAGACGAGACAGAGACGGAGACAGAGGAACGGGAGAAGAAGGGCAAGAAAATAAAGAAAGAGGATTATTGCCCCCCTTCTTGCTTCACCTTAAGTCAGGCTGAGATCAATCAATTCTTTAAGTGCCTTACCGGAGTCAAAGTTAGTTCCGATTCTATCGTGGCAAGATAAGCAGATATCTAGACACGGACAAGAAAAGGTTCAGCGGGATGAAGTCTCATGACTGTCATGTGATGATGACGCAGATACTACCTGTTGACCTTAGAGGGATAATGGACAAGCACGTCCGTGACATGCTTATTGGTCTCGCAACTTTTTGACGCCATCTCGAAAGTCGATCAGTGTGAAGCAGCTCCGAAGGCTACAGGAAGAGATTGTTGTGATACTGAATGAGCTTGAGATGTACTTCCCGCCCGCGTTCTCAGTGTGAAGCAGCTCCGAAGGCTACAGGAAGAGATTGTTGTGATACTGAATGAGCTTGAGATGTACTTCCCGCCCGCGTTCTTTGACGTGATGGTGCATCTGTGTGTCCATATTGTGGATGACATAATAGACCTGGGGCCGTCATTCCTGCACAACATGATGCCGTTTGGGAGGATGAATGGGATCATCAAAGGATTCGTTCGTAACATGTCCCGTCCGGATGGAAGCATCGCCCAGGGCTATTTGACACAAGAGTGCATCTCTTTCTATGAGAATTTTCTATATGGCGCAGACCAGCCGCCTGGTGTTAGTGTTGGTTTGCCCGTTAACAAGCATGATAGGAGGCTCAAGGAGATGGTCATCGCAACGATCGCAGGAACTGCACGTGGCATACTCAGATCGACGCAAAGGACTTTGACAGAGCAAACTTGGTAGTGCTACAACACCTAGACGAGGTAGATCCTTTCGTGGCACCGCACAAAGAAATTATCGCAAAGAAGTATCGTGACCGGGGTATGCAGGACTTAACGCCGGGTTACTAGAGAGCACAACTCCACTTTCCTGCATTGGTTCAAAGATCATATTATTGCTAATCCCACGGAGGAGGGCTCTAAGGATGGATTGCTCATATACGCCTTAGCACATGGCCCTCGCCCAACCTCGTAACCTATCGGGCATATGATATCAACGGATACACGTTCTACATGGAGGCCAAAGATATGGACAAGTGATGATCGAACTCGGGGTGACGATGGAATGCATGACCGCAGCGACAACGGCGCAATCGAATGATTTTATGGAAGGGTTGAGGAGATCTGGGAGCTTGACTACTCGACTGCACAACACGACGATGTTCCGTGTCGATGGGCTAAGAATGTCGAAGAGAAACCGGATTTTCACTACCATGACTATACCCGACACCAAGAGCGCCATCGTGAACGCTATCACAAAAAACGAGCCATGGGTACACGCTAAGCACGTGACACAATGCTTCTTCATAACCGACCCATGCAATCCCAGTCGTGTTGTCGTGAGGAGAGGCAAAAGGAACATCATTGAATGGATGGAGTCGCCAACGAGGAAGACTATGATCAGACGGCAACACAATGAGGGAAGATGACGATGATGATGAAGTATACGTCAAAAGAAGAATCAATACTACATTACCTAAGAAAAATCGTACTCCATGGAAAAGGCAAAGTCACAATGTGGGGCTCAATTATTCTTCGACGAACAAGAAGGGAAAGAAGCTGACTCAAAAACGAAAACGTTAGCACTGAGGAACCGTATGTTATCGGTCAAATGATGTAATATATATATATATATATATGTTCCTATTTTGTATACACATGACTTAGCCATGCATTATTATGCATGGGTCCAATGATGTAATATATATGTTCCTATTTTGCATACATATTTAACCGTCAAATGATGCAATATATATCGCCCTCCCTTCGTTCATTGCTCTCGGGAAATAAAAGTGGGAGAAAATAAAGGAAAAGAAAAAGGGAAACTGGCAGTAGCCAAGGTACTAGCAGCGCGTTTTGTCTAAACCGCTACAGCTACTGAAGGTAGTAGTAGCGCATTTCGTATAAACCGCTACAGGTACTAAAGGTAGTAGCAGCGCGGTTTGTCCAAACGCGCTGCTGCTACGTCCACTTAACCCAAAATTCTCACTATCCTTGCTTCATCCCGCGTTTTCCCCCCAAATCCCCACTCTCTCTTCCCCCGTCACTCGCCCTCGACCCCGGCGCCGGTGCTCGCCCCGACCCCAGCGCTCGCCCCGACCCGGCCTCGCCCCGACCCGACCCCGCTGCGCCTCGACCTGCCTCGCCTCGACCCGGCGCTCGCCCCGACCCGGCGCTCGCCCGACCCGTCGGCCTCGCCTCCCTCCTCTACTTCCTCCTCCCAACCTCGGCCGCCCTCGGACCTGCCTCCTCGCCCTGCACCCTCAGAACCCCCCTCTCTCGCTAGGGTTCTTCGTTAATTTACTTAGGTTTTAGTTAGGGAAGTATGTTAATTAGGTTATCTATTTAGTTATGAATTTAGCTAGGTTTCAAAATTAGCTGAATTTATATGCAAATTTGAACTGGACATGTGATATGTGGATATGTCATGTTTTGGACATGTCATGTTTGGAAAATGATCCGAGTGGCCTATGTTGCCGGAATGTTGATTCATTTCCGTTCCGGTGAATTTCAGGTGCTCGATATGTCCATTTTTTTGCAAAGGTCATGCCGAAATTTCCCGTGAATAAAGGCGTGATTTGTGCTACATAGTTGGCATATCGAGTGCTCGCACATAGATTTCTTTTTTATGTCATTTCTCATTTATTCATACTTTTAGAAATAAATGAGGACACTTAATCATAGGAAACATGTCGAACAACGAAGAAACTGGGCCTTCTGACCAAGATGCGATTTAGATGGATTATGAGGATGAACAAGAGTACCTCGACTATTTGACTGCTAAGCAAGGTTTGCAGGTCGGCCTCGATGATGGTATCGACGCCGACATCGTCACCGACGGGCGCCGGCACCGATGGCGGCGCCGAGACCGTGGGGAAGGTACGGCGGGGAAGATACCGGGGAAGGTATCGCCCCGATGCCGCCACGAAATGAGGAAGCATAAGAAGCAGAGGATACGAAAACCTAACAAACTAGGGATTGGACGACTTGTGATCACAAAGATGGCACCGCAAGTTTGAGCCGTTAGAGCGGAGGAACCTCGCAAGTGCTATGGGAACCAAGTAGGATGCATCCTACGGAATGCGCGAGCATCAACGACGATGACTTAAGGAGTAAAGAACATTTGACGCAGTTGCTCTAACAAAGTTGCACAAGAGATTCAAGTTCCCGACGGGATGATAACATAGAACAACCGTGGGATGATCCAAGATGAAAAAGATTAACAATCACGCCATGGGCATGTTCAACAATGATTTGGCCTCCGGAAAGGGAGGGTGAAACGAGCTATTGTGGCTGATGAACCCCGTCCAAGATTCTGGAGGAAAATCCGACACTTACGTAAGAGGAGTTCAAAAGTTCAAGGACACTTGCGCTACCAAGGCAGCCAAGGCTAAGGCTGCGAAATTCAAGAGCCTTCAAAGAAAGGAACACGGAAGCATCGCCGAAGCCATGGCTACCTCGTAAAAGGCCCATATGGGATAAGGAGGACGCGAACGTGAAGCCGCTGGTCTCCTGCACTGCTCATGAAAGTTCACCAACCCCTTGGAGCGTGAGTTCATCATGGCCCGCTACAAGTGGGACAAGGAGAAAAAGGTTTTTTACATGGACAAGATCACGAGGAAATTGATTAGTCTACTGGAGAAGCAACACCAGCTTGCAGCCGAAAGCCCTACATCTCGATGAGGCCCAAGTGGGACACCCTTTGAACCGGCCTTGAATGAACTTAAGGGACTCCTTTGGGCCAGCGGCCGCAATATGGTCGTGGTGCACGGCGCCGAGACGACGCCACGTGGAAGGTGTTTGGCCCGAGGCCAAGAAGCGAAAAAGAAGTTTAGTCAGCGGACATCGACGCGAAGGTGAAGCTTGCGGTCGAGAAAAAACAGCCGAGGACGCGAAAAAAAGCAGCCGAGGACAAATATGAGTTGCTACAGCAGGCAGTCAATGCAGCAGAATCGCTCGCAGAAATGATTTCGCTACTAACTTGGTTCCAGTTATCATCAATCGGACGAAGGAAAATCAGTCAAGACGGTACATGATTTCCGCTGCCGAAGTTTCGTCGGAGCAACCATGAACAACAACACCATCGCACCATCACTTGCTCACGCAACCGGCCTCCTCTCGCAGCTGCTCCCGCCATAGCAGCCCGTCCTCGCCTCTGCACGCTAGGTGGGCCTTCGTCTTTGGCCGAGCTCGACGCCACACGGTAATTACATTTCGCACACACACACACACACACACATATATATATATATATATATATATATATATATATATATATATATATATATATATATATATATACACACAATATTCCATTTTTTGCCTTTCGGTTGTTTTACGCCACAGACATATGTGTTTGCAGGCGAAAGAAACCCCGTGCACCATACTCTACTTGATCAAAGGCCAGAAGGTGGACGTGGGAAAGGGGATGATAATGGAACCCTCGCAAACCACGTTCCACAACCAGCCGATCCCCACCGGGCACTTGAAAGTTAGCTTGACCAGTGTGAAATCGGGGCACGAGGATTTGCCTCCTCCAGTACAGCATGTGGGAGCGGACGACGAGACCCCGCCGCGGATTGGGAGCTGCAAGGGCTGGATGCTGCTATGGCCGAAGAATCTTATTCGTCTGGAGCCGGCCGAGAGCACACCAATAACCACACAACAAGCATGTGCGGAGACCACCACCGCTCCTACGCAATTACCAGCTCCTGTAGTGCCGGCTGAGAGCGGCGGATGACATGATGAAGGGGGTGCAATAGTACTGGCTGATGTAATTTCTCCTGTAGAACAGAGAATGGATGATGAGACAGAGGTCGACCCTATGGATTTCCTCAATACAAACGCGTATGACTGTGAGATAGATATGATGAGTCAACCATATGACGAATCGGGCTATCAGCTTGCTAATGAGGATATGGATGATATGCCCGGCAGGGTCGAGCAGGGATTGCAAAAGTCTCTTCATGAAATCCTCACAGACACGCTCAAGATGCCGCCAACACAGGCTCAACTAGCCGGGCGCGAGGGTCGATAGTACTTAGCCCGGGAACACTGGGGCAGGGTTTAAGGAAGGGTCTGGAAGGTGTGCCCAAGAAAAAGGAGAGGAAGAGATCGGGGAAGATAACTGCCTCCAAACAAGCCAGAGCACATAACAGCCAGACGATGCATTCTGAAGAGCATGTACCCATGAAATGTGCGGTCATGTTCCATCTCACGGGCGAGCCGATGCTACCGCCGAAACCGCTGGAGGCACTATTAGGGGATCTCAGGAGACTGCACGACCATGTGTTGTCGACTGAGAAAAGCCTACTAGCCTCAAAGGATCCAAGATATCTGACATACGCGGCTCATGTGCATGAGGGGAAGTGCTACATCGAGACATGGCCCGTGGAGGTGTTATTCCTGCGGTTTGACCATATCTTTGAGATGTTTCTAACAAGGCGGCATGATTTTACAATCGTCCGCCTTTTTGCGCTACATATGAGCTCCGTCATGAAGAGTGAAGAAGTCTCGCAAATCTGTGTGGCGGATCCGCATTACATGCACGAAGTCTTTCTTGAGTCTCGCGACTTTGAGCGTGAAACTGCTAGGGAGTACCTCCAAAACTTCATGGTACAGAATAAGGACCGGAAATTGTCCTCGTGCCTTATCATCCAAAGTAAGTCAGTTCCGACAACCCTTTCGACATTTCAATCATTCCTTCTTTCTCATATGGGGAATAATTTGAGGTGTCTTTTCCCGCAGCAACGGGCGCCGTCCTTATCGTTTTTACCCGCAAGTCTCCCACGCCGTATTTTGACCCTTCCGAGACTATGAGAAAAAGACTACACCCACATAATGAATATTCTAGATGATGCTCTCCAAGGCTTCAAAGATTAGAGGTGGCCACGCAGATCAGAAACAAAGGAACAAGAAGATGGGTTTCACAAGATAAAACTAACTTCTCCTACATCCATGTCCCAAAACCAAGGAAGAAGGATGGATTCTACATCGTCCATCTCATGATTCAGTTCAAGACGGATCACCAAAAGCTTCGCATGAGAAGCAGAAATGATGATCATATCCACAAGTGGCTAGAATCTCATGGAGAAGCGGATTATAAACTTAGAGATGACTTCTTTCGCATCCAAAGTGACATTGCGATGATCATCATGAAAGAAGTCGTCGATGAGAAGGGGATGTTCCACCACGGCCCTATATCGCGAGCTGACGTCCGAACTCGCATAGGCATGCAACGTCTAGACCTCACGCCATTCAAGAAGCTAGGGTTCATCCTCGATGATATGGAAGGATGGAACTTCTAGTGATTTATGATGCCGATGATGATGATATGTGTCGGTTGAACTTGTATACTTTTTGTAGCGATGAAACTTTGTGATGTCCACGGTCCCTGCCGAACTTGTGTAACGCTACTTTGTTAGTTTGCGTACGATGACCTGCGTACCTCTAGTTAATTAATTTGTGTACTGTATGTTGCATCTAGTTGCTAACCCTTTCTTTTTCGGTGTTGCTCTAGTATATTTTGTTGCATATATATGATTGTACATCCTCTTCATGAACATGCATCTCTAACAGGTACCTAGTTTCTTGATGGCGAGATGGAATTGCTATGTCGTGTACAAAGGGAAGGTTTCGGGGGTGTACAACGAGTGGCATGAGTGTCCGGCGCCAGTGAATGGGTTTACGGGCGCCATCCATAAATGCTTCAAAAGCAGACAAGAAGGAGAAGCTAGTTACTTGAGGTTCATGCTAGCGCGAGAGAGGACTCGTAACCGCCACCTCATGTATCAGATAGTTCCGCCTCACTCATAGTGATAGCTCTTCTTATGTATACCTTTGTTTAGATGGATGACATTGTTGTAGTTGCAAGTATTCGAGACTTGCATGTATCGCTATTTTTGAGATGATGACAAGATACCACTTTGTGTTGGATGATGATTATGATGAGACTATTTGTATGTATATGCTATGATTACATTTGTGGTCTCGCAGGCATTTGTATGTGTATCATGATGACATTTCTATGTGCTAAAGATTCTTCTATAAAGCCTGTTCAAATACAAAACAAATATGCCGAAAAAAAACACAAAACTACTTAAATTAGCAGTAGCGAGTGTATAAAAGTTAGCAGCAGCGCCGCGATAGCAGTAGCGCGTCTAGGCAAAGCGCGCTAGAGCTACTAGCAGTAGTGAGCTTCCACTAAGTGCGCTGCTGCTACACTTGTGTAGCAAGAGCGCTGGTGAGCACACGCCATCGCTATGTGTTAGTCAGAAGCGCCTTATTAGTAGCGCCACTCCCGCGCTACTGATACACCTAAAACCCGCGCTACTGCTAGCCTTTTCCCAAGTAGTGCATCCACTCTATATCTTTGACGTGGGCACACACGAATTCGATGGCACTCTTTATCGACCGCGCGCGCACACCCACACATCATCTCTCTCTTCGATTCTATGGGCACCTCAAGTCGATGATACCCTCTCTTCTCGTGGATCACCCCCTCTATATATATGATATATCTAGGACTCTATTTTGATTGACCCCCCTAAAAAACTCTCACGAACCCACACACTATATCTCTCTCACGCTTGAATCTCTCTCACACAACCCCACGTAGGTGGTGTACATATACAAGAAGAGAATAGGTGCACCGCACGCACTCACGCTCGTGCCCAACCACACCAGCGTGGGTACACGGTGGAGCTCATTTCAGACGAAATGGCAGCCCACGCTCTAATTTGAACGCTGCAGAAGCGGTTGTTTACTCACGGAGGTCGTGGTACCACGCGCAACGTAAACAAAGTTTGACTTAATGCGTTGGCATGCTATTTTTAAATAAAGTTATATCGCTCAGTGGCACGTACACAGAATATAAACCGATTTTTATGAGAAAAAGGTAGTCCGCTCCACTATATATAATGGAGCATGCCTGCCTGGTTTGTCTCTCTTTAGAGTATCTCACACAAGGTTGCGGTGGCCTCTCTCTCTCACCGCTGGTCACCGATCCGCCGCATCCCGTCCGGCCGCGAAAAGGAGGACGCATCGCTTTCTCCGCTCGACGGCGCCGAGGCAGCACGTCCCGATCTGCGGTACACACCATTCTCTCGACTAAGTCCGCGCGTAGGGTTTACGCCACCTGCTCGCTACCGCAGTATGGGCAGATTCCGCCGCCGCCACCTAGTTACATCACGACGACCTCCGGTATCCCTCCGCCTTGCTCCACCGCCTGCCTTCCCACGCCGCTGCATGTGGATATTCCATAGTTCTTGCACCAAACGTAGCTCGTCCGGCGCATTTTCCATATTGCAATCTCGCCTCACACTGCTTTTAGACAAACACAACGGTGTTGTTATCTTCCTTAGCACAAGGAATATGCTTTTTTTTTCGTCAAGAATCTGTCATCAACAATATTTGTCTTTTTACAAATTTCAAATGGGCATATTACAGAGTGTAGATTCACTCATTTTGCTTCGTATGTGTACTCCCTCCGTTCCAAAATATTTGTATTTCTAGAGATTTCAACAAGTGAATACATACGGAGCAAAATGAGTGAATCTACACTCTAAAATATGTCTATATACATCCGTATGTAGTAGTCCATTTCAATCTCTAAAAAGACAAATATTTGAGTAGTCACTCGTTGAAATCTCTAGAAAGACAAATACTCTGGAGTATATTTAAGAACCGAGGGGGTAGTGCACAGCCGCATGGGAGACTCAGACCGATCGTTGCGCCGCATTAATAGCGAGTAATGAGCAGTCAAATCATAAGCCCCATCTTTCCCACTGTAAGTTGCTCGGAAGAAGCAACCATCAATACACTCTTGTTTGAATCCGCTCATACTAGTCCATCCGTCAATGTTTATAGAGCGCGCTTCAGAAAAAGAGAAAATTTCTAGGACCAAGGCGACTAGCGATCGGCCTGAAAAATAGCATTGGTAGTTATAGCACAGCGTCTATTACTAGAGGAAATAATGCGTACACACATGCATGCAGTGCTTCCACCCTGGGTAGACACATGCATGCACTTACTCCACTCCGTAGTACTACATCGAGAGAAAATTGCGGTTACCACGCCCTAATTAATTGAGCATTAAACCAAACGCGTCTAAAGTCTCTCTGGTGGTGGAAATGCATTGAGAGAAATGCATCATAATGAAGCGCGCCCTGTAAACAATGAGGGAGGGAGGAGTAGTATGAAGGTGCAAAACCAAGTACGCGTATGGCCAGTCGGTCAATGCACCTCGTCTTGGCATATCACTGACATGTGGGACCGGAGTGTGAGCAAACCGATCTCAATTGATGGCAAAATGGCCAACTCGCCGTTCCTTGAGAGAGACGAGGAGCGAGAACACGCAGACGGGCTCGCACAGAGGCCAAGATATATTTGAGCATGGTTGATCCATATCATCATTACATGTTGGGCTGCCGTTTTCCGCCCTTCTCTAGAATAAATGTGTACTTTATCAAAGATTAAGAAAAGTAAGAGTACGATGGCTCCACCATGCGGTTCTAGTAGTAGTACTACTCGTACTACTAAACCTTGTGCTTGGCTCTTTGCCTCTTCGTGAAGTCGAACAATGATGGTACTCCGCATGTTCGGTACTACAGTGTATGCCTCGCAACTGACACCGAATGAACTGATGCATGTCCACCGCTCGGGCGAGGTACGTTGCATTAGTCAAAGGCATAAGCGAGCTTCACCTTGTCCCGCAAGCTTCTCCTCGCTCTCATGAAAGTTGATGGGACACACCAACAAGTAGTGCTAGTCCATACTCCCTCCTTTCCGGTTAATATGGCCTAATCTTTTTTGCAGGTAAATGAGAGAGCTTTATTCATATATAAGCATTCTTAGGACGATCAGACAAGACACTGGTCACTAGGAAGCGAGGTACCCCGCAAAAAAAGAAGTAGGAAGCGAGGTGTTTCATTAAGCCAGCTCTCGGCCACATTCAAAGTGCAGCAAGCACGGTTCGCACAAAGATGCACCGCAAGGTTTGCTGACCTGTTTACATGCTGAATAACAAAAAAGAGAGGAAATATTACCGAGCGCTCCTATTTGTAACAGGATATGAGCCAGAATTAAGCGAGAATTGTGGCGAGTGTTCCATGCAATCAACTTCCATTATCACATGGGAGAACCCTCGAAGAGAACCAAATGTGTTGAAGATTGCTTTATCACATTTTAAAAATATAATAAGAGTGCAGACGCTCCTCCATCCGGTTCCTAGTACTAGTATAGTACCTCTATAGACTATAGTAGTAGTACTAGAAAACTTTGTGCTTGGCTGTTCGCCTCTTCGGGAAGTGCAACAATAATAGTACTAGTATAGTGTATGCTTCTGGCAATCTAACACCGAATTAACTGTTGCACGTCCACCGCCTGAGCGAAGGACATCTTGCACTAGTCAAAAGTTTCTCCTTGTCCTGCGAGCCACCGCGTGCAAGCTTCTCCCGTCCTACAAGCTTCTCCTCGTTCGGCAAGTTGACGGGACACATCAAAGTAATGCTAGTCCATACTGCCTCCTCTCCGGTTAATATGGCTTAATTTCAAACGAGATAAATACACTGGTTGTCACTGTATATTTGTAAAAATACGGTTAGTGGACTTCATAATACGCTCATTGCGCTCAATATATACATTTTCCGTGTTTATACGGTCACTAGCTCACCCGGCTGAGTATGTGTGTGCATGCACGTAGGTTGAGCACTTGAGCGTGACTGTGTGTGTTCCGTCGTGTGCTCCGACATGCATGCATTAGGCGCCGCTGCTTTTTGTGTCCATGTGTACGCAGGATGCTGCATACACGTAGGGGAGTACGTAGGGGCCACTAAAGGAGCAGTCAAATCACACAGTAAGTTAGTCGGAAGAAGCAACCATCATTTCATTCTTCAATGACACGTACGCAATATAAAATGGTTCATATGGAGAGAAAAAGAAAACCACTATATATACACTAGCAGGAGCCTAAGCTACAAGCCTGCTTGCTTGGGTTGCTCTCTTCACAAGCATCGAACGACGGTGGCCACACCGCTGGTCATATATCGGGCCTGATCCCGCAGCTGGGGGAAGGGAACAATGTTCTGCATAGACGCGGTCGACATCGGCGAGGGAGAAAATCCACAGTCGGTGCGTCCCAATCAGGGGTCACCGCGGTATGGACCGATGTCGCGTCCCAACCGCCCTTCTAGCTACAGCCCGGCGTCCATTTCGAAAATATTAGTGCATGTCAACAAAAATTATACTAGTATCGTTGTTCCGTTTCAAAAAAAAGCATATAAGCTGTTACTTCTTACCCAAAGGATCTTTATATCCAATAGACACAAAATATCCATTCGACTGTTCGAAATTACTCTCACTACTGATCTGATGTCGAGGTAATTGCTGCATCGCCACCAAAACCCACCAACTCTTAAGCTAAAGTAGACCGAGCTAACCCCTATATTAGCATATTACTAAGATAAACAGAAGGCACTTTAGAATCATTTAGGACGTGAGCTTGTCAATCTGAATGTGGAGGGACACCAGCTTAGCCCCGGCCAGCAGCTTGGGCGGAGCTGTGAAGAAGGTCAGCTCCTGCACGGCGACGTCGCCGGGATCCTAGCTGCTTGTCACCTCCATTTTCCACCTTGACGGCGTTGGTCCTGCCTTTGGGCTACCCCGGTGGGCCGTTCGCCCACAGCTTGGCCGCCAGCGGCGGTGGGGACGCCCGCTCGATGCGAGACATTTATCGACACGGCGATAGGCGCGCTGATGTCGAGCACGCTGCCGGCCAAGAAAAACCAGCGGCCGTCCTCCTTGGTGAACAGCAAGAGCCGTGGCTCCGACAGTGGCACTTGCAGCTGGAGCGCCTTGCCGTATTGGATCCTGTGCACGGGCATGGGATGCACGGTGCTGATGTGGTGGGAGAGCCATGGCGGCGGGCCTTCAGAGCCGCAGACGGCACGGGCATTTGTGGCGCGAGCGGACACACGCCCGGTGATCGGCGAGCTTGTGGTAAGTGACGTAGAGCCCACAACCTTCGTGCGGGCACTCCACGCTCACCGAGGAGAGGACAGTGTCCACCGCCGTGTTCCGCGCGTCGAAGCCACCACCGCGCTCGCACTTCTGGCACTGCCGCTGGTTCCCGGGGCACTCGATGCGGCAGTCCACGCAAGCCGGGTGCCCTCCCTTGCACTGCACAAATCAATCGAACAACACATCAATCAAGAAACCTGCACCTTGCTCAATTAGCCGAACGGACGAGGTGTATTCGAACCTCAGACACTGGAGGCTTCAAGGGGCGGAGGCACAAGGGGCAGTGGAGCAAGGTGAGGTCCATCGAGACCATAGAGAGCTCCATCGTCGTGTCCTATTCCATCTGCATGATCTCGCCCTCCTCGTGCACAACCATCTCCCGCTTTGTTAGGGCCGGGGCATTACAAAGCTTTACTGTCACATATTCATACTACTTCAAGGTGCATTAAGTCAACACATGCAAGTATCAAAAGGAGAGTCACGACATGCATGCATGCATTGTAATTAATGCATTGGTAAATGCAAATTATTGAAATATATCGAGTGCAGTGCTTTGATGTGTCGCGTCAACTCGTACAAGACCAAGAAGTTTGATTACTACAACGCCCTCTCGCCTTAACCGCACCTGCCTTTGGCTGCATGACAGGTGGGCCACCAACCTCTTGGGCCCACCTGTCATGGACGCAAATGCAGGAGCAGTAAGTCAATGAAGCTGCATCCCTTCCTCGCCCATGAGCGTGGTATTTGGGGAGGACTAGGAGAAGTTTTTGTTCGCTACACGCTCTCCCTCCCGTACGCGGTGGACATGCAGCAATTCAATCGGTGTTAGATGGCAAGAAGCATACTGTAGTACTCCTCCACTGCAGTAGTACTCCATCATTTTGTTCGACTTCCCGAAGAGGCTAAGAGCCAAGCGCAGCCCGGACGCTCGTGTGGCAGTTTCATGCGTAGAGTAGTCTAGGATAGCGTGTACCGTGCCTGTAACCTTAAAATTGTTGGGGTCGGCTCCATGCTATATTTTTTTGATTAAAATTATCTTCTAGTGATTCTAGTTTGCACGCTCATCTGGTCAAGACAGGAATATATATTTTAATTTGTGGTGGGGTAACTGTTAGAGGTTGCAGCAAATGGAGTATTGTACACTGTGGGTCTTTCAGCCAAGTTTAGAGGCAACCATGTGGGGCCAGTGCTATAATGTGTCGCGTCAACTCGTACAATGAGGAGAAGCTTGATTTCACTACTACACGCCTTCTCCCTCGCCCATGCGCGCGGTGGCTCGCAGATGAGGACAGGCTTTTGCTTATATAGTACTACAACAAGTTATCCCTCCCGCTCGCGGTGGACGGACATGCAGCAGTGGATTCGACATTGAGAAGCAATAGTAGTAACATCATTGTTCGCCTTCTCAAGAGGTGAAGAGCCAAGTGCAACCCGAACATGGCACTTATGTAACCTTGAGCACGATATAGCCAGGCTCTTGCATGAGACAAAATTGCTATGTGAGCCCACTATTGTAGTAAGTACTTGCTAGTATAGTTCTCAGAAACCAGAAAGGAGTATTTGCCTTTCTTGAGATTTCAACAAGTGACTAGACTACACTGAGACGGAGTACATATGGAGCAAAATGAGTGAATCTACACCATAAATAAACACGTAGTTCTCTCGTTTTCCTTTCGACCTTGGTCGCGGTGCACAATATTGAGTATACTAAATTGCAAAAAAAATATTGAGTATACTAGTACTATCATCTTGAAATTTACGAAGTCGCCATAGGCACCTCGTCGTCGACGGGGACGTCTCCTGACACGCGATAGACGCGAGCGGCAGTCGCCTCCATAGGTGCTTGAATGCCAAAGAGGGAGAGGGTAGCGGTTCCTGAGACATTGAATGGTCAATGATGCATCCTCAACTTACTCTACATGCAGAGGGAATTAATTTTTTTTGAAGGAGCAGAGGGAATTAATTGGAGAAGCAGAATAGAGCCAACATGATGTGAATGCAACAGAGTTTGGATTCTCAAATAAAGGCGCCCCACCACTCCAATCCATCTACTCCTTAGTCTCTGCGCAACACTGCTCACTCCAATCCAAGATCAAGTGACTAGAAGCCCGAAGCACCTATGGAGGCGATGGACGCGAGCGGCAGTCGGCTGTGCCAAATCATCCAAGCCGCCGGCCTGCGGCCCCGCACCGCGTAGCGTTTCCAGACGGTGCTGGCGACCGCCGGCGTCGTAGCCCTCGCTGAAGCCAGCTTCGCCTCTCTCATGGACGACATGATGGTTAACTCCATCTGCAAGTTCGCCGCCGTCAAGAAGCGTGCGGACGACCTTGCCATACTGCTCCACCCTGAGCGCCCAGGCTCCTCATTGCCTGCCACCCTCATCGGCCTCCATGGTGATGAACTCTTTCAAGCCCTGGTGGCCCTGCAGTTGCCGGAGGTCGTGATGAAGAATGTGCACCTCGAGGCCACGTTCGTCGCGCAGCGCCTCGCCATGCAAGAAAGCGTCGACCTTCACATCCATGTCTACGAGGAAATCGTCTACATAGGCCACTACAATGCCAGCGAGGACAGAAAGACGTTGACCTTCTTCCAGCGGCTGGAATCTTTGGACGCCATTGTTCAGAAGCACGTCGACCTCGCCACGAAAGCCGCTGCTACTTAGCCGCCATTGGATGCATCTCTTCTTCTTGCCTCTTGTAACCAGCACTACATCGCCTTGTGGCCTTAATGTTTTATTAGTATAGGAGTATATGGCATTTTTATTCCAGTAGTAACATTTTCACTGTGAGGTGGGGCCGCGGTTGAGCGAACCGACCATCGGCTAATCCCCACCCCGCCCACCGGGCTTTGGCTGAGTTTAGAGTTACTAGAAGAGAGAAACGAGGGAGAAGAGCTAGCTGTAGCACAGATGCTATTGTCAGATGGGCCTCGCATTGATAGAATAGGAGTACTGAGCACTCGTACCTCTTTTTTTAGGGAAAAAGCAGTCGTATGTCTAGTACTACCACTAGTTGGGTGCGTGCGACCTATACCTGTCATCACTTTAGGTCTCCTTTTTGAACCGCAGCTACGCTTCACCGTACATATATTTTCATGCATTTATCCTCCTATATGTACTCCTAGGCTATTTCCACGTGCACCCATTCGCCGACATGTGGGACATAGAGGATCTGGGTCGTAGTGCATGCACGACTCGGAGCATATGCAGGGGTACTTTACATTTCAGACCTCACGAATTACATGCAAACCCCCCGCAGAAGAATAAATAAATAAATGAATTACTACATGAAACCAGACCATTTTCGTAGAAACCGGAGCACGTTCATTAAATTTTGGACATAACACGTTTATAAAAAACTACAGAACCTAAACCAGTCTAAGGGCCTCTTTGATTCGCAGGATACTGAAAACACAGAAATGGGGAAAGTATGATGGCGATGAACCGAGACGAGGAGAACTCTACTAACTCAGTTAGAGGTTAACGTTAGATTCTAACCCTCAACTAACTCTAAACCAAAGAGGTCTATGGATGGCAGGGTTAGATTGACAATAAATGTTCTTTCTCAATCACTGCGCAACACTGCTCACTCCAATCCAAGACCAAGTGACCAGAAGCCGGAAGCACCTATGGAGGCGATGGTCGCGAGCGGCAGTTGGCTGTGCGTAGTCACTTGTTGCAATCTCTAAAAAGACTTATATTTGGAAATGGAGGGAGTACAATGCATGCATGCATGCCGTGACCTCCCTTTTGATACTTGCATGTGTTGATTTGATGCACCTTGCCAAATTTTGACTATAAATTTAACTAACCAAATTTTCATGCATGTCACAAAAAATTACGGGGCTGTTTGGATTGTGACTATGTTTGTCTTATGTTGCCACATTATTTTTCCCACACTTGCCACACTTGCCTAACTTGAGTTGCTCAAATTGTTATACACACTTTGGCTTGCCTAAGGGAATCTTGCCACACTTTTTGTGTCTATGACATGTGGGGTTCACTGCTAAAAAAGACTTGTGAACGGAGGGAGTAGAAAATATAAATAATAATGCATGTTGGGACAACCCACGTTTCCGATAATTTTAGCCGTGGGCTTGTTCACAATTTTTACGAGGGGGTGGTTGTTCATTTAATGGAGGGACTTGTACCAGACTTGAACGATACAAAGTGTGACCTGGCACGCTCAGAAAATAAAGTGTGACCTGGCACACTATAACACCACTTGGAACAAGCGGGTAGCTATCTCAAAAAACAATCAACAACTAAAAAAAAGGCGACCAGGCACGTAGTACACAATTTTAAACGATTGTTTTGATGGAGTGAAAAAGGAAAAATACCCCACTACGTATATATAGGCCGGAGCCTCCGTGCTTGCTTGCTAGGGTTGCTCTATTCACATACTCTCATCCTCTCCAGATCTAAAGAAGATAGGGATGGTAACACTGTCTTTCTCCCTTCAAAAAACATTGTGTTTCTATCCTCACCGCTGGTTACAGATTCGGACGTATCCCCCTCCGCCGGTGAAGGGGAGGAGAGGCAGCATTTAGGCTGTCATCGAGAGCGAGGGAGGCGACCCACTACCGGCCGCACCGTTATCTCTGGCCGAGCGCCGGCGCGAGAGGTCCTCCGATCCCTTCATCGTTGCCCTAGTGTGGGCGGCTCTGGCCTCCCGCAGCCCACCTATCCACATCCCGATGACCTTCAGGTATATCTTCCTTCAAAACCGCCTTAGCTCTACTTCCCCAGCTTGCTACGTCGCTGCATGTGCATCATTTTTCTACCTCTCAGCCCCTCTCGATCGGATGGTCAAACATCACCTATTTTTTTCTTCTATTTTTAGAGGTGAATCTAATTCATGGAGTCGAATCTTTTACTTGGTTCAAACAAGAAATAAAGTGGGGGTGGGGGAATTTAGTATGTAGTACATCGGACTTGGTACAAACAGGAAGGAAAGAGGGTGAAAGTAGTACAGACTAGTCATCCAACCGGTCTCTTGGTCGAAAAGGGAAATATAGGGGTAACGTTGTACACAATGGTATGACCAGGACTAGATTTTCTATCCACACATAGTAGTAGGTGGCTAGAGTGAACAAAAATGGGACCAACCCAGATATGTTTCTAGGATGTTTGTTTCTCGGGGCAACAAACTATGAATCACCACTTTATGCCCCTGTTTAGGTACATGGTGCTGGACTGCTGGTGCACCCACTGTCCCATACCCTTATACCAAATATTTAGCTGTTCTTAATCTAATGCCCCTGGTAAAAATGAAGCCATGCCACTATTATAAGCCATGAAAAGTTTAGCCAAATGTTTTTGCCTGTAATTGTTTGAGACTCTGACTGTTTCCTCTGTAGCTTTTTGTGCAAACAGGGATATCCATTTCACCTGGTTGCTGTTGTGACCTTTTGGTGCACTGCACACAACTCTTCTTAAAAGAAGTGACTTTTGTGCTATTTAACTGGAATGTCAAAATTGAACAGTCGGTTCATTTCGGTGGAACTGCACAAAGGGAGATCTGTGTTCCAATCCTCATCAACCATATTGGCACCATAACCTTCCATTAGGTAAGAATGATATTAAATGCATGTGTTCATCTCTATTTTGTAGCTGCCATGAGAAAATAATGCCAATTTTTACTAGTACACTTGTACTCCCTCACTGACAAAACAAATTCTGAAATAGAAGGCCAATCATGTACTTGGTTTCACCAACTGGTGAGGAGACTGAGAAACAGAGCATGAAGAGGAAGAAGAAGAAGAGTAAACAGTGCCAATGCGATCTTGCTGAAGCCGAGGCCTCAGTCGAGGCCATTCAAGGGCTCCGACAACGACTACCTTACATGTGAGACGATCCTCCAGGGAGCCCTTCCACTTCTCTGTCTCACTTAATTAATTAGGAGTACTTAAGTACCACAAATTTATCACTACCTAATTTTCCTGTTGGAGTTAAACAAATCTTCAGTAGCACCTTATGTTGAATCATGTACGTGTGTATGTTTGTCTATGAGGTGAATAATGTGGTGGAGCAGGGAGGGAATGCTAACTTTACCCATTAAGATAATGAGGGTGCTTCTATTTGTTAGTGTATGTTTCATCAACTAGTCCCACTATTACAGTAATCTCACTCTCTCAATATATCTGCCAACGGGGATGCTCGATTTTGGTGGAACTGCACAAAAACTTTGGGTGCTTCATTGCCTCGATAGCTTCCTTCCTTTCCTCGTTAGTCGCTAATCTCGGCTTGCATTCTTCCTTTCTTTGTCATTACCGCTATTTATCTCGGCTTCCAGTCAAAGGAAATAGTAATTGATATGCTACCTCACACAGGTTGGTACTGGTCTTTATACCGATTATTGTGCTTGTCATATGTATTGGTAATTTGGTATTGTGCTACTGTTTGCTAATTTCATAAAGGAGTAACTTGGAGCCTGAACTCGCAGGCAAATCATTACATCGGGTGATTTCAGTAGAACTGCACAAAAAGATCAGATGGACAGGTACTTATGCTGCTGCTATGTACTACAAAGTTCACTCAGACAAGCATCGATGTTGACAAGAAGAAGTGTCAATATACATCCGAGTATCAACCGGCGGCAACCAATTGTCAAACTCCAAGTATTAGGAGAGTGAACGCCAAAAATATTGCTTGGCGCATAGCCCAGAAAAACGCAGTCCAGTCTTTGGTCCCAACTTGTGCCTTTTGGTTATCTCGAACATATGGTAGCGAATCTGTATGGCATGGAGTCTAAAGATTCCGCATGTTGGTTGACGATATATTCATCTCGGCACTTAATCACCGCACGCCTGTGGATGCTCCATTTCAGTTGAACTGCACAAAAAGTTGGGTGGTTCATTTTCTCAACCACCTCCTTTCTCGTCTGCAATGTAGAATTTTGGCGAGATATAGGACCAAGATGAGCCAGTAAACTAGTTGGATTAAAGTAGTGGCCAAGTTGCTCAAATCTCCCTCGGCACGAGGCCACTATTTGAGGATAAACCTACAAGCAAAGTTCAGATTATCTGTGCTGCCTCTTATGTACTTGAAAGTTTACTCGTAGAAGCATTAATTTTAGCAAGAAATACCTCCGACTGAACACCATTTACCAGTCTGCAATGTAGAATTTTGGCAAGCTACAGGACCAAGATGAGCCAGTAAACTAGTTGGATGAAAGTATTGGCCAAGTTGCTCAAACCTCCCTCAGCACGAGGCCACTATTTGAGGATAAACCTACAAGCAAAGTTCAGATTGTCTGTGCTGCCTCTTATGTACTCGAAAGTTTACTCGTACAAGCATTAATTTTAGCAAGAAGTACCTCCGACTGAACACCATTTACAAGTCTGTACCCTAGGTAATTAAAGTTCGTCCATGGATCATATTGGAAGTGATCTCAATCATTTGGATGCATAAACATACAGAACATGTGTATATCTGAATCTTTTTGTGAAATAGTATTGCTGAACTTGTGTATATATGAATCTTTTGAGTTGTTGATAGTGAATGTTGGCTATGAATATGGACGTGTCCTGTGAACCTGAGTTTCATACGAATGTTTACCTTTTCTGTTGTGCTTGTGTGTGAACTTGTTAGTATGCCTACTGTGGGGTATGTGACGTGTGGGTGTCAACGTCACACCTTCTTCCCGAGAAGAATTGCACCTCCTTTGTAAGGGTAGCAACGGCGCATCAGCTCTTTTTAATCTTTTTGCTCTGTCTTGCCCCCTACCCCGCTCAACCCCTGCCGTAATGTTTTCAGCCTCAAACCAAACATAGTACTGCGTTGTTTTTGGGGCTTGATAAAAAATTGACTGCTGGTTTCTGTAGGTTGGCCCATCCAGCAAATGAGCTGCTGGTCCACCATGGACTGGGAGGCTAAAAATACAAGTTGAATGGTGCAGAGGCATCCACTGAAGAAAAAAATCTCTCCTGATGTGCTTCTTCAGTCATGCCGCCGGCCCCATCTATAATCCAGTTCGCTCGGGGATCTGGTATCATTTTTTTCCAGAGGGCGAACAAGTATCAGCTAGGCCTAGGTTTTGTATTTTAACATGCGTAGCCCACGACATATGAGTGACAGTGGTTTCAACTTATTTTTTGAGGTCCATACCGGCCTATGGGCTTTTTCTTAATGATCGGCAGCCCAATGTATTTTTTAACCACATTATATATTTTCATATTATTACTATTATCATATATTTTATAGAGACTTATATATTCATTATGAAAACAACCCACGTGTTATTAAATTATAAAAGTAAATGTTTAACAGAAGTTGGCAAGGAAAATCTTGGTTGTTTTTGACTCACGGGCAAGGAAAATCCTTGTGATTGCGTACAAAAGCTTGCGAAGATTTTAAGGACCAATGTAATAATAACATGCTCATTTTTATTTTGAGCAATAACTCGCTAATTTGTTAATTATGTATATAAAAATGTGCCTCTCCGGTTTATTTTTTATATTAATTGCTCCTTCTAACATAAAATTATATATATAACAAGCCTAGCTAATTCGTGTATTTGAAGGAAGTGCAAATGGGCTGGGATTTCTTAGATAATATAAATGGGCCGCATTGACGCGAAATTATTTGTTCACCCAGCCTAGCAAATGGACTGTACATTCTAGAAAACATGGGTTAAATATATGCCACATTTTTGCAGGCTGACATGTGGGCCAATACGTCTAAGCCTACGCAGGGCGTTGTCAACTTGGTCGGCATGCACCTTCAATCTCTCGTCTTCTTCCTCCAGCGTCGCCGGGACCGCCTGGTCCGGCCTCCGGCGGCTAGCGGCTCTGCTTAGCATGCATCGCTGCGAAGCGCTACCCCACCGCCAGCCAGGCTACCCCTCCACACCTCCTGTTATTCTCCACCGACTACAGCCCCACGCCGCACCAAAACCAGTTATAACCCTTCTCCTCCACTCAATCTGCGACTCCACTGCTGCCTCTTCCCATCTCCGAGTCGTTCCCGTCCGGGGCCTCGCGCCGTCCACCGCCTCGCTGCGCTCGGTGCAGCGTGGTCAACAAACGAGTGTCATCAAAGAGGACTGTATGTGGAGAGCCTGACGGCTGGGACCCACGAGGTCCATGGTCGCACGCAAGGAAAGTTCCTCCTTATTAAGCTGAACAAATGTTTCCTCCACCTGACAGCTGGGACCCACCGGCTGTATCTTCGCACGGAAGGAAGTGCCTCCTTGTTATGCGAAAAAAATTCTTCCTCCCATTGACAGCTGGGACCCGTCAGATTTGGTGGCTGACTTGTGGGCCTACTAAGTGGACGTGTACGCAGGGCTTTGTCAACTTAATCAACAAACGATTCTAGCAGCTGGACCATTGGATGTTAATCCAACAACCGTGCTCCTTCTTCAACCTTTGTTCTTGCTCCATCTCTCCTGTATGGCATCATGGTGTGTTGCTGCCAAGACCGAACCAGTCAAGTTTCCCACTCCTCTCCATCTGCGACTCCACTGCCCCGTCTTCCCCATCTCTAGGTCATTCCAGTCTGGGGCCTCGCCGTCGTCCACCGGCCTTTGGTGCGCTCGACACGGTATGGTCAACGTGGTCAACAATCGAGAGTCATCGGAACATGACTATACATGAGAGGCTGACAGTGGGGACGCACCACGCCCATGGACGCATGCATGCAACAGAACGCGGTGTGGTCAACGTGGTCAAGGAACGACTTCCATCGGAAGTGTACTATACATGGAGAGGCTGACAGCTAGGTCAATAGCCGCATCAAAGAAGTGCCTAATTATTACGTGGAAAATAATGATTCCTCCACCTAACAGCAGGGACCCACCGGACGGGCCACCATATTTTGTGAAAAAAAACGTTTCCCCCCGGACTGCTGGGACCCACCGGACGGGTCACCATATTTCGTGAAAAAAAGGTCCCCCCGCTGTCAGCTCGGACCCACCGGAGGTGCCTCCTTATTACGCACAAAAAAATGAATACTCCCCCTGCTAGTTGGGACCCACCATGGTGGGAGGCTGACTTGTGGGCCTACTAAGTTGAAGGGGATGGAGTGCTTTGTCAACTTAGTCAATATGAACGATTCTAGCTCCAGTGACCATACGATGTCCATCCAACGGCCGTAGTGCTTCTTCAACCTCTGGTCTTGTTGCTCTACCCGCCCAAAGCAGCGCTGGTCGTGCCGCATGCTCCTACCTCCCGTGGCCGGCTGTGCTGCCGCGGAGGCCTCACCGCCGCTACTATTCCCACCACTGGCGAGGCCATCCCTCTACTCACCCACACCGTTATTCGATGGGCGACGGCAGCCTCACACCGCAAGAACAAAGTGAACCTCGTATTCTCTCCACGCTGGCTTCCACGCCCGATCTTCCCGGCTCGCGTCGTCCCTTCCTAGGCCACGCCGTCGCCCACCGCCCTGGTGCTCTCAGCGAGGCGCGGTCAACGTGGTCAAGGAACGGCTTCCATCGGACATGGACTGTACGTGGAGAGGCTGACAGCTGGGTCCACGACGGCAGCCTGGAAGTGCCTCCTTATTATGCGAAAAATAATGATTCCTCCACCTGACAGCAGGGACCCCCCCGGACGGGCCACCATATTTCGTGAAAAAAACGTTTCCCCCTGACTGCTGGGACCCACCGGACGGGCCATCGTATTGCCTGAAAAAAACGTTCCCCCCGCTGTCAGCTCGGACCCACCGGAAGTGCCTCCTTATTACGCACAAAAAAAATGAATACTCCCCCTGCTAGTTGGGACCCACCTTGGTGGGAGGCTGACTTGTGGGCCTACTAAGTTGACGGGAATGGAGTGCTTTGTCAACTTAGTTAATATGAATGATTCTAGCTCCAGTGACCGTACGATGTCCATCCAACGGCTGTAGTGCTTCTTCAACCTCTGGTCTTGTTGCTCCAGCCGCTCAAAGTAGCGCTGGTCGTGCCGCAAGCTCCTACCTCCTGTGGCCGGCTGTGCTGCCGCGGAGGCCTCACCGCCCCCTACTATTCCCACCGCTGGCCAAGCCATAACTCTACTCACCCACACCCCTCGTTATTTCAAGGGCGACGGTAGCCTCACAGCCATGATGAACCGGTGAACCTCGCACTCTTCACGCGTGGGCATCGATTGCCGCGTCTTACACGCTCCACGTCGTCCCTTCCTAGGCCTCACCATCGCCCACCGCCCGGTGCTCTCGGCGTGGCGTGGTCAACGTGGTCAAGGAATGGCTTCCATCGGACGTGGATCTGCACCGGAGAGGTCGATAGGTGGGTCCACGGCCGCAGCAAGGAAGTGCCTCCTTATTACGCGCAAAATAATTATTCCTCCACCTGACAGCGGGGATCCAACGGACGGGCCACCGTATTTCACGAAAAAAACATTTTCCCCTGTCTGCTGGGACCCACCAGCTACATCTTCGCACGCAAGGAAGTGCATCCGGGCAAAAAAACGATTCGCCCCCCAGACTGTTGGGACCCACCAGCTACATCTTCGCAGGCAAGGAAGTGCCTGACAGTCGGGACCCACCTGGTCAAAGCGTACATAGCGTTGTCATTCTGGTCGTGAACGTGTACGTACATACTGGTCGATGTAGAGGCGCGCACGTGTTGTAGTAGAGGCACACACGTAGCATGTACACGTACGTACAGCGGCCAGTGTGCAAGAAAGAAAATACGGCCACGTACGTACATACGGGTAGGGTCTCGAATGCCTACTCGCGCATACGTACGTCCAGGGCTTGTGTACATGGCTGGGTCGGAACGGAGAAACAGCGTCGTCGTCGTGTTCATGGGGAGCCAACAGGCTGGGTCGGAACGGAATGTGTCGTCGTGTTCATCAGGAGGGCTTGGACTGAACAGCCGATGGAAACGAGGCCTGGCGTACCGCAGAACGGAGGGAATGGACCTCCTACGGTCAAAACGGGGGTCTTGTTGATCGGGAGGGGTGTGGCATACCGCAAAATGGAGGAAACGGACTTGTGTTGGAGCGCTACGGTCAAAACGGGGGTCCTGTTCATCGGGAGGGGTGTGGCGTACCACAAAACGGGACTCCACGGGATACTGTTCATCTCCACCGTCGAACCCCGCCAGCCTCCACGGGCTACTGTTCATCCACCGTTGACCTCCTCCAGCCTCCACCTGCGACTGTTCATCCAGGGGCTCCTATTCATCTAGCCTCCACCTCGCGCTACTCCACCGGCTACTATTCAACCAGCCCTCTCCACGGGCTCTGTCGGCATTCTGGGAACGGGGGTACCCAGACTTGCCGCCTGCGGCCTGCAGCGTGGCTCAAGGGGTGGCCCAGCATAGCCCAGCTTCATCGGCACAAGCTCAAGACCCTCGCGAGGGGCCAAGCCTCGCGGGGCGGACAACAGGAAGATTCCCCAGGCAAGGCCTCGTCAGGCTGGCTCGCGAGGAGGCAGAGAGATCAAGGCGGGGTACCTCACGAGGTGCCCATGACGCAAGCCATGACGACCAAGGGCGCCAAAGGGCGCCAGCCACAAGAAGTGTCGTCCTTTCCTCTTTGGTGCAAAGGGAGCAAGCACAGGCAAGAGTATCAAGCAAAGGCATCCGATTGCAACAAGACCAAGACCGTCATGAACGGCGGGAAGGAAGTAATCATGGAGCCCAAGCGGCGCCACCACCACGAGCCTTTGACAAAGCGAGGACCAACTTTAGTCGGGATAAGTATACTAGATGTTCCCCTTCAAAATGGCTAATTGTTGGCGCCCTTCCCGCTCAATATTTGGGAAGAGGCCCAGGGCCTTTGCCTATAAATAGGACTAGCCACCCACAGGGTAGAGGCAGCTAGATCGGATCGTGATCTGGAATCAGCAGAGAGATAGCGAGTGAACTCCCCCTAGCAGTTCATCGCACCAGCCAAGAACAGACCCTCGCGAGGCTGTTCTTCCTTGTATTGTTCATCATCAGCCCAAGAGGCAATGCACCACACCACACACTGGAGTAGGGTGTTACACCACATTGGTGGCCCGAACCAGTATAAACCTTGTGTCTCTTGTGTTGTTCCTTTCATAGTTTAGATCCTAGCGAGGTGGCGAGGTGCAGGTAGGTAGAGGGTGAGATCTCCGCGCGCACCCTAGTGTTCGAACCTAGAGGGTCTGCCGGAACCCGAAATCCGACATTTGGCGCGCCAGGTAGGGGTGCACCGAAATCCGCCTCGCCGCCGCTTCGCCCGTCGATCGTCATCATCATGTCCGGCATCAGCGGCAACCTCGATCCTCGGCGGCTGGCCCGCCCAAGAGCCACTCGCCCGAAAGCGACCCCATGCCCTGTGCAGCTTATGCTCCATAGGCGCTGCAGGCAGCGGCGACGCAGACGATCAACGACAGCTCACGCCACGGCAAAGCGCGTCGGGCGAGGGCCTCTCAACCACGACGCTGCCACGACGCCAGACACCCGACAGGGAGCAAAGCGAACTCAAGGGTCGCCACGGTGGTTCGAGAGCTACTGCAATGCAAGTTGCCGGAGGGCGGCCGCGACGCGTTGCTAGAACGGTGGCGAGCTCTGGCTTCGCCGATCGGGGCTCACCCTTCGCACCCAACTCCCACCTCAGTCCCAGGCGGCCCACGCGAGGCTCCATGCACGCCTGCAGCTCCAAGCGACTCCAAGGCCACCCCTAACGCCACCAGTCCGTCGGCACAAGGCTAAAGCCAAGCAGCGCCGCCTCCGCCCGCCGGCCCAAGAAGGACTCGCCACGACCCACGACCCCGATGGGCCACGCGCTACCACCCCTGTGGGCGCCTCCAGAACTGCATGGCACACGAGCACCACTGGCGCAGCCTTGGGATGGCGGCCCAGAAGAGTACGTGCCCACATGATGGACCAAGGGCACGCGATGAGGGCTAACAAGGCTCGCCTCGCCCAAGCGGGGGACGAGGCACCGAGCTGAGCTCTTCCAGAGCCCGGAAGGCCCGTCGGCCACGCCGAAGCAACGACATCGGTATCGCTAATTCCTCAGGAGTAGGCATACGCTAACCATGGATCACAGGAGGTGCAGGTCGCCACAGCGGGCGGCTGCCCCACTCCAGCAGTTTCCTACCCCTCAGGAGGAGGGGGCCGGGGGCTGCAGGAGAGGGCCTGAGATCCGGCATCACCATCGCGGTGTTCGGAGCAAGGCGTCCTCAGGAGGTAGGCCCTCTGCTGGGGAGGTGCCTCAGGGCCTGCCCCTGGCAGAGGATCCGTGGTCGTGGGGGGAACCGCTGGCGACCGCTCTACCCCATCGGCGGCGTCCTGGTTTTCGGTCGTCGTCGGTGGCTCTAGAGTGTGGCGCAAGGCGGGGCCCTCGTCTGGCGATATGAAGCAAGGCCGGTACCTATGAAGAAGGCCCAATGCCTGTGAAGCTCGCCGCCCCGTGACACTCTCACGTAATAATGAGTGGGGCTATACCGCCTACAGAGTCTCGGGGTGCGGCCTCAGCCCCGGGCTCCTTCCCATGCTTGATGGCAGCACTTAGCTCCGCGCTGGTGAGAAGACGTCCAAGACTAGACTAGGTGCCGGACGCAGCCCTTTTCTGCTTTCATTGTTTTTTCCCTTGGCTGTCGTTTTCCCCCGTTGGATTTAAGTTGGATTTGAGCTTGAGATTTGCATGTGTCCGGGGAAGGGGTGTTTAGTCTCGTTCGAGCAATCTCTCGCGTTCTAGTTACCACTTTGCCTCAGCTGCCTCCCCTCGTGAGCCCCTCGCAAGCCGGGTCAGGCCTAGCTTGCGTGCATCCCAGACTGCCGTCGCCGCACCCTCTCAGGAGGTTTTTATTACGGGTCCTATGGGCTCGATCAGGAGACACTCGAGACACCGCAGCCCACCGCAGGCTATCTCAGGCCCACGCGGGTCGAAGGTAAACTAGCCAGCCAGCTCGTCGCAAAGCCAGCCACTTGGAGCAGGCGTATGGGTGATATCGCATCTACTAATACGCTGAACACAAGTTTTTACAAGAGGGGCTCCCCCTCCCAAAATGCTCTTACAACCTTCAGGGCAAAGCCCGAACTCTATCTACGCAGGGTAAGAAAGCAGGGACAACACACAGCCAGTCGGATAAATCCCCCAATGCATCCTCAAGGGCACCTCCTGAATCGTCGCTGGCGTTGCTGGCCTCGCCATCGCTCTCCGCGTTGCCGTCAGCGGCGTCAGGGCCGTTTACCACGCCGCCTTCATCAGCAGCCACGACCACACCGTTGTTATTAGAAGCGAAGGCTCTGACGAGGGCATCCACGTTGTCTTCCACCGGTCGCGCCTGTGTCGCCCCGGACGGCCTGGGTATCGGGCGATGGCGGCGCCAAAGTTGAAGTTGGGGTCCATGTTTCAAAGATGGCTGAAGACACGAGGAAAGGGCGCCCGGCGGGCGCTGCCTCTCCTCCACCAACCTGTTGGCTCGACCGATCGCACCTCCGGATGCGCCACCACGCCGGTGAAGCGAAGGTTGCGGCAAGATAGTTGATCTGCGTGGGGCTCACTGACGGCTGCCTCGCAGATGTTACCCAAGGTCGTGTTGGCTCTCTCCCGGAGCGCAGGAGCATGGGGCCATGCTGGTGCTCGAGATCCGCCACCTGGCGATCTCGCCCTCGTTTCGCGGCAAGAACGGCCTCGCCCTCGCCCACCCGCTGACAGAGAAGAAGCGCCCGGGCGGGAGGTAGTCAGCCTCCTCTGCGCCATGCCAAGGGCAGCGGGAAGCATCGGCCCGCCGTCACTTCATCCAGCTTGGCCTCGGGCGGCGGTCCTGCCTTCACTCGACCCAGATCACCCCACCTCTCCTCGAACTCGCTCAAGGTCTGCTGGCCGTCGCCACCCGGTGTCCAACCTCTTCCAGACGCTGGCTTCCACAAGAGCGATGTCATCCTCCGCTGCCACTAAGCGCTCCCTCGTCTCCAGACGCTCAAGATCGCATGCGCGTTCGGCAGCTTCCAGCGTCAGTGCCTCCTCACGCCTCTGGAGCTCTGCCTGGTCGACCAAAGACACCTTCATCGACGCAAAGGCCGTCTCACGCATCTCCACCTACTGCTCTAGGGAATGGCACAGGGCCTGGAGTTCCCGCGCCCGCTCCTCCACCGCCTCACGCCACCGGTCAGCCTCTCGGGCCTCCTCGACGACCAGGGAACGGGCCTCCCGAGAGGCCGCCAGCGACGCCTCAGCTTCCTCATTGTCGAGGTCACGCTGGTGGCGCACAAGGGCAACAGCCGCCTTCAGCTTGCGCCTCTCTTCAGCCAGGCGCAGACCCTCAGCCTCAAGGCACGCGTCTTGGTCAGCGAGCTCTTCACCAAGCAGGCTCACCGCGTCAGCCGCCCTCCGAAGAAACCCTTGGCGAAGAGCGCAACGCTCCCTGGCGCGCTCGAGCACGTCTTCTGCGCCGTCATCTGCCCCAAGTAAGCGTGGAGGGCCACGAATCAGCGCTCCCCCTCTAGGCAGGGGGCTGGGGGCTCGCACCCTCGCGATGGCCGGGCACGCCTCGCCAGAAGCCCGGCCTGGAGCCAGCCCATCCCCAAATGAAGAGCGCAGGGCTGACCTCAGCCAATCGCCATCCACAACCAGACGAGAAGCCCAAGGCAGGCTGGCTATGCCCTAAGAAGGCTCACAAAGGAGGGTCACAAGGCGCGCAGAACCGCGAGCGCCACAGGATGGCTCACCTCTCCGACCGGCCTCACCACAAGGGCTCTGCTTGAGCTCGGAGCGCTCGAAGACGGTGGAGAGGGCGGCTCGGGGATGGCTCCTTAGCCATCTCCATGAGCTCGGCAGAAGGGCCTGCAGAGCAAAGATCAGCCAGAGCAACGGAGGATCGGGGAGCTAGGAAAGGGAAGGCTTACTCATCAATGGCGAAATACTTCCTGCGCTTCATGACAGCGGCAAGGGTAATCGCCATCCAAGGCCTCCTTCTCTTCCCGGAGAGCCTCAAGTCCATGCAGAAGCGGCCCAGGAGTTGAGCGCAAGGGTCAGCCTACGACGAGGAAGAAGCATCGAGGTGACCAGCGTCAGGGGCATCGTCCTGATGCACGCCGCCGGTCGCCCCACCAAGAAGGGTAGCTGGGGCCTCAACCACGGGCGCCGCGGGCAGCGGCTCAACGCCTCCAGCTGCAGCAGTACGGGCCTCAGGAGCTGCCCCTCAGGAGTGCTGCCTGGCATCGTCATCCCGGCGGGGGCCCCCTCAGCCTCCAGCGGCTCGTGCCTCCCTGCTCCGCCACTCGAGGAAGGACCGCCGTGGGCGACTGGAAGGGCAGTCACCACCACTGGGTTCTCGCGAGGCCCCAGGAGGCCAGTGGGGTGCAACCCCCATTCATCGAAGCCGGGCATCTGATTCACAAAGTCGCCCCTGTTCGAGCAAAAGTACAGCAAAGCCCCACCTTGCTGGATGCTGCCGGGGGAAGGGTCCCCAGTCAAGACGAAGAGCACCTTCCTCAGCGCTTCAGGCGTCAAGTCCACCTCCTGGAGCCTCATGCGATCCTCACGCCGCCAAGGCCCATGATCCGGCAGAGGATCTTTGAGAGGGCAATGCGGCATAACAGAACTCCTTCACCACCTTGGGCGCCACGCCGAAAGCGCCCAGAACTGTGGCAACGCCAGACAAAGACGAGCGGGGGCTCATGAGCGCCTCTCTGCCCCAGCCTGAATTGGGGACAGCGGAGATGTTGGCTCCAAAAGCAGGGGCTGGGCACCCCGACATCCACGTCACACCACCGCTCGGAACCTGTGTGGGCTGAGGAAGACTGAAATCAATCCTCAAGCCGCTGTTTTCAGTGCGGCAATGAAGCTCACGCACCCGAGCATTGGGTGGGGTCGATGAGGCGCAGAGAGAAGAAGTGACGCAGCAAGGCAACTGAAGGAGGGATGCCCATCATTGCCTCACAGACAAAGGCGAAGATGGCAAGAAGAGTAATGGATTCAGGACCCAAATGCATCATATGTATCTGGTAATGGGAAAGCACAGCGTTGAAGAAATTGGAAAATGGGGGAACCAGTCCCGCCCACAGGGCGTCGGCAAAGTACCGGACCTTGGTGACTATTCTGTCGATGGAGAAGTGGGACGCGGGCCAGGCCATCGTCCTCCCGCACTCGTTGAAGATAGTGGACAGAGCAGAGCTGACCTTGCCCAAGCCTTCTCGGTTGAGTATGATCGGCCGATCGACGGCAGGAGCCGCCGACGACGGCGAGCGAGGCGGAGGCATGGGTTTTTCCCTTTCCCTTCTTCACGGAGCCATGGCGACGGAAGGGGGAGGATTCGAGATTGATTGAAGCGGAACCGGAGCTCGAGAGGAGGAAGAGCAGGGCGGACGAAGCGGCGAAAAGAGGGACGCGTGTGCAACCATGGGTCCGCTTAGTCGGGCGCAAAATAAGGAGGCGTGGGGAACAGGCCGCCACGTCCAATCAACGCTGCATGGCGTCGAACCCGAGCTGTTAGCCCCTGGCCGCAGACTTGCCCTTCGCTTCTGCTCAGCCAAGTCCGGGCGCGCTTTGGGCTGGGGGCTCTTGTCTGCGTTTCGGGAACGGGGTACCCAAACTTGCGCTGCGGCTCTGCGGGCGTGGCTCAAGGGGTGGCCCCCAAAGACGCCCATCTTCATTGGCAAAGCTCAAGACCCTCGCGAGGGCCAAGCCTCATGAGGCGGACAACAGAAGCTTCCTCGAGCACGGCCTCGTCAGGCTGGCTCGCGAGGAGGCGGAGAGATCAAGGCGGGGTACCTCACGAGGTGCCCATGACGCAAGCCATGACGACCAAGGGTGCCAGGCGGGCGCCAGCCCGCGCAGTGTCCTTCTTTCCTCTTTGGTGCAAAGGGAGCAAGCGCAGGCAAGAGTATCAAGCAAAGGCATCCGTTTCGGTGCAACAAGACCAACACCGTCGCAACGGCAGGAAGGAAGTCATCATGGTGCCCAAGCTGGCGTCACCACCAGAGCCTTTGACAGGCGAGGACCAACTTTAGTCAGGATAAGTGTACTAGATGTTCCCCTTCAAAATGGCCAATTGTTGGCGCCCTTCCCGCTCCAATATTTGGGAAGAGGCCCAGGGCCTTTGCCTATAAATAGGACTAGCCACCCACAGGTTAGAGGCAGCTAGATCGGATCTTGATCTAGAATCAGCAGAGAGATAGCGACTGAACTCCCCCTAGCAGTTCATCGCACCAGCCAAGAACAGACCCTCGCGAGGCTGTTCTTCCTTGTATTGTTCATCATCAGCCCAAGAGGCAATCCACCACACCACACACTGGAGTAGGGTGTTACACCACATTGGTGGCCCGAACCAGTATAAACCTTGTGTCTCTTGTGTTGTTCCTTTCATAGTTTAGATCCTAGCGAGGCGGCAAGGTGCAGGTAGGTAGAGGGCGAGATCTCCGCGCGCACCCCAGTTTTCGAACCTAGAGGGTCTGCCGGAACCCGAAATCCGACAGGCTCCTGTTCAACCACCCCTCCACGGGCTACTGTTCATCCTACCCTCCATGGGGTGGTCCTGTTCATCCTGCCCTCAACGGGGTCCTGTTCATCCAGCCCCAACCGGCTCGAATGATCGGGGTCCTGTTCATCCGCCCCCACCGGGAACTGTTCATCCAAACCCCCCAGCAACGCTCACTGTTCATCCAGAGGCAACGCCACGGGGTCCTGTTCATCCACCCCCATCGGGAACTGTTCATCCAACCCCCCTCGCAACACTCACTGTTCATCCAGAGGCAGCATCGATCGGCTTCAGTTAGCAGCAGTAGCAAAGGAATCACTCGATCGGGTTCGATTAACAACCATCGATCGATCGCTTCAGTTCGATGAACGCGTAGCTCGCAGTCAATCGCCGGGTTCGATTAGAGCCCAACGCCCGCTCGGGTTTAGTTAGAGCCAACGCCTCGCACCCACGCGTGTGCGTGTAATGAGAAACGCACATCGCCGCCCCGACCACCCACCGTGAATCGGGAACACCCGATATTTTCCTCGCCTCGCTTCTACCACGGTTTTTCCGTCATGGACGGCCCAAAGAATGTCATACAGCTGCGTCTCCGGCCGCGCCAGACGAAAATCCCATTTTTCGTCATGATTTTTTGTCATAGAAGTAGGACCCACAACATCTATGATGATACCGGTTTTGTCACAATTATCGTCATAGAAGTGTCATAAGTATGACAGAAAAGATTTCGTCGCCCAAAATGTCACGGATGTGTCTTTTTTGTAGTGCTGAGTTAGGCCCTCTCTTGCCGTGAGGTGAGCCGATCGATTCTAGATCGAATTGGGGCGCCGCCCGATCGAGTGTTATGCGGATCGGTGATGTAGAACCACCCCGATTGCCACCCCTTCACCGTCTTCGCAAAGGAGCCTTCGGGCCAAGTAACATTGGGCATTTTGCCCACCATGGCGCGTCCGTAGTCTACTTGTTGGCCGCTCACCACCTTCGGCTTCACATTGAAGGTCTTCAGCCATAGGCCGAAATGAGGTGGGATAGAGAAAGGCCTCACACACGACAATGAATGCTGTGATGTTGAGAATGAAGTTGGGGGCTAGGTCACGGAAGTCTAGCCCGTAGTAAAACATCAGTCCATGGACGAACGGGTGGAGAGAGAATCCCAGCACGCGGACAAAATGGGTGAGAAACACAACCCTATCATGGGGCTCTGGAGTGGGGATGATCTGTCCTTTGACCGGGAGTCGGTGAGAAATCTCCTTGGCTAGGTATCCGGCCTCCCGGAGCTCCTTGATGTCCTTCTTCTTAACAGAAGAGGCCATCCATTTGCCTCCAGCTCCGGATCCGGACATGTTTGGAGCGCTTTCTCGAACGAGGAAAAGCTAAAGCTTTGGCGCTGGAGCTCAAGGAAGGAAGGGCTGAAGGAGAGAAAGTGTGTGGGTAAAAAAAAGGGAATCCTTGTCCCCATATAAAGGCCGCGAATTTCAAGCGCCTCCCCACTCGCCCTAAAAGCTCGCCTGTTCCCAAGGCCTGTGTAAACGACACGGTTGTGTTACCCATAACCGCATTGATGAGAATCCCACAATAAGGGGGCACGATCTCTGCTTTGACAAGACGTGCCAATGGCAACCGCGTCTCGGAACATGGAGCGGCGGACACAAAACGGTTCGGAATTATGACCGGTCAGACATAATGTCATGCTACAAAAAGTTGTCAGCGGATTGGACTCGTGTAAAATTATATTCTCTCTGCGGTTGTGTATGGTGTGTGTGACAGGTCCGGATACTATCATCGCGTCCGAAGACTATCTTGGAGTTCAGAAAAGAAGGGAACCCGCCTTGCAATGTCGAAGACAATCTGCGCGCCGGACTCCTCGTCATTGAAGCCAGGTTCAGGGGCTACTGAGGGAGTCCTGGACTAAGGGGTCCTCGGGCGTCCGGCCTGTTATCCATGGGCCGGACTGATGGGCTGTGAAAACATGAAGGCCGAAGACTGTATCAGTGTCCGGATAGGACTCTCCTTGGCATGGAAGGCAAGCTTGGCGATCAACTATGAAGATTCCTTTCTATGTAACCGACTCTATGTAACCCTAGATCCCCCCGGTGTCTATATAAACCGGAGGGTGTAGTCCGGAAAGGATATACTCATTACCATAGTCATACATGCTACGCTTCTAGGGTTTAGCCATTACGATCTCGTGGTAGATCAACTCTTGTAATACTCATATTCATCAAGATCAATCAAGAAGGAAGTAGGCTATTACGTCCATAGAGCGGGCCCGAACCTGGGTAAACATCGTGTCCCCTGTCTTCTGTAACCATCGAACTTTGACGCACAGTTCGGGACCCCCTACCCGAGATCCACCGATTTTGACACCGACAGCTACTACATGAGAAAATACAGAAATGATGTGGAGGACAGCCGTCGTGTAGATCCCCATGCACGACGTGAGGATGTAAGCAGAAAACAAAGATCTCCTCACCAAGTCTGGGTAGCCAAGGGGGATGTTGATAAACATGGTAGTGAGAAGACGTTCTTTCGCGATACGAGGCAGAAGATGGCCTAAGTGTGCGACCGGATTCAGAAGTGTGGTGCTAAAGCGGCGAGTCTCGGATCCCGGGGCCGCCGAGACCAATGAACATCTTAGCCTGGAACTGTCGGGGCTTGGGGTTGGACTCGACAGTTGGCGAGTTACGGGACCTGATACGGTCACACAACCCGGCGGTGGTTTTTCTTTGTGAAACAAAAAAATCGGCAAAAGCTATGGAGAGACTTAAGTGGAGTTTGGGGTTCAGGAGTGGTGTCGGGGTGGACTGCAAGGGGAGAAGTGGAGGTCTTGCATTGTGGTGGAGAGAGCGCATCCAAGTTACCATGAGACCATGGTGTCAATATTTCCTTGATGTTGAAGTAGTGTGCTGTAACATCCCAAATTTTGGAATGTTAATATAATTAATTGAATTGTTTGTTTGTTTGCTTGAGTGAATTAAACCTGAGTGAAATTTGAACCTTTTCAAAAACTTTTGAATGAGAGGAATAAAATGACTTTCCCTTCTCCGTAAATTCAAATTCATCCTATTAAAATCAATGAGAGAAGATGACATGACTTCTTCAACTATAAAGAATTTGAACGGAGTTTTGCAATTTAATTCTTTCAAATATTTGCACTTGCTTCTCTATTTTTCTTCCCCGAGAAATAACCCGAAAAATAAATTCTTGCAAGCAAGAAAGAGCGGAGGAAAATGACCCTCCAAAATCAGGGGCATTTTTGAAAATATTTGAGCCAAGAAAAACCAAAGTTTTTATTTAAAATTATTTGCAAAAAGAAATAAAGCCTTTAGGGATTTTCTGAAAAACATTTTTTTAAGTTTTTATTTTGGCCGTGGAATAATGCTCATCATCTACATTTTATTTTTCTTATAATTTTAGTATATAAAACTCTTTATTCAATTGATTTGATTTTCCTTTTATTGTTTTAGTTTCCTAATTTTAAAAATAGGAATGGAATCGCTTTTATTAGGAAAAACCTGCTGGCCCATTAAGCACTTTCCTATTCTAGCCCAACAAGAGATGATCTCCTTCCTCTGTTTCCTCTCACGTTCTGAAGCTTTCCATATCCATGGAGACAGGAAACTCCACCTTCCCGATCTCCTCGTCTTTCCATCCCAGCGCCTCCGAGACCGCCTATAAAACCCCTCCTCTCCTCGCTCCATTTTTCCCATCACCACGCCTCCCTGCCCGTAGCCTCCTCGCCACCGTCCTCCTTTTCCTGCCTAGAACGCCACCAGAGCTCTCCCGAACCTCCCATCGCCCAGCGCCACCTCACCAAGCGCCGACCCCTCCTCCGCCACCCCCACCTCGCTCGGGCGACCTCGCCGAGCAGCCTCCACATCGCTGCCTCCTTCCTGCCATCTCTGCCTCACGCATGTAACTCCGCTGTTTTCAGATTTATTTCGTAACAGATTTAGTTCCATTCTTGTTTAGCCTATAACTTTTGATCTAGAAGTCCAATGATGCTGATTCTTTTTGCGTTAGATCACCATTTTCTTGTAGTTTCCAAAATATATAATTTGTCTATGTTTGGATTTATAAAATTGAGTTAGATCAGATTTGAATTAAAGCTTGTTTTGCTTATTCGGGAGTTTAAAAATAGGTTTTAATTAATTCTTTTTGCTCCTGGTCTCTAGGACCTTTGTTTATCCAGTAGTATTTAGTATTTTATTTTCAGGTTAATTTAAATTAGGTTTTAGCAAAACAATACTGTTTTAATATTAGTTCTGTTTTAGCTTTTTATTTATTGTTTTTATTAGTTTTAAATTATTTCTTTTTGTCACTTTTGACAAAATTAGTTGTGTTTCTGTTAGACAACAGGAGAATTTTTTTTTTTTAAAATTTCCTTAGTTTTGTATGAAACCTTCTATAGGTCATAGTTAGAGTTTTATAAAAGCTTTTATTTGTTTCTTTTTGCAAATAAAATTTTATGGAAAAAATACTTTCTGTTAAATTAGTTATTTTACATTTTATTTTCTGTTAAGTTATTAGTTTAGTATTTTAATTGTTGTTAAGTTTTTACTTACGGCAAAACTATATTAGATGTTTGTAGCAAAGTCATAGATCTTCGTTAGTAGTTTTTCTTTGTAGTTTTATTTGAAGTTTCTTTTGATTTTGTTTGAGTTTTATTATCGATTTTCCTTGCTGTTTTGATTGTTATTTCGAAAGTGCTAAAATTGTTTGCTAGGATGTTTGCTTATGTGAATGATATGTTTGACTATATAGATTTTCAACGGAGTGACGATTAGTTCTACCAAGTCATTTTTCGACAGCGTTGTTATCTTCATCAAGTATTACGAGCAAGTTCACTTTGACCATGTTTTCTTACCTATGTTTTATTGCATTTAGAGGCACCTTTGCAACCCCCCTCAAGAGTGTTATTGAATTCTTGTAGTTGAGTAGTATGCATGAGGTAGGAACCCATCACCTGTTACCAAGCCCGGACGTTATTTCTTTTAATGCTACGCTATAGTAGACGGGTTTGGTATGAGTGCACGGAGTGGTGTGAGAATGGAGGATTCTACGTCAATGACGACAACTCCATGATGGAAATCTGCAAGGACTGCATCTTCAAGACCTCAAGACTTCAAGACTCGAGACAGATTTCAATACACACTCATTGGGTGAAGGGCGGTTGACGGGCACCTGGAGAAACCGGTGGTTGGCGGGATGCATGGAGAAGCGCCATGACATCTTATGAAAGCTTCACCCAGACTCAAAGAGACGGAAGAATACTTCACGCCGGAAGCTTACATGCAACCGCAAGTCATTATGGGCTCGCTTGGTTGACCTTAGTTGTGACTCTGGCTGGGACGGTGCTAGCAGATGTAGAACTACGGTAGGATTGGATGGGTACGGACAGTGGTCGAGGAACTCTTTGGAAGACCATGTTTCGGTCATCTTGTTCTCAAACACCCTGAAGTGCGAGAACGTAAAGAGAGGGATCGAATCTTGCGGGTAAAGTGTACAAACCTCTGCAGAGGGTTATAACCTAATCGATTAGCCGTGTCCCCGGTTACGGACAATTTGAGCATCTGGACTTGGATCTATCTCGGAACTCTCAACACCGGATTGATAACTTAATTGTGGGCAACATATGATGAATTTTGGGCTATGAGACATCGGTTGGCGGAACCATGTCATGATAGAAAACTCCATAGTACAGACTCCATTTATGCCTTTGATGTAGGTAAAATAAAATCAGCTTTTATGCAAACAAAACTCAGATCTGAGCCATAAAGCCATATTGCATATAGTATAGTTTATCATCTGTTTTCTCATATTGTGATCTTGCGGTACATTCAATGTAATTGACCTACACGGCTGCAACGTATCATGTTGCGTATACTTTCCTCGACGAGTAAGAGTTACGATCTGGGTTACGGTCTACACTCAACCTGCCGATGGCGCTGATGGGACTCCACACCCGCTTGATTGTTTCGCTGAGTATTATGAGGTATATATCATTTTACATTATTTATACATGTGATTGCACTTTGATATATACATTGATGTACTGTGTGCCAAAGATACCGATCTGAGGATGGCACAAGAACACGTAGGCTTGACCGTCCCGAGGTCGGGTCGCTCATGAGATGGTATCGAGCACATGTTGATCAGAGGACGGTCCTTAGAAACCGGAAAAGCCCTAGGACAGGATATCTCAAAAAACTTTATTTTCAAAAAGACTCTTACTTCTCATCTTTTCTGATTTTATCAAATAGACACTCTCACCTCAAATAGTTAGAATATACCCTTCCCCCTTTTTTTTGATCACATGAAGAATCAACTGAAGCCATTCCAAGAAGGACAAGATATCGGAGAATTGATGACCCCTTCAGAGTAAAGAGGATTTCACCATGTATTAGGAGCTACAACAGTTGAAGACTCCGAAGACTTGAAGGATCTGAAGAATTATTTGACCTTTAGAAGACCAAAACCCTGCTATACACCTACGTTAGATGCGATGTTTTGTGGGCTGTCATTTTGTTTGATGTTTTCCGACAGCCCCAAAATAAAACTTGTTTCTTCAAAAACTATTGGTTGTATTGTGTGTATATCCCTCCCCATCTCTCGCTCATCTCACTCTAAAACCCTTGAACCCCATAGATGATGAATGAAGTTGGACTGATATTCTCTGGACCGAAGACTCAGCCCGAGGCAGAGCTATGGATGCAGAACATGGAAAATCACTTCGGGAGCAATTTGGTTTCAAGGAAGTATGAGGTTCAATATGCTCTTCAATACTTTACAGAAAGTGTTGCAACCTGGTGGAACATGCATCAAGCCATACAAGGATTTAATGGAGCAAGAACTTGGGAGGAATTCAAGAAGACCTGTTGAAATCACGCCTTATCCGAAACACAATGATGCACCAAGAAGTAAACCTTGTGCTCTGCAAGATTTGCGGAGAAATAGGACACACCAGGAGGAACACAAAGATGGATGCCCTCATTGTGAGGAGAAACACCCACCGAGGAATGCCCAACTAGCTGTGTGACTTGCTTCTGTGTGAAGGAACCACCCACTACCCGTGCAAAGGTCACATTTACTCCACGGTTCAACAAACTATTCCAAGCAGGAAGATGGAATGAAAGAAGCCCTCAAGGAAGATCTAGAAGAACCAAGAATGATCTGAAAGTGTTGAAGACCTGGATGGAGAAGGTCTCAACAGATTTTACTCCAATGCCACGCTATTCATGTGGAGAAGAAGGACATTTTCACAAGATTGCACCAAGGAAAGAAAAGAGTATCCAGGATATTTCCGACAGCAGAAGTGAAGTTTGACCCCGGAGATAGAAACTCGATCATTACAGAGAAATCCAGAAGAGAAAAGGAAGGCAACCCGAGAGCAACACAATTTTTGCAGAGAAGGACTTGAGTCATATCACCTGTTACAGGTGCAAGGATTTAGGTCATTACGCTAGTAAATGCCGTAAAAGAAACCAAGAATCCAAGGAGCCCGTGATAATCACAAAGAAGCCCCGAGACATGTCGGAAGTCATTTGTTTTCGCTGAAGGAAGCAGGACATTATGCTATTAAATGTCCCGACAAGATGAAAGCTGGAGTTGAGTAGTTGGAATTTTGATATGGATAATAAGAGTAGTAGAAAGCAATTTCCTTTCCATGAGCTCAATGAGTTGAGTTATGTAATAGATTTCTCAGAGTTTGTAATAGTTCATGACTCAATAAAGTTGTAATGTCACATGCTGAAAAGCTTTAAGGAGTTGTCATATTTTATCTTGGAAATTAATATTCTGGATGAACATGGAAGAAAGTGAGTTGTGATGCATAAACAGGAAATTGGAATTGAGTTTGAAGTTTTGTTTGGATGATATGAATGTGTGCCCGGAGATATGTACCTCATTTTGAGCACCACTTTTGTTATACAACTGCAGATGACGACCCTTTACGAGTCTTTCCTTAAAGGTCGGAAACCATCATGACCTCGACAAGTGATCATGATTACCCAAGATCTGAAGGACATGATGAAGCATATTCACCTTGAAGGAGATGCAGTCTACAAAGGCTACCCTTCATGCAAAAGGGAGTGGAACTTTGGTATGTGGAGGTACACCTCCACCGCTTGAAAGGAGTTTGCCCAAAGAGGATGGGGCATTACTTTTCATCTCACGTGTGCCACAAGCAACTTTCTTCGACGCTGTTCGTGAAGCAGCCATGGAAGCCATACGCCAGATCGGAGAAATACTTGAAGCAAGACTCCGTTATACTCAGGAATACCTAAGCGAAGTGCATGCAGAGATGATGAAGGAGAAGCTCAAGACCACCATGATGAAAAAGAAGGTTGAAGATTTCAAGGCTCATGTCGCACACTTCCAGTGGGACTGAAGAATCCTCGAGGAGGATAAATGAATAAAGTTGGAAGTAATGCCTGACCATACCAAATCATGTGGGTGGCAGCATTTGTAACAAAGTACCTTTTGAAATTTGGATTCACGAAAAATGATTAAGGATGTAATGAAAGATTGATATGAGAATAATGAGATGTTATGGATAAACTTGTGCATTCTTTTGGTCATAGTACTCTATAAAGCCACAGGATCAATGAAGAAAGAAACGTGTTATTCATGACGGTCCATAGAAGGAAGCTGGACAAAATAAGTTGAAATTTTTCTCTTGATATGATGGTGTGAAGAAACAGAATACTACTGGATTTAAAGGAGGTGTAACATGAGAGTTACTCCAAGGATGAGTTAAAGCTGTACAAGTGTTGACGTGGGCTCATAACCCACAGGCCCAGGATTTTGAAAAGGAACTGATGTAACCTTGATAAAGGAATACACTTGGAAGAATCAGTGATCCAATCAGCATACGTTTCGTAGGAGGTTACACAAAAACCTAAGAGTGGTGAAGTAACGATAGATGTTTTGTTTGGCTTGCAGAAACCACGGATTTACTCGAAACCAGTTCGAGAACAAGAGAAGTTCTGCAATGCTTGTGAGTATGCCCAAGTGTTAGAATACGTGATTCACTGTTTACGTATGTGGTAATGATTCAAGTACGGGATGGATTGGCCCCCATACCGAAGACTTCTATCATGAACTATCATATGTTGATGGAAAATCAGAGAGCCTTGAAAAACTTAGAAGAGTGTCGACGCGATAAGCCATAAAACCATAAAATGGTAGGACGATGGAACCCCATTACAGGCAACCGTTGCTACAAACGAGGTTATACGGTGAGGTTCAACCCAGACCCGCTTTCTGCAGGAGAAAACCATAAATTGTAGACCACCATGAGTGTTTCGATAGTTGTCTAGATTGGACACGAGCCTATCAGCTAAGAAGATCCAGTCCCGGACAAAATTCAACTTTGACGAACCGACCCAAGCTTTTGAGGAAAACTCTATGCTTCTGACAGAAGAGCTTTAATGAAGGAGCTATTGTAAGATATGTGAAGAGACATACATTGTCAGCCCTCCAGAGGAAATATCTGAGTTTATTGGAACCATGACCTTGTTTTTAAGTGTGGTAGCACCCCGACCTTTTCGACCAAGACATTTGCTAGAAGACCCCAACCCCTAACCTTTTCTTGTTAGTTTCTTCAATCTCGAGGACTAGATTCATTTTAATGTGTAGGTTTGTAACATCCCAAATTTTGGAATGTTAATATAATTAATTGAATTGTTTGTTTGTTTGCTTGAGTGAATTAAACCTGAGTGAAATTTGAACCTTTTCAAAAACTTTTGAATGAGAGGAATAAAATGACTTTCCCTTCTCCGTAAATTCAAATTCATCCTATTAAAATCAATGAGAGAAGATGACATGACTTCTTCAACTATAAAGAATTTGAACGGAGTTTTGCAATTTAATTCTTTCAAATATTTGCACTTGCTTCTCTATTTTTCTTCCCGAGAAATAACCCGAAAATAAATTCTTGCAAGCAAGAAAGAGCGGAGGAAAATGACCCTCCAAAATCAGGGGCATTTTTGAAAATATTTGAGCCAAGAAAACCAAAGTTTTTATTTAAAATTATTTGCAAAAGAAATAAAGCCTTTAGGGATTTTCTGAAAACATTTTTTAAGTTTTTATTTTGGCCGTGGAATAATGCTCATCATCTACATTTTATTTTTCTGATAATTTTAGTATATAAAAACTCTTTATTCCAATTGATTTGATTTTCCTTTTATTGTTTTAGTTTCCTAATTTTAAAAATAGGAATGGAATCGTTTTATTAGGAAAAACCTGCTGGCCCATTAAGCACTTTCCTATTCTAGCCCAACAAGAGATGATCTCCTTCCTCTGTTTCCGCTCACGTTATGAAGCTTTCCATATCCATGGAGACAGGAAACTCCACCTTCCCGATCTCCCTCGTCTTTCCATCCCAGCGCCTCCCGAGACCGCCTATAAAACCCCTCCTCTCCTCGCTCCATTTTTTCCCATCACCACGCCTCCCTGCCCGTAGCCTCCTCGCCACCGTCCTCCTTTTCCTGCCTAGAACGCCACCAGAGCTCTCCTCGAACCTCCCATCGCCCAGCGCCACCTCACCAAGCGCCGACCCCTCCTCCGCCACCCCACCTCGCTTGGCGACTCGCCCCCGAGCAGCCTCCACATCGCTGCCTCCTTCCTGCCATCTCTGCCTCACGTACAGGTAACTCCGTGCTGTTTTCAGATTTATTTCCGTAACAGATTTAGTTCCATTCTTGTTTAGCCTATAACTTTTGATCTAGAAGTCCAATGATGCTGATTCTTTTATGCTAGATCACAATTTTCTTGTAGTTTCCAAAATATATAATTTGTCTATGTTTGGATTTATAAAATTGAGTTAGATCAGATTTGAATTAAAGCTTGTTTTGCTTATTCGGGAGTTTAAAAATAGGTTTTAATTAATTCTTTTTGCTCCTGGTCTCTAGGACCTTTGTTTATCCAGTAGTATTTAGTATTTTATTTTCAGGTTAATTTAAATTAGGTTTTTAGCAAAACAATACTGTTTTAATATTAGTTCTGTTTTAGCTTTTTATTTATTGTTTTATTAGTTTTAAATTATTTCTTTTTGTCACTTTTGACAAAATTAGTTGTGTTTCTGTTAGACAACAGGAGAAATTTTTTTTTTAAAAAATTTCCTTAGTTTTGTATGAAACCTTCTATAGGTCATAGTTAGAGTTTTATAAAAGCTTTTTATTTGTTTCTTTTGCAAATAAAATTTTATGGAAAAAATACTTTCTGTTAAATTAGTTATTTTACATTTTATTTTCTGTTAAGTTATTAGTTTAGTATTTTAATTGTTGTTAAGTTTTTACTTACGGCAAAACTATATTAGATGTTTGTAGCAAAGTCATAGATCTTCGTTAGTAGTTTTTCTTTGTAGTTTTATTTGAAGTTTCTTTTGATTTTGTTTGAGTTTTATTATCGATTTTCCTTGCTGTTTTGATTGTTATTTCGAGTGCTAAAATTGTTTGCTAGGATGTTTGCTTATGTGAATGATATGTTTGACTATATAGATTTTCAACGGAGTGACGATTAGTTCTACCAAGTCATTTTCTGACAGCGTTGTTATCTTCATCAAGTATTACCAGGCAAGTTCACTTTGACCATGTTTTCCTTACCTATGTTTTATTGCATTTAGAGGCACCTTTGCAACCCCCCCCCCCCCTCAGTAGTGTTATTGAATTCTTGTAGTTGAGTAGTATGCATGAGGTAGGAACCCATCACCCTGTTACCAAGCCCGGGACGTTATTTCTTTTAATGCTACGCTATAGTAGACGGGGTTTGGTATGAGTGCACGGAGTGGTGTGAGAATGGAGGATTCTACGCCAATGACGATAACTCCATGATGGAAATCTGCAAGGACTGCATCTTCAAGACCTCAAGACTTCAAGACTCGAGACAGGATTTCAATACACACTCTTTGGGTGAAGGGCGGTTGTGGGCACCTGGAGAAACCAGTGGTTGGCGGGATGCATGGAGAAGCGCCATGACATCTTGCGGAAAGCTTCACCTGACTCAAAGAGACGGAAGAATACTTCACGCCGGAAGCTTACTGTGCAACCGCAAGTCATTATGGGCTCTGGCTTGGTTGACCTTAGTTGTGACTCTGGCTGGGACGGTGCTAGCAGATGTAGAACTACGGTAGGATTGGATGGGTACCGGACAGTGGTCAGAGGAACTCTTTGGAAGACCATGTTTCGGTCATCTTGTTCTCAAACACCCTGAAGTGCGAGAACGTAAAGAGAGGGATCGAATCTTGCGGGTAAAGTGTACAAACCTCTGCAGAGGGTTATAACCTAATCGATTAGCCGTGTCCCCGGTTACGGACAATTTGAGCATCTGGACTTGGATCTATCTCGGAACTCTCAACACCGGATTGATAACTTAATTGTGGGCAACATATGATGAATTTTGGGCTATGAGACATCGGTTGGCGGAACCATGTCATGATAGAAAACTCCATAGTACAGACTCCATTTATGCCTTTGATGTAGGTAAAATAAAATCAGCTTTTATGCAAACAAAACTCAGATACAGAGCCATAAAGCCATACTGCATATAGTATAGTTTATCATCTGTTTTCTCATATTGTGATCTTGCGGTACATTCAATGTACTGACCTACACGGCTGCAACGTATCATGTTGCGATACTTTCCTCGACGAGTAAGAGTTACGATACAGGTTACGGTCTACACTCAACCTGCCGATGGCGTTGATGGGACTCCACACCCGCTTGATTGTTTCCGCTGAGTATTATGAGGTATATATCATTTTACATTATTTATACATGTGATTGCACTTTGATATATACATTGATGTACTGTGTGTGCCAGCATACTGATCCAGGGATGGCACAGCAACACAGAGGCTTGACCGTCTGAGGTCGGGTCGCTACATGTGCGATGGTAAAACCTTTAGAATCACTGGATTCTATGGTGAACCACGGACTGAGCTTCGGAGAAAATCTTGGTATGCTATTCGATATCTTTGTGCCCAGGATGATTTACCTTGGATGTGTGTGGGGGACTTTAATGAGGCACTTTTTCAGACGGACCAGCTGGGTGGTAACCAAACGGCTTTCTCTCAAATGGAGGACTTCCGTGATTGCCTAGCTGATTGTGGGCTGGCAGATTTGGGTTTCTCGGGGTACCCGTACACTTGAGATAACAAGAGAGATGGGCCGGAAAATATACATGTGAGATTGGACAGAGCTACGTGCAATGATCGTTTCATAAGCATGTTCCCGGAGACGACAGTGGAGCACATTTTATGCGAGGAGTCCGACCATCAAGCCCTGTTAGTGCGTGTACTTGAGACGGCTTCATGTCATGCGAGATCAGGGGAGAGGCAATTTCGGTTTGAAGAAGCATGGACCAGACATGATCAGTATATGACAATGATAGATGAGACGTGGCAGGCAGCCAGCTCGGGCGAGGAGGGGCTGAAAGCAGTATGGAAAAAGCTGGGCAGCATGACGGGCTCTATGCAGCGATGGGCTCGGGAGGTGTTCCGGTCGATCAGGCGGCAAATATAGAAGCTAAAGTCGCAGCTGCTCGATGCAAAAGAGAGACCTTTGCACTCTGGCTTTCAACTAGAGGTGCGAGATATAGAAGAACAGCTCCGAGAAGTTTATGAGAGAAAAGAAATTATGTATCGTCAACGCTCGAGAGTAGATTGGCTAAAAGCGGGGGAACAAAACACCCAATACTTCCAAAATCACGCCTCGCATAGAAAGCGGAAAAACACAGTCAAAGCGCTAAGGAGAGAAGATGGAACTAAATGCATGATTGATGAAGAGATGAGGGAGATGGCAACTACATTTATGACAAGCTTTTCACTTCAGGGGGTACTATAGGAACAGCGAGTCTAATCCAGAACATTGATACACTAGTCACACCTGAGATGAATGCAGCACTAATTGCTCCTTTCACGAACAAAGAATAGAGACGGCTCTATTTCAGATGGGTCCGACAAAATTGCCTGGACCGGATGGGTTTCCTGCACTATTTTATCAACGACACTGGTCGTTGTTGGGTGATGATGTGTGTTGTGCTGTTCATGATTTCTTGAGTGGGGTGGAAGCTCCGAAGAATTTTTAATGCAACTGTGCTTGTGATGATTGAGGGAGTCCCGGACTAGGGGGTGTCCGGATAGCCGGACTATCGTCACGGCCGGACTCCAAGATTATGAAGATACAAGATTGAAGACTTTGTCCCGTGTCCGGATGGGACTTTCCTTGGCGTGGAAGGCAAGCTTGGCGATATGGATATGTAGATCTCCTACCATTGTAACCAACTCTGTGTAAACCTAACCTATCCGGTGTCTATATAAACTGGAGGGTTTTAGTCCGTAGGACAGGACAACAATCATACCATAGGCTAGCTTCTAGGGTTTAGCCTCCTTGATCTCGTGGTAGATCTACTCTTGTACTACCCATATCGTCAATATTAATCAAGCAGGAGTAGGGTATTACCTCCATCGAGAGGGCCCGAACCTGGGTAAAAACATCGTGTCCCTTGTCTCTGTTACCATCCGCCTAGACGCATAGTTCGGGACCCCTACCGAGATCCGCCGTTTTGACACCGACATTGGTGCTTTCATTAAGAGTTCCTCGTGTCGTCACCAATAGGCCCGATGGCTCCTTCGATCATCAACAATGACGCGTCCGTGGTGAGACTTTTCTCCTGAACAGATCTTCGTGTTGGCGGCTTTGCTGCGGGCCAATTCGCCGCCATCCTGGAGGAGATCGAAGCTACGCCCTGGCCATCAGGTCAGATTTGGAAGTTTGAACTATACGGCCGATATCCGCGGAGACTTGATCTTCGACGGGTTCGAGCCGCAGCCGAGCGCGCCGCACTGTCTCGATGGGCATGATCTAGCTCTGCAGCCGAACAGTGTCCTGGAGGCCGCACCAGCGTCCACTCCGACCCTTAATCCGGAGCCGGATTCCCCGATCAAGGACGAGTGGTTGGACACTGCCTCGGGGGCTACAATCTCTATGGCAATCGAGCCGAACTCCGTCCCTGTCCTTTGCGAAGACCTCGACTCCAGGGTGCCGGACTCCTCTCCGGACTCCGAACCCCCCGCGCCCCTGCCAATCGAATCCGATTGGGCGCCCGTTATGGAGTTCACTGCCGCAGACATCTTTCAGCACTCGCCCTTTGGCGATATTCTGAATTCACTAAAGTCTCTCTCTTTATCCGGAGAGCCCTGGCCGGACTGCGGACAGGAAGGTTGGGATACGGACGATGAAATTCAACGCCCACCCACCACCCACTTTGTAGCCACTGTCGATGATTTAACCGACATGCTCGACTTCGACTCCGAAGACATCGACGGTATGGACGACGATGCTGGAGACGACCAAGACCCAGCGCCTACAGGGCACTGGAAGGCCACCTCGTCATACGACATATACATGGTGGATATCCCAAAAGATGGGAACGGCGATGGGACAACGGAGGATGACCCCTCCAAGAAGAAACCGAAGCGCCGACGTCACCGGCGCCGCTCTAAATCCCGCCACAGCAAAAACGGTGATTCCAGCACGGGAGATAATAACACCCCGGACAGTGCCGAAGAGAACCCCCTCCAGCAGGACTCAGCGCAGGAGGAGGGAGAAGCAAGTCCGCACGACAGTGCAGCAGAAAGAGAGGTCGAGGACGATAATTATGCGCCTCCCTCGGAAGATGAGGCAAGCCTCGACGACGACGAATTTGTCGTGCCTGAGGATCCCGCCGAACAGGAGCATTTCAAACGCATGCTTATAGCCACGGCAAGAAGCCTCAAGAAAAAGCAGCAACAACTTAGAGCTGATCAAGACCTGCTAGCTGACAGATGGACTGAAGTCCTTGCAGCCGAAGAGTATGAACTCAAACGCCCCTCCAAAAGCTACCCCAAACGCAGGCCGTTGCCTCGATTAGAGGAGGAAGCACCCAAGTCACCAGCGCACGACATGGCAGATCGGCCACCCCGTGGCCGCGACAGAGAAGCCTCTCGGCCCTCCGCTCAAGCCACACCCGGACGCCGCTCAAAAAGTACCAAGGCACGGGAAAATGCGCCGGACTTGCGAGATATATTGGAGGATAAGGCAAAACATACAAGATCGATCTACGGATCGCGTGGGCGCCCAACGATGCGGGATGATTACCGTCGTGCCGGATACAGCAGACCCGGCCGGGCCGACACAGTAGACAAAGCTCATATGAGCTACATCGTGATATAGCCCAATACAGAGGCGCCGCACATCCACTATGCTTCACAGATGAATTAATGGATCATCAAATCCCTAAGGACTTCAAACCCGTAAACATCGAATCATAAGATGGTACCACAGATCCTGCGGTCTAGATTGAGGACTATCTCCTCCATATCCACATGGCCCGCGGTGATGATCTACATGCCATCAAATACCTCCCACTCAAGCTTAAAGGACCAGCTCGGCATTGGCTCAACAGCTTGCCAGCAGAATCAATTGGTTGTTGGGAGGACCTGGAAGCCGCATTCCTTGTTAACTTCCAGGGCACATATGTGCGACCACCAGACGCCGATGACCTTAGACACATAATTCAGCAGCCAGAAGAATCGGCCAGACAATTCTGGACACGGTTCTTAACAAAGAAAAATCAAATCGTTGACTGTCCGGATGCAGAGGCCCTTGCAGCCTTCAAACATAACATCTGTGATGAGTGGCTTGCCCGGCACCTAGGACAGGAAAAGCCAAAATCTATGGCAGCCCTCACAACCCTCATGACTCACTTTTGTGCGGGAGGGGACAGCTGGCTAGCTCGAAGCAACAACTTGGCCAAACACCCTGATAGTTCGGATACCAAGGACAGCAATGGCAGGTCGTGTCGCAACAAGAACAAGCGCCGCATTAATGGCGATAATCCTGAAGATACGGCTGTCAATGCCAGATTCAGAGGCTCTAAACCCGGTCAGCGGAAGAAGCTATTCAAAAGAAATACCCAGGGCCCGTCCAACTTGGACCGAATACTCGATCGCTTGTGCCAGATGCATGGCACCCCCGAAAAACCAGCCAATCACACCAACAGGGATTGTTGGGTGTTCAAGCAAGCAGGCAAGTTAAGTGCCGAACTCAATGACAAGGAGCTGCATAGCGATGACGAGGAAGAGCCCCGACCGCCGAACAATAGAGGACAGAAGGGTTTTCCTACACAAGTGCGGACGGTGAACATGATATACGCAACCCACATACCCAAAAGGGAGCGGAAGCGTGCACTAAGGGACGTATATGCGATGGAGCCAGTCGCCCCGAAGTTCAACCCATGGTCTTCCTGCCCGATCACCTTCGATTGAAGGGACCACCCCACTAGCATCCGTCACGGCGTCTTTGCCGCATTGGTTCTTGACCCAATTATCGACGGATTTCACCTCACCGGAGTCCTGATGGATGGCGGTAGCAGCCTGAACCTGCTTTATCAGGATACAGTGCGCAAAATGGGCATAGACCCCTCAAGGATTAAACCTACAAAGACGACCTTTAAAGGTGTCATACCGGGTGTAGACGGCAGTTGTACGAGCTCAGTTACACTCGAAGTGGTCTTCGGATCCCCGGATAACTTCCGAAGTGAAGAGTTAGTCTTCGACATCGTCCCATTCCGCAGCGGCTATCATGCACTGCTCGGACGAACCGCATTTGCAAAATTCAATGCGGTGCCGCACTACGCATACCTCAAGCTCAAGATGTCAGGCCCTCGAGGAGTAATCACGGTCAATGGAAACACCGAACGCTGTCTCCGAACGGAGGAACACACGGCGGCCCTCGCGGCGGAGGTACAAAGCAGCCTCTCACAGCAATTCTTGAGTTCGGCCACTAAGCGTCCGGACACTGTCAAGCACGCCCGGAGTAACCTACATCAAGACCGCATGGCACGATTCAAGCACGCCTAGCAATCCGGCCCCAACCCCAGCCCTCGCGAAATTGCGAAGCTAGTATTACACGTACATAATTACGCTCTGGATATACCATGGGCATATGGGGAGGGGCAAGACCACGGCATGCCAAGAATGCGGCTCGACCGCACCAGGGGCTCCAGATTGGTCATTCTTTTTTCTCTTTTTTTACTTTCAGGACTCCGTCTTTGAGAAGTCCTGTCCGGCACTTGAATCGCCGAACTCACGATGCAACAGCCAGGGAAGCGGAAAGCCACGTCGAATGTTCAGGTGGTCTCTATTACGAGCATTATACCTGTTTTACATACCATCCCGTAGCTTACCCCTGGAGGGGGACATGTTAGATAGTCCTATCCCTTGCTTATAGCACTATTTGTATCGTTCTGCTTTCATTGCAGTACCCTTTTTGAATAAACAATGCATAGCTTTGCATTCTTTTATTTATCTATATATATATGTTCATTTCACGACATGTTGCAACCGTATACTTTGGTACGGCCAATACACCAGGGGCTTAAGTATCCCAAAATTATGGTGTGGTAAGTCCGAACACTTTCACAAGTGCGGCACCCCGAACTTATAGCATTATATGAATCGGCTCAATCATGTCTTGGGTCAATAGTTGGGTTTGCCCGGCCTCTGTGTTTTGGTACCTTACGCCCGCTATATCGGCTAAGGTAGCACCGGAGAACCATGCGATTGTGCCCCAGTTGAGCTGGGTCGAGCACCTCCATGGAGAAAGCTAAAACTGACCGTCATGATAGGGCGAGAGCCGGTCGCTGTTTGAGAGATTTTTTCGGGTCCCTAAAGACTTATGCCGCTTAGAGCGAGGAACCGGAATTGTCCGGCCAAGGCGTGGATAGCGCCCCGAACTCGGTCTTCCGAATACTAGGGGCTTATTAAAATTTAAAATTATAGAATTCTATGGCTAAGTGAGAGTGTGCAAGCAGTATAAGTCCAGTTGCCTTGTTTGTTGTGTTGAGCGCCTCCCTAGATGGGCCCAAGAATGGGAACAAGAGTGCTCAAGTTTATCCCGAACACCCCTGCACTCGTGGCAAGGGGGCTGAAGCCAACGACTTGCCATCTCTCAAATTTGATAAACGGCCGCGCAGAAGGTAATATTTTAAATTAACAAGCGTTGCTTAGCGCATATGAACAAGTTTTCAGCGTACAGGATAACAAATGCGAGCCTATTAAAAAATTACATCTTTGGAGCACTCATTTGCTATTCGGCGGGCAATCTTCAGGAGGCCCTCATAGTACATTTCGGGCGTGCGATGCTCATGGCCCTTCGGTGGCCCGTCCGTCACAAGCTTCTCCACATCCAGCTTGCTCCAGTGCACTTTAGCACGGGCAAGGGCCCGACGGACACCTTCGATGCAGACGGAGTGCTTGATGACTTCAATCCGTGGACAGGCGTCCACCAGCCGCTGCACCAAGCCGAAGTAGCTCCCAGGCATGGCTTCCAATGGCCACAGCCGCGCTACAAGGCCCCTCATGGCCTGTTCGGCGACCTTGTGGAGCTCGACCAGCTGCTTCAGCTGGTCGCTTAGGGGCACCTTATATCCGGCCTCAGCATACTGAGACCAGAATACCTTTTCCGTCGAGCTCCCCTCCTTGGCGCGGTAGAATGCGGCAGCATCGGGACGATCTGGGCAAATCTGCGAACGCTCTGGAGAGCTCGAATCCGGTAAGTAATAGGTAATTCACTTTCACATGCTTGCTTTGCATAAAGAATGCCTTACCCGCCGCTATCTTCTTTAACGAATCAATTTCTCGAAGGCTTTTTGGGCCTCGGCCTTAGCAGCTTTGGCACTCTCAAGAGACGAGGCGAGCTGACTCGAGTTCGAGTCACGCTCCAAACTCTCGTGTTTTTCCACGAGAGCTTGGAGCTCTTGCCGTACCTTGGCGAGCTGCGCCTCTCCCTTCTCTCGCTCGGTGCGTTCCGCAGCCGCTTTGTTTTCGGCCACGGACACCGCTTCCTTCAGGGTTGCCACCTCGTTCGTGGCCCTTGTAGTACCCAAGTTATTCCTGTTATTTTTTGCAACCAAAACCTTTTCTATAAGGTATTTATTTAATAAGGTATTACTTACCTTCCTTGTCCTCGAGCTGCTTCTTGGCTTGTTCGAGCTCGTTCTCGGACCGCTTGAGGTTCTGCTTCAATGCATGGACCTCCGCAGTCAGTGCGGCAGAGGTCAGCAGCGCAGCCTGCATTCCCATATTGACATACTTATGTTAGACTCCTGTGTATATAGTTTTAGATCCTTAGTCCGTCTTTTCTTTCCGAACACCGAACTAAGCATCAGGGGCTACTGTCTATGTGGTAATATTTTTACATATTCTAAACTTACCTCAAAGCCTGTTAGAAGGCTAGTACAGGCTTCGGTCCGTCCGCTCTTGGCGGGCTGAGCTGTCCGGATCACCGCACTCATCATAAAGGTGGTGCTCCTCCTGATGGAAGCGCTGTTAAGCGCCCAAGAACCTATCCGTGCCTCCGTTGGACGGAGGACACCGCTGCCTTACCCTTCTTGCGAAGGATCCGCTGGTCGAACTTCGAATCGCTGATGGTTCCGATGGAGTCCAGACGAGGTCGGGCTTAGAGCCCCGGGGTCTTGCCCCAGCGCTGAGTCCGGAGGTTGCCTTGTGGCACCTCCTGCGCTACCTCCTCTTGACCAAGCCCCCCTTGGGGCCCCACCACGGCGTCGTCCGCAGTAGGCGAGGAGGCGGTCGCAAGCGAAGTACTCTCCATTTCTGACGAGCCGAGGGACCCGCTCGATGAATCGGCGAACTCGCCCTTGGGCGGGCTGCACGGTTGTTCGAAATTAGAGAACACTCTGCAATAATAAAAAGTCATGGGTATCCGGACACTTACGATCTCGCCAGGGGCTTGGCCCTTGTTGGCCAATCCTCCTCGTCGCTGTTGACGTTGGTGGAGAAGTCCGGAGGAAGGGTTTTTCCCTTCTTGGACCCTCCGGCTTCCCCAGTTGGGGCGGCCTTCCTTTTCTTCTCCTCCCCCGCTGGGGGAGGAGCTTCTTCTTCTTGCTCCTTGTCCTCAGGAGAAGATTCTGCATCAGAATCGGACAACACCTGGCGTTGGGAGCTCCTTCGAGTTCCCGTGGCCTCCTTCTTGGCCTTCTTCTCCGGCACCACATGCGGCGCCAGAGCCAGCAGCCCCGTCAATCGGGCGTCCTCCAGGTCTTCCGGCAAAGGAGCCGGACAGTTAATCTGTCCGGACGTCTTCAGCCAGTCCTGTCAAAGATTTGGGAGTTTTAGATCCCACATAGAGTCAATCTATGAAAAAAGAGTCCCGTAAAGGGTAAAATAAACTTACCTCGCCGGCTTGATGCCGCGAGCTGTACCCGCGATCTTTGTTAGCAGATGCGGGGGCTTCGGCACCCTTGAACAGCACCTTCCAGGCATCTTCGTACGTTGTGTCAAAGAGCCGGCTCAAGGTTCGGTGCTGTGCCGGATCAAACTCCCACAAATTAAAAGTCCACTGTTGGCATGGGAGAATCCGGCGGATGAGCATCACCTGGATTACGTTGACAAGCTTGAGATTCTTGTCCACCAGGTTCCGGACGGATGTTTGGTGTCCGGATAGCTCTTCTGAATTCCCCCACGTCAGGCCCGTCTCTTTCCATGATGAGAGCCGTATGGGGAAGCCAGATCTGAATTCGGGGGCCGCCACCCATTCGGGGTGGCGTGGCTCGGTGATGTAGAACCACCCCGATTGCCACCCCTTTATTGTCTCCACAAAGGCGCCCTCGAGCCATAGGACTTCGGCCATCTTGCCAACCATGGCGCCCAAGACTGCAGATGACGGCCGCCCACTACCTTCGCCGGACGTTGAAGATCTTCAGGCATAAGTCAAGTGGGGCTGGATGCAGAGGAAGGTTTCGCACCGACGATAAACGCCGAGATGTTGAGGATGAAATTTGGGGCCAGGTCGTGGAAGTCCAGCCGTAGTAGAACATGAGCCCCGGACAAATGGGTGAAGTGGAAAACCTAGTCCCATGGAGGAAGTGGGGGAGAAACACTACCTCTCATGGGGCCCGGGTTGAATAAGTTGCCCAAGATCGGGCAGCCTATGCGCGATGTCGCCGGACAAGTATCCGCCTCCGCAGTCTTGTGATGTGCCCCTCCGTGACGGAGGAGGCCATCCATCTGCCTCCCGCTCCTGACATGGTTGGAGAAGGTTGAGGAGGAATGTGCGGACTTGGGCGCTGAAGCTCGAGTGCGCGGAAATGGATAAGCAAAGGAGGAAGAAGGCGAGGTGAAAAGGTGGATCCTTATCCCTTATATTGACGGACGAAGCTATCGCCCCCACCAGCCCGGTAAAACTCGCTTATTTCCCAAGCGTCAGAATCAATGGCACGGATGGGTTACCCACGTCCGTATTGATGAGAATCCCGGAATAAGGGGCACGATCTATGCTTTGATAAGGCGTGCCAAGGAAACCGCCCGCTAAACGCTACCGAGGTGGAACAGTAAAAAAATTCATATAAAGGCTGGCCGTGGTGTGATGTCACGCTGCGGGTACGTCCACAGATCTGTGCAAAAATTATTCTCTACGGTGGTATGTGGAACTTGTTTTGCAGAGCGGACACTATCCTGGTGTTCAAAACCTTCTATGAAGTATTCGAGGAGGAACCCGCCTTGCAATGCGAAGACAATATCGCGCGCCGGACTTGTCGTCATTGAAGCCTGGTTCAGGGGCTACTGAGGGAGTCCCGGACTAGGGGGTGTCCGGATAGCCGGACTATCATCACGGCCGGACTCCAAGATTATGAAGATACAAGATTGAAGATTTCGTCCCGTGTCCGGATGGGACTTTCCTTGGCGTGGAAGGCAAGCTTGGCGATACGGATATGTAGATCTCCTACCATTGTAACCGACTCTGTGTAACCCTAACCTATCCGGTGTCTATATAAACCGGAGGGTTTTAGTTCGTAGGACAGGACAATAATCATACCATAGGCTGGCTTCTAGGGTTTAGCCTCCTTGATCTCGTGGTAGATCTACTCTTGTACTACCCATATCATCAATATTAATCAAGCAGGAGTAGGGTATTACCTCCATCGAGAGGGCCCGAACCTGGGTAAAAACATCGTGTCCCTTGTCTCCTGTTACCATCCGCCTAGACGCACAGTTCGGGACCCCCTACCCGAGATCCGCCGGTTTTGACACCGACAATGATCCTGAAAGTCAACTCACCGGAGTTACTTTCTCAGTTTAGGCCAATTAGCTTGTGTAATGTGCTATACAAAATTGCGACAAAGGTGATGGCTAACGGACTGAAAATCATCCTTCCCATTTTCATATCAGAGGAGCAGAGCGCGTTCGTACCCAGGCGGCTCATCACGGACAATGTTCTTGTCGCTTATGAGTGTGTTCATGCGATAAGAAATCGGAAGATAAGGAAACCTTTGTGTGCTGTGAAGTTGGATATGATGAAAGCCTACGATAGAGTTGAATGGGGTTTTCTGCAACAAGTAATGAATAGGTTTGGCTTTGCATCAGAATGGATTGAGATGATTATGAGGTGTGTATGTACTGCTAGTTTCTCAGTCAAAATGAATGGAGGCTTGTCTAGGAAGTTTGTGCCTTCAAGGGGTCTCCGGCAGAGGGACCCTCTCTCTCCTTACATGTTCTTGTTTTGTGTTGAGAGTTTTTCTGCACTACTGAAAAGGGCTCAGACTGATAAAAAATCAAAGGGGTTTCATTTGGGAGAAGTGGCCCCCATGTCACACACCTTCTATTCGCCGATGATATCATTGTATTTCTTGAGGGATCTAAGGATAAAATGGACACTTAGAGATATCCTGGCCATATATGAACAAGCTTCGAGTGAGAAGCTAAATCTGCAGAAGTCCTCTATCTTCTTTGGTAAGGGGTGCCAGGACAATACTAAGGATGATCTCAAAACAGTATTAGGTATTTCATTGGAAGCGCTAAGTGAAAGGTATCTTGGTCAACCAACACTGGTTGGGAGATCAAAGGATGGAACCTTCCAGTATGTCACGGAGAGCTCTAAGGGAAAAGTAAGTGGTGGGAAGGGACAAGGCCTTTCGAAAAAGGCAAGAGAAGTGTTGATCAAGTCGGGGCTCCAAGCCGTACCTACGTTCACTATGAGATGTTTTATCCTCACAAAGAAAACGTGCCGGAAACTGAACTCTAACTCATCAAAATTCTGGTGGGGAGCAAAAGATGGTGAACGGAAAGTACATTGGATCTCGTGGCAAAAAATGTGCTATTCAAAAATAGAAGAGGGGATGGGATTTAGAGATCCGGAGTCTTTAAATGAAACGCCCTCGATGCGGCTATATCTCCCACGTGTCGAAGCACGACTTAGAGGCATAACCGCATTGAAAGCAATGTCGCAAGTGAGGTAATCTTCACACAACCCATGTAATACATAAGGGAAAAGAGATACATAGTTGGCTTACAATCGCCACTTCACCCAATACATGAGTAAAACATTACATCATACAGATACAATCAAGGTCCGACTACGGAACCAAAATAAAAGAAGACTACCCCAAATGCTACACAGATCCCCGAATCGTCCCAACTGGGCTCCACTACTGATCAACTGAAACGAAACAACACAAAGAACAAGATCTTCATCGAGCTCCTCCTTGAGCTCGGGTCCATCACCTGCACAGTTTCATCGGCACCTGCAACCTGGTTTTGGAAGTAATCTGTGAGTCACGGGGACTCAGCAATCTCACACCCGCGAGATCAAGACTATTTAAGCTTAAAGGTAGGACAGGGTAGTGAGGTGGAGCTGCAGCAAGCGACTAGCATATATGGTGGCTACAATCGCAAAAGAGAGCGAGAAGATAAAGCAAGGCACGGTCGAACAACTATGATCAAGAAGTGATCCTGAAACTACTTACGCCAAACATAACTCCAACACCGTGTTCACTTCCCGGACTCACCGAGAAGAGACCATCACGTTACACACGCGTTGGTGTATTTTAATTAAGATCAACTTCGGTTTTCTACAACCGACATTAACAAATTCCCATCTGCCACATAACCGCGGGCACGGCTTTCGAAAGTTCAAACCCTGCAGGGTGTCCCAACTTAGCCCATGATAAGCTCTCGCGATCAACGAAGAATAGACCTTCTCCCCGGAAGCCCGATCAGTCTCGAATCCGGCTACAAGACATTTCACAGCAATAAAACAAGTCCAGAAGACCTCCGGCGTGCCGACACCTCGATAGTAGCTGCACAGATCTCGCCTCAAAGCCACGACCGGATGAACACTACGACGGCAACCGACGATACCCCAAGTTGCCTCGGGCGGCACCGCAAGTGGCTTTAGTTTGGACCAACACTTAGACAAGCATTGGCCGGGGGTAATAAAGATGACCCTCGGGATGCGCGACTCCCAAGGGAAAAAAAAGGCTAGGAGGCAAATGTAAAACCAATGTTGGGCCTTTGGAAAAGTCTTATTCAAAGCGAACTGTCAAGGGGTCCCATAAATCACCCGACCGCGTTAGGGACGCAAAAATCCGGGAACATAACACCGATATGACGGAAACTAGGGCGGCAAGAGTGGAACAAAACACCTGCATAAGGCCGAGCCTTCCACCCTTTACCAAGTATATAGATGCATTAATTAAATAAGATATATTGTGATATCCCAACAAGTAAACATGTTCCAACAAGGAACAACATCTCCATGTTCCAACAAGGAACAAACTTCATCTTCACCGCAACTAACAACGCTATAAGAGGGCTGAGCAAAGCGGTAACATAGCCAAACAACGGTTTGCTAGGAAAGGATGGTTAGAGGTTTGACATGGCAATGTGGGTGGCATGATATAGCAAGTGGTAGGCATCGAGCATAGGCATAGCAAAAGAGCGAGCATCTAGCAAGCAAAGATAGAAGTGATTTCGAGGGTATGGTCATCTTGCCTAAAATCTTGCAAGGAAGAAGAACGAGTCCATGAAGAAGACAAACGGACGAAGTCGAACGAATCCTCACAACTCCGGAACGAACCCGAAGCTAACGAGAGAAGCAAACCGGAAAGAAGCAAACAACATAGTAAACACACAATCATAAACATGGCATGATGCACAAACAAATATGATGCATGTCCGTTATAATGAGGCATGGCATGGCAATATGCACAAACAACACTACAAGTTAGTGGAGCTCAATATGCAACGAGTTGCATATTGATGAACACCACAACACTTATTTAGTTCTCTCTCGGTTAGGTACACAACAATATTAAATGTTGTTAAACATGGCAAGAGGTGGAGCATAATGAAACTACCTATCTAGGCAAGTTTAAATGAGGCCGGAAATAAGAAACAACAATTCCGGAAAATCCCCATGAGCAATATTTTAGATTCGGTACTGTTCTGCCCTAAACACAATTTTAGAGTTGTTAAACAGCAACATAAAGTGGACCATGTTAATCTAGGCATTTTTCCACCCCATTTACATATAAAGAACATTTAATTCCGAGTTACGGTTATTTAGTTATGAATTAAAGCATTTTAGCATGGCATAAAAGCAAATTAAAGCAAACATCATTTTAAACATTTTAAACATGGATGAAAGTGGCATATTATTAATCTACACGAAATTCTAAGCAATTTACATATAAAGGTTGTTTAAATCCGATGCACGGTTAATTAATTATTGATGCATGAACATGGAGGGTTTTTCTGCAAAACTGTAATCTCAGGAATAAAAGCTAAATCGCGGATCTGAAAAAAAAAACACGGGCCAAATCTAGGATCTGGCCCAACAGAGCACAGGGGCGGGGGCTGCTCACATTGGGCTCGGCCCGGCCGGTGGAGAGGAGAGCCCGGCGGGGGGGGGCTGGGCCTCGGGAGGCCGCGGCTGGGTCGGGGCCGGGGCCCACGCGCAGGGGACGCGGCAGCCCACGAGCGGGCGCTCGTCGTCTCCCTCGTGCTCCCGCACGAACGGAGCCAGGGCAAGGGGGCGGCGGCGGCCGGACGTCGGTGGAGAAGCGGAGGAGACCCGGGAGGGGCCGGAACGAGCAGATCCGGCCGGGGGCAACCGGATCCAGGCCGGGTTCGGGGGAAGACGTGGCCGGCGACGGCGAGGCCGGACGGCGAGGCGTGGAACTCCGGCGGCGGCTCCTGTCCACGGCAGAGAGGGGTGAGGCGCGAGGAGAAAAGGGAGGAGAAGGGGAGAAGGCGAGGGCGGCGACGACCTGGCAGGGCGCACGGGCGCTCCGGCGACGGGGCTCGCCGGCGGGCGGCGGGATCAGCGAGGGGAGAGAGATCGGGGAGGAGGCGAGCGCCAGGGAGGGCGGTGGCGTGGCTGGCGCCTCGGGCCCAGATCGGCCCGGGCGGGCTGCATGGATGGGCTGCCGGGCGCCTGGGAGGCTGGGGGGCGCAGGGCGATGTGGCGCTGCCTGGTTGGCTGGAGGCGGCGGCTGGCCAACCAGGGCGCGCCAAGTGGCGAGGATGAGGTGGAGGCGCGCCGGATTTGGAGGGGGAAGACGGCGGCGCTGTGGAGGGAGGTTGGTGGCGCGGATTTTTTAGGAGGGGGTTGGCTGCTGCCAAAAATGGAAGGGGGGGCTTCCATTTATAGGTAGGGCTAGGGTTTGAGGGGTTAGGAGGGGTTTCGGGACCTCCGATCGCGATCCGACGATCAGGAACGGAGGGGAAACTAGGAGAGGGGTTGGTGGGCTGTGTAGAATGCCTCGGGCTGAGAAGAGAGAGGAACAGAGCGACCCGGCATCTGTTTCCGGAGACCGAAAACGTCCGACGAATATACCGGCTATATCCCGGTTACATAAATAACGGTTGGGCAGTCAAACGAACTCCGAATGCGATGAAACTTGGCAGGCGGCCTGTCTACACTATAATAAGACCGCACGACAAGTTGCAACCCATTCCGAGAACATTTTAATACCCGCACATGAAAAGAGGTAAAAGGGGGCGCCGGGAGACATAGGAGTGTCGGATTGCAAAACGGACAACGGGGAAAAGGCTCGGATGCATGAGACGAACACGAACGGATGCAAGTTTTGAAAAACATGCGGATGAAATGCAGATGATGCCATGAGATGAGATGCATAACAAGAACAAAATGCAAAACAACAGACAAAACCCAACCACGAAGGAAATAATAAATCACATCTCCGGAAAGGGCAAGAGTCGGAGTTACTTAATATGGAAAGTTGTATCCGGGTGTTACAACACTCCACCACTACGAGAGGATCTCGCCCCGAGATCTAGGATGGCACCGGAGGAAAAGGACGAGGAAGATGAGAGGTAAAACTAAGTTGCTTCTTTGACAAACGAGTGAAACCATGAACCTTGAGAGGTTGAGCAAATGAAAGAAAGAACACAACGAAGATGAACAAGGTTGAAAACAATCCGTTAGAAAGAGGAACAAGGAACATTACGATAACTTGAAGGTTGAAAAGGCATGAATCAAGAGTTTAATGGACAAGATAGAATTCGAAACCACTCCGTTTAAACAAGATGAGAGAGGAAGAATTTGGGCAGCACTCCGATTGCAAATGGAAGGAGTTGAACACGAACTTAAGAAGATGGGATGATACTTGATGAAATCAACAACACACTGCCTCCGGAACTATTGAAAAAAAAAGCACAAAGGGTAAGAAAGATTTCAGACAGCTCTCCGGTTGAGGAAGCAGGCAAAACTTGATAAGATGAGAGAAACTCGAATGAAAACATGACACTCCGGTTAAAAACGATAAGCAAGGAAAAGAACATGATCTTGCTAAAAGAAGATGATGGATCGAAGAGAGCAACATCACAATGCCTCCGGAAGAAAAATTGAAGATAGGTCGTCGGAATAAAGTAATGGAGAAGAAAATGACAACTTCTGCCACAAATGAACTTGGAAAAGCACCCTTGCAAAGAAGAATTGAACGGAGTTGTAGGAAAACCAACAATGAAATGAAAAAGCTTGTAGTGGGCTTATGGAAAACATCTCAACATTATGAGGTGACAACCGACCACTAACGGAAAACAAACGATTGGATTGATAACAACAAGGAGACGAGAAACTTATTTCACCGGGAGGACGAATGAAGAACTTGGGTCATTAATAAGCACCATAAATAGCAACAATCCTTAGGGAAAGCTTTAGGTGAAATATAGCCCAAGATAAGTCTAATGAAGAGATTGATGGATTTAAAATACCTCATTCTTGACAACATGTGAAACACGAAACACGAACTCAAATTGTCGAGAATGATATAACACCACCTCAAATGATAAGGTAGAACGAATTGCACTTCGAAATGCAAGAAGAAGAATACTTGAACTCCTCAAAACAAAACATGTGTTGAGCACCATGTTCAATTTTGAGTATAGCTTGGTGGATCATAACTCCGAGAGAAAACTTGAAGAACAATTGACGAATGAAAGGAATCCTTGACGAACCACCATGTAGAACCTCCATGATAAACTCCGGTAACCAAAAGGATGATAAAAGAAAGAGAAGTTGACAACACAAGGTGAAGTCTTGCAGTGATTTAGATGGATCTTGGTGATGATGGGAGCTTGGAACTCCAGGAAAAGAAAAGATGAACAACTGAAATCAAGAATTTTGATGAACCTCCGGAATAAGGAATTGAACTTACTCGATGAAACAAGAATAAGAATTACATTATGCTCATCCTTCACCAATTAAATTGATGACAAGCAATGGATTTGGCATACTACTTATTCTCGTAGAAAGGATTAAGATAGATATGGCGCAAACTTGGGAAGGTCTTCAACGAACCACCGGTAGGATACGGAAAGAATGAATGAATCTATATGATAACGAAGGAAGAGAACTCTTGAACAAACCACCATAATAATTGAGAATGAACGTAGCAAAGGCACAATTCACCGGGAAGAATTGTAAAACGAATAAAGATGCTTGACAAAATTTAGATACATTAGAACGAAGAGATCATGAACTGATTAGAGGATATTTCGACGATGCACCGGTGAGATTTGGAAAACAAGAGTTGAACGCTTGAATGAATAATTCTGAGATGATGGCTCAGAAGAATCAAACTGAAAAGACTCCTGAATTGCTCCGGATGGAAGAAAAGAATTCTCACAATCAAGACAATTATGAGAGGATGGCATCAAGCTAGAACCATGAATCTTGAAGCGAATAGAGCAAGATTTAAGAGAAACTCTTCTTCAGTCTTCAAAATTCGAGAATGACGACGAGAACATCACAATGAATTATTGAAGCACTCCGGAATGAAAATTAGGAAGGTTGAACCAACAATGAAAATAATTTGAAGATCTTGAGAAAACATTTGACTGATGATAAATCATTCTTACGCCAAACTTTGCAAAGAATTTGAGAATAACTCCGAAAATTAGGAGAGTCGTAAGATCCTCGAAAAGACCTGTGGGTTAGGCCCACTCAAAAGAACCACCGCTGAACAATTGTTTGAAATAGATATTGCACCGGTATAGTTAAATGGCTTGAATGAGATAGCATCCTCAAAAGAACTTGAGTGAATTGAGAATGGAAACTAGAATCTTCTGAGATATCTTCAACACTCCGGAAACAATTGAATAGCGAGAAGTGGATGATTAAGAGGTGCACCGACATGAGAAAGCATTTGAAATGATGAAAAGAATACGATCAACACTGAAAACTTGACTTACATCCACCGGAGAAGAAAATTAGAATGGAACAATGATAAGGTTAAAGCTTCCTTTAGCATCTTCATGAGAAATCACCGGATAAAACATTAAAGGAAAAGAATGAAGAAACTTCACTCAATAAAAATGGATACTTGATTAAGAAATCTGAGTCCTTGAAGAAAAAGGGTGGAGGGCGGAAAACAAAACAACTTGGGTCGGATGAAACGAACACCGTTGAGAAAAGCTTAGAATTGATCTTGCGAATGTTGAAATGATCGGATTCACTTGAAGAGAAGCACGCCGTTGGAAAAGAATTAACATGACAAGCTCGGTGATCAAGAAGGATTAGTATTCACATAGCAATATGAGAACACCATTTAGGAAAGGTATGGAATCAACACTTGACTTCAAGCAACTTGAATACCACAAAACAAAACAAAACAAAGGATTGGCTTCAAGAATGAGCCGAACAAACACATGATAGAGATTTCGCCCAAAGTGTTCGTGGTGGGGCCCACACGGACACGACGATAGCGGACGCCATTTAATGACAAACAAGACGCCCCGAATCAGCATAGCCAAGGATTCTTTAAGACGCCTCGCGACCATCAGAATCGACCGTGAATGGGCGGACCACTAGACGTTGAACCCCAATCTCAAATCATACATCCATCGGAAAGATATCCCGTAAGCTACTAGAATTCCCACCTATAAACTCCCAAACTTTCTGGTTATGCAATCTGGTGTTGGGGATACAGGGACACAAAATATATCACCCAAACTAACAATACCTAGATCCAATTGTATCCATCCGTCAACACATAACCAAGAAATCCTCGAAATCGTGTACCTCGACCTTCAAAAGCATCCGTTATACAAGTCATGGCAATACTCCCGACTCGCCACAAGATCGGGCTATCAGGTTATCTCACCAACAACTGCACAAAAGAGATTTCGATGTCGGCAAAACTCGGTATTCCGAATCGCAACGATAAAATTGTGACGACAACACCTCGGAGCTCAACTCCCCGGACACCGCCACAACCCCTAAATGTCGAGGCACCAAGAACAATGTTCTCGCCACAAAACCATCGGAACGATTCCAAGATACCCACGTGATCCTAAAATTTTTAGTGAAATTTGAGAAGAGAAGAGTCAAAACTCTACGCCAGATACCTCACCGAGCGACGTAAGGACCGGGGAGTAAAAAGAATCCTACTCCGATATATATAATCCTAAGACTCAAAACATTTTCCATTCTAGACTCAACAACGCCAACAAACAATCAAGTAGGGGCTCCTAAGTCGGGAAGGCTCGATTACCAACTTGAACGCCTCGATGCGGCTATATCTCCCACGGTCGAAGCACGACTTAGAGGCATAACCGCATTGAAAGCAATGTCGCAAGTGAGGTAATCTTCACACAACCCATGTAATACATAAGGAAAAGAGATACATAGTTGGCTTACAATCGCCACTTCACACAATACATGAGTAAAACATTACATCATACAGATACAATCAAGGTCCGACTACGGAACCAAAATAAAAGAAGACTACCCCAAATGCTACACAGATCCCGATCGTCCCAACTGGCTCCACTACTGATCAACTCAAACGAAACAACACAAAGAACAAGATCTTCATCGAGCTCCTCCTTGAGCTCGGGTCCATCACCGCACAGTTTCATCGGCACCGCAACCTGGTTTTGAAGTAATCTGTGAGTCACGGGACTCAGCAATCTCACACCATGAGATCAAGACTATTTAAGCTTAAAGGTAGGACAGGGTAGTGAGGTGGAGCTGCAGCAAGCGACTAGCATATATGGTGGCTACAATCGCAAAAGAGAGCGAGAAGAGAAAGCAAGGCACGGTCGAACAACTATGATCAAGAAGTGATCCTGAAACTACTTACGCCAAACATAACTCCAACACCGTGTTCACTTCCTGACACGAGAAGAGACCATCACAGTTACACACGCCGTTGGTGTATTTTAATTAAGATCAACTTCGGTTTTCTACAACCGACATTAACAAATTCCCATCTGCCACATAACCGCTGGCACGGCTTTGAAAGTTCAAACCCCGCAGGGTGTCCCAACTTAGCCCATGATAAGCTCTCGCGATCAACGGCGAATAGACCTTCTCCCGGAAGCCCGATCAGTCTCGAATCCGGCCACAAGACATTTCACAGCAATAAAACAAGTCCAGAAGACCTCCGGCGTGCCGACACCCCGATAGTAGCAGCACAGATCTCGTCTCGTGCCACGACCGGATGAACACTACGACGGCAACCGACGATACCCCAAGTTGCCTCGGGCGGCACCGCAAGTGGTTCTAGTTTGGACCAACACTTAGACAAGCATTGGCCCGGGGTAATAAAGATGACCTCGGGATGCGCGACTCCCAAGGGAAAAAAGGCTAGGAGGCAAATGTAAAACCAATGTTGGGCCTTGCTGGAAAAGTCTTATTCAAAGCGAACTGTCAAGGGGTCCCATAAATCACCCGACCGCGTTAGGGACGCAAAATCCGGGAACATAACACCGATATGACGGAAACTAGGGCGGCAAGAGTGGAACAAAACACTGCATAAGGCCGAGCCTTCCACCCTTTACCAAGTATATAGATGCATTAATTAAATAAGATATATTGTGATATCCCAACAAGTAAACATGTTCCAACAAGGAACAACATCTCCATGTTCCAACAAGGAACAAACTTCATCTTCACCGCAACTAACAACGCTATAAGAGGGCTGAGCAAAGCGGTAACATAGCCAAACAACGGTTTGCTAGGAAAGGATGGTTAGAGGTTTGACATGGCAATGTGGGTGGCATGATATAGCAAGTGGTAGGCATCGAGCATAGGCATAGCAAAAGAGCGAGCATCTAGCAAGCAAAGATAGAAGTGATTTCGAGGGTATGGTCATCTTGCCTGAAATCTCGCAAGGAAGAAGAACGAGTCCATGAAGAAGACAAACGGACGAAGTCGAACGAATCCTCACAACTCCGAACGAACCCGAAGCTAACGAGAGAAGCAAACCGAAAGAAGCAAACAACATAGTAAACACACAATCATAAACATGGCATGATGCACAAACAAATATGATGCATGTCCGTATAATGAGGCATGGCATGGCAATATGCACAAACAACACTACAAGTTAGTGGAGCTCAATATGCAACGAAGTTGCATATTGACGAACACCACAACACTTATTTAGTTCTCTCTCGGTTAGGTACACAACAATATTAAATGTTGTTAAACATGGCAAGAGGTGGAGCATAATGAAACTACCTATCTAGGCAAGTTTAAATGAGGCCGGAAATAAGAAACAACAATTCCGGAAAATCCCCATGAGCAATATTTTAGATTCGGTACTGTTCTGCCCTAAACACAATTTTAGAGTTGTTAAACAGCAACATAAAGTGGACCATGTTAATCTAGGCATTTTTCCACCCCATTTACATATAAAGAACATTTAATTCCGAGTTACGGTTATTTAGTTATGAATTAAAGCATTTTAGCATGGCATAAAAGCAAATTAAAGCAAACATCATTTTAAACATTTTAAACATGGATGAAAGTGGCATATTATTAATCTACACGAAATTCTAAGCAATTTACATATAAAGGTTGTTTAAATCCGATGCACGGTTAATTAATTATTGATGCATGAACATGGAGGGTTTTTCTGCAAAACTGTAATCTCAGGAATAAAAGCTAAATCGCGGATCTGAAAAAAAACGTACACGGGCCAAATCTAGGATCTGGCCCAACAGAGCACAGGGGCGGGGGCTGCTCACATTGGGCTCGGCCCAGTCGGTGGAGAGGAGGCCAGGCAGGGGGGGCCGGCTGGGCCTCGGGGAGGCCGCCTTGGCTACGGGCCGGGCGCTGGGCCCACGCCAGGGGACGCTGGCAGCCCACGAAGAAGGGCGCTGTTCTCCCTCGTGCTCCCGCACTAACGGAGCAGGGCAAGGGCGGCGGCGGCCGGACGCCGGTGGAGAAGCGGAGGAGACCCGGAGGGGCCGGACGAGCAGATCCGCCGGGGCAACCGGATCCAGCCGGGTTCGGGAAGACGTGGCGGGCGACGGCGAGGCCGGACGGCGAGGCGTGGAACTCCGCGGCGGCTCCTGCCCACGGCAGAGAGGGGTGAGGCGCGAGGAGAAAAAGGAGGAGAAGGGGAGAAGGCGAGGGCGGCGACGACCGGCAGGCGCGACGGGCGCCCGCGACGGGTTAAGCCAGGCGGGCGGCGGATCAGCGAGGGGAGAGAGATCGGGAGGAGGCGAGCGCTGGGAGGGCGGTGGCGGGCGCTGGGCGCTGGGCCCAGATCGCCCGGGCGGGCTGCGGATGGGCCGGGCCGGGCGCTGGGAGGCCGGGGGCGCAGGGGATGTGGCGCCGCTCGTTGGCCGGAGGCGGCGGCTGGGTGGCGGCCGGGCCAACTGTGGGGCGCCAAGTCGCGAGGATGAGGTGGAGGCGCACGGATTTGGAGGGGAAGACGGCGGCGCTGTGGAGGGAGGTTGGTGGCGGATTTTTAGGAGGGTTGGTTGCTGCCAAAATGGAAGGGGGCTTCCATTTATAGGTAGGGCTAGGGTTTGAGGGGTTAGGAGGGTTCGGGACCTCCGATCGCGATCCGACGATCAGGAACGGAGGGGAAACTAGGAGAGGGGTTGGTGGGCTGTGTAGAATGCCTCGGGCTGAGAAGAGAGAGGAACAGAGCGATTCAAGCATCTGCTTCCGGAGACCAAAACGTCAAGCGATTTAATATACCGCTATATCCCGTTACATAAATAACGGTTGGGCGATCAAACGAACTCCGAATGCAATGAAACTTGGCAGGCGGCCTGTCTACACTATAATAAGACCGCACGACAAGTTGCAACCCATTCCGAGAACATTTTAATACCCGCACATGAAAAGAGGTAAAAGGGGGCGCTGGAGACATAGGAGTGTTGATTGCAAAACGGACAACGGGAAAAGGCTCGATGCATGAGACGAACATTTAACGGATGCAAGTTTTGAAAACATGCGGATGAAATGCAGATGATGCCATGAGATGAGATGCACAACAAGAACAAAATGCAAAACAACAGACAAAACCCAACCACGAAGGAAATAATAAATCACATCTCCGGAAAGGGCAAGAGTCGGAGTTACGAATATGGAAAGTTGTATCCGGGGTGTTACATTAAATCAGGCTCTTCTCGCCAAACATGCATGGAGAATTCTGCAATACCCCCAATCTCTATGTGCTAGGGTCCTGAAGGCGAGATATTTTAAGGAGGACTCCATCTTGTCAGCAACTTGCCCCGCTGTGGCCTTGTACACTTTTAGAAGCATTCTACATGGACGGGACCTGTTGCGAGAGGGACTGATTTGGCGTATTGGCGATGGTTCAAAGATTAGCATCCACCATGCAAATTGGATCCCGCAGGCGGGGTCTTTAAAGCCACTGGGCCAGGTGTTTGTCCAAGGGGTGACGAAAGTTTCCGATCTGTTGACGCCGGATGGTAGCTCTTGGCGAAAGGAGAGAGTTCAGGAGATGTTTTTCCCCCGAGATGTTGCGGACATTCTGCAGATTTCTATTGGGGGATCTGGAAGAGAGGATTACCTCTCTTGGAACTACACAAAGAGCGGTGTGTTCACGGTGCGATCGGCCTATCGTCTGAAAATGTCATGGGGTAGAGCAAGAACCGGACAGCCGGAATCATCTAGCTCTGTTGCCTGTCACAAGGGTTTCTCTGCCCTTTGGGATACATGTGCGCCGCAAGGCAAAGATACACCTATGGAGGCTTATCAGAAACGGGCTGGCGGTGGGAGCTGAACTTCATCGACGATGAATAAAACCCGGAGTCTTTTGTGTGGCATGTGGAAGAGAAGAAACCATATACCATCGTTTTTGGGCGTGCCAACATTCGGTTTTATTATGGAAGCTGTTTCACTCGGAGAAGGGAGTTAGGGTGGCAATCCCACCTGGTCCGATGGACTCCCAGAGTGAACTGGCGTGCTGGCTCCTTGGGTGGCTAGCGGGGGGCGTCAGATGAAGAGAAAGAGGCGATGATACAGGCAATATATGGCCTATGGCTGGCTTGGAATGATGCTAGAGATGGGAGGAAGATCAAGCAGCCACATGAAATACTAGCTTCCGTCCTCGATCACATGGCGGAATGGAAAGGAGCTCATGCTCCGTCAAGCCAGACACCGGTGCAAAAACTGGTCCAGAAGTGGGAGGCGCCAGAGGAGGGGTGGATCAAGGTCACCTCCGGTGGAGCGACTTCCAAGACAGAGGACAAGTCGGGTGGTGGTGCAGTGCTAAGGGACCACCACGGTGCTTTTAGGGCAGGAATGTGCCATCTTTTCCCTGATATAGTGGATCATGAGACAGCAGAGATGTTGGCATGCAGGCAAGGACTTCATGTGGCGCGAGAAATCAACACAGAGAGGGTTCACGTGGAGCTACATAGCCAGGGGTAGTTCACGCACTGAACTCCCCAAAGAAGAATATCTCTGCTGCGGGGCCGTTGGTGGAGGACGTCAAGGTGATGTTGAGATCTTTTGCAGATTCAATGGTAATGTGGGTTAGACGTTCAGCTAATGTTGCCGCACATAAGTTAGCTAGAGTTGGCGTAGGGGATGAAGTTTGTAAGGTTTGGTTGGGGGCTCCCTCAGACTTTGTGCTTGATGTACTGTCGGATGAGATTCCGAGCTTTGAGTTTTAAATAAAGCGGCGACATTAACCCTAAAAAAAGTAATGGTTCACCGTTGAAGAGCATATCATCATATATTTTTCTATCAACCCCATGAAGTTTCACCTTGTTTTCAGTGTGCATCGTAACGTTTCCTCGTATAACGCCAAAACTAGAAGCATAGGGCACACTTCGCTGCGCCATAAAGGCGTTTAGGATTTTACTACTCATTTGTCATTGTTTAATTATTCCTTAGGGATATTTGAATCTCCATGCCAACTAATTATTTTGGTAAATTCATGAAACCAAATATGACATTCTTTTGTTCTTGCACTAGTGTGGAGATTCAGATTACCATTTTAGAAGCATATATATAGTGCTACTTGTGAGTTGCGTTGGGATTCCCTTGAAGAGGAGAGTATGATGCAGTACAATAGAGATAAGTATTTCCCTTAGTTAAGAACCAAGGTTATCAATCCAGTAGGAGAACCACGCAAGACATCGTGAACAACACCTACACACAAAAGAACAAATACTTGCACCCAACGCAAACAAGGGGTTGTCAATCCCTTGGCGGTTAATTGCAAGGATCAAATCTCGTAGCGACAGATAGATAAACAAAAACACAAAATGAAATAATGGCAAATAAATTGCATCAAGCTATATTTGGATTTTAAGGGAAGCCACAATGTACGCCAAATAGCAATGCCAAATTGGTTTTTGGCTTTTGGCAGCCCTTCTACACATTGTAAAACTAGTTCCAAAGCCAAAATATGTGGAACCGTTGCTTCTTGGATCTTCTATGCCAAATTTAGGCAGCTAATAAAATATCATATGTGGACATAGGGGTGGGAGGAGTGAGAACCTATAGAGCTAAGGCTGAGAAGAGGAAATGAATACGTTACATGTACTTTTACTTTGAGGTGGGTCATTTTTAGTTTGTTTGGCATCAGTTACATTGCAGACAATATGTAAATTTAGCACCATTGCTATATTGCAGTGATGTGTCAGATTTGGCATTGGTCACGCTGTGGATTCCCTAATATATGGTAACGATAGACCCGGGGGTCATAGTTTTCACTAGAGGCTTCTCTCTCAAACAAAAAGCATGTGGTGGGTAAACAAATTACCGTTGGGCAATTGATAGAAAAGTGCGTAGTTATGACGATATCCAAGACAATGATCATGTATATAGGCATCACGTCCGAGACAAGTAGACCGACTCATGCCTGCATCTACTACTATTACTCCCCACATCGACTCCTATCCAGCATGCATCTAGAGTATTAAGTTCATAAAAACGAAGTAACGCCTTAAGCAAGATGACACGATATAGACAAAGTAAATCCACTCAATATGAATAAACCACGTCGTTTTCCCCTTAATGGCATGTGACACCCTGTATTTTTGCCATTTTATTTTTCTGGAGTTTATTGAATATTTGGTTTGAATTTGAATTTTCAATTAACTCATTTGGACTTATCACTTGGGAATTATTATTTTCTCCCGAGTGCCTCCTAGAACCCTCAAAACATCTCTAAACCTCATCCCTCCCAATATAATGCCATGGAAATATTTTATTCAATGCCAGAATATTCATTTTCCTCCTAGAAATGAATATTTTTCACTTCTCATCCAAAGCAACCCCTATTTTTATTGCTCTTAAAATCCTAAATAAGTTCGCTAATATTCTTTAGGTCATGCCTCACCTTTCTATGCAAAAATATCCCATGGTCATGCATAAAATTGTGGCTCAAGAAAATATTTTCTTTTCTGGACAGCAAGGGCACTTTGTGAAGGAAGTGTATTTTTGCTTGCTTCATTTGAGCTGAAATTTTTATTGTGTGACTATCTTCCAACCCAAAGATTAGCCGCCAAGTCTGAGCTCTTATCTCCTTATAGTTTTCTCACAAGGTTTTGCAATAGTTTCTGTTCAGAAACTTGCCAACTCTCTCTAGTCTTATCTGATTGATCTGGTGATGAACAAAGACCATGAACCAACATAGTGTTGAAGGGACTAGAGCCTAGTCACGGTCTGCTCAACCTGGCGCACCATGTTGCATGACAACCCACAAGTATACAGGATCAATTGTAGCCTCTTTCGATAAGTAAGAGTGTCAAACCCAATGAGGAGCTAAAGGTAGAACAAATATTCCCTCAAGTTCTATCGACCACCGATACAACTCTACGCACGCTTAACGTTCACTTTACTTAGAACAAGTATGAAACTAGAAGTACTTTGTAGGTGTTTTTGGATAAGTTTGCAAGATAATAAAGAGCACGTAAATAAAAAAGTAGGGGTTGTTTAGGTAAAGACACAACTTAATTAGTTTTAGTAGAGAATTTGTTGTCACAAGAAAGTTATTTGTCCCTAGGCAATCAATAACTAGACCGATAATCATTATTGCAATTTTAGATGAGGGAGAGGCATAAGCTAACCTACTTTCTCTACTTGGATCATATGCACTTATGATTGGAACTCTAGCAAGCATCCGCAACTACTAAAGATCATTAAGGTAAAACCCAACCATAGCATTAAAGCATCAAGTCCTCTTTATCCCACACGCAACAACCCCCTTAATTACTCGGGTTTGTGTTTCAGTCACTCACGCAACCCACTATAAGTGAATCATGAACGTATTGCAACACCCTACAGCGGGGATCCATCATGCTTGCGCAACATGGAGAGCACCATAGGACAGCACCAATAATAAAACATGCAACTCAAACCAATCTTGATCATCAAATAACCCATAGGACAAAACGGATCTACTCAAACATCATAGAATAGCCATACATCATTGGGAAATAATATATAGCATTGAGCACCATGTTTAAGTAGAGATTACAGCGGATAAGAGAGAGGTTACACCGCAGTATAGAGGGGGGAAGAGTTGTTGATGATGGCGGTGAAGTTGTTGGTGAAGATTGCGGTGATGATGATGGCCACGGTAGCTGCTCCGGCGCCACCGAAGAGAAGGGAGAGGGGTCCCTTGCCTTCTTCTTCCTTGACCTCCTCCCTAGATGGGAGAAGGGTTTCCTCCGTCCTTGGCCTCCATGGCATGGGAGGGTGAGAACCTCCGAGATTGGATATGTCTCTCTGCTCTCTCTGCTTCTGCTGCTACGGCGCTCGCGCCTAGCACCATTTTTTTATATCCGAGATCCGCCATTCCGATTAGATTGAAACCTTCGCCAGATCTTTTTCCAAAAATAGCTTTTGTGGCTAAAGTAGAGCATCAAGCTGCCTTACGAGGGGCCCACAAGGGTGGGGGCGCCCACCGAGTGGGCGTGGCCCCACCTCGTGGCCACCCCTGCACCGCCTCGCTGATTTTACCTCCAAAAATCACAAATATTCCAAAATAATTCTCCGTCTGCTTTATCCTGCTTGGACTCGTTTGATATGGGGTTTCATAAACATAAAACATGCAACAAATAGGAACTGCATCGGCAATCGGATCAATATGTTAGTCCCAAAAATAGTATAAAAAGTTGCCAAAAGTATATGAAAGTTGAATAATATTGGCATGGAACAATAAAAAATTATAGATACGACGGAGACGTATCATTGCACCAGTGCACGCGGTGACCGTGTGAAGATAGGGTGTTTGACAGGTGTTCGGCGCGCTCTGCACGTCAGCAACCCCTCTGCCTTGCCCATGCTTCCACCCCGCGCCACCCTCGCGTGTCCTCACCCTCCTGCTACCTCATCCACTTACTCTCATCCACCCTCTGCCGCTCTTCGACACCGATAGCTTGCTCGGTTGACGCGGACATGGCGGAGCAGAGGGCACAGTGCTCCCATGTGATCGAGTCGTCCCTCTCTGTGCCCCTATGCTCGGCTCCTTGTGTCCACTGCGCTTGGCCGATCCTCAGCCAGATATCACGTCAATCATGAGCACTCTCATTGTCTGAGTAAATGACCACGGGTAGCCTCATCAGCCCCCCATGGTATTTCAGGACATCGGGGCCGGCTGCACCCCTCACACCTCGCGGACGAAAAACCGACTCTTCGGGCCGTCTGGTCCGACGGCCGGCTGCCAGAAGACGACGCGCCCCCAACAGATGGTCGGCATCTAGCAGGCGGCCCTGCGCCACCTTAAATTTTGCACCCATTCACTGCAATGTGATGGGGCATGGCTACATTACAACCTGCCGCCCCCGAATCTAGGGCTGAGCGTGGCCATAGTGCGGGCGTACCAAGCGGACACCCCTCACCCGACGAGGCACTGTTGCCACGCAGCCCGTGACATCACCTACGACATAGGGTGACACGCTCCCACGATGGGCAGTCGGTACGACCCGCGGGTGAAGGGCCCTACCTGTCCACGAGCCACCAGAAGGCGGCGAACCCCCAGCAGGCGGCGTCAAGGGCGGGCCGACTCCTAGCAAGCGGCCCTCCCTCCCCTCAAATTATGTGCACCATTAAGCAGACGAGACGCGGTGTGGCTACTATGAGCGCCCGCCAGGCGGTGGGACTGTAGCCTGATACGTCTCCGTCGTATCTACTCTTCCAAACACTTTTGCCCTTGTTTTGGACTCTAACTTGCATGATATGAATGTAACTAACCCGGACTGACGCTGTTTTCAGCAGAATGGCTATGGTGTTATTTATGTGCAGAAACAAAAGTTCTCGGAATGACCTAAAACTTCACGAAGATTATTTTTGGAAAATATAAAAAATATTGGCGAAAGAATCAAGGTCAGCGCACCCCCTGCCTCGTGGGCCCCTTGGAGCTCCACCGACCCCAACTCCAACTCCATATATTCGTGTTCGGGGAGAAAAAACCCAAAGAGAAAGATTCATCGCGTTTTACGATACAGAGCCGCCGCCAAGCCATAAACTCTCTCGGGAGGGCTGATCTAGAGTCTGTTCGGGGCTCCGGAGAGGGGAATCCGTCGCGATCATCATCATCAACCATCCTCCATCACCAATTTCATGATGCTCACCGCCGTGCATGAGTAATTCCATCGTAGGCTTGCTGGATGGTGATGGGTTTGCTAAGATTTACCATGTAATCGAGTTAGTTTTGTTAGGGTTTGATCCCTAGTATCCACTATGTTCGGAGATTGATGTTGCTATGACTTTGATATGCTTAATGCTTGTCACTAAGGCCCGAGTGCCATGATTTCAGATCTGAACCTATTATGTTTTCATGAATATGTGTGAGTTCTTGATCCTATCTTGCAAGTCTATAGTCACCTACTATGTGTTATGATCCGCCAACCCCGAAGTGACAATAATCAGGACCACTCCCGGTGATGACCATAGTTTGAGGAGTTCATGTATTCACTATGTGTTAATGATTTGGTCCTGTACTCTATTAAAAGGAGGCCTTAATATCCCTTAGTTTCAATTAGGACCCCACTGCCACGGGAGGGTAGGACAAAAGATGTCATGCAATTTCTTTTCCATAAGCACGTATGACTATATTCGGAATACATGCCTACATTACATTGATGAATTGGAGCTAGTTCTGTGTCACCCTATGTTATGACTATTACATGATGAACCCTATCTGGCATAATTCTCCATCACTGATCCAACGCCTACGAGAATTTCACATATTGTTCTTCGCTTATTTACTTTTCCGTTGCTATTGTTACAATCACTACAAAACCCAAAAATATTACTTTGCTACCGTTACCGTTACTTCCATACTACTTTGCTACTAAATACTTTGCTGCAGATACTAAGTTATCCGGTGTGGTTGAATTGACAACTCAAACTGCTAATACTTGAGAATATTCTTTGGCTCCCCTTGTGTCGAATCAATAAATTTGGGTTGAATACTCTACCCTCGAAAACTGTTGTGATCCCCTATACTTGTGGGTTATCATAGCCACGCTCCCCCCGACAAAGCCTCCATCATCAATGGTAAGGCTACAGTGTAAAGCAATATGCATGACCCGCAGGCGGCGGGCCCTACCTGTCGGCCGAGTATACGCAGCCGGTGGGACCCACCAAGAGGCGGGCCCTAGCAGCCGGCGGAGAAGCCGGCGCCCAAGGACACTGACAGCCGGGTCCTAAACCCGGCGGGACCCACCAAGACGCGGGCCCTAGCAGCCGGCGGAGAAGCCGGCGCCCAGGGACACCGAGAGCCGGGTCCTAAACCCGGCGGGATTACCATTGTACCCCTGGGGGTAGGCCTATATAGACCCCCAGGCTCACCCATGCAAAGGGTTCAAACCCCCAGCCATTAGACACACACCCATAGAAGGAGAAGTTAGGGCTAGCCTTGCTCTTCCTCCTCCTCTAGCCGAAATAGCTCAAGGAGCAATCTTGTAGCTACTCTATTGTCGATAGTAATCATGCGGAGACCCCGCAGAGCTGGACTAGTGGTGTTATCTCCATGGACAGCCCCGAACCTGGGTAAGATTCACAGGCGTATGCGGTCTCGCTCACTCCCGCTTCTAGAGCCCGGCGATGTACTCTTGTCCCTCTCCATGATAAGTCACCCCTGGCATATGTCGCTACGTATCCCCGACATTTGGCGCCCACCATGGGGCAAGGTGCACCATTGTCCGGAGACACGTTCTAGACGGGAACCCTCTTACTTCCTGGCGAGCGCAGCCAGTCTGGCATGCCTGATGGTGTTTGCATCGACACGCTGCGCGGCGCAGAGGCCGCTTGCGCCACAAGCTGCCTCGCTGGTCTCATCGGCAGGATCCGCCTCTCCGATGAGCCTGCGCCCGACGCGGTAGCAGCCAGCTCCAAGAGCTGCCTCGTCGACCTCCTTGGCAAGATCCACATCGCCAACGAGCCTCCCTCCGACCTAGAGTCCGTTGGCTACACCGACCGAATGCTCATCTACTTCGACGTGGCGTCTCCCGATGCCTTCCCCACCAACGTGGTGATCATCGACGACCCACTCCCTCCTGCGGTTAGCGACGCCAGCGCCAGCACCGTCATGGAGGTGCTGGTCCTTAGCCACGATGGAGCCTCTGACGGGGATGCCCACGACCCATTGCAGGCGGCAATGCGGGGCTTGTCCGCGCCCGTGGCGGAAAACGCCAACGGAGCGACGCTGGAACATTCTGCGTCTCGCTCCTCGACAGCGCCAACAAGCTGGCGGTCATGAGGCGCCTCACCGGGTTTACCAATTGAGATCGACCGCGGCCGCCCGCTGCACGCCGTTGGCCGGGCGAGCCCAGCCAGTGAGCATCGTTCGCAGCGTGGCGCGGGCGCCGCCAAGATGTCGGGGCCGACCGCCGACTACGCCACCCCCATGGAGAACTTGCACGCTGCCCACGCGGCATCAGGCGAACTGGACCACCTGGAGGGTGACGAGCATCGCTGCATGACGGTGCGCCTCCAGCAGCTCCTCGACACGGCCACCGCACAGCAAGAAGCCGACCGCTGCGTGGTGGAACCCGGCGTGCAAGCTGGGAACCATCCCCCCACCGTGAGCATGGGGCAACCTCTCGGTCACTGACAGGCGGCGCCCGCGATCGAAGAGACCAAGAGCAGGCTGCCAGCCGCAACCGCGCACACATCACCATTGAGCCCGACCAAGATGGCCGCCCACGAGAAGTGGAACGACGGGGCGATCGACCGCCTCCCCCTTGCAGGGAGAGGCGGGCTTCCCCGCCGTCAGTTGAGCATCCGACTCTCAGAGGCCTTCTAGGCCCTCGTGAAGGAGTCAGAGTGAACCACACACGCCAACAGATCGACCGACTGGCTCGATCTCTGGTGATGGAAGAAGAAGATGCAATCGGCCCAGTCTGTTTTGGCCCCCGCATTCACGACGAGCCCTTCCCAAAAGGGTTCTCGCTCCCCCGAGACACTCCTAAGTACAACGGATCCGTGAAGCCGGAGGACTGGCTGGTTGACTACTCCACCGCCGTCAGCATAGCAAACAGCAACAAGCGTGTCGCCATGAAGTACGTTCAGCCCATGCTCCAGGGCACGGCCCGGACATGGCTGAACAGCCTCAACTCCCTACAGCATGAATAGCTGGCTGAACTTCGCTGATGTCTTTATCCGCAACTTCACCAGCACCTACAAGCGACTCCCCAAGCCCCGCCAGCTCTCCTTATGCGTCTAAGGCCTGGCTGAGTCTACACACGACTACCTTACATGCTGGGCTGAGTTGCTCAACTTCTGCGAAGGGGTGCACGAGGTGCAGGCCATAGAGTACTTCACCGTTGGGTGCAGAGAAGGCACCCGCTCAAGCACAGGCTCCTCTGCGACGAGCCGGCTACGCTAGACGAGCTGCTGATCATAGCGGAGAAGTACGCTACGACCGACTCCTCAATGAAGTCGGAGCTCCGAGTGGACACGTCTGGGAAAGTGCTCCCCCCCCCCCCGCTCCTCAGACGCCAGCTGGTGAGTCCAGTTGGCGCTAGCAGCTAAACGACAACAAGAGCAAGGCCCCGCAGCCGGCTTCCACCAGCCGGCAGGTGGTGACAGTTGAAGACCAGCAGCCAGAGGGGCAGCACGGCCCCAAGCGTCATCAGGGCGGCTAGCCTGCTTGGTTGCCCGCCTTCTCCTTTGAGCAAACCCTTGATGCTGCCTGCAAGTTCCACAGTAGCGCAAAGCCGTCCAATCACACCACACGGAAGTGTCACTGGCTCACCAGAATTACCAAGGGCGAAGGCCTATCGCCTCCAGCAGCTGGCCCGGCGCTGCCGCCTCCTCCAGCGCCGGCTCCCCGTCCAGTCGGCGCCGTCCAAGATGAGTTCCCCGAAGAGCACAGAGCCTACGTCGTGTTCACCAGCATGGCTGATGACAGGCACAACCTGCGTCAGCAACACCGGGAGGTGAACGTTGTTGCCTCAGAAGCCCCAGAATTCATGCACTGGTCCGAGAGGCCCATTGTTGGAGCCGAGAGCTCCGGCGAGGCCTAGATCGCGATCACCGCGGAGGAGGAGAAGAGAACGAAGAACACAAGAGAGTTTTTGTGCTGCGCACAGTTCTACAGCTTTTCTCATTTATCTTCAGCTTATTTGTACATCAACTAGGAAAGCGGAAAACCCTCCACGCCGCCGAGCCTACCGGATGTGCTATCCCACAACGCCCGTCGTGCGTGAGGTGGGTGCAGGCCGAGTCCTACGCTGCATGCCATCCCATGAGCTCACAACGGCCGCACTAATCTAGCTAGCTACTAATCTGAAACGAAAAAGCAAGCTGCGTGTACATGCACACGAAGTCGAGCCGGTTATTCAGCTAATCAAGAAAGCAAAACTATCTCTAACAGGCAAAAGGATTACAGGCTCAACAATTCACCCCCTAATCCTTGTGCCCTGGGATCACCTTGACGACGCCGAGCTTCTGTCGGAGCTCAATGAACTTGATTCTGCCTAGCGCCTTGGTGAGCACATCGGCAAGCTGTCCGTTAGTGCCAACATGGTCGACATCCACCTTGCCATCTTCAATGCATTCATGAATGAAATGATATCGTATGTCTATGTGCTTACTTCTTTTCGTGATGCACGGGTTCTGTTGAGCTCTATCGCCGACTTGTTGTCGACAAGAAGCCGCCTTGCCGTCGTTGGTCGCGTCCGGTGAGCTCACCAAGGAGCTCGCGACAGCCACACGCCCGGCATCTGCAGATGCCGCCGCCATGTACTCAGCCTCGGAAGACGAGATGGCGACCACCTTTTGCCACGAGATATCCATGTGATCGCTACTGGAGTCGAGGAAGAACACCACACCGCCGTGTTCGCGATCATCAACGTTGCCGGCGTGGTCGCTGTCAGCCAGCCGATCACCTCCGCGCTGCATTACCTCCCGCTTGTAGCAGCAACCATACTCCAAGGTCCCGCTTAACGTAGCGGAGGATTTGCTTCACCGCAGCCCAATGCAATTCCGCCGGCGCCTCCAGATGCCTTCTTCAGTTAGCTGAATAACCGGCTCTGACTCGTGTGCATGTACCGACGGCGTAGGTGATGTCGGGTCGCGTGTTGCAAAGGTATCGAAGGCTGCCGACGACGCTTCTGTACCGTGTGGCGTCCACGGTATCGCCAGCCCGGAGCCTTGGACAGTTGAGACGATTCGATAGGAGTGTCGCTAGCGTTGCACCCCTCATCCCAAAGCAGCTTCGAGGATCTTCATGGCGTGACGCGCTCCGACAGAGAGTGATCTCTCCGTCCTTCTGTCGTACCTCAATCCCAAGATAATAGCTCAGGACGCCCAGATCACTCATGTCAAACACATTGTGCATCTGCTTCTTGAACGCCTTGATGTCGTCAATGCTGCCGCCGGTGATGATTAGATCATCCACGTACACGCCGACCAGCAGTGTCCCCGCACCGGTGCTCCTCCTGTACACCGCATGCTCGAGGGGGCTGCGCTCGAACCCGAGCGACGCAAGCGACGTGTCCAGCTTGGCGTACCACGCTCGGGGCGCCTGTTTCAGACCATACAAGGCCTTCCGGAGACGCAGCACCTTTCCTTCCTCGCCAGCGACGACAAAGCCCGGTGGCTGGTGAACGTAGACCTCCTCGATCAGGTCACCATCCAAGAATGCCGACTTCACGTCCATGTGATGGACTTGCCACCCTTGCCGCGCTGCCAACGCTAGCAGTAGCCGCACTGTTTCAATGCGAGCTACCGGCGCGAACACCTCGTCGTAGTCCACGCCTTTGCCGCTGCGAGTAGCCCTTGCCACCAGACGCGCTTTGTGCTTCACAATCTTGCCGGCGGGATCCTCTTGACCTTGAACACCCATTTGAGCCTATCGCCGGTGCCCAGCCGGGAGCGCGGCGAGCTCCCAGTCTTGTTCTCGCGATCGCGACCAGCTCGGCGCCCATGGCGCGCATCCAGACGCCTCCTCCGGCGCTTCATCGATGCCAGCCGGTTCTTCAAGAGCGATGAGGCGAGACCCACTTGGTCTTCTCGCCACTTCTACCTCAGCCAAGACAGGTGTCATCTTGCGGTAGCGCGTTGGCGCAAGGTCGAGGTCATGCCGCTCCCGATCGCCGTCGGGCGGCGTAGCCCAGCCGTCGTCATCAGGGGCTGGAGAGCACGCTGGCGTTGTTGGTGCAGCCGGACAGCTCCCTGGCACGCAGGAGCTTGGTGAAGAGGATGACGAGGACGACCCGTCCCGAGCTCGGCGAGGAAGGCTGCACGTCGACGCCTCATTTGTCGCTGTAAGACGCACCACAAAGTGTTCTTCCGTGGGAGTCGCCGCAGCGCCTGGCTCCGGCGCCCAGTCCCACTTCCTCTGTTCTTCAAAAACGACGTCACGCGTGACGTGCACCTTGTTCGTGGCCGGATCAAACACCCTGTACGCCTTGGCTCCTTCGGCGTACCCGATGAAAATCATCGGCGTTGAGCGGTCGGCCAGTTTGTCGATGCCGGGGCCGACTCGCTTGACATGGGCGACGCACCCGAATGTGCGCAGGTGATGGACCGCCGACTTCTTCTTGTGCCACGCTTCATACGGCGTCTGCCCGTCGACGCTGCGCGTGGGGGATCGGTTGAGCAGGTAAACCGCGGTCTTGACGCGTCGCCTGTAACATGGCGGGCGCGGCCATGCTCTTGAGCGAGCACGCGCCATCTCCACCACGGTCTGGTTGCGCCTCTCGACCACACCGTTTTGCTGCAGCGTGTATGGCGGCGGTGGTGCGATGCTTGATCCCTCCATCCTCGCGGTCTGAGCGGAATTACGTGGAGTTGAACTCCCGCCCGATCGGGCGGAGCGCCATGAGCGGCGCCCAGATTCAGCCGGCAAGGGCCTTGATCTTTTGAAACGTTGAAACGCCTCATCCTTGGATTTGATCACCTCCAGCCACATGTAGCGTGGTGATCATCAACTACCAGCAGGAAATACCGATTACCTCCGGTTGTTGCTGGCTTGACGGACCACGAGGTCCGTGTGGGCGAAGCTTGGCGCGTGCTCCGCGCGATACGCCGAGGCCTGCGAGAGCGGGAGCGGTGCTGCTTGCCCGAGCGCATCCGTCGCGATCTTTGGGTCGTCACGGTTGACGAGGGCACGCCATTTGCCATCTCCAGCGCGCGAGTTCGCGTAGCGCCGACGAGTTCAGGTGGCCGTGGCGCGAATGCCACAGCCATGCCGTGTAAATGCGCCGCTTCGCCCGGCGAGCACACGGCTTAGTTAGCGCCAGGAAGGACATAGAGGCGCCGGTGTTGCGCGCCACGCAGCGCAAGCAACCTCCCATCCGGTTGCGGGGCGAAGGACCCATCGTGGATCACCGTCTCGCGGCCGAGCTCGTCCATCGACCAATGCTCGGGATGTTGCTACACAGACGGGGTATGTAGTATACCGCAAGCGTCGGTGTTCCCGCTGCGGCGCGAAGAGGATCATCCCTCTCCCCTCGATCCGCACCTTTGGAGCCGTCGCCGAGCCTCACGGTCCCTCGCGCTCCCACGTCAAGCTCGGAGAAGATCTCGCGACGACCGGACATATGATTGCTAGCCCTGGTGTCCAGATACCGGGAGGTGTCGCCAGTGCCGCCCGCTGAACAGCCGCTACCTGGGGCGTTCCTTTGAGAAGAACCCGCTCAACCGGGCGCTCGATGCGTGACCATGGCGCGGTGACCGTGGCGAGCGGAAGAGTCGCCTCATCGTCTTGGTTGCCCGCCACCGCAAGGTTCGCTCGATCCTTGCGTTCACGGCGCGGCTCGGTGCGATGCCGAGAAATGCCAGGTTTATTGCAATTATAGCACTTCACGAGACATGTCGCGTTCTCCGTTCGGCCTATTTGTCGCGGCCGCCGTTCCGCCCGCCTTGGCCGCCCGCCTGCGCCGTGGCTTGCCGCGTCGGCGATTTATGCCGCTGCCTTGTCCGCGGACCCGCGTGGTCGCCGAGACCTCCTTAGCGCCGTTACGGCTGCCGCCCTGCCCTTAGCCGTGCTGATTCTTGCGCTGCGTGCCGCTGTGCCTCCGTCATCGATAGCTGAGCCCCCCGCCTCCACCACTGATCGTTGGTGAGTGGCGCTCTCTGCAGAGCGCAGGCGGCCAGCGAGCTCCTCAGCGAAAGTGTGTTGAGGTCGAGCATCGTCTCGATGGTGAGGCGGTCGCATGTAGCGAAGGCGGACGACAGCCAGAAATTTCTGAACCACCCTCACCTCTTCCATGGTGTCACCGAGCGAGCGCAGGTTGTTGACGAGTGAGGTGATCCGCATGCCGAACGCGTCAAGCGTCTCGCCGTCGCGGAATGCGATTGCCTCGAACTCGGAGCGCAGCCGTTGCGCCGTGGCCTCGCGCACGCGCGCGACTCCCATGCGCATGGTCTTGATCGTATCCCATGCCTCCTTCGCGGTTGTGACGTCCCAAGACCGGAGCTTCAGTTGCCTTCCAGGGTTTCCGAGTTTTGCCATGTGATTTGTTTTGTTTGTGCATTGCTCATGTCATCTCTTGCATTGCATCATCTCATCATGCCACTTAATTTTAAAACTCAACTAAATAAATCGTATGGATCTTCGGTCCATTTAAATCGAGGGAAGGTTGACTTCTCTTTATAACATATCGTCCCAATATTATTAGGGAGCTATAATAATTATTCCATTTATTTGGAATTGATCATAACACACTTGCAAAATAAATCCCATGCCTTTTCTGCTCCGAGTTGACCTCAAAACCTTGCCATTATTATTCTATCATTTTCCGGAGTTCCACCAAAAATCCTCGGGCCATTTTTGTTAAATTCTTCATATTTTTGTGAGCCCGGGAAAATTATCCGTGTGTCCAAATTCTTTCCCTATCCCTCTCTTTCTTTTGCCTCTCTATTTTTCTTTTCTGCTAAATATTAGAGAGAGAGCCAGCCCAGCTCGGCCTTCTCCAGGCAGTCGGCCCAGGCCACCGCGGCCTCCCGCAGCCCACCACCCAGGCCGGCCCACCAAAACCCTTGAGGCCCAGCCGCGCCTAACCCTAGCCTCCCAGCGCTCTCTCCCGATCCACCCTCATCTCCCCTCGTCCTCCCTCCAGCGCCCGCCCTTGCGCCTCCTGCGCTCGATCCCTTCTCTCCCTCTGCGCCCGATTCCCCATCTCTCTCCTCGCCCCCCCCATGCCCGATCCCTCGGCCTCCTCCTCGGCGCCTCCTCCTCCGCCTCCCCTGCCCCTCGCCCTTCCACCTCCTACTTGGCCCTGCCACAGTGCGCCGCGACCCATCTCGCGCCCCCTCGTCGGCCTCCTCGGCGCCCGGCCCGCGCCCTTGTAACCTTCCTCCGCGCCGACTCTCCTGCTCCGCCCGTGGCCCCTCCGTTCCTCGACCTCGCCTCTGCCTCGACCAGCGTCCTCGCCTCCGGCGGACAAGCGCCCGCTCCGTGCACCCCTCACCGGCTGCCCGCTGATGCGCCTGCGCCTCGGCCCGCATCCTCGCCTCCAGCGAGCCCGTAGCCCTCCGTCCGTCGCTGCGGCCAGCGCCGTGTCGTCCCGAAGCTCGGCCAACTCCGGCGGCCAGCGCCCGCACGCAAGCTGCTCCACCTTGCTTCGCCTCGTGCCCGATGGCTTGTCCGGCAGCAGCCCTGCTCGGCTTCGTGTGTCGCGCGTGTAGCCACGGCTGCCATGGCAGGATTTTGTGCATCGCGGGAGCTCCTAAAATTGTTGCCCTGTACACCCGTTTGCTGCTGCCGCTGGTTTGCCGAGACCGATACCCGAGGAACCTCGTGTTCAACTACAACGGCGTCAAGTACCACTACAACCCATGTTCGACTCGTGGATCGCCAAGTACGGATACGCCAAGATCGACTACATGTAACAGCAAAGTACCACTACCGTCGACCCTCGAAGACCCGTGGACCCCGAACATCCACGGGACATGAGCGTCTACAAACCGTAATGCGACTACCGTCGCCAAAAATCGAGATGTCGACTACCATCGCCGAGATCGCAAGTACCACGACAACCCGAAGGATTCGGACCCGTCAAGTACCTCTTGACGAGCGTGAAACACTACTTCCTCTACCGTCGCCGTGTACCACTACTTCCCTCAGCGATCATCGCGAAACGACTACTTCCTCTACTTCCCTCGACGACCCGTGAGCGTCTACTTCCCTCTCTGAAACTTCGACCGTCCCGTTTGAGCGTTCGAAGGTATAACCCGAGGCGACCGCGATGAGATGCCCATGCATGTATGAGATGCACGATATGTTTGCACCGTGATCGAATCGACCTTGCGATGCCCCTCTTTGGCTATGCCACCGTTCCGTGGGAACCCGGTATCCGGGATCACCCCACCATCTTGCATGACTCGCTTCCGTCACGCTTTCCTTTGCATCGGTATCTCAATCGAGTTATCGGAACCGATATGTTGCCGTGGCACCATTTTGGATTAGTTGCCGTGGCACCCTTTCTTCCTACGGTGACACAATGCTTCATAATGCTCTTGTCAACATTTTCATAAAATTGCATAAACTTGCTCATGTCATCCGCATCATGATAACAACATTTAAATGCTTATAATTGTTGTTTGCTTTAATTTGCTTAAATGCCATGCTAAAATGATTTATTTCATAACTAAATAACCGTAGCTCGGATTTAAATAAATTATATATGTAAATGGGGTAGAAAAATGCATAGTTTAACATGGTAGCATTACTTTGCATGTTTAACAACTCTAAAATTGTGTTTAGGGCAGATCAGTACCGAATCCATAATTTGCATATGGGGATTTTCCGGAATTGTTGTTCGTTGTTTCCGGCCTCATTTAAACTTGCCTAGATAGGTAGTTTCATTATGCTTCACTTCTTGCCATGTTTAATAACATTTAATATTGTTGAGTATCATAACCGAGAGAGAACTAAATAATTGATGTGGTGCTTTGTCAATATGCAACTCGTTGCATATTGAGCTCCACTTAATTTGTAGTGTTGTTTGTTGCACTTTGCCATGCCTCATTAAACCGGACATGCATCATACTTGATTGTGCATCATGCCATGTTTATGATTGTGTGTTTACTATGTTGTTTGCTTCTTTCCGGTTCGCTTCTCTCGTTAGCTTCGGTTTCGTTCCGGAGTTGTGAGGATTCGTTCGACTACGTCCATTTGTCTTCTTCATGGACTTGATCTTCTTCCTTGCGGGATTTCAGGCAAGATGACCATACCCTCGAAATCACTACTATCTTTGCTTGCTAGTTGCTCGCTCTTTTGCTATGCCTATGCTACGATGCCTATCACTTGCTATATCATGCCACCCATATTGCCATGTCAGCCCCTAACCATCCTTTTCCTAGCAAACCGTTGTTTGGCTATGTTACCGCTTTGCTCAGTCCCTCTTATAGCGTTGTTAGTTGCAGGTGAAGATGAAGTTTGTTCCTTGTTGGAACATGGAGATGTTGTTCCTTGTTGGAACATGTCTACTTGTTGGGATATCACAATATATCTTATTTAATTAATGCATCTATACACTTGGTAAAGGGTGGAAGGCTCGGCCTTATGCACGGTGTTTTGTTCCCTCTTGCCGCCTAGTTTCCGTCATATCGGTGTTATGTTCCCGGTTTTTGCGTCCCTAACGCGGTCGGGTGATTTATAGGACCCCTTGACAGTTCGCTTTGAATAAGACTTTTCAGCAAGGCCCAACATTGGTTTTACCATTTGCCTCACCTATGCCCTTTTCCCTTGGGTTTCGAGCCGAGGGTCATCTTTATTTAGCCCCCGGACGGTGCTCCTTGAGTCTTGGCCCGAACTAAGTCTTGTGCAGCGCCCCTCAAGGCAACTTGAGGTTTGGTTTTAGTTATGCGGACTGCTCATCCGAGTGTGCCACGAGACGAGATATGTGCAGCTCCTATCAGATTTGTCGGCACATCCGGGCGGCTTTGCTGGTCTTGTTTTATTGCTGTGAAATGTCTTGTGGCCGGATTCGAGACTGATCGGGTCTTCCGGGAGAAGGAATATCCCGTTGATCGCGAGAGCTTATCATGGGCTAAGTTGGGACACCCTGCAGGGTTTTGAACTTTCAAAGCCGTGCCCGTGGTTATGTGGCAGATGGGAATTTGTTAATGTCGGTTGTAGAAAACCGAAGTTGATCTTAATTAAAATACACCAACGCGTGTGTAACCGTGATGGTCTCTTCTCGTAGTCCGGGAAGTGAACACGATGTTGGAGTTATGCTTGGCGTAGGTTGTTCTAGGATCACTTCTTGATCATAGTTGTTCGACCGTGCTTTTGCCTTCTCTTCTCGCTCTCATTTGCGTATGTAGCCACCATATATGCTAGTAAACTTGCTGCAGCTCCACCTCACTACCCTGTCCTACCTTTAAGCTTAAATAGTCTTGATCTCGCGGGTGTGAGATTGCTGAGTCCCGTGACTCACAGATACTTCAAAACCAGTTTGCAGTGCCGATGTAGCTGTGCGGTGATGCACCGAGCTCAAGGCGGAGCTCGAAGAAGATCTTGTTCTTTGTGCTGTTTCGTTTCATTGATCGATGAGTGGAGCCCAGTTGGGACGATCGGGGATCTGTGTAGCATTTGGGGTAGTCTTCTTTTATTTTATTTTGGTTCCGTAGTCGGACCTTGATTGTATCTGTATGATGTAATGCTTTACTCATGTATTGTGTGAAGTGGCGATTGTAAGCCAACTATGTATCTCTTTCCCTTATGTATTACATGGGTTGTGTGAAGATTACCTCACTTGCGACATTGCTTTCAATGCGGTTATGCCTCTAAGTCGTGCCTCGACACGTGGGAGATATAGCCGCATCGAGGGCGTTACAGCGGTCTTCTTAACCACGATCGCACCCACCATCTCTGGCGGTATGGATCGCAGAATGGCCGCCAGCGCCGCCTTGTCGTTGGGGACGCTCGATGGGTTCCCTTCCACCGCGTCCCACATCAAGTTGGCCTCCATGTTAATCTGCATCAACATAGACCACTCGAAGTAGTTTGTCGGCGTGAGCATTAGCCTACGGTGGTGCCGCTTGGGACGAGCAGCTCTGGACCGTGCGCTCGTGGGCAGACGATCTCCTTGCCATACCGGCGAGTGCGGCTGCGACCACGACTCGACCGCGCGGGAGTCAGCGGCCTTGGCCACCTCTGCCGCTGCCTTGTATTTGGTGGGCTGCGGTCTTGCGCCGCTGCCATGTTCGCCCGGAGGTCGAGCGGCCATGGTCACCGAGGAACAAGCGGCTCCGATGCCACTTGTTGGAGCCGAGAGCTCAGGCGAGGCCTAGATCGCGATCACCAGAGGAGGAGAAGAAGCGAAGAACACAAGAGAGTTTTGTGCTCCGCACAGTTCTCTGACTTTTCTCATTTATCTTGACTTATTTGTACATCAACTAGGAAGCGAAAAACTCACGCCGCCGAGCCTACGGATGTGCCATCCCACATCGCCCGTCGTCGTGAGGTGGGTGCGAGGCGAGTCCTCGTTGCATGCCATCCATGAGCTCTGGCGACCGCACTAATCTAGCTAGCTACTAACTGAAAACGAAAAACAGCTTCTGCGTGTACATGCACGCGAGTCAGAGCCGGTTATTCAGCTAACTGAAGAAAGCAAAAACTATCCTAACAGGCAAAAGGATTACAGGCTCAACACCCATGAGCTGGAGCCGTGCTGACCACCCGTGTGTGATGCCATCGCCGGGTGCCTACGCCATGGTCTTGGACTCAACCTTCTCAACCGAGAGGCGGGCCTGCCACTTGTCCCAGATCCTGATAGATGGCGGTAGTAGCATCAACATACTCTACCGCGACACCATGGAGAAACTGTGCATCAAGGAGAAACAACTCCAGCCCAGTCGGACTGTCTTCCACGGCATTATACCCGGCCTTTCCTGCTCTCCAATCGGCATGTTCAAGATAGACATCCTGTTCGGCGACAAGGATCACTTCCGCCGCGAGCCGATCTGGTTCGAGGTGGTCGATCTGGGAAGCCCCTACCACGCAATCTTGGGCCGGCCAGCACTCGCCAAGTTCATGGCGGTGCCTCACTATGCCTACCTCAAGATAAAGATGCCGAGACCCAAGGGCATCATCATCATTGTTGGCGACTACCAGAAGTCGGTAGCATGTGCTGCCGCCAGCAGTCGGCTGGTCGAGTCCCTCGTCATCGTCGAAGATAAACGTCTCCTTGACCGGATGGTGGCCATGGCCAGCAAGTAGCCGGACATGTCGCCGGACCCCCAGGAGTCAGAGGCTTGGGGCTCCTTCCAGCTAGCCAAAGAAACCAAGAAGATCGCCTTGGACCCGGAGCACCCGGAGAGGCACGCTGTCAGAGGGGCCAACCTTGACAGCAAATAGGAAAGCGAGCTCGTCGATTTCCTCCGTGAGAATCGGGACATCTTTGCATGGTCTCCCAAAGACATGCCGGGTGTTCCGATGGATTTCGCTGAGCACAAGCTACATGGCAGGCCGGATGCGAAGCCGGTCAAGAAACCCCTCCGCCGCCTGTCAGAAGAGAAGAGAAGGATTGTTGGTGAAGAGATAGCCCGGCTTCTGGCGGCCGGCTTCATCATGGAAGTGTTCTACCCGGACTGGCTGGCCAATCCGATCCTTGTGTTGAAGAAGAACAACAAGTGGCGCATGTGTATCGACTACACCAGCCTCAACAAAGCCTGCCCCAAAGATCTGTTTGCTCTGCCTCGGATAGATCAAGTGATCGACTCCACAGCCGGATGCGAGCTATTGTCCTTCCTTGATGCCTATTTCGGCTACCACCAGATCAAGTTGAACCCAGCCGATCGGCTGAAGACCGCCTTCATCACACCATTCAGAGCCTTCTGCTACCTAACCCTGATGTTCGGCTTGAGAAATGCTAGTGCCACATTTTAGCGTTGCATGCAGAAGTGCCTCCTCAAACAAGTCGGCGGAAATGCCCACGTCTATGTAGACGATATTGTGGTGAAGACGGAGAAATGCGGCACCCTCCTAGAGGATCTCAAGGAGACCTTTGATAATCTACGCCGTTTTCAAATCAATCTCAACCCAGAGAAGTGTGTCTTCGGAGTCCCAGCCGGCCAGCTCCTTGGTTTCCTTGTCTCTGAATGCGGCATCGAGTTTAACCCCATGAAGATCAAGGCCACTGAGCGGATGCAGAGACCCACCCGACTACGAGACGTCCAGAAGTTCACCGGGTGCTTGGCATCTCTCAGCCACTTCATCAGTCGGCTGGGCCAGAAGGCTCTTCCCCTGTACCAGCTAATGAAGAAAACCACTTGCTTCGAGTGGAACGACAAGGCGGACGAGGCCTTCCTCCAACTCAGGAAGATGTTGACCGCGCCGCCTGTCCTAGCGGCTCCGGCTGCTAAGGAGCCCATGCTCCTATACATCGCCGCCACCAGCCGGGTGGTTAGCACCGTCATCGTGGTCAAGCACCAAGAAGACGGCAGGGCACAGCCGGTCCAGAGGCATGTCTACTACTTGATCGAGGTGTTGCCGGTCTCCAAGCCGAATTACCCCCAGTACCAGAAGATGTGTTATGGCGTGTACTTTGCCGCCAAGAAGCTCAAGCAGTATTTCCAAGAGCACTCCATCACGGTCGTCTGCACTGCCCCACTTGCCAAGATCATAGGCAACAGAGATGCATCAGGCCAGGTAGCAAAGTGGGCCATCGAGCTAGCTCCCCACACCATCCACTACCAACCCAGCACCGGCATCAAGTCCCAAGCCCTTGCCAAGTTCCTCGTCGACTAGGCCGAGACCCAGTACCTGCCGCCAGTGCCGGATTCCACCCATTGGCGGATGCACTTTGATGGCTTGAAGATGTGCACTGGTTTGGGAGCCGGCATCGTCCTCACCTCTCCCAAAGGCGACAAGCTCAGATACACGCTGCAGATTCACTTTGCCGCCTCCAACAACGTGGCGATCGAGCACTCGTCCACGAGACTCCGGCAGCCAAAAGATTGGCATCCGCCGAGTGCTGTATTACGGCGACTCGGACTTGGTGGTCCAGCAGTCGTCTGGCGACTGGGACGCGAAGGATGCGAACATGGCGAGCTACATCTTCCTCGTCCAGCGGATCAGTGGGTACTTTGATGGGTGCGAGTTCCTTCATGTGCGACGAGCCGACAACGAGCAAGCAGATGCCCTGGCACAGATTGGCTCCACCCGGTAGGCCATACCAGCCGGCGTCTTCCTCCAGTGCTTGCGCAAGCTGTCTATCAAGCCTTCGCTGGATATCAGAGTCCATCTTCGACTCGGCTGCTCCCGGAACAGTTGGATCCGGCTTGGGACAACAGCAGTCGCACCCAGCCAGGGACTTCAGAACCCGGCCCGGGGATTGCAACAACCGGCCCGGGGACTTCGGCAAGCGGCTCGGGGACTGCAGCAATCGCACCCGGCCCGGGGAGTTCAGAACCTAGCCCGGGGGCTTCAGCAGTCGGCCCGGGGACTTCAACGACACATCAAGCGGCGGCCGACTCCATCCCGCCGCCTCCCAACCCAACCTCCTTGGTACAAGTGGCCGTGATGACAGTGGTAGAAGCACCATCATGGCGGCAGCCCATCCTCAACTTCCTGGTGAGCGGAGAGCTACCAGCCAACGAGATCTTGGCCCGGCAGGTGCAACGTCGGGCAGCAGCATACACAATAGTGAACAGAGAGCTTGTCAGGCGCAGCGTGACTGGCATTTTCCTATGCTGCGTAGAGCCAGAGAAGGGCAAAGAAATCCTCAGAGATATGCACCAAGGCGAGTGCGGCCACCACGCAGCCTCCAGATCCCTTGTCGCCAAAGCTTTCCTCCATGGATACTTCTGGCCGACTCCTTTGGACGATGCCAAGGATTTGGTCAAGAAGTGTGAAGGATGCCAACGCTTCATCTCCAAGCAGCACCTGCCGGCTTCTGCACTCAAGACCATCCCCGTTTGCCGTCTAGGGGCTGGAGATGGTGGGCCCATTCAAGACAGCACACGGTGGCATGACCCATCTGCTGGTCGCCGTGGACAAATTCACCAAGTGGACTGAAACGAAGCCAATCAAGAAACAGAATGGTCCGACTGCTGTGACCATCAATGCAGATATCACCCTCTGGTACGGTGTACCACACAGCATTATCACCGAAAACGGCACAAACTTTGCCAAAGGCGCCTTGGCCCGTTTCAGTGACGCAAAGGCATCCGGCCCGGACTTAGCGTCATTGCCCATCCATGATCAAATGGCTAGGTCGAGCGAGCAAATGGCCTCATCCTGTCCGGCATCAAGCCCCGACTGGTCGAGCCGCTTGAGCGCTCGGCTGGCTACTAGATTGAAGAGCTGCCGACTATCCTTTGGAGCCTCCGAACTACACCCAACAAAGCAACCGGCTTCACTCATTTCTTCCTCTTGTACAGGGTCGAGGCCGTCATCCCAACTGACATTGAGTTCGACTCACCTCGTGTCACCATGTTCATGGAGGCGGAAGTGAAGGAGGCGCGGGAAGACGGCGTCGACCTGATGGCACTCATCCGGTCCGCCATCTACCAGCAGGGCCTGCGCCGCTACCACAGCCAGAAGGTCAAGCCACGATCCTTCCGAGAGGGGACCTTGTGCTCCGACTGATCCAGCGAACAGCCGGCTAGCACAAGCTCTCGGCCCCTTGGGAGGGCCCTTTCATCATCAGCAAAGCCCTAGGCAACAACTCCTACTACCTCATCGACGTGCAGAAGCCCAGGGCATGCAAGAGGGACGATTCCGACAAGGAAACAGAGCGCCCATGGAACATCTCCTCCGAAGATTTTACAGTTAATGCAGTATGTACCACGCTACCTTTTGTATTATGCAAAGACAACGGGTCCTTCGAGAAGCACTCGGGGGCTACCCATTTTATCTATATGATAAAGATTATGCCTATGAATGTATTATGTCATTCTTTCGCCCAGGATCGGATCCACCAGTCGGCCCGGGGGCTCGCCGCCTTGTCCAATGTTGTTACCACCTGCAGTCAGACAAGTAGGGTGCTGACATCTAAAGCCCTCTCTTGCCTTAAGCCGTAGCACGCAGAGCGACTATCTGGCTGGCAAGAGCGAAAGGCAGGAAACGATGTCCATGCAAAAAATGACTAAGGAAAAACATCATCATAGGCCAAGCAGGCACCTCGCCTCACCGTCCGGCTGCTGAGAAGCCGGTCGGCCGTTGTTGGGGATATAACTATTTGTATAAGCCGCCCAGGAGGGGCCGGGTTACGTAAAGAGTTACCAGACAGAAGCCCAAGTCCAAGCCTGAAGATGGCGTCTCAACAAGGTGCCTAAGGCCCACAGGCGACTTAAGGCCCGTTGTAGTAAACCGCCATAATGGCATGACTTGTATCATAAGGTAGACTTGACTAGTCACCGAGCCGGACACTGTTTATGAGCCGGCCGGGACTCTGTAAGCCGCAGGGCATCTACCCGTGTATATAAGGGGACGACCCGCCGGTGGCTTAGGGCAAGCAAGAACCAATCGAGAACCGGGCATAGCGTGATCCGCTCACTGGTTATCGAAACCTCAAGCAATACCAACCCAACTAGACGTAGGCCTTACCTTCACCGTAAGGGGCCGAACTAGGCTTTATCTTGTTTTGCTCATATCTTCTAGGCCGTAGCTCCGAATTAACTGAACTTTATATGTAACTTGACTAGAATTTCGTGTAGATCATCTTGGTGCATTTTAAATTGCTGTTTAACAACTTGAACATAAGGTTTATTCAGATCTGGACCAATTTCGAAATTTGCATATGAGGACTTACCGGAATTGTTCTATGTTGTTTCCGGCCTCATTTAAACTTGCTTTGATGTGTTGCTCTTTTTGGCATCATATCTTGCCATGAGTAGCCTCATCTAGCCTTGTCATGCATCATGCTTGTTGTGCATCATGTCATGTTCATGTGTGGTGTGTTTACCTTGTTGTGTGCTTTTCTCGATAGTTCCCGTTTCGTTGCGATCGTGAGGATTCGTTCGTCTACGCTTGGTTCGTCTTCGTGGCTTCATCTTCTTCATGGACTCGTTCTTCTTCCTTGCGGGATTTCAGGCAAGATGACCGCTTCCTGGATCTCACTACTATCATTGCTATGCTAGTTGTTTACGTTCTATCGCTATGCTGCGCTACCTATCACTTGTTCCTCAAGCCTCCCAAATTGCCATGTCAGCCTCTAACCTTTTGCACCCTTCCTAGCAAACCGTTGTTTGGCTATGTTACCTCTTTGCTCAGCCCCTCTTATAGCGTTTCTAGTTGCAGGTGAAGATGAAGTTTGTTCCTTGTTGGAACATGGAGTTGTTGTTTCTTGTTGGAACATGTTTACTTGTTGGGATATCACAATATATCTTATATTATTAATGCATCTATATACTTGGTAAAGGGTGGAAGGCTCGGCCTTATGCCTGGTGTTTTGTTCCACTCTTGCCGCCCTAGTTTCCGTCATATCGGTATTATGTTCCCGGATTTTGCGTCCCTAACGCGGTCGGGTGATTTAGAGACCCCCTTGACAGTTAAGCTTAGAATAAGACTTTTCAGCAAGGCCCAACATTGGTTTTACTATTTGCCTCACCACCACCTACTTTTCCCTTGGGAGTCGCTCTCTCGAGGTCATCTTTATTAGCCCCGGGCGGTGCTTCTCTAAGTGCTGGTTGAACCAAATAACTGCGGGGCCCCTCGTGGCAACTTCGAGGTTTGGTTTTACTCGTGGGATGTCTCATCGGTGTTGCCACGAGCGAGATATGTGCAGCTCCTATCGGGTTGTCGGGCATCAGGCGGCTTTGCTGGTCTTGTTTTATTCTGTCGAAATGTCTTGTGGCAGGATTCGAGACTGATCGGGTCTTCCGGAGAAGAATATCCTTCGTTGATCGCGAGAGCTTATCATGGGCTAAGTTGGGACACCCCTGCAGGGTATAAACTTTCGAAAGTCGTGCCCGCAGTTATGTGGCAGATGGGAATTTGTTAATATCCAGTTGTAGTAAACATGAAGCAAACTCTTCTAAAATACACCAACCGTGTGCGTAACCGCGAGTGTCTCTTTTCGGGGTTGATCGAGAGGAGAACACGGTTTCTGGGTTATGTCTGACGTAAGTAGGAGTTCAGGATCACTTCTTGATCATTACTAGTTGGCGACCGTTCCTTTGTTTCTCTTCTCGCTCTCATTTGCGTTGGTTAGCCACCATATATGGTTAGTCGCTGCTGCAATCTCACCACTTTACCCCTTCCTTTCCCTTTAAGCTTTGCTAGTCTTGATACCCATGGTAATGGGATTCTTTGAGTCCTCGTGGCTCCTGATTACTACACCACCGATTTGCGGTACAGGTTGTCGATGATCATGGCGTGAGGCGATGTTTGCTTGTATTGGAGTTCTTCTTACGCTTCTTCTTGATCGGGGAATAGGTTCGAATTGACAGCTGGGCTAGCGAGGTGGATGTCGTTTGGGCTTGTTTATGTTACATCCGTAGCGGATGTTGATCTCTTGTATATGATGTTGATGTATTCTTGTGGCATTACGTGCCTCATGTATATATCCTATAAATTATGTAATGTTGATGTAATGATATCCACCTTTGAAGCGTTTCAATATCTTGGGTCTATCCTTGGTGGGATCGTCGAGTTCCTTTTGGATAGGGTCGCATATTGGGTGTGACAGAGGATGATGATGAAACAGGGAAGGGAAAGCAGAACAGCAACTCCAGAGGCCAGCAGCATCACTCGGCAGGTAATGGTGGAAACAAGCGTAAAGCGAATGGTAATATGGGGTTCGTAGCCAACACCAACGCGCAGGACAAGGGCCAACGGCGCAAGGGTAAACAGCCAAACCGAGGTGGTGCGTCTAATCCCAATCCGGACCGATTGAATTATCTGTTGAATCAACCCTGTCCGAAGCATGGGACGAAGGAGGCGCCAGCAAACCACCTCTAGAAGGAAAGTTATATTATGCAGGAGTTCAAAAGTTCTAATGCTTTCCGGTATGATCAAGGCTCGTGGCGGTTCGAGGTCCGTCCGGATTACGGTGGAGAAATTCGGTCCAGGGTTTAATGGTAATCGGGCGGACATAACAATCGAGAACAATCAGAATAATCAAAAGGTGGTTATAATCAGCGGGCAACAGCGATCGAGTTATCGAGCAACCCAAAACAGTTGAATGGTGGGCGGTATCACGTCTTCACCACTAAGCTTGGACAAGCGAGACCGGAAGCTTGAGCGGGCAGTCAGCGTTGTTGAACCAGCCGTGCCTCATTACCTCGCTGGTCGAGCAGCCTATTGTGTGGAGTAGAGGATCATCCTCCCGGGTTGACAATCCGGGTCAGCTAGCCTAGTGGTGGCACCTCGGTGGGAGGATACAAGTTCACCAAAGTGCTTATGGGCGGAGGAGCAGCATCAACATCACTGTACTATGAGACCTTCCGTCGTATGGGGTTAACAGATAAACATCTCAAACCGTCCAATACGGTGTTCCATGGTGTGGTGCACAGCAAATCAGCATATCCGGTTGGTAAAATAGCTCTGGAGGTGGCCTTTGGGGATGAACATGACTCGGATCGAGAAGCGTTGGCGTTTCACTACTAGGAAAAGGGCTATAGATGGAAATGACACTAATGGCGCACCGGAAAGATGGTGCGCCATTAGTATATACTAATGGCGCACCACCATCCGATCGCCATTAGAGTCTAAACTACTAATGGCGCACCATGCTTTGGGTGCGCCATTAGTCTAAATTTTTAAACTAGTGCTTTGTCCAAACATACTAATGGCGCATCCTGCCCAAGTCGCCATTAGTAGTTGTAACTACTAATGGCGCACCAATAATGTGAGTGCGCCATTAGTATATAAACTTTTTTTGAACTAGTGCTTTGTCCAAACATACTAATGGCGCATCCTGCCCAGTGCGCCATTAGTAATTGTAACTACTAATGGCGCACCAGGGTGTGGAGTGCGCCATTAGTATCAGCTTTTTGAACTAGTGCTTTGTCCAAACATACTAATGGCGCATCCTGCTTAGAGTCGCCATTAGTAGTGGTAACTACTAATGGCGCACCATGAAAAGTGCGCCATTAGTAAGTGGGCAGCAACAAGATATTTGGGACAGCCTCTCCTACCCACACACTCACTTTCTCCCACTTCATTCTCTCCACCTCCTCCTTGTCTCGGGTGCCTCCTCTTTTCACCTCATTTCCACCATAGATTCATTCAAATTAAGTGGTTAAATTACCTTGTTTTAATAGGTAAGTAAGGGGAAGCTATATTTAGGTTGTTCTCCTTACAACAATGTGCACATGCACTTTTACTGCCTAGCTAGATCTATGTATGTTAGTGGTGTTGCATATGTTTGTGGTGTTTGCATATGTGTTTGTGTTTGGAGGTGTACGGTATTTGAAATCGATAGTTGCCAATATTTTGCGGAATGTTGATTCATTTCCGTTTGGCGAAATTTTGGCATTAAGCATCCTTTTGGTCCTATTTTAGGGAAAGTCATGCCAAATTTTTCTTGGTTCTAAAATATCGTTTTGCTCTACCCATGACGACCATAGTCCATACGATGACCGAAGGCATCGTGAATAGGTTTGAGGTCCATGAAGGCGAGATGCTTCAAAAGAGCGAGGCGGAGATAAGATGTCCGTGTCGAAGATGCAAGTGAAGAGCCTTATTGCGGACCGGATTCGGCAGGTCGGGACCACCTGCTGTTGCGTGGTTTCATGGATGGCTATCGGTGGCAAGGTGATGAAGATGACTCTGAAGTCGTCCATGCGGGCGGGCAAGAAATGAGGAAGGGCAGCAAGACAACCACAGCGGCTCGGGCGGGGCGAAGGCGAAGAATCCCGGAGATGATCACGGCGTGATCTGTACGATCATCATGTAGAAGATGCAGGACATGATGATGAGGAAGATGCGGAGCAGGCGGCGGGCATGATCATGAAGATGATGATGCGGCGGAGCGAGCGACGCTGGACCATCGATGGGCTGGGTGCAGGACCCTCATATTCAAGAGCTGCTTCTCAAGCGGACGGATACTTAAAGCTGCCGCGAGAGAAAGCCAAGATGGATCAACAGGTTAGGCGGTTACTCCATTGTATGAAGGATGCAGGCCGAGGATACCGCTTTGAAAGTGCGCTCATGGCCACGGAGATGAAGGTAAAACACAAAATGACCGGCGCGTGCCGGCGAGAACATGTCATTACAGCACGACGTCTTCCCAAGGGAACAAGTGCCCGACCAGTTTGGAGGCGAAGAAAATCGTGTGTCCTCTGGATTTACCGCCGTGAAATACCATGTGTGCATGAACAATTGCATCATTTATCGGAACGACGCGGAGTCTACCATATGTCCGGTGTCTTGGCGTCACTCGATACAAGAAGAGGAAAAGCTCCTCGAAAAGTGGTGTGGTACTTTCCGATCACTCCTCGTCTGCGGCGCTATTTCGCGGACCCTAAGGTAGCAAAGCTCCTGCGTTGGCAGCGGATAGGGAGGAGAAGAAGCGGGAAGATAGCGCAAATGATCCGGAGATAGATAAAAAGACAAGATCTGAGTCACCCTAAGGATGCGAGCGGTGGCAGCGTTGAACCGAAGACTCGAATTTGGGAGCGATCCAAGGAACATCGTCTTTGGCGCGAGCACCGATGGAGTCAATCCGTTTGGCAGCAGAGAAGCACACATAGCACCTGGCCTGTGTTTGTGTGGATGTACAACCTTCCCCTGGTTGTGCATGAAGAGGAAGTACATTCACATGGTATGCTAATTGAAGGGCGAAACAACCAGGGAGCGACATCAATCTGTATCTGGGGCTGCTGAAGAGGAGCTTGACACGCTGTGAAACGCCCGTGTCGTGGGGCGCCGCGAGAGAAAGAATATTTCCCTATGAGAGCCGCCACTGCTCACGGCGGTGCACGACTATCTCGATTCACGGATATGTCGCGGGGCAGGTAGTCCACGGATTTTACGGATCGTAAGGTGCATGGATGACTGGCGTATCGCCAGCTAGATAGAGATCCGGGTCTTGAAAACCGTGTTCATGGGACATCGAAGGTGGCCAGCGGCGATGACCCGTGGAGAAGCGCAAGGATCTGTTCGATGGTGAAACCGAACCCAGCGCCGATGTCACGAGGCGGCGAGAAATAGACAAGCTGTTGGAAAATTGGAAAGACTGCCTTGCTGCGGAAAAGAAGCAAAAGGCGCGAGCCGGGAAAAAGCGAAAGCGCCCGAGCAGCTGCTGAAGGTATGGAAAGCGAGGTCTGTTTTACGGGACTTGCCGTCTTGGAAGATCCACCGTGTGCCTCACAGCCTTGATGTCATGCATATCACGAAGAGCGTGTGCGAGAGTCTTGGTACCCTGCTCAACATGCGAGAGAGGACCAAAGATGGGCGAAAGCAAGGCAGACTTGAAATCAATGGGCATCGGGCAGGAGCTTCACGCTATATGATGATGATGATGATGATGATGATGATGATGATGATGATGAAGTGAGCGGGACCACGAAGAAGTCGTCGCCAAAGGCAAAAGGCCAAGAAGACCGGAAATGACTACCCTCCGCGTGCTTCACTCTAAGTCGGGAGGAGATCGAGCAGTTTTCACCTGCCTCCTAGGAGTAAAACTTCCTTCTGATTCTGTGCAGGGAAGATAAGCAGATACCTAGACCCAGTGAAGCGAAGTTCAGCGGGATGAAGTCTCACGGTATCACGTCTTGATGGCGAATACTTCGGTTGCAATCCGTGGGATCATGGGCGCGCGCGTCCGTGAAAGCGCTATTTGGCCTATGCAACTTCTTGACGTCATCTCTCGGAAGTCGATTGGCGTGAGCAACTCGAAGGCTACGAGGAAGAGATCGTGGTGATACTATGCGAGCTTGAGATGTACTTCCGCCCGCATTCTTGACGTTATGGTGCATCTGCTGGTCCATATAGTGGAGGATATCATCCAACTCGGGCGGCGTTCCTGCACAGCATGATGCGTTCGAAAGGATGAATGGTGTCATCAAAGGATCGTTCGCAACATGTCACGTCGAAGGAAGCATAGCGGGGCTTTTCGACCGAAGAGTGCATCTCCTACTGCACGAATTATCTAGGCATCGAGAACCCGTTGGTCTGCCCGTCAGCGGGCACCTCGGCAGGCTCGCTGGATGGGGTCACCGTGAAGTCGCCCTTGAAATGCATGTCGACTTGGTCGACTCGCCGACTTTGAAAGAGCAAACCTAGTCGCGCTACAACACATAGGCGTGGTCGATCCTTGGGTGGTAGAGCACAAAACCTTTATTAAAAAGGCGTACAATGACCGAGGCCAGCGAGAGGGCGGACGGAGATACACTCAAAGAGCACAACTCATGTTTCACGCGTTGGTTCAAGCATAAGCTTACATCGTACCCTTTACATGAGGATTCTTCGCGGAAGAACAACTCATATTCGCCTTGTCACGAGGCGCCGAGCACAACGATGACCTATGAGGCGTCACGATATCATGACTACACATTCTACACGAGGCCAAGGACATGAAGGCGATGGTTATCGAACTCCGGGGTAGCGATGGAATCCTACACGGTAGCGACAAGGACAGATACTACGGAAGGATCGAGGAGATCTGGGAGCTGAGCTCTGTTGGAGAGAAGGTCGATGTTCCGTGTCGAGATGGGCCAAACGTCATAAAGAAGACCGGTATTTCACCACCATGGTTATACGAAGCCAAATCAAGACCCATGGCATAAGCGTCACCTGAAAAATGAGCCATGGTGCTGGCTTCCCAAGTGGACCAATGCTTCTTCATTACCGACCATAAAGCCCGGTCGTGTTGTCGTGAGGAGAGGCAAAGGAAGATCATCGGAATGGATGGAGTAGCCAATGAGCAAGACTTGACAAATCTGGCGACCGAGGATCGAACATGGCGGCGATGATGAAGTAGCAGCATACACCACAAGAAGAAGCAGGACCACCCTACCTAAGGGCGTCCGTTCCACGGAAGAACTCCATTTGCGAAAAAGAAGGGCAAGAAGATTGTGAGCAGATAGCTAGCTAAGATCGATTGTATTTAAATCGTAGCCTTCATTTCTCGATTGTATTTCATGGGTACTTTTGAACTATCATGAATATTTTAAATTTCATGGACACTCGATCTCGATCCCCTCCATCTCGATCGCTATCCCACCTCGCGAGATCCGGCCCCCCTCGCCTTGAGCACCCCCAGTCCACCGGCCGCCGCCGACCCCCGCACCCTCGATTCCCCTCCATCTTTTAAAATGGCTTTTTAAATGCTCTGTCTTATAAAAAAATGCTCTTGTCTTATAAAAAAATGCTCTTGTCTTATAAAAATAAGTATCAAACAGCTTTTTAAATGCTCTGTCTTATAAAAAATATTACTGTTATTATTTAAACAAGTTTGAACATTTTAAACACAAATAAGTATCAAACAGCTTTTTAAATGCTAAAAAAATTTGTGGAGCCCACCTCGATCCCCCTCCATCTCGTCGCTGTCCCACCTCTTGAGATCCGGTCCCCTCGCTTGAGCACCCCCAGTCCACCGGCCGCCGCATGACCCCCGCACCCTCGATTCCCCTACTCAACCGCCGCCGCCGACCCCCGCACCCAGCGCACCGTCTTATAAAAAAATAAGTATCAAACAGCTTTTTAAATGCTCTTGTCTTATAAAAAATATTACTGTTATTATTTAAACAAGTTTGAACATATTTAAACATAAATAAGTATCAAATAGCTTTTAAATGCTAAAAAAATTTGTGGAGCACAGGAGTGAACCCAGGACCTCTGGTGTGAGCTGGAGGCTGACCGGTCGAGCTAGTAGAGTGGGCTTGACATGGATAGGTTACAGTAGTAGATAACCTTTTGGCTTTTGTGGAAATAAAAAAAATACTAATGGCGCACCACGGTGAGTGCGCCATTAGTGTGAACATGCTAATGGCGCACCGCGGTGAGTGCGCCATTAGTAATAGCCCCGCCGCCCGATCCCCCCCGCCCGATCCCCCGCCCGATCCCCTCGCGCGATTCTCTCCCTCTCGCCCCCCCGCCGCCGCCGCCGCTGCCTCGCCCTCGCCCTCGCCCTCGCCCTCTCCCTCCCTCGCCCTCTCCCTCGCCGCCCGGGCGCGCCCCGCGCCCAGCCGCCTCGACCCGCCCGACCCGCCGCCCGGCGCCGCCCAGACGCCGCCCGACCCCCGCCCGGCCGCCGCCCAGACGCCGCCCGACCCCGCCGCCCGGGCGCCGCCCAGACGCCGCCCGACCCGCCGCCGGGCGCTGCCCCGCCGCCCAGCGCCGCCTCGACCCGCCCGGCCGCTGCCCCACCTCGACCCGCCCGTCCACACCACCGTCGACCCGCCTCCCTCGACCGCCCAAAGTACTTACTTCACCACCGTCGACCCGCCTCCCTCGACCCGCCTCCCTCGACACCGATGATCCTCCATTGTCTTAGGAAATACAACTTCACCATCGGAACACATCTAGCTCTGCCTATCTCTTTGTTTTCATTTGTTCTCAGTAGTACTCGATGTGATATTGTGCTTTATTTTTCTTTAGCAGGAGCACAAAACCACAAATTAATATTTAAAAGATTTTTTCTAAAAACAATATTAAATAGATTGTGCCGTGTCAAGAACATATCTGATTTATTGCTTGCCAATGTGACACCAATATTGAGTAGTAGATCACAAATTAATAGTCATATTTTTGAGGAATTTCTTGTAGGTTAAATTTCACAATGTTCCTAAACCCTGATTTTCCATGAATTTTGTAAATCCTGAACTGCAAAACCACTGTCCAAAACCAGATATGGTTTAGTTTAAATGTTTTTGCAAAGTGTGGAGTCCACCGATAAATTTGAGCATAGGTTTTCCAAAGCATCTAGCCTAGTCATGTCCTCTCTTTCTTTCTCGCATAAAGCTAGTTAGATGCGGAATTCTTTCGTTCCTCTGGATGCTGATATATAATTAAGTTCTTGTTCCACGACTTACGAATGGTCGAGAGAACTAATACTAGTCGTGCATTGCATGGCCCAACATATTAAGCTCAGTCTTGATCGCACAAAATGTAGGCCCTTGATAGGTTGTTTGGACAAGCATTTCCCCTCCTTCGGGTTTAGAAGGCTCCTCATCAAAATTATATATTTTGAGAAATAGAAGCCCGTTAATTAGTATGGCACTAATTAATCACTAGACCATACTACTATCATCTTTCCTCATTAACCACTAGACCATTCTCCTTTGGTTGATGTGCACATCTGACACATACGTAAGGGTGAAAGTAGGTGGGATTTTGTTAGTGCGATGTTGGGTGTGGTTCATTAGAAAGATGAAATATTTTAATTGGTCAGTGGGTACTTCTTTTGATTAGAACAACTGAATTAATAGTGCATATTTTAATTCAGTTACATTTGTGTAATTCAGTTCTGTTTGTGTAAGAAGAAATTCAAGAAAAGGCACAAGTCGTGTGGTGCCCAAAGTGTGCGTCTCTTCTTCTACCTCCAGTTAGTGTGTGTGTGTATGTGTGTGACCTGGACAAACCCACCAAATGCAATTTAGGTTATTTGTTCGACAACAGTCGATTGCTGAAAACATCATTGCCGTATCGATATAATCTTTTACCACAAGTTTGAGACCATGTAAATAATATTGCTGTTTGACATGACATGACATTACGGTATATTGCTTATCTAGGCTGTATGGAAAGGCAGAGTACTACTCCTTTCTCAGCCATGTTCAATCAATCTTATGGCTGTCGACTTTACAACATATTTCATTAGGAGCTAACAGTCTCATTTGATCACTATTAGATTTACGGAGCTGTAGTAATGATGCTAGCTGTTAAACTCTTTCTTCGTAATATTGTCCTGCGATTCCAAGGATTGTCATAATTTTTTCCAAGTTTACAGCGGACTGATGGTGTCACTCATCTAATCCGGAAATGTGCTGTTTTATATACTCTTGCTTGACCTATCTTTAATCATGTAAAAGAAAGTCAGAAAGCCAGTTAAGTTGAGTAGTTGAACCTGGTCCATGGATATTTTGAAAAATTTAAGTTTGTTATATACCCTCCTTTTGACATATTCGAGTGCAATAAATAATGTCAATTCCATGCTAAGCGTGGTGTGCCCAATCTTTGTTAGTGACAAGCTGTTGTTTTAATTGCAACATTTCTTGACACACCCTTTGTGCTTTAGTGGTTGGATTATTAGTTTAGTAATTTCTTGACACACCCTTTGTGGTTTGCCATGTGTACATGTGTGAGAGATAGTGAGAGGAGACAAGAAGAAGGGATTTTTTTAATTGGCTTCTTGCAGTTTGAAAATTCAGTTTATTGATTCTTGAAAATTCAGTTAATTCAGTTAGGCACACAAATTGATGTGCTTTGTAAAACTTGTTCATGTCTGAACTACTAATGCCTTGTGATGCTCTGAATTACTTGTGATGCCTCTGAATTACTTGTGATCACATTGAGAAAGACTTGTAAAGATGATGATCATCTTTAACAGAAAACAATTTGTGATGATTTTGCTAGTTTGCTGGGTTTTGTCTCCGACCATCGTGTCGTGATGATATTGCAGGTACCCCGAGAGGCCCTTGAGTTTGCCGGAATGTCGATTAACTTCCGTTCCGGCAAATTCGGGTACTCCATATGTCCTATTTTCAGCAAAGGTCATGCTGAAATTTTCCGTGAATTTTAGCATGACTTTGCTAAAAATAGGACATATAAATACTGTGACTAATGCATGGGCAGGGTATCTTAGTAGTTAATTAAGTAGGATCAAGTGCCCCGGCGTACTTGTGACTAATGCATGGCTTTTAGGGTGCCTCGGTGTCGATAAAAACCGAAATGATGAAAAGTTAGGCTTTTAGGGTGCCTTGGCGTCGAAAAACCCTCAATGATAAAAGCTTAGATTTTAGGATGCCTCGGTGTCGACAAACCCTAAATGATGAGACCATGATCTTGTTCCTTGACAATAACCAACTTTTGACCAAACTTTGTTTCTATTTAGAGAAACATGGCCCTAGCGATGAGGCGGGGTTGAGCGGCAAGGCATTACAGGAGCTGTCCCGGAGATGGAGGAACAACCTCACTTGTATGAGGCCGCCGCCTTCCCACCGATCACGAGACCACGGATGGTGCCGCCGAGGATGACCACTGCTGATGCCACTGCGATGGTGCCGCCGAGATGCCACCGCGATGATGGCGGCGCGCGCCTGCAGATGGCAGCCAGCCGAAGAGGCAGCGGAAGGACGGCGCCCGATCGTGCTCCGCACCCTCAAGGAGGAGATTCTTGAAGTGGACTCAGCGGGAATCAGCGGCGCCCGAGCGAATAGTCAAGGGTACTCGCTTCAGCTCGGGTGCATTGTCGAGCACCGTCTCGATCAACACCGAGAACACGAGGCATCTGACCGAGGGAATTTGCGCAACCTCCTCTTCCGAAGCTGCCTGAGCGATACAAGTTCCCGCTGAATTTGAAAACACAAGCCTCAAAGGGAATAAAGTGAACAATGCTGCCCTCACGAAGATGAGCAAGGCCCTGTCTACTTGGAAAAGCAATGTGAAGAGAATGATCGAGAAAGGTGAGAGTTATGAGAAGATCAAGGAGAAAAATCCTTGATCACGAAGATGACTACTAGCGACTTCAAGATCAATTGCTCGAGCACATAAGCTCCCAATCAAGTGAGTGGAAACAAATCGGGAGCTGAACATGGGGAACACACACTCGGTCCGGCGGTTCTGAGTGGCGGAGCCTATATGGGACAAGGAGGAGGCGGACCGTGCGAGCAAGGCCTACCGCCCTCTTGATACATCTGGCGGTGACAAGCAGACCAGGAACTTTGTCGGGGCCGGTACAAGAAGGACCGAAAACAAAGGAGCTTACCACGGATCCGAAGACCAGGCAGCAGGCTTGTTACGGTAAGGAATACACCCAGCGTAATTAGCTCCATATGGTTGCATTCTAATTAATGAAGCGAATTTCTAAATGGTTCACATTCCTTCATGGTATTGAAAGCGATGGCAGGGGTCGACTCGAGCAACCCTTGGGACACCACTCTAAATAGGGGTTGAATGTAATGAAGAACAAGGATAAGCTCGATGGCCGGCGTCGGCTGGTCGTGTGGCGGCAAAGGCTTGTCGACAAAATGGGGTCATACTATACGCTGGTGTGCGGAAGGAGAAAAAGACCAGCTCGGAAAGCGGTAGCGAGAGGTTCAAGAACTCAAAGGCACAGGTGGCGCGGATTCGGAGATTGTCCAAGAGCAAGTGGAACAACGACTCGGGCGGCGATCACCGCCCTTGTGCCTACCTTGATCTCGGGGTTGAGTCGTGGATTGCAGGCGCCAGCGAGGGCGCCCGATTCCTAGCTTCACGGCCAGCAACTTCGCATAATGCGATGGCGGGGCCATTGGTGCCTCCAGCGGGCGGCATTAGTGTCTCCGGCGCCCGGCACGGGAGCTTAATGCACCGGGTGTCGCCGGCGGCACCTCTGCAACAAGCGGCCCCTCCGTCAGCTGCCGCCCGCCGTTGGCGGTGCCTCTACATAGCGAGCTCGGCGCCATCATCACGGTAACTAATTAAGCCTCTCTCGGCGAGGACTTCATCTCCTTGCCTTTGGTGGGCATCCACGGCGCCCTACATGTTTTCGCGGCGCCGCCGGCGTTCGTGCACTCTCCTCCGCCGTGAACAACGAGTTGGTCGATGTCGCCAAGGGCAAAATCGTTCAACGGGCAACCTTGTTCCACGGTACCGGATGCCACCCAACTTGTTTAGGGTTCAACTGGTTGGTGCTGCCAGGCTGCGACGACTTGTTACCTCGAATCGACCCGTCGGGGCGGCGATGATGGCGTGATGACCCTCGGCGCCTGCTGAGCTGGCCCTGCTTTGGCGAAGAGCGGATTCGTTTGAGGCGGGGACACCACCCAAAGACAACACCGCCCGATCGTGCGGCGCCAAGTCGGCCCCATGGCAAGACCGCCGTGTGGTGCGGACATCCCTATGCCACTGGATCCAAACATGCATATGGCACGGGATCGAGAATGGCGGCGGCGGCGACTATGATACATTTGGCAGCGTCGATCGATACTTTGCCGAGCATGGAGTGCGATGGCGACTTCATGGGGCCTCCTTCTCAAGAACCAAACCCAACAAAAGGCGTGTGCGATCTAGCTCGTGCAGCGGAGAAGCCAAGTTACAGCGGCGCCGTCGGCGTTCAGCTCTCGGAGGCGCCTCCAGCTGCCGACTTCACGAGCCTCGGATAGGCGAGGTGCGAAAAATATCAGCCCCAACACACTCAAGAAGGCGGTGCGTGAGCAAAACTCGGTCCCATTACGGGAGAAGAAGAAGGCGCATAAAGAAAGACTAAGAAGGGTGCGAGCCAGCCGGCACCGAAATGCGATCCGTGCTCGGGGCGGGCCACCTTCACCGCAGGATATCTCGAGGAGGTGCATGTGGCGGGTAGAGGCGATGCTACCGACAAATATGCTCAATGCTGCAACGGTGCTATCACGAGTCTGCATGACGGTGTTCTTTCTTTGGAGAAGCGGCGTCTCGGGGAGAAGGATGTGGCATACCGGTTTTCGCGGCCAAGGTGCGGAGGGCAAGGGCTTTGTGGATAACTCCATCGAGGCGTCGATCGTCCTGCGTTTTGATGACATCACGCTATGTTGAACCTTCATCCGCTGCACTACACCTTCGTTCGGCTATTTTAGCTGAGTATGGAATCACGGATCATTAGCGACAAGACCCGGACATCGTGATAGTCGACCCCTTCTACATGCGTGCCAAGATCTTGGGCAGCGCTGGGGACCGGCAAGTCGCGAGTTCTTACCTCGAAGGCGTCATTACGGCAAACCAAGATAAGGATAACTTCCTCGTGCCTTACTTTCCGAGTAAGTCCTCCCTCAACCGGCCCGTAACATATGAATTCTTACATTTCGATCGTTTTCTTTTAACATTCCGTGTTTTCTGCGGTGACACCGTTGCCGCTCATCCTCCTAAGCCCTAAATATTCCATGGCCACGTATTTCGACCGGACCGTCGATCGAGCGTAGACTACACAAATGTCAAGAAGGTTCTTGATGATGTTCTCCCGGCTCGCCAAATCTGGAGCACCTTCACCAGGCCTATTAAGTAAAATCGGCAAGCACGTGTTCTCCCCTGTCTGACGTTACGCTGCGTCAAGCAGCCGCTTGGCGATCGAAGGGTGCCTACTCGCCATCCATCACATGCGAGGCGATCGTGCGGGACCATCATCAACACGCTACCGAGTAAACTCAAGATTGGGCGCGGCGTGTCGGCAATCCAGGGCGCGGACCTCCGACAAGAATTCTTTCGCATCCGATCGGAGTTTGCGGAAATCATCCATCAAGATGTCGCCGTACCTCGGGGCAGTTCTACCTCGAAATCAACCGTCCAACGGTGACATCGACACAATGCTACAAATGCAGGATGACAACGCCCGTTCTTTCATGACTCCCACGATGAGCGGCGGCTTCATCACGCTCGATCCCTTGAGTCGAGTTGTCTAGTTCTGAAACATCGATTGGGTCATGTTGTAATTAAACTTTAATGAACTTGTAGTATGTCTCTTTGGTTTGAGAGTCGTTCAACTTAGATGTAATCGATGCTATTAATGTCTTGCTTTTCTCTTCGATCGTTACATTGCATACTTATATATTGCTTATGTATTATGCGTGAATTGGTACTAACGTTTACGTTTGGCTAGTGCATAGCGATGCGGCGTATGTAGTGTACAAAGGTAAGGTTCGGAGTCTCGATGGTGGGAGGAGTGTCGGAGACAGGTTCACCGATTCAGCGATAACAGTTACAAAGGTACACCACTAGGGCGAGGCGAATCTGATCGCCCGCTATCTAGCGGGAGAGGGAGGGCGTTGGAGGAACCGGATGAAGGCGAGTTTCATCGTGATGATGCTCATCGTGATGACCGCAGCTCTCTTCTATGTGATGGTAGTTTAGATGATCGATATCGACTTGTAATGCGAAGATAAACTTCGCTACTCGCGGTCTCGAGACTTGTAATATAATGTTCTATCTTTGTTCGGTCTTTTCAATTCGAGACTAATATGATGAATTGTATTAGGAGACTAATATGATGAATTGTATTCAAGGACTAATCTTCTATTGTATTTGATGAATCTATTGTTGATGTGTGCTGTCTATATTTTGTCAAATTATACATTTTGTAACCTGTGCAAAAACAGAAAATAAAAAATAAAAAAACCTAATATTCATACTAATGGCGCATCACATGACGATGCGCCATTAGTATAACGATGCATACTAATGGCGCATCACGGGAAGTGCGCCATTAGTATCTCTTGATTACTAATAGGCGCATCCGGAGGTGGTGCGCCATTAGTATCTAAAACACTGGTATACATGCTTACAGGAGTATACTAATGGCGCACCCTTGCATATACTAATGGCGCACCGGTGGTGCGCCATTAGTATCTCGAATACTAATGGCGCACCGGTGGTGCGCCATTAATAAAATACTAATGGCGTGCTGTCAATGGCGCACCTCTGATGCGCCATTAATGGCCATATTAGGTGCGCCATTAGTAGTGGTATTTCTAGTAGTGCAGAGTGGCTTGCTAATCCGGTGCTGGTCCGTAAGAAAAACGGTACTTGGCGCATGTGTGTAGATTACACAGATCTTAATAGGGCTTGTCCAGCAGATCCTTTTGCCCTCCCCCGCATTGACCAAATTATTGATGCCACTGCGGGTTGTGAGCGTTTGAGCTTTTTGGATGCATATTCTGGATATCATCAGATCAAAATGGTGGTTAAGGACCAGGAGAAGACAACATTTATCACTCCCTTTGGAGCCTTACGCTATGTGTCTATGCCTTTTGGGCTCAAGGCGCCCAAGCAACTTATCGGCGTTGCGTCAGAATTGCTTGCATGAACAGATCGGCCGTAATGTGCATGCTTATGTGGATGATATTGTGGTTAAGTCAAGGAAGAAGAAACAGCGATTGATGATTTGAAAGAAACCTTTGACAACTTGCGGGTGTACAAGATGATGCTTAACCCGACCAAATGTGTCTTCGGTGTTCCGGCAGGCAAGTTATTGGGTTTCCTTGTGTCCAACAGGAGGATTGAAGCTAATCCGGAGAAGATTACGACTATCACCTCCCTGGCTAAGCCAAGGTGTATTAATGATGTCCAGCATTAGGCAGGCCGGATTGCCGTGCTGAGCCGGTTTATCAGCCGCCTCGGAGAGAAGGCCATCCCTTTGTATCGAATCTTTGAAGAAAGCGGATCAGTTTATGCAGAGTCGGCCGTTGATGAAGCGTTGGAGGACATAAGCGGCAATTGGCCAACCGCTGTACTTGCCGCCCCCATTGACAAGGAGCGCTTACGCTATATGTTGCTGCTAACGCCGAGCGATTAAGCGTAGCCATTAATGGTAAGCGGAAAGAAGCGGGGAAGGATCATCGGTTCAACGTCCGGTTTATTATATCAGCGAGTGCTTATTGAGTCTAGCAGAGATATCCGCATTGGCGAAGCTGGTGTATGGAGTTTTATGGCAAGCGGAAGCTGAAGTAGTATTTTCAAGGCATCCCATCACGGTGGTCGATTCAGCTCCCTTAGGTGATATCATCTGAAGCGGGAAGCGGCGGCGGATTGCTAAGTGGGCTATAGAGCTTGGGCGCCGCGGTTTAAAGTATGTACCTCGGACGGCGGTGAAGTCTCGAGCACTTGTGAATTTCATTAATGATTGGGCGGAGTTACAAGCGCTGAAAAAGCGGATCATACCTATTGGACCATCCATTTCGGCGGATCCAGGCGGTTGGAGGCTCGAGGGCTGGAGTCGTGTTAACTTCCCCACGAGGTCACAAGTTTTATTCGTCCTCCGCAATGTTCCTTGTACTAACAATGCAGCTGAGTATGAAGCCTTGCTCCATGGTCTTGGATGGCTAAGGAGATGAATCTAAGCGGGTTAAGTGCTTGATGACTTCGGACCTGGTGGCCCCAGCAGGTGTCGGCACTTAGGATTCAAGGACCCACTTATGGCTGCATATCGTCGGGAGGAGGATGTTGTGCATGAGTCATTTAAAGGCTATCAGGTGGACCATGTGGATCGTCGGAAGAGCGAAGCGGCGGGCGCTTTGAGCAGTTAGGCTCTCAGCATAAGCGGTCCGCCCAATGTTTTCCTCGATGTCTTGCACAACCCGTCGGTCAAGCTCCACGATGAAGCAGATTTGGCTATTCCTGATCCGGAGGCTCGGTTGGTGGCAACCCTGCATGTCATTCGGTTGGGCGCTCCCTTATTTGGCGTACATGAGCAGGCGAGTTACGAGAAGATGAGGCGTTGGCCCGGCAGATAGTTGGCGGTCTAAGTCTATGATCATTATTAATGGCGAGTTGCATCATTGCGGTGTGTCGAGGCGTTTCAACGCTGTGTGTCCCCGAGGAAGGCTATGAAATATTGCGTGAGATCCACGAAGGAGGCTGTGGTCACCACGCGGTTCAAAATCCTTGGTGGCTAAGGCGTTCCACCACGGTTTTTATTGGTTGACTGCCCATCTTGATCACGGAAGATCTGGTCGACGATGTGATGGTTGCGAAGTTTTCTACGTGCTCATGTACGGCCCAGAATTGAGGATGATTCCAATTACTTGGCGTTTGCGACTTGGGGGCTGGACATGGTTGGACCTTTTAAAGGTCAAGGACAAAAAACACACTGTGGGTGGCAGTTGACAAATTCACAAAGTGGGTAGAGGCAGAACCTGTTAGCAAGTGTGATGCGGCCACGGCGGTTCAGTTCATCAAAAGGGTGATCTTCCGGTTTGGCTTTCCACATAGTATCATTACAGATAATGGTACCAATTTGTCCAAAGGTGCCATGAAGGAGTTTTGTGAGCGTGAACACATCCGACTTAGCGTTTCTTGATAGCTCACCCACAGTCCAATGGTCAAGCGAGCAGGCTAATCAAGAGATCTTGAGAGGTATCAAGCCCGGCTTATGGTCCGTTTGTAGAGGGCCGGGTTGTTGGGTAGAAAGAGCTACCGTCGTGTTATGGAGTATAAATACTCGCCTAACAGATCCACGGGATACGTTGTTCTTTATGGTCTATGGGCGAGGCGGTCCTCCCAGCGATATCCGTCATGACTCAACTCGTGTGGTAGCCTATGTTGAGGCGGATAACGAACAACCTGACGGGGCGCTTTGGATCGGTGGATGAATAACGAGATATGGCAGCTGCTCGCTCGGCGATTTACGGCGAGGATCTTCATCGATATCACGATCGCGGGTCGAACAGAACCTTTCAAGAAGGAGATTTGGTGCTTGGCTCATTCAAGACCAGACGGATATGCACAAGTTATCCCCACCTTGGGAGGGACCTTTTGTGGTCGCAGAATCTGCACTGTGCAGGTCATACTATCGATCAATGTTCGAGAGCATAAAGACTCACGCCGTCGTCGAAGAGAGACCAACAGGCCGTGGAACATAGCTCATCTTCGGCCTTATTATACCTGAGCCATCGGTTCTACTTATGTACATATTATGACAATGTATATATTATGAATAAAGCAATAAACCGGAGCCTCGGCCAAAGCGGGGTATCCGTTCTGTTACATCCTGCGTGGTTACATGGAGTTGTTGTCTTAAAACGGCCTCCGGTTTACCCCTTGAGCTTGCTTTTTTTTTTAAAGCTTTGTGATATCACTTGGGGGCTTGGTCGTATCCGAACCAATGCAACACCTCTTGATAAGCGAAAGCCACGGATCATTGGGGACATGGTCAAGTCTGAACCATCCGCTTCTTGATCGACCTAAGGCTATAGAGTCACTTGGGGCTTGGTGAACCGAATCATTGCCACGCCACTTGATTGGCATCATGCCACAGTTTCGATTGGGGGCTGGCTGACTTGGACCATAGCTACACCTTATTGGGAGCTTGGTGGTGTCCGACCATGGCAACACCATCTGATCGGCTCAGTAAAGCCTCTCTATTGCAAACGGTCGTATCATCGCCTTTGTTTCTATATTTTTTTCATTAGTTATTTAATTTTGGTTGTGTTTTCTTAAACCGGCAACATTTTTCAACCGTTTTCAAAGCTATCAGTTGATGGAATTTGGTCAAATTCTTAATCCGGTGATGGTTTCTCCGGTTCGATGTTTTTCTGTTAACATCCTATTATGGAGTAACAGGGGGCTCGTTCTAACCCGGCACGGGATACATGGTAAACCGGCAGGATAAGTACATGAGTTGTTCTCTCCTTTGACGGTAATGGTGTCACATCCTAGCTAGACCATGCATTAGGGTGTGCATCATGTTTAAATTTCATTTTAATTTGAAATGGGGAAGACAGGAAACCCCCAGAACCCCTCTTAATTCAACTAGGGTTTACTAAAAAAAAATTCAATGAACCTGAAATGCCCTTCAAAAATGCTCATCATCTTTGCTTTGGTTCAGAGCCTCTGCCAATGGTGGTGCACCATTTTCTAGGTCATCCAAAGGTCTTTGAATTAAATCATAGCTATTTGAATTTGGGCATTTCAAATTATATAAAATATTTCAAATGCCCAAATATTGCCAAACCAAAATGTTTCATGTTGGAAATATTCCAACAATGGACCAGGAGCATTTTGGTGAATTTTGATGGTATTTTTAAAAAAACTCCACAAAGTTGCAGAATAATAGAAAAAGGAAAAACAGGAAGAAACTTACCTGGCGCCTCCCTACCCGGCCCACCTGCCGGCCCAGCCAGCAATGGCATGCATGGCTGCTTGGCTCAAACGAGCAGGCAGCAGAGCTCTTTCGTGGCGAGCACCGCATGGGTGCCACGCACCTGGTCGCCGCCTCGCCGCTCCTCTCACCCAGCTGCCGTCGCGATTCGTTCTCCCTCTCTCTTCGAACCCCTGGACACCTCCTCTCCTCCCGGCTCCTCTCTCGTGCTCCCCGCCATGGCCGGCGCCACCGCCGCCCCTCATCGCCCGTAACCGCGCTCCCGCCGTCCGTGCTCCTCCTCACTATGTCTAGGAGCTCCGCTGCCCTCAACTACCCGAGCTAGCCGAGCCCGTATGCTTTAGTGCCCCGAGTCCACCACACCGACCTCGGCCAGGTCCGCGTCGCGGAGATCCCCTTCAGCGCCGTCGTCGCTCCGGCCCGTCCCGACCTCAGCAGCGTTTCTCCGAGTTGCCCGTGAGCCCATCTATCTCCCTTCCCTCTCTCTCGCTCTCGAGCTGTGTAGTGACCTCCCGGAGCTCAACCGCACTCACCGCCCTTGGGCTCGTCGCCCGGCGTGCTCCGGTCACCTTCAGCCACCTCTTGGTGTCCATTGCACTCACCGCACCCCATGGGGTCTAACCATGCACTCCCCGCACCTCACCGACCCCTCTAGCTCAAGTTCTCCTTCGGCCGAACTCCGGCGGCCGCCTAGGTCGTCGCCGGCGCCGATTCCGGCCGCCCCGACCCCAACCGACTCCACGAGCTGCGGCATGACTCCAGCTACCCATAGCCACCCTCGCGGCTCGTTTGGTGCGGAATGGCCAAAAGCACTTCCGCCGCCAGCGTTGGGCTCGCCGGCTAGACCAGTGCAGCCGACGTGGACTTTGACCCCGGGTGGGCCCTGGTTGACTCTGATGAGTCAATGACAGGTGGGGCCCCAGCCCCGGTAACTAAATAGGTTTAGTTTTAATTAAACTTTAGCTAAACTAATTACCCTGATACCCTGGACCCACAGTCAGGTTTGACCTGGACGTCTCAGTTGACCCTGACGTCATGCTGACGCATGGCTGACGCAATAATTTAATTTCTGGATTTATTCTAATATAGGAAATTCCAGAATATAGTTCAAACTTCAAATATTCATAACTTTTAATCTGTAACTCCAAATGCAAAGATTTATATATGAAAAATGATCAGAAAAATCCATTCTATCCATTGGTACAGGTTTCATGCATGACAAAACTAGTTAACCTTGTTGTTTAAGCAGAATAAGATATTACAACTTTAGGGCTATTTTAAATGAGCTAGCATTTGAATCTTTGATTCAAATGAGTTCATCCCTTTTTGTTTCAGCTTGCATTAGGCCAACACACATACATACTGCCATGTCATAGCATGCATCATATTGTTGTATATTGCCATGTGTGTTTACTTTCGGTATGCTTTTTCGTGATAGGTTCTTCCTCCGAGGATAATCTCGAATATCCATCGAAGGCGTATCCTACCACCATTCCATCGGGCAAGCAACCCATTGATCATTCGATACAAACCCATGTTCTCGCTTACGCTCTTGTTTCTTGCATTAAGACAACGCGATTCAAACTGTTGTGTGCTGCGGTAGTTGAACCCACTTCCTTTGCATGACCTGTCATTGCCACAGTAACTACATGAAAACCCACTAGTATGTGTAGGAGTTGATTGAGCCATGTTTGTGATCCCTACCATGCTATGCTTGCTATGCTTAGAGTTGTGTCAGGTCTGGCTCATCGGGATGATGAACTAGAGTGAAAGGTTGTGTTGGTTCGAGAGTGGAAGTGTTGAACACGTTTTGGTAAAGGTATCGATGAGAGGCCATGTAGGAGTACATGGTGGGTTGTTTCATTGAAGCCGATCCTAAGAACTGAGATCTGTGTTTGTGATCCATGAAGCAGTTACTACCACGCATTGGGATCCTTAATTGACCCTCTCGACTTCTTAACCACCCTTGTTCTCGGTCAGGGAGTTGCAAGTAGTTTCTAGTGTTTGTAGCATCTTTGGGGGCCGCATAGCGCTGACCTTAGGGGTGGGTTATGTTGCGGTAGGCACGTGGCCGGTGTCTGAGTGCCGTTTGGTATCTCGGGAACCCTGCACACATCGTTCGGGGCTGTATGGGAAACCTCGGCGGACTCCGTGCGGATGGAACCGAATAGGCGATAAACTGGACTCGGGACTTGAGTGTTTAGGTAGGCTGTGGCCGACACCCACGTTGGGCTTCCGCTTGAAGGTTGCAGTACATGTCGTGTAGCGGCGGTAAGTGGTGAGCGTGTGTGAAGAGGTACACCCTGTAGGGTTTAATATGATCTATTGAATAGCCGTGTCCACGGAGAAGGACTTCACAGGTTGCCTATATCAATTCATAGACAAGTGAATGGATACTACTAAAAGCCTCAAGATAAGTGTGAGTACAGCGGATGGCCCTCTCGTGGGTGGCGAGAGAGGATCCACAGTGGAGTATTGTGATGGTGATTAGTGGACTCGTATGCGACAAATGCTTTACAAGTGGTGTCACATAGGATAAGCTTAGCCAAGAGTCAAAGCTGGCTTGCTGCAAATAACTCCACCACCTTCTTGAGAATGTGCATGTATGATAGGATTACGTGGTAAGACTTCTTTGAGTACCTCCGTACTCATGTTTGTAATTAATGTTTTTGAGAGGACAACACTGCCCCCTCGATGGGTTTCGTGAACCTTGACATCGGCAGTGAACTAGCCACCCGGTGGTGATCCAAGGCTTGTGAAGGGCCCTTTGTAGATAGAAAGGCGACAAGCTTTCTTTCTTTCTAGAGTCGTACTCGAGACTAGTTTGCTTCGCATGTGCTTGTATGTTTGTATGACTTGAGTGTTGGGTCATGTGACCCCTACTGTATGGAGATGTTATGTATGGCTCCTCGGGCCTCTTAAATAAAAGTACTTTGAGTTGTAGAGTTTTGTTGTGATGCCTTGTTGTATTAACTCATATCGGGCATATTGTGTGTATGATTGAAATGCTTGGTATGAGTGGGATCCGACAAACTAGTTGTTTATCCTTGGCAGCCTCTCATATGGGAAATGTAGTCTTGTGCTTACGGCGATAGTAGTCCGCTACAGCCGGTTCACGAGTCTGCTAGCCAGCACTCTGCTTGGACACTTGACTGGCGGCATGTGTTTCGCCGTTCCAATATACATCGCCGAGAAATGTCACGCGGTGTTATTGAGTCTGCCTAGCCTGCTACAGCCGGGATACGGAGTCTGTTAGCCAGTGCTACAGCCAATTTATCGTTGATGACCGACATGCTCGATGTGATTCATGTATGCTGTCCCCATAGGTTAAGCGCCGCTTTGGGTTCACGACTAGCCATGTCGGCCCGGGTTCTTTGTCATGTGGATGCTAGCGACACCATCATATCGTGAGCCAAAAGCGTAAGCGGTCCGGGCCATGGTAAGGCGACACGGTAGAATACCGTGCGTGAGGCGCAAAGTGATATAAGGTGTTACCGGCTAGGTCGATGTGACTTGGAATCGGGGTCTGACAGCGTTGGCATCGAGCGAGGGCTGCTGTGGGTTCGCTAAGCCAAACTGGTCGATGTTGAGTCTAGAAATGCTTTAGTTATATTTAGGGGAATTGATTGTGGGAGGAGCGTAAGGCTCTTTTTACTCCTTTACCTTATGCCTCTCGATCTGAGTCATCCTCTTCTCATTCTCGTGGGTATAGGACTAGGCTCTCTTCTCTCTATCGAGGTTCACGTGTTACTAATCCGTAGTAACTTATAGGATTGTTGGTTACATCCTCGGTTCAGTTCTACTAATTTTAGTATGCTATCGGTTGAACCAGAACCTTGATATGATGTTGTTGAGTGGTTTTGCAATCTGATTTTGAATGTCTCAAATCTGATTTTGAGCACTTACGGATGTTATGCTGCCGATTTTCCCTAGAAATTCTAATGTCTTTGCATTGTGGCTGTGCTTTCGGATGGCCACCGTCCCCGAACCAAGTGGTTAAATCGACCCGTTGCATTGATGTGTGTGGTCACTGCGGCAATGTTAGTTGAGTGATGATCGAGACCGGTTACCGATGGTATCTGAATATACCGTCGAGGAGTAGTTTAGGGATTTCAATCAAAGCCAATATCGTGCATGGTCAGGATTTACCCATCTTATCCGAGACTCTTGAACGCTCCACTATTCTTATGGACTCGGGATCACTATTGAAATGTCCGTGCAAGATGCAGCCTATTCAATGATGACAATTATTGAGCGAGAACTGCCTTCTTTGGGCAACACCGATTTCCGCTACATGCGGCATCCCTCACAGGGCGCATGGCTACCTTGAGGTATGTACAGCGATGCATCCCATGAGGGCTCACTCCCGCACCACTACGGAGATGTGGAAGACAAGGACCGTGAAAACCGGGCCTTGCGTATGGAGCTCTTTAATGCCGTTCGATCCTTTGGGATACTCGGCTCGGTTTGCACCTGCCGTGCAAGCGGATACATGGACATGAGGACTTGTACCTGTGCGGGCTGGTCTGCGGACTTTATGGAGTGGCGTGAGGTTGGAGGCATCACCCCTCCTCGTGGACCTCAAATCTGCCGCCGTTTGTTGGACCACGGCCACATCCGAGTCCCTATGGTCCATGAGCTCCACAGGATCGTCTGTTTCCGGATGATCATGTTCCACTTCGAGCTTGGGTGGTGACTTCTATGAGGACTACTACGGGCTGTGCGAGTTAGTAGTAATATCCCTAGTATTGTAATAGTTGTATTTCCACCGTCTGCGTGACTTGTGGAATATGACTTAGTGTGTATCATTCGGAAGTGTAGAAAAATAATGTATAGGAGTTGGAATGCTTCCGATGAGATGTAACGCCTTTCCTTATAGTTGTACTCCGTCGGGCTTGTACTAAGCGATGAATGGTGTGTATGACCGTTGGTATATATATGGCAGTTTTATATTACCATGTCATACGGATGAACATCTTTGCATTCCGTGTTATCCATTACATTCCGCACTTCCTTGTTAAATTCTGCCATCCTGGTTTAAACCTTTGTTTTGTTTCCTAGGATGGTCAACACCATAACAATCCTGCTGCTCGGGCGGGGAGAAGCTAGTGCAGCCAGGAATGTGAATCTGCCTCAACCGCCATCTTTGGCGAGGTTATCTTTGGAAGTAGAGCATAATAAGCGTGAGACCAATCGTTTATTGGGCGGATTGAGCAAAACACGCCGCCAGCCAAGAAATGATTTGGTTTCACTCAATGACTTCGTCAAGCTGTATCCACGAAGTTCAAATATTCCGTTGAGCCTCTCGGCGGATGATTGGCCGCGGCATCAACCACAAGCTGCGTTCTGCCAACGTGGCTGAGGCTGATAAGGTTACTTTTGCCACTTATCATCTCTAAGGCCCTGCTAGCCTCTGGTGGGAGAATTATGAGGTTATGCGTCCGGTTGGACAAATTACAACCTGGGCTAAATTCAGTGCCGCCTTCCGTGAGCATCACATCCCAGAAGGTCTCATGGATCGAAAAAGGGAGGAATTCTGTAGTTTCACCCAAGGTAGGCTGACAGTGGATGCTTACAGCCGTGAGTTTGGGAACTTAGCACGTTATGCTCCCGAAGAAGTTTCTACCGATGCCAAGAAGCAGGCAAGGTTCCGTAAGGGACTTAGCCCGAGCTACGCCGAGAACCGTGCGCATGAGTGCACTTCTTTTCCGAAGGTAGTCAATAAGGCTATCGGTGCTGGCGGGCGGTCGACTTTGAAGCTTCGCAAGCACATCCATGACTCTAGATCGTCATCCGGCTCTGGATCTCGAAGCGCGGGTTTGGATTCAAATCTGCTCTACCACCCAGAGTTCACCCGAGGCCATCCTTTGAGCGCCTCGCCCCAACCAGCAGTATGTTCCGCCCGGGACTTATGGAGGCCCGCTGCTAATGCTGCTCCACGCCCCAATATGATAACTTGCTTCAAGTGTGGAGAGGCGGGTCACTACATCCGTGAGTGTCCCCAAAACAACCCGATCAAATCGGAAAATCATTGGCCGTGGTAAGCCAGCAGGAAAGGTGCTCCATGCTAAACCAGTTGCCCTTTGTTATTGGCCACGTCAACTATGTTTCAGTGAAGAAACCTATGAGGATCCCAGCGTCGTTCTCGATGCGCTCCTTGTTAATTGCCATCCGGCAAGCTGTTCTTTGATCTTTGGAGCATCTCATTCATTTATTTACGAGAGCTATGCCCGATTGCACAACACCACATTACGTGACATGCACACCTCCATGGAAATTCAGACCCTGGTTCTAGATGGCAAACCTCTAGAATAAGTCATGGGAATGAAATTCTGGTCGACAGATTAGTCTTTCTTGCCTCTTTAATAGCTCTCAAGTCCTCGGACATAAACATCATCTTGGGTATGGACTGGATGTCAGCCCATTATGCTAAGATTGATTGCTCTACTAGAACTGTTCAGCTCACCCATCCTTCGGGCAAGACAGTGAATGTTTTAACCCGAGTGTCTAAGCGCCAACTTTACTCCTTAAATGCCAACCCCCTTCCAGACCTCGAAGATATTCCGATAGTCCGTGATTTTCCGGATGTCTTTCGGAAGAACTGCCGGTGTTCCACGGCGGGGATGTCGAGTTTGTTATAGATCTTGTTCCGGAACCGTCCCAATTTCTAGAAGACCTTATAAGATGGCACCCCTAGAACTAGCGAACTTAAGAAACAACTCGATGAGTCCTTGCAAAGGGTTTCATCCGTCCTAGTTCATCTCCATGGGCTTGCCCGTCCTCTTTGTCAAGAAGAAGGATGGATGCGGATCGGATGGTTGTGCATTACCGACCTGTCAATTTGGTCACTATCAAGAACAAGTATCCGCTCCCGGGATCAACGATCGCATGATCAGCTTCTGGATCCTCGATCTTTTCAACATGGATTTGAGGTTGGGCTACCATCAAATCAAAATCAAAACGAGGACATTCCTAAAAGCGGCCTTTGTTACTCGTTATGGCCATCTGAGTACACCGTCATGTCCTTGGATTAACCAATGCTCCACCACTTTCTCTCGGTTAATGAACTCAATCTTCATGGAGTATTTGGATAAATTAAGTAGTGGTATACCTCGATGATATACTCATCTACTCCAAGAATGAGGAAGAACATGCTGAACATCTAAGGCTAGTATTGATGAAACTTGAGAGCATCGCCTTTATGCCAAATTCTCTAAGTGTGAATTCTGGTTGCGAAGTGACCTACCTAGGCCATGTAATCTCGGCAAGGGCATTGCTGTCAATCGGCGATTTCAAGCCGTCCTTGTTGGACTCCACCTGAATCGGTCAAGCAAGTTCGGAGTTTCCTCGGTTTAGCGAGCTATTGCCGCCGCTTCGTCGAGAATTTCTCTAAAGTTGCTAAACCTCTAACGAACTCCTCAAGAAAGATAAGAAGTTCGAATGGGCGCCACAGTCGAGTTCAGCATTCGGGAACTGAAAAGGCGCTGACATCTGCTCCGTACTTGTTCCACCAGATTTTTCTAAGGACTTTATTATCTCTGCGGCGCCTCGCGACAAGGACTAGGTTGCATACTCATGCAAGATCGTCATGTGATTGCCTACACTTCTCGACGATTCGTCCACATGAGGATAACTATCCCACACGATCTAGAGCTTGCAGCGATGGTCCATGCACTAATCTGGCGACATTACCTTCTTGGTAATCGTTGCGAAATCTACTCGATCACCGAAGTCTGAAATACATCTTCACCCAACGGTTTGAATCTCGGGGAAAGGCGTTGGGTCGAGTTGATACAGATTACGACTTAGGAATATCCTACACCCGAGCAAAGCCAATGTCATGGCTGGCGCACTAAGTCGTAAATCTTATTGTAACAATCTGATGTTACAACAAAGTCAACCATTTCTCCACGAGGAATTTCGTAAGCTTAACCTTCACATTGTTCCTCGAGGTTCCTTTCCACCACGGTGGCGAAACCTAACCTTACGGATCGAATCATAGCTGCTCGGCGGTATGATAGAGGATATCTCGGATCAAGGAGAACATTGCTAAGCGGAGCTGCTAAGTGTTTTTCCATAGATGAGCAGGTGTTGTCTTCTTTGAAAACCGCTTGGTGGTTCCCAGAAACAACAGCTCGACAGCTGATCCTTAAGGAAGCTCATGACTCTCCTCTCACCATTCATCCCGGTAGTACTAAAATGTATCAAGATCTCGCGGAGGTTTTGGTGGACTAGGATGAAGAGAAATTGCTCAATACATTGCTAATTGCGGCGTCGTCGTTGAGTTAAGCGAGCATCAGCGGCTGCTGGTACCCTTCAACCTTTGGAAATTCCTGAATGGAAATGGGATAAAATCGGTATGGATTTCATTACGGGTTTCAGGACCAAGAGAGGAATAATGCTATCTTCGTTGTTGTCTATCGTCTTTCCAAAGTAGCCCACTTCCTACCCGTTCGTGAGAGTATAACCGCTAGCCAGCTAGCTGATTTGTACATCTCTCGAATAGTGTCTCTTCATGGTGTTCCATTGGAGATTAACTCAGACCGTGGAAGTCTCTTCACCTCTCGATTTTGGGAAAGTTTCCAAAAGCGCTATGGGAACTTCGTCTCTCCTTAGCACCGCCTTCCATCCTCAATCAAGTGGTCAAGTAGAACGAGTCAATCAAATCCTAGAGGATATGCTTGAGCTTCTGTCATCTCTTCGGCATGAATTGGGAGAAATGCCTTCCATTCGCCGAGTTAAGCTTATAACAATAGTTATCAAGCCAGCTTGGGCAAAGCTCCTTTCGAAGTTCTTTATGGGCGGAAATGTCGAGCGCCTCTTAACTGGTGAAACGGGAAAGACAACTCTTTGGCGGATATGATTCAGGAAGCGGAAGAGCAGGTTCGCGTTGTTCGTGAAATTGAAAACAGCCCAATCTCGTCAAAAGAGCCAATATGACCGCAAGCATAAGCCTATGGCTTATGAAATTGGCGAAGGCTTACCTTGGGTTACTCCTTTGAAGGAACCCATCGATTCGGTATCAAAGGCAAGTTGGCTCCTCGTTACATTGGACCCTTTCGCATTCTTGCCAAACGAGGAGAAGTTGCCTACCAATTGGAACTACCTCCGCGTCTTTCCAAAGTTCATGATGTCTTCCACGTTTCCCAACTCAGGCGTTGCTTCTCGGATCCTATCCGTGGAGTGGACCACGAAACGCTTGATCTCCAAGATAACCTCACCTATCGAGAATATCCCGTTCGTATTCTTGATCAAGCCGAGCGTACCACTCGGCGTCGAATATCAAGTTTCTAAAGGTTCAATGGTCAAACCATTCCGAGCAAGAAGCAACTTGGGAAAGGGAGGATCGTCTTGACTTGAGTATCCCACCTTTTTTAGCAACAGATCCTAAATCTCGGGGACGAGATTCTTTTGAGTGGGGTGAGTTGTCACATCCTAGCTAGACCATGCATTAGGGTGTGCATCATGTTTAAATTTCATTTGAATTTGAAATGGGAAGGCAGAAACCCCGAACCCTCTTAATTCAACTAGGGTTTACTAAAAAAATTTCAATGAACCTGAAATGCCCTTCAAAAATGCTCATCATCTTTGCTTTGGTTCAGAGCCTCTGCCAAAGGTGGTGCACCATTTTCTAGGTCATCCAAAGGTCTTTGAATTAAATCATAGCTATTTGAATTTGGGCATTTCAAATTATATAAAATATTTCAAATGCCCAAATATTGCCAAACCGAAATGTTTCATGTTGGAAATATTCCAACAATGGACCAGGAGCATTTTGGTGAATTTTGAAACTGTTTTGGTATTTTTAAAAAAACTCCACAAAGTTGCAGAATAATAGAAAAAGGAAAAACAGGAAGAAACTTACCTGGCGCCTCCCTACCCGGCCCACCTGCCGGCCCAGCCAGACAGCATGCGCCAGCTGCTTGGCTCGGCTTGCCGAGCAGCCAGTGTCTTTCGGCGCGAGCACCGCATGGGTGCCACGCACCTGGTCGCCGCCTCGCCGCTCCTCTCGCCCAGCTGCCGTCGCAGTTCGTTCTCCCTCTCTCTCCCGAACCCCCTGGACACCTCCTCTCCTCCCCGGCTCCTCTCTCTCGTGCTCCCCCGCCATGGCCGACGCCACCGCCGCCGCACCATCGCCGTAACCGCGCTCCCCATCGTCCGTGCTCCTTCTCACTATGTCTAGGAGCTCCGCCGCCCTCAACTACCCCGAGATAGCCGAGCCCCGTATGCTTTAGTGCCCCGAGTCCACCACACCGACCTCGACCGAGTCCGCCGTCGCCGGAGATCCCCTTCAACGCCGTCGTCGCTCCGGCCCGTCCCCGACCTCAACGAGCGTTTCTCCGAGTTGCCCGTGAGCCCATCTATCTCCCCTTCCCTCTCTCTCTCTCGCTCTCGAGCTGTGTAGTGACCTCCCGGAGCTCAACCGCACTCACCGCCGCGGAGCTCGTCGCCGACGTGCTCCCCGTCACCTTCCGGCCACCTCTTGGTGTCCATTGCACTCACCGCACCACATGGGGTCTAACCATGCACTCCCCGCACCTCACCGACCCCTCTAGCTCAAGTTCGCCTTCGGCCGAACTCCGGCGGCCGCCTAGGTCATCGCCGGCGCCGATTCCGGCCGCCCCGACCCCAACCGACTCCACCAGAAGCTGCGGCATGACTCCAGCTACCCATAGCCACCCTCCGCGGCTCGTTTGGTCGCCGGAATGGCCAAACGCACTTCCGCCGCCACGTCGGGCTCGCTGCTGACTAGATGCAGTGCTGCCGGCGTGGACTTTGACCGGGTGGGCCTGGTTGACTCGATGAGTCAATGACAGTGGGGCCCAGCCACATTAACTAAATAGGTTTAGTTTTAATTAAACTTTAGCTAAACTAATTACCACGACACCTGGACCCACAGTCAGGTTTGACACTGGACGTCTCGGTTGACCACTGACGTCATCTTGGCGCATGGTGGCGCAATAATTTAATTTCTGGATTTATTCTAATATAGGAAATTCCAGAATATAGTTCAAACTTCAAATATTCATAACTTTTAATCTGTAACTCCAAATGCAAAGATTTATATATGAAAAATGATCAGAAAAATCCATTCTATCCATTGGTACAGGTTTCATGCATGACAAAACTAGTTAAACTTGCTGTTTAAGCAGAATAAGATATTACAACTTTAGGGCTATTTTAAATGAGCTAGCATTTGAATCTTTGATTCAAATGAGTTCACCCCTTTTTGTTTCAGCTTGCATTAGGCCAACACACATACATACTGCCATGTCATAGCATGCATCATATTGTTGCATGTTTCCATGTGTGTTTACTTTCGGTATGCTTTTTCGTGATAGGTTCTGCCTCCGAGGATAATCTCGAATATCCATCTGAAGGGCAGTATCCTACCACCATTCCATCGAGCAAGCAACCCATTGATCATTCGATACAAACCCATGTTCTCGCTTACGCTCTTGTTTACTGCATTAAGACAACGCGATTCAAACTGTTGTGTGCTGCGGTAGTTGAACCCAATTCCTTTGCATGACCTGTCATTGCCACAGTAACTAGATGAAACCCACTAGTATGTGTAGGAGTTGATTGAGCCATGTTTGTGATCCCTACCATGCTATGCTTGCTATGCTTAGAGTTGTGTCAGGTCTGGCTCATCGGGATGATGAACTAGAGTGAAAGGTTGTGTTGGTTCGAGAGTGGAAGTGTTGAACACGTTTTGGTAAAGGTATCGATGAGAGGCCATGTAGGAGTACATGGTGGGTTGTTTCATTGAAGCCGATCCTAAGAACTCAGATCTGTGTTTGTGATCCATGAAACAGTTACTACCATGCATTGGGATCCTTAATTGGCGCTCTCGACTTCTTAACCACCCTTGTTCTCAGTCCGGGAGTTGCAAGTAGTTTACGGTGTTTGTAGCATCTTTGGGGGCCGCATAGCGCTGACCTTAGGGGTGGGTTGTGTTGCGGTAGGCACGTGGCCCGGTGTACCCTGAGTGCCCGTTTGGTATCTCGGGAACCCTGCACACATCATTCGGGCTGTATGGGAAACCTCGGCGGACTCCGTGCGGATGGAACCGAATAGGCGATAAACCTGGACTCGGGACTTGAGTGTTTAGGTAGGCTGTGGCCGACACCACGTTGGGCTTCCGCTTGAAGGTTGCAGTACATGTCGTGTAAGCGGCGGTAAGTGGTGAGCGTGTGTGAAGAGGTACACCCTGCGGGGTTTAATATGATCTATTGAATAGCCGTGTCCACGGAGAAGGACTTTGGGTTGCCTATATCAATTCATAGACAAGTGAATGGATACTACTAAAAGCCTCAAGATAAGTGTGAGTATCATGGATGGCCCTCTCGTGGGTGACGAGAGAGGATCCGGTGGAGTATTGTGATGGTGATTAGTGGACTCGTGTACGACAAGTGCTTTACAAGTGGTGTCACATAGGATAGCTTAGCCAAGAGTCAAAGCTGGCTTCTTGCAAATAACTCCACCACCTTCTTGAGAATGTGCATGTATGATAGGATTACGTGGTAAGACTTGCTGAGTACCTCCGTACTCATGTTTGTAATTAATTTTTTCGGAGGACAACACTGCCCCTCCGATGGGTTTCGTGAGACCTTGACATCGGCAGGTGAACTAGCCACCCGGTGGTGATCCAAGGCTTGTGAAGGGCCTTTGTAGATAGAAAGGCTTCGACAAGCTTTCTTTCTTTCTAGAGTGCGTACTCAGACTAGTTTGCTTCCGCATGTGCTTGTATGTTTGTATGACTTGAGTGTTGGGTCATGTGACCCCTACCTGTATGGAGATGTTATGTATGGCTCCTCGGAGCCTCTTAAATAAAGTACTTTGAGTTGTAGAGTTTTGTTGTGATGCATTGTTGTATTAACTCATATCGGGCATATTGTATGTATGATTGAAATGCTTGGTATGAGTGGGATCCGAGAAACTAGTTGTTTATCCTTGGCAGCCTCTCATATGGGGAAATGTAGTCTTGTGCTTACGGCGATAATAGTCCGCTACAGCCCGGTTCACGAGTCCTGCTAGCCCAGACACTCTGCTTGGACACTTGGTGGCGGCATGTGTTTCACGCCGTTCCTATGTACATCCCTTCGGGAAATGTCACGGTGTTATTCGAGTCCTGCCTAGCCTGCTACAGCCGGGATACGGAGTCCTGTTAGTCGATGCTACAGCCCGAATTTATCGTTGATGACCGACATGCTCGATGTGATTCATGTATGCTGTCCCCATAGGTTAAGCGCGCTTTGGGTTCATGACTAGCCATGTCGGCCTGGGTTCTTTGTCATGTGGATGCTAGCGACACCATCATATACGTGAGCCAAAAGGCGCAAACGGTCCCGGGCCATGGTAAGGCGACACCCGTGGGAATACCGTGCGTGAGGCCGCAAAGTGATATGAGGTGTTACCGGCTAGGTCGATGTGACTTGGAATCGGGGTCCTAACAAATGGTTTATACAACCTCCGCTTCAAGATTGGCTAAGCCAACTTCATACTTAGCAACGGCAGGTATTTTGTATCATAAAATTTTGATTATATACCTCCATATTTCATATATGTATGAATATCACAAACCGGCTGGCGGCACAGACCGCTAGGGCGGTTTAAGATTTTGCAACTACAGGCAATTTAAGTTGAAGGTTTCGATCATCCAATCAAAGGAGTCCGCACCAGGGCACAAAGGCATATTAAAAACAAAAGTGATGGCTATTCTATTACAAGGCATTCAGAGGCCCAAAATTTGGAATGGCGTCATAACAAGCAGCTTATGATGCATCAACCGGCTTGACGGATTAAGCCTCATTGCCGGGTTGATGTGAAGAAGATGGGTCGTCTGGCGTCCGTTCAGCTTCTTCCTCCTCATCACCCAATGGCGGAAGTCATTGGTGGTCGATCAATCGGGTTAAAGCACGAAAGACAGCCTCTTCACTTATAAGCTCAGCGGATCAGCGTCGAGGGCATAAGTGTGCTTACGGGTTGGGGAACAAGGTTACGCACTTCGGAATAACAACTTCAACCCGCTGTTGTTTGCATCATAGAAAAGCGGTGAACCGTCGGGTTGGCCTCTGCTGCCGATTGACTTCGCCGGAGGGCGCATCTCCCTTGCTATCCGTGCGAGAGCATCATTATCAAAACCGCCATTTTCTTGGCGCTGGGAAACCCTTGGCTATGTCGGCCGGATCAAGGTCAGCTATCCATGCTTTAGCGCGAGTTAGAGCCAATAAGGTGCCAGCTTAGGCAGCGGATCGTTTCAACTCTTGAGTTGTGCGGTATCATGGATAGCGGTCTAGCGTATCCTTGATCAAAGGCGGAACTGTGTTATCATCTGAAGTAGCACATATGACTTCGCTGGGTGCGGTATACGATTGCTCAATCAGCGTATCTGTGACCTTGAGCTTCTTCCGCATGTCGAGCCGGATGAGCAATACGCTTACCTATACCGGTTTAAGAAAGTTCAGGTTAAACCGGCGGAAATGTCAAAACGGAATAGTAATCAAAACCTTGGTGAAACATTTCTTACCAAATATCGCAGAGGTCATGGCATTAATTTGGCGCTTTAGTCCGGTGAGCTCTTCCGTCACCGGTTTAAGAGCTGCTTTAGCATCTTCCGCCCATTTCAGCAACCCAGCCTTCTCAGTGTCCCAGTTGGCCTGATCAGATTTAAACCACTCCTTGAGCTGCTCCATAGTGGTCAAGGCGGTTTTCAACTCATCCTTGGCCTTGGAGGCTTACGCTTGTTGAGTCTTGATTGGCATGAAGGTCATTGAGTTATGCGGTTTGTTGGCATATCTCACTCGATAAAAAGGGATCACGTTAGTTGTTTCATCATGAAGTCCCAAGCTCAATACAGGTATTCAACTTGGCACTTGGGGGCTAATGGCTAATTGCTCAAACATGTTTTGCTACGGTGATACATTCTACAGTCCTGTTTAACTATGCTAAGTTGAACCGGCCCTTGGGGGCTACATCAATGAAGTTTGAGGCGTTTGAGTTTTATATTAAGTCCCGGTTTAACTAAGCTAAGTTGAACGGCCCTTGAGGCTACTACACAACAAAGGTACAAGGGAGGCATAACTCCTTACCTCATAGCGCTCCTTCATAAGATTCACCAGACCGGCTTCGAAATCACGACTTGTGTAGAGCCGGTTCAGGAAGCCGGAGTGAAGTTCTTGGGCAGAGAAATTGTCATAAGCTGACAGATCAGTTTTCCCCTTCTCTTTACTCATGGTAGTAAACTCTTCCTTGGCGCTGTGTTTTGATAGAGCGACCGGATTGCCAGGGGCGGTATATGCGGTGCCCGTCACTACGACATCATCATTTTTGGCCGGATTGGCATTTTTTCCAGGGCTTGGTGCTTTCATACCCGGGCTCGGCGGATCAGCAACTGAAACCTGTTCTGCGGCAAGACTCGGTGGAGCAGGATGTGATGTCTCCACTTGGACATCCGGTTCAACCTCTGGCGGATTAGCATTGTCCTGTTGATTAAACCAGCAGAGCTGTTTTAGCAACCGGGATTTTCGCCATGATGCTCGGAGTCTTCTCGAATCAACATCCTGATGGGATCAAGGGTCTTCGCCTTCTTACTTAGGCGAGCCTTGGTGCTACAACATTAAGAGTTAGAATATGATAAACCGACAAATGCAAAAAGAAAGCGGAGTAATATGCTTACCCAGCAGCAACTTTAAGAGGAGGCGGTGAGTGGTTGATGAACCGCCGAGATGAGTTGGAAGAAGCCTAATAATTGGATCGAGCGGATTGAGAGGACATTGGAAGAAACCTTTCAAAGGATAATGCTTTTCAGGAGAACAAATCACCTCCGGACGACGTTTCCGGGTTGGGGTGTCAGCTAAACCGGACGACGTAATTTGTTGACCACTATGCCGGGTCGTACGGCGTTCTTCAGCTTGCTGTGTCTTCAAAGAAAGGTTTGGATTCAAATGAGCACTAGAGTGAGATTTTTTCACTTTCCGGACTGTGCGGCGAATTCTTTTAACCGGTACAAGATCAGAATCGGAAGAAAGAAGGATTACCTCAACAGGATCGGCATGGCTGGCCTCAGCGTCCTCCTGGGAATTGTAACTATCAATAGGATGAATAATAAAAAAAGGGAAAAGTAAATCAAAGTTTTACCTCAGCATCTGATTCTTCATCCTCCGGCGGTTCAGAAGACTCGGCGGTTTTCCTCTTACCAGCTTTCTTGGTGGTCTTGGACTTTACGACGGAACCGGGCGGCTTTGTTCGTTTCAAAAGGAGCTGTTAGCCCGAGGATTAACAAGGATTAATATATATCAATAAGGCATTAAAATCAGTAGAGCGATGGCGGAGCCTTACATGGCGGTTTGTTGGAAACACAGAATGGGGCCAACCCGGTTTGGCTGCATACGGAGATTGGTTCATCGAGCATCCTCTTCACTGTCTCGGTAATTTCAAGCTCAGTTATTGATAGCTCGTGATGTCGTTGAGGGTCTTTGACGTTACCAGTGTATTCATGCATCAATCCGGGGCGGCGGCTTAATGGCAAGATGCCCCAAGAAACCCAACAGCGGACAAGGTCAATACCAGTTAAGCCATTGGCCATTAGAGCCCGGAGCTTGATAATTTGGGGCGCAAAGTTCTTCCGTTCTACGGCGGTCAAGGGTGAAGGCAATGGGTGATTGTTGCTAAGCCGGTGAGGGCGATAACCCGGCAAGGTGTTTTCTCCGTTAGGAGCGGTATTCCGGCAATAGAACCAGGTTTGGTTCCAATCTTTCGGATGGCTATGATGTTTGGCGTGAGGAAAGTCTACTTCCTTCCTTTTCTGGATTGAAACGCCACCAAGTTCTGTGTTAGGACCATCTGAAAACTCCATACGGCGGTTCAAATGGAAGAAATCCCGGAATAACTCCACAGTTGGTTCTTCTTGAAGGTAGACTTCGCAGAAGACTTGAAAGTTGCATATATTGGACACAGAGTTCGGGCCAATATCTTGTGGATGGAGTTGGAAACTTGCGAGGACATCCCGGAAGAATTTTGATCCGGGAGGGCTGAATCCCCGGTCTAAGTGTTGCATAAATACAATTGCTTCTCCCTCTCGAGGTTCAGGAGGGCATTCAGAATCCGGAACACGCCAATGAAGGACATTTTTGGAGGCTAAAGCACCGGTGGTGACATATCCATTGATTTGTGTCTCAGTAATCTTGGACGGAACCCAATTGCAGGCAGAGAATTGTTTGGCCATTCCGGAAGAAAAAACTGTGAAAGGAAAAGTAAAGACCGGTTTACCGTTAACGGTTCAGGCATATTATTCAGTGCTAAACCGGCAGATTGACATTCAGTTCCAATTGCCGGTTTAACTGAGGACTAATGGGGTATGGCGGATTAGCTATCAAAAAATGAAACCGCCCTTAGGAAGAAGGGACAGAACTAGAAAATTTGCTAAGTGTTGACAGAAACAGGTTTCACACATGGACGGAATTAATTTGGATCTACCAAAGATTCAGTAAGAAAAAAATTATGCGATCAATAAAAGCTTTATAAAGAGCAGGGAAGTTCGTGCGTTCTATCAAGAGATTCTGAACAAAAAGGAAGATCTGCTAAGTGCTAAACTGAATGCGGATCAGCTACCGCACAAGATATATACTACGGGTGAAATAAGAAGCCATGGTAGAGCGGATACGAAGATACTAGGGATGAACACCTATGAACGACGATAAGAACAGGAGCCCTAAGATGCAGATCTAGGGTATTAGGAAGAGCCTTACCGGATGCACAGGATAGCGGAGGAACACCAAGAATCTCTGGTATGACCAGGTTGATGCAGCGGCCTTGGGTCGGTGCAGCGTTCGAAGGTCGAAGGCGACGGCGGAGCTTCAGAGCTGGGGCATCGCGAGGAAGAAGAAGTGCGGAAGGGGAAGAAGAGAAAGGGCCTTCCGGTCTATTTATAATGAGGCAGAAAGTAATTGTGGTAGCGAGAATCGAGGAGTTGAAAGCGGCAGATGGCGCAGCGATCGCCTCGATTTCGGGATAATGTTAAATGAAGGGAATCTTATTGTTTTGTTTTCTTTAATGAAGATGGCGTCAAGATGCTCTCATTGCTGGGTTTAGAGGATAGCGTCATGGCGGTTTAACAGATGGCAGTTACTGAAATATGAAGGAAGATATTCAGAGTTTTTCTAAGGTGTTGAAGATTGACATGAACAGGTTCAAATCAATGGGCCTAATGTTGGGGATGTAACTACTGAATATAAACCGCCGGGAGGGCGGTTCACCCTCAGCCATAATTGGAGCCCACGAAGACTCGGAAGATGGCGATTTGCTATAGAGCTTAGAGGCCGGAGCCGAGGCGGATTAGGGCCCATAATGGTAAAACCGCCATAACCATGTAACTTGTGTTGTACGATAAGAGAAAGGAGAGACCGAGGCGGACACTTGTATGAGCGGCCTCGGGACTCAGAGACCGGCAGGCGTCAACCCGTGTATATAAGGGACGATCCGTGGCGTTCGAGACAGAACAAGAACAATTCGAGGCTTAGGCGAAGCTATTTGCTCCCTAGTCGCCGAGATCACATCAATCCCATCACAAACTAGACGTAGGCTTTTACCTTCATCGAAGGGGCCGAACTAGTATAACTCTTGTGTCTTTGTGTCCGCTTTAACCCCTCTAAGTTAACCCGTATGATGGCCCTGCGACTAAGTCCTTTCATGTAGACATCTGCCGTGACAATTCCACGACACTTCTGTTCTACTACGGGCTCGATTTCCATGATCTGGCTCCGGATTCCATCCTTCACATCTCGTCGTTCATCATCGTGTGTGAAGCCTTCCTCCGCATCACCCCACACTTCGGCTTATGGCTCAAGACCTTCAATGTGAAGCCAAAGATGATTGAGGGGCGACACGTAAAGTGCGGAGGTGCCATAATAAACAAAGGTGCCGATGCTCCATGGCCAAACGGTTCCTTCCCGGAGACATCCAAGTTATGGCAGCGAGAGTGGTTTTACATCACCGCTCCCCGAAGTGCTAAGTGGGTAGCTGCCCCCGCCTTCCGTCGCCCCCCCCACAATTGGCATCATTGGTCAATAAAGGGTTGGACTGGGGGCCAGCTAATGATGTGCCGACATTGCAGAGCCGCATCCGAGATCTCTTCAAGGGAGATATCAGCCTTGTCATGCAAGTCATGCTAGTTCATCGGGTCCTGCCATGCCAACTTCGACCTCTCCGTATGTGGGAGTTCAACCCGGAAGGACCACGAACTATTCAGCAATTCTTCGGCGCGACGCTCGAAGAGATGTATGGATTGTTCTTCGGATCTCGAATAGAGTGTCCGGACACCACCGAGGATGCGGGTCTGAACTGCAATCGTCCAGACACCCAAGTAAGTAATTCCGCGGCCGAACACGTTGTCATTTAATTTATCACAACATCATTCTGAAAAGTCGCCTTTTGACCAGGACTGGATAAACTAGGCGAAGATGATCAGGTGTTCGGCCCCCCTTCCCAAAGGCTCACCGGATCCTGTACGAGCCAGGATGCTTGAGCTTGTGCCTTATCAAGCGCCATCAAGGGAAGATAAAGGGAGGAACAAAGAAGCCGAAAGTGAGCCTCACTCATTATTCATCCAAACCGGTGGAATTAGTGCCTCCGCGAAGGAGGATAACCAGGGAGAAGAATATAAAATTCCCTCTCCCCAAGGAAGGAAGAGGGCCGCCTCTGAAGACTTGGAAACAATGTTTTTCAAACGAGGGAAGAAACCTTTGTCAGGGGCCCCTGCCCCGGAGGGCATCCTTACCGCGCAGTACCCGGAAGGGGACCAGCCCTCCACCGAGCTATAAGTAAACAAAAGTACTTTATAGTAAATATACCCCGCTTCATTTATGAGAATAATAACCGAGACGTATGTCTTGTAGTTCGGATCATAGCCCTTCTCGACTGAGTTCGTCTTCGGGGGATCTTCTTCGGGAGATGATGGAGAGCGAAACACCTCCCCGTGCCTCCCCGCCTCGTGAAGCGGACGACCCTGAGGTGTCGTCATGGAGGATTTCTCCTGATCCGCCAAGGCCAGAAGGTAACCCTTCGTCCACCCGAAGTCCGGAGTATTCGGCTCCTAAGGAGAGCAACAGAAAGAGTCTGGGACTGTCTGGTGTGCGACCAAACGCAATGATGAATCTTCTGGAGCAAGCGGCTATCTCAGAAGCGCATCGTACGCTAATTGGTACGGTGGTTGAGAGGATTTCATCCGCCGAAAGCAGGTTGCACGAAGCTTTTATGAGCCTGCTGAAAGGCTTTGAGGTATGCAAAGTAATATATATTTTTTGACGGTACCGCACGCGCTAGGTGTGCCCTATGCAGATAGTAGCCCCTAAGACTCTAGTTGCTGTTGCAAAAGGCGGCAAATAGAGGATCATAGTCCCAGGAAATAACCGTGCTTCTTTCATGTGCAGGCGGCTGAGGGTCCGGTGGCTAGCCGGACTAGTGAGTTTGCCGAACTGAAGCGGCAACTTGATGCGGCAGATGCCGACATCGTCCTTGTAAACAAGCGGCTTGACGAGGCACAGGGTATGTATTTCTCCAGTGATCAACACATATTAAGAGGACCATGATGCTAGTATCTGTAATATGTTATGACTGTAGATGGAGCTGCCGCTGTGGAGATCCTTCAGGCGGAACTTGCCCGAGCCAAGGAACAAGCCAAGAAGAGTGATGCGGCCGCCCTAAAGGTGGTCAAAGAGCTAAGAGCCGAACAGGCTGTGCATCTCCAGAAAAGAAAAAATAGCCAAGATGGCTGTTGAGTTGAAAGATGCCGCCGACCGTTATGAGCTTCTTGAAAAGGAAAGCCAAACGAAGACGGCGGACCTGAAGAAAGCCATGGTAGCAGCCAAGGAAGCCCGCTCAAAAATCAGAGCGGCGAAGGAGGAGCTATGTCAAGCCGGAGATATCGCGGCTGGGAAGCCCTTTTTGTTGCGGACAAAGTTCAGAGATCCTAAGTATGCCCTTCTTGATCAATTATGGAGTTCTGCAGACGCATACTTGGATTTGGCAGTGAGTGCTGCTGATGCGACTGAGTTTTTCAAAGATCAAAAAGATCATGAAGTGGAAAAGTTGTTCTGGTCGCAGTTCAATGTTCCAGCACGTCCGCTGCTGTTAAATGAGTGAATGGTCGAGTGGAACGAGCTCCATAGGTTGTCCGGGCTTGCCATGAGATCGGTTGTGGATCATCTTTGGCCGGAAGGACCAAGGCCGAATAGTTATTTTGGCTTAGTGCAACGATTCCTTGGTGATGTGCCGCATATCGACGCTATGAAGAGGTCAGCGTGCATAGAGGGTGCGCGGATGGCTCTTGCCCATGTCAAGACATACTGGGCAGAGATGGAGGCCACCGCTATTGCAACCCAGAGTTCAGCGATAGGCCGGGTATCGGCCGAGCACTATTTTGAAGAAGTCCTAGAAGGCGCTCGTTTAATAGAGGCTCAGTGCTCGAAGAGTATCATGTTCTAGTGACATGTATCCCAATTGTAAGAAGAATGTTATTTGAATTATAAAGGCTTTGTTTATACTTTTGCATGAAAGTATTATTATGCCTCCTGTGTGGTCGTTTATGTATATATATATAACCTGAAAGTTTGCGTTAAATCGGTTTCGCCCCATTTACGCATATAATGCGGGGTGTTGCAAAAGCGCGTGTTCACGCTTGATCCAACGTCTTGGTCCATTAAGGAGGTGGTAGCGCGGCGAACGAGGCAATCGGACTATATTGCTTTAACACTTTCACTTAACCATATGAGTTTGACAGTGGGGATACTATATAGCCCCTGGTATTTTCGCGTCTATCCGAATACGGTGCGGGTACGTACATGACCGGGAAAACCGGTCCTTCGTTAATGCGGAGGAATCCCGAAGATTCCGATGAGTCATCGAGTGGTTGACTAGTCTGGCGCTTTATCATGATAGTCAGTTTTCGGCTTTCTCTACTGAGGTGCTCGTCCGGATGAACCAGGGCACAATCGCAGTAGTTCTCCCGGTGCCACCTTAGCCGATAGAGCGGAATGTAAGGTAGCAAAACACGGGAGCCGGGCAAACCCAACATTTGACCAAAGACATGATTCGGAGCTGATGCATATAAGGCCAAACTCGCGACACCGAACACTCCCTAAGGTATTCGGTCTTTACAACATATACTGGGCTGAGTAATGCCTTTGAACCCGGAATTTCTAGGTAGGTGCATTAGTCTGACGTGGCGAAATGCCAATAACGCCAGCGTCCCTCTCGGTTGTGTTGAGTATCCGGAGGGTGTTAAGCAACAAGAGACAGTAAGAAAGGTTTACACGGGGTCTTAATCTAAAAAGAAACCTTTGAGCGGGGCCCTGTTGCACGTCTGCGCCCGTGTCTCCGTTGTGCCGTATCCTGGAAGGGTGTAGCACGATTATTATCTATCAAAAGAGAAGAACTTTGATGAAATTTGTCATGCGAAAAATTGGTTGTTCCTAATAAACCATTAAAATTCAAAATAAGGTCGAGCCGAATCTGTAGACTTTGTTTTTTTACATGCGGGAAGCCCCTAGCACCGTCTACGAGGGTATATCCATCAACCCCATCTCAGGTTTATCTAAGTTGTAACAGCTAGTGGTGCACCAGACTCGTCTAGCCTTGTCCACGGTCTTAACGACCGATCGTTTATGCTAGTTGGAGCGGGCATTTAGTTTTCGGCTGCTAAAGCTGCCGCACATTCTTCCGTGCGTAACGAACGCTCAGTGTTTCCGCTAACTATGATGATGTCGCGTGGACCGGGCATCTTGAAATTGAGATAAGCATATGCAGTACTGCATTAAAACGAGCGAAGACCGTTCTTCTGAGTAGTGCTTGATAGCTGCTTCGTAATGGAGCGATGTCGAAGGTTAACTTTTCACTTCGGAAGTTGTCGGGGGAACCGAATACAACCTCTAGTACGAGAGAGCCCGTCCAGCTGGCCTCTGGGCCTGGTATTACTCCTTTAAAGGTAGTATTGCTTTGGTTAATTCCCGTTGGGTCTATCCCTATTTCGCGGAATGTGTCCTGATATATCAAATTAAGACTACTGCCGCCATCCATGAGGACTCGGGTGAGATGGTATCCGTTGATTATTGGGTCGAGCACCAAGGCAGCCGATCCTCCGTGCCGGACATTGGTCGGTCTATCCCTGCGATCGAAAGTGATTGGGCAGGTTAACCAAGGGTTGATCTTGGGGGTGACAGGCTCTACGACACATATGTCTCGGAGTGCGTGTTTGCTCCTCTTCTTCGTCATGTGAATCGTGTTCACTGTTTTGACCTCTGGTGGGAACTTTTTCTGTCCCCGACTGTTTTGCTGACGAGGCTCATCCTCGTCTTCACTTGGTGTCTCCCTCCCCTTGTGTTCGGCATTAAGCTTACCGGCCTGCTTGAAGACCCAGCATTCTCTGCGTCGTGGTTTTCCATTACCATCCTTGACTTCAGATGTGCCTGGGTCGCTGGTGCTACTACGGGCCAGCCAGCTATCTTCACCCGCGCAAAAGCGGGTCATAAGGCTTGTTAGGGCTGCCATTGTCCTTGGTTTTTCTTGGCCGAGGTGTCTGGCGAGCCATTCGTCTCGGATGCTATGTTTGAAAGCTGCTAAGGCTTCGGCGTCCGGGCAGTCGATGATTTGGTTCTTCTTAGTGAGCAATCTGTTCCAAAGCTTTCGGGCTGATTCTCCGGGCTGTTGAATTATATGACTTAAATCGTCTGCATCCGGAGGTCGGACATAGGTCCCTTGAAAGTTAGCCCTAAAATCATCCTCAAGCTCCTCCCAACTTCCAATTGAATTTTTGCGGAGGATCTTCAGCCAGTGCCGAGCTGGTCCTTTCAGCTTGAGGGGCAAGTACTTGATGGCGTGGAGATCGTCTCCGCGAGCCATATGGATGTGGAGGATGAAGTCCTCATTCCAGGCCCCAGGGTCCATCGTTCCGTCATACGCCTCTATGTTCACGGGTTTGAATCCCTCTGGGAATTCGTGATCCAGCACCTCATCGGTGAAACATAGGGGGTGCGCGGCACCCCTGTATTTGGATGTGTCATGGCGTTCTGACGGTTGTAGTGTTCGGTTTTGATTATGCGCTGGAGCGCGCTTCCTAGATCTGTATATGGATCTGATCACGCCGGCCTTTTGATGCAAGTCCTCGCATGGATCATGTGCTGACTTATGTGCGGCCTTGTTAGCCGCCCTATCGCGGCCACGAGGTGGTCGATCCGACGGGTCGGCCGTTTTATTTTTCAGTTGTGTGGGCTCTAGGGCCTTGTCGGTGTCAAAACCGGCGGATCTCGGGTAGGGGGTCCCGAACTTTGCATCTAGGCGGATGGTAACAGGAGACAAGGGACACGATGTTTTTACCCAGGTTCGGGCCCTCTCGATGGAGGTAAAACCCTACTCCTGCTTGATTAATATTGATGATATAGGTAGTACAAGAGTTGATCTACCACGAGATCAGAGAGGCTAAACCCTAGAAGCTAGCCTATAGTATCATTGTTGTTCCTCCTACAGACTAAAACCCTCCGGTTTATATAGACACCAGATAGGGTTAGGGTTACACAGAGTCGGTTACAATGGTAGGAGATCTACATATCCATATCACCAAGCTTGTCTTCCACGCCAAGGAAAGTCCCATCCGGACACGGGACGAAGTCTTCAATCTTGTATCTTCATAGTCCAGGAGTCCGGCCAACGGTGATAGTTCAGCTATCTGGACACCCCCCCAATCCAGGACTCCCTCAGTAGCCCCAGAACCAGGCTTCAATGACGACGAATCCGGCGCGCATATTCTCTTCGGCATTGCAAGGCGGGTTCCTCCTCCGAATACTTCATAGAAGATTTTGAACACAAGGATAGTGTCCGGCTCTGTAAAACAAGTTCCACATACCACCGTAGAGAGAATAACCTTTGCATAGATCTGCTGACGTATTCCGCGGCGTGACATCACACCACGGCCAGGCCTTTATACGAATCATTTTACTGTTCCACCTCAGCGCGTTTAGCGAGGCGATTTCTTCGGCACATCTTATCAGAGCGGAGATCGTGCCCCCCTTATTCTGGGATCCTCATCAATACGGGCGTGGGTAACCCAATCGCGCCCGTTAGCACGCCTCCTCCATCGAAGGCGAGTCCCGAACGGTCACGGGGAGGGCTCTTGGTATTCAACCTCTTTATAACGAGACCAAGGCCCACTCCTTTCTTTCAATCTCAATGGAATCCGCCCCTCGCCTCGAGTTCCAACACCCAAAGCTCCAGATTTAGCCGCTTCAGACCTTCAACGATGTCCGGCTCCGACCTGCTTGGTCGGTGGATGTCTTCCTCCGTCACGGAAGAAGATGTGCTAAAGTTGAGAGACGCCAGGAATCTAACCTGCGAAATTTCGCATAGGCTGCCTGCCCAAGGGCAGGTTATTCCCACTCCCGAGCCTGGTGAGAGTGTGGTATTCGTGTCTCACTTCCTTCGGGGTTTAGGCTTCCCGACGGACCCCTTTGTGTGGGGGCTCATGTTTTATTATGGGCTGGAATTCCATGACTTGGATCCGGAGTCCATCCTCCACATCTCGGCGTTCATTGTCGTATGTGAAGCCTTCCTCCGCATTACCCCTCACTTCGGATTGTGGCTCAAGACCTTCAAAGTGGAGCCGAAGATGATCAAGGGGCATCAGGCAGAGTGCAGAGGGGCTGTTATAAGCAAGAATGCGGACGCTCCGTGCCCCGAGGGCTCTTTTCAAGAGGAGCTCAATTTATGGCAACAGGAGTGGTTTTATATCACCGCTCCCAGGGGCACCAAATGGGCGGTGCGACCTGCCTTCCGCTCGGGTCCTCCACCGCGGCGGGCGTCATGGGTCAATAAAGGGCTCGACTGGGGACCGTCCAAGGACGTACCTCTGTTGCAGGGCCGTATTCGAGACCTCCTAGAGAGAGAGATCAATCTGGTCGTAGTAGCGCAGGTCATGCTGATTCGTCGCACCTTGCCCTGCAAACGTCGCCCCCTCCGCCTATGGGAGTTTAATCCGGAGGGACCACGAGCTCTCCAACATTTTATGGGCGTAACGCCCGTGGATATGTACCAGCTGTTCTTCGGATCACAAGCAATGTGTCCGGACTTAACCGAGGACGCAGGTCTGAGCTGCAATCGCCCGGATACTCAAGTAAGTAGTCATGTACCCGGACATGCTATCCGCATATTTATCATAAACTTTCCCTTAAAAGAGCTATCCTTTGAACAGGAGTGGATAGCAAAAGCAAAACTGATCAGGTGTCCGGCCCCCCTCCCTGAGACCACGCCGGATCCTATATTAACCTAGATGCTAGATGCTGTGCCTTTTGAAGAAGGCAAAGGGGGGAACAAGGGAACTACTACCTCCGTGAAGGAGGCTATCAAGAAAGGGGGGATCGAGAATCCCTCCCTCCAAGGGGAGAAGAGGACCGCTTCAAGATCAGGAGACCAAAGCCTCGAGCTGGGGAAGAAATCTTCACCAGAGGGTCTCTACGGGGAGATGCCCCAGCCGCACTATTTCCCAAGGAGATCAGCCCTCCAAATGAGCCGTAAGTAAAGGGGCATTTTTTTAAAGAGAGACATCCTGTTTTATTTCGAAGGTTACCGAAGTTTACCTTGTAGTTCGGATCTCAGCCCTTCACAGCAGAACTTCGTCTTGGGGATCTTGGTCCGGAGATGATGGAGAGCGAACGCCTCCGCCTGCCGCACCAAGATCGAGGTGGGCGACCACGAGGTGTCGTCGTGGAGGCTTCTCCGAATCCGGCGGGGCCAGAAGGCAGCCGTATGTCCCCTCAAAGCCCTCCGTGTCCGGCCTTCGAAAAAGGCCATCGGACGAGTCCGGTACCAACGGGTGTACGGTCGGAGGAGCTGAAGGATCTGCTCGAGTGAGCGTCTATCTCGAAAGATCACCGTATGTTAATGGGTACGGTGATTGAAAGGATTTCATCCTCTGACAGCGGATTGCATGAACCCGTCGTAAGTTTACTGATGGGTTTTGAGGTACGCAAAATGATGTACCTTCTGACAGTTTTGCATATAAAATGCACCCTGTATAGATAGTAGCCCCAGAGACTTGGTGCGGTGTCAAAAATGACGGCGCGCCGAGGATCATAACCTCAGATATAATATGCGCTCTTCCTATGTAGGTGGCGAAGCGTCCGGTGGCTAGCTGGGCTGATGAATTTGCCGAACTGAAGCGGCAACTTGACGTGGCGGATGTGGACATCACGCTTGTTAATAAGCGGCTTGACGAGTCACAAGGTATGCAACTTCTCCGCGGACACCTGGTAAGGGAGCTTTATGCCCATGCCTTACAACATGTATGCTTAATGCAGATGGTGCCGCTGCTATGGAGAACCTTTGGGCGGAGCTCGTCCGAGCCAAGGAGCAAGCCAGAAAAAGTGATGTGGCTGCCTTAAAGGCGGCCGCAGAGCTAAAAGCCGAACAGGCTGCTCACTGCCGAAGCAAGAAAGAAATGGATGAGATGGCCGTGAAATTGAAGAATGCTACTGACCGTTGCGAGCTTCTTGAAAAAGAAGATCGAGCGAAACAAGAGGACCTAAAAAGGCCGCCACCGAGGCCAAGGATACTCGCTCTGCAATGAGAGCTATGAAGGAGGAGCTACGTCAGGCCGGAGATATTGCGGCTGGAAAGCCTTTTCTGATGCGGAGGAAATTCACGGATCCTAAGTACGCTCAATTGGACCGGCTGTGGGGTGCGGAGGATGCTTATCTGGACTTGGCGGTGAGTGCCACAGACGCGGCCGAAGACTTCCGAGGTCAAAAGGATCACGGAATGGAAGAGCTTTTTTGGTCGCAGTTCCATAGTCCGGAGCGTCCACTTTCATTAGCCGATCATTTGGCCGAATGGGCTGAGCTGAATAGGTTGTCCGGACTTGCCATGAAGGCTGTCATGACTCATTTGTGGCCGAAAAGGCCCAAGCCGAAGAGTTATTTTGACTTGGTGCAACAGTTCCCTGGTGCGGTGCCGCATATCGATGCAATGAAGCGGTCAGCATGCATAGAGGGTGCGCGGATGGCTCTTGCCCGTGTCAAGACATCTCGGGCGGAGATGAAGGCCACCGACGTTACATCCCAAGATTGGACGGCTTAGTACCGCCGAGCACTATTTTGAGGAAGTCTGCGAGCCGCTCGTTTAATAGAGACGCAGTGCTCGAAGGATATTATGTTTTAATGACATGTATGATTTGTGAAAACAATGTTTCAATATAATATAAGGGCTTTTTATACTTGTGCGTTCAAGTATTAAAACACCTCCTGTGCGGCCGTTGATGTATATGTGTATATAACCTGAAAGATGGCAGTCTTCGTCTTCAGCCCCCACGCACATAGTGTGGGGGTGTTTGCAAAAATGCGCATTTTCACAGTTAATCCAATGTCTTGGTCCTGTAAAGGAGGTGATAGCGTAGCAAACTAGGCAACCGGACTATAATGCTTTATCACTTTCACTTAGCCATAGGAGTTCGATGGTGGGGCTACTATATAGCCCCTAGGGGCATCGCGCTCTCCCGAATTCGGGGCGCGTATGTGCCTGAATGGGAAACGGTCCTTCGTTAATGCGGGGGAATTATAAACATTCCGGTGGGTCATCAAGTGGTTGACCAGTCTCACACTATATCATGATGATCAGTTTTGGCTTTCATCGAGGTGCTCACACGCCGAACCGGGGCACAATCGCAGTAGTTCTCCTGGTGCCGCGTTAGCCGGTAGAACGGAAAGTAAGGCAGCAAAACACAGGAGCCGGGCAAACCCAAAATTTGACCAAAGACATGATTCAGAGCTGATGCATATAAGGCCTAACTCAAGACGCTGAACACTCCCTAAGGTATTCGGTCTTTATGAAAACGGGCAGAATAATGCCCGAAGCCCCTGGTGTCCAGGTACGCACAAAAATTCTGGTGCGGCCGATGCCAAAACGCCAGCCTCCTCCTCGGTTATAGCAAGAAACAGGGGGATGTGTATCAACAAGAGACAGTAAAAAAGTTTACGCAGGGTCTTAATCTGAAAAGAATCCTTGCAACGGGTCCCTACTGCACGTCTGCGCCTGTGTCTCCGTTGTGCCATGTCCTGGACGGGTGTAGCACGGTGTTCATCTATAAAAGAGAAGAACTTAGTTGTAAAGAAAAAAGATCGTGCGAAAAATGTACTTTATATTAAATAAACAGAGTACGGTTCAAAAAGTGAATAAAATTGAGCTTTATTGTCTCTTGTTGTACATGCGTGCAGCCCCTTGTACGGGGGTATGCCGCTAGTAGGCGTTTATATGTTTACGCCGGACTCGTCTAGCCATGTCTGGGGTCCGAATGACCTATTTAGGTGCTTTGTTTAGCGGAGCTGGATTAGTGTGGGGCTGTCAAGGCAGTCTCACGTTCTTCCGTGCTCGAGTAACACTTGATACTCCCTTTTAATGAGATGATGCCGCGTGGACCGGGCATTTTAAGTGTAAGATATGCATAATGCGGTATTGCGCTCAAGCGGGCGAAAGCGTCACGTCCTAGTAGTGCTTGATAGCTACTTTCGAATGGGGCGATATGGAAGGTTAAATTTTCGCGGCGGAAGTTGTCGGGTGAGCCGAACACAACTTCTAGCAGTAGGGAGCCCGTACAATGGGCATATAGGCCTGGATTACCCCTTTGAAGGAGGTGTTGCTATGGCGAATTTTGGTTGGGTTTATCCCCATTTTGTGGATTGTGTCCTGGTATAGCAGGTTTAGATCGCTACCTCTGTCCATTAGGACTTGTACAAATTGGAGTCCGTCGATTATAGGATCTAATATCAAGGCAGTCCATCTTGCGTTCCGGATACTTCCGGAATAATCCTGATGATCGAAGGTGATTGGTTTTGACAACCAACATCGGGACTCTGCTGGGATAGACCGTGCAGCACGTGTTTCTATGGGCGCTGCTCTGTTTTTCCCTTTTGTCACTTGAAGTGAGTTCACTGTTTTGACTTCTTGTGGGAAATTCTTTTGTTTTCCGGTGCTCTGCTTGTGGGGTTCGTCATCATCCTCGCTTGGTGTGTCGAGCCCCTTGTGTTCGGCATTGAGTTTGCCGGACTGCTTAAAGACCCAGCAATCTCTGTGGGTATGGTTCTCAGGCTTCCCGGGAGTGCTGTGGATTTGGCATATTTTGTCCAAGATTTTGTTTAAGTTGGATAGCTCGTCGCTGTTATCCTTGAGGGGCAGTTTTTTATGATTCTGTTGGGAGCTTCTGAATCCGGCGTTGACTGTCGTGCTCTTCGGGTTGTTTCCCTTTGTCCGGCGCTGGTCCTTGCTGTGTCGTGGTTTTCCATTTCCATCCCTGACTTCGGATGTACTTGGGTCGCTGGTACTGCATCTTGCCAGCCAACTATCCTCTCCCGCGCAAAAGCGGGTCATGAGGCTTGTTAATGCAGCCATTGTTCTCGGCTTCTCTGCCGAGATGTACCGCAGCCATTTGTCTCGGACGTTGTGTTTGAAAGCTGCTAAGGCTTGGCGTCCGGACGCACGACTATTTGGTTCTTTTGGTGAGGAACCTGTTCCGAATTTGCGGGCTGACTCTCCGGGTTGTTGAGTTATGTGACTTAAATCGTCTGCATCCGAAGGGCGGACATAAGTCCCTTGAAAATTTGTCCAAAAAGCATCTTCGAGCTCTTCCCAACTTCCAATGGTATTTTCAGGGAGGCTTTTGAGCCAATGCCGGGCTGGCCCTTTGAGCTTGAGGGGTAAATATTTTATGGCGTGGAGATCATCTCCTCTAGCCATGTGTATGTGGAGGATGTAATCCTCAATCCGCACTGGAGTGCATTGTTCCGTCGTATGCCTCTATGTTTACGGGTTTGAATCCCGCTGGGAATTCGTGATCCAGCACCTCATCGGTGAAACACAGGGGGTGTGCGGCACCCCTATATTTGGGTGTGCCATGATGTTTGGATATTTGGCGTGTTGCATTGCTTGGAAGAGCTTGCTTTCTCGGCCCATAGATGGACCTAACTGGGCCATCCTTTTGATGCGAATCCTTATGCGGATCGCGTGCCGGCTTGTGTGCGGCGCCGCTTGCCGCTCCATGTTTGCCATGTGGTCGTCGATCCGACCGGGCGGCCTCTTTGTTCTTTGATTGCGGGGGATCTACGGCCTCTTCATCGAATTCGGGCAGTAATTTGCGCTTCGGGTAGCTCTTTGTTTGGCGACTGTCGCCGTATCTCTCTGCGGTGTTGAGTACTTTGCTCCATCTGATTATGAGTGCATCTTCCGCTGTTTTGAGCTTCCGCTTCTGCTTCTTCAGGCTACGCGCAGTGGCGATGAGCCTTTTGTGGAGGTTCTTCTGCTCCAACAATTTGTCCGGCGTGAGATCGTCCGGACTGTTATCTTCGCCGGGGACGAGTTGTTTATCCAAGTTGTCCTGTTCGGATGGTTGCTCGATAGCATGTTCGTCGTCCACCGGTTCCCCCTGCTCTATGGCTGGGTCTGTGTGGCTGCCGTCTTTGTCGAGGCGGGACTTGGTGCGGCGTTTGGACTGCTTTTCGAGGGCTTTATCCTTCATAGTGTCCCGTTGTTCCTCGTCGTCACTTCCTTTAGGTGTATCCTCCATGTATACATCATGGGATGAGGTGGTTGTCCAGTATCCTATAGGTGCTGGTTCATGGTTGTCTCCTACATCGTCGTCCATACCGTCTATGTCTTCAGAGTCGAAATCGAGCACGTCGTTTAAGCTTTCGAGAGTGGCTACAAAGTGGGTGGTGGGTGGGCGTTGAATTTCTTCGTCGTCCGCATCCCAACCTTCCTGACCGTAGTCCGGCCAGGGCTCTCCTGATAAAGAGAGAGACTTTAGTGAATTCAGGATGTCGCCAAAGGGCGAGTGCTGAAAGATGTCCGCGGCAGTGAACTCCATAACCGCCGCCCAATTGGATTCGATTGGCAGGGGCGCGGAGGGCTCGGAGTCCGGAGAGGAGTCCGGCACCTTGGAGTCATGGTCTTCGCAAATGACAGTGATGGAGTTCGGCTCAATCGCCGTAGAGATCGTAGCCCCCGAGGCGGTGTCCAACTACTCGTTCTCGATGGGCGGAGTCGGCTCCGAGCTAATGGTCGGAGCGGATGCTGGTGCGGCCTCCAGGGCACTGTTCGGCGGCAGAGCTAGATCGTGCCTATCGAGACAGTGCGGCGCGCTTGGTTGTGGCTCGAATCCGTCGAAGATCAAGTCTCCGCGGATGTCGGCCGTGTAGTTCAAACTCCCAAAGCTGACATGATGGCCAGGGGCGTAGCTTTCGATCTGCTCCAGATGGCCAATTGAATTGGCCGGCAGTGCAAAGCCGCCGAATACGAAGATCTGTCCGGGGAGAAAAGTCTCACCCTGGACCGCGTCGTTGTTGATGATCGAAGGAGCCATCGGGCCTAAGGATGACGACACAGAGGAACTCTCAATGAAAGCACCAATGTCGGTGTCAAAACCGGCGGATCTCGGTAGGGGGTCCCGAACTGTGCGTCTAGGCGGATGGTAACAGGAGACAAGGGACACGATGTTTTTACCCAGGTTCGGGCCCTCTCGATGGAGGTAAAACCCTACCCCTGCTTGATTAATATTGATGATATGGGTAGTACAAGAGTGGATCTACCACGAGACCAGAGAGGCTAAACCCTAGAAGCTAGCCTATGTTATCATTGTTGTTCCTCCTACGGACTAAAACCCTCCGGTTTATATAGACACCAGATAGGGTCAGGGTTACACAGAGTCGGTTACAATGGTAGGAGATCTACATATCCGTATCGCCAAGCTTGTCTTCCACGCCAAGGAAAGTCCCATCCGGACACGGGACGAAGTCTTCAATCTTGTATCTTCATAGTCCAGGAGTCCGGCCAACGGTGATAGTTCGGCTATCCGGACACCCCCCAATCCAGGACTCCCTCAGGCCTCATCATCGAATTCAGGCAACAACTTGCGCTTTGGATAACTCTTTGTGTGGCAACTACCACCATTCTTTTCTTCAGTGTCGAGCACTTTGTTCCATCTACTGTTGAGCGTATTCTGCGCGGCCTTGAGCCTTTGCTTCTGCTTCTTCAGACTCCTCGCGGTGGCAATAAGCCTTCTACAGAGGTTCTCTTGTTCCAAGTGCCTTTCCGGGATGATGTGTGCATCATCGTCCGGACTGTTTTCCTCTCCGGAGAGAGGTTGATGAGCTTTATCCTCGGCGTCGACGTGATCGGACAGCGGCTCCGTCCTATGTTTGTTGTCTACTGGTTCATCCTGCTCTGTCGCTGGGTCAATGTGGTCATCATTTCTTCTGGAGTCGACTGGGTGTTATTTTTTCTTTATCGATGTTTTTGCCGAGGCGGGATTTGGAGCGGCGCCTACGCCGTCGCTTTGGTTGCTTCTCGAGGAGCTATCCTTCGCTGCATCCTTCGGTCCTCGTCATTGTTTTCTTTGGGTGTATCCACTATATATATATATATATATATATATATATATATATATATATATATATATATATATATATATATATATATATATATATATATATATATATATATATATATATCATGTGATGAAGTGGTTGTCCAGCGCCCTGTGGGCGGTGGTTCCTGTTCCTCTCCTGCATCGTCGTCCATACCGTCGACGTCCTCGGAGTCGGAATCGAGCATGTCGGTTAAATCGTCGATAGTGGCTACTAAGTGGGTGGTGGGTGGGGAGCGGATTTCTTCGTCATCCGCATCTCGTTCTAGCCGGACATAGTTCGGCCAAGGTTCTCCTAACAAGGAGAGAGACCTTAATGAATTTAGCACATCGCCAAAAGGCGAGTGCTGAAATATATCCGCGGAGGTAAACTCCATGATCGGCACTCAATCAGATTCGATAGGCATGGACGCAGCTGGTTCGGGGCCTGTGGCCGGGGATGGATCCGAGGATCTGGCGACACAGGTCTCATTGGGGGTGAAGTCAGTATTCGGCTCTATCGCCACTGAGAGTGTGGCCTCCGAGGCGGGGTCCATCCACCTGTCCTCGGACGGCGTAATCGACTCCGGATCTAGGGCCAGAGTAGGCATAGGTGTGATCTCCAGAACACCGTCTGGCGGCAGAGCTAAGTCGTGCTCGTCGTGACTGTGTGGCGCACCTGACATGTGCTCGAATCCGTCGAATATTAAGTCTCCGTGGATGTCGGCAGTATAGTTCAAGTTTCCAAACCTGACCTGATGGCCAGGGGCGTAGCTCTCGATCTGCTCCAGATGGCCAAGCGAGTTGGCCCGCAGTGCGAAGCCGCCGAACACGAAGATCTGTCTGGGGAGGAAAACCTCACCCTGGATCACGTCGTTGCCGATGATCGAAGGGGCCATCTAACCTTGTGGTGACAACAAAGTGGAGCTCTCAATGAAAGCACCAATGTCGGTGTCAAAACCGGCGGATCTCGGGTAGGGGGTCCCGAACTATGTGTCTAAGGCGGATGGTAACAGGAGGCGGGGGACACGATGTTTACCCAGGTTCGGGCCCTCTCGATGGAGATAATACCCTACTTCCTGCTTGATTGATCTTGATGATATGAGTATTACAAGAGTTGATCTACCACGAGATCATAGAGGCTAAACCCTAGAAGCTAGCCTATGGTATGATTGTTGTTGTCCTACGGACTAAACCCTCCGGTTTATATAGACACCAGAGGGGGCTAGGGTTACACAGAGTCGGTTACAAGGGAGGAGATCTACATATCCGTATTGCCAAGCTTGCCTTCCACGGCAAGGAGACTCCCACCCGGACACGGGACGAAGTCTTCAATCTTGTATCTTCATAGTCCAACAGTCCGGCCATAGGATATAGTCCGGCTGTCCGAGGACCCCCTAATCCAGGACTCCCTCAGTTTCGCCCTCCGTTAGCTTCCGCATCTCCGCCTTGTGCTTCACCGCCTGGTCTGCCAGCTCCTTCGCTAGGCGGTCGCTGAAGGAAATATGCCTTAGAGGCAATAATAAAGTTTTTATATATATTTCCTTATATCATGATAAATGTTTATTATTCATGCTAAAATTGTATTAACCAGAAACTTAGTACATGTGTGAATACATAGACAAAAAAGAGTGTCCCTGGTATGCCTCTACTTGACTAGCTCGTTAATCAAAGATGGTTAAGTTTCCTTACCATAGACATGTGTTGTAATTTGAAGAATGGGATCACATCATTAGAGAATGATGTGATGGACAAGACCCATCCGTTAGCTTAGCATAATGATCATTAAGTTTTATGGCTATTGCTTTCTTCATGACTTATACATGTTCCTCTAACTATGAGATTATGCAACTCCTGAATACCGGAGGAACACCTTGTATGCTATCAAACGTCACAATGTAACTGGGTGATTATAAAGATGCTCTACAGGTGTCTCCGAAGGTGTTTGTTGGGTTGGCATAGATCAAGATTAGGATTTGTCACTCCGTATATCGAAGAGGTATCTCTGGGCCCTCTTGGTAATGCACATCACTATAAGCCTTGCAAGCAATGTGACTAATGAGTTAGTTCCGGGATGATGCATTACGGAACGAGAAAAGAGACTTGTCGGTAACGAGATTGAACTAGGTATGATGATTCCACGATCGAATCTCGGGCAAGTAACATACCGATGACAAAGGGAATGACGTATGTTGTTTTGCGGTTTGACCAATAAAGATATTCGTAGAATATGTAGGAGCCAATATGAGCATCTAGGTTCCGCTATTGGTTATTGATACCTCTCCAACGTATCCATAAGTTTTGATTGTTCCATGCTATTATATTATCTGTTTTGGATGTTTAATGGGCTTTAATATGCTCTTTTATATTATTTTTTGGACTAACCTATTAACCGAAGGCCCAGTGTCAGTTTCTATTTTAGCCTATTTTAGTGTTTCGCAGAAAAGGAATATCAAACGGTATCCAAACGGAACGAAACCTTCATGATGATCGTTCTTGGACCTAAAGCAAACCAGAAGACTTGGAGTTGAAGTCTGGAATGCCACGAGGCGGCCACGAGGTAGGAGGGCGCACCCAGGGCAGTAGGCATTGCCCCCACCCTCATGGGCCCCTCGTAGCTCCACCAACATACTTCATCCACCTATATATACTCTTATACCCTAAAAACATCAAGGGGAGCCACGAAACCACTTTTCCACCGCCGCAACCTTCTGTATCTGTGAGAGCCCATATTGGGGCCTTCTCCAGCGATCTGCCAGAGGGGGAATCGATCACGGAAGGCTTCTACATCAACACAATAGCCTCTCCGATGAAGCGTGAGTAGTTTACCACAGACCTTCAGGTCCATAGTTATTAGCTAGATGGCTTCTTCTCTCTCTTTGATCCTCAATACAAAGTTCTCCTCGATGTTCTTGGATATCTGTTTGATGTAATACTCTTTTGCGGTGTGTTTGCCGAGCTCTAATGAATTGTGGATTTGTGAACTTGATTATCTACGAATATTATTTGCTTCTTCTATGAATTCTTATATGCATGATTTGCTATCTTTGCAAGTCTCATCGAATTATCAGTTTAGTTTGGCCTACTAGATTGATCTTTCTTGCAATGGGAGAAGTGCTTAGCTTTGGGTTCAATCTTGCGGTGTCCTTTCCCAGTGACAGTAGGGGCAGCAAGGCACGTATTGTATTTTTGCCATCGAGGATAAAAAGATGGGGTTTATATCATATTGCTTGAGTTTATCCCTCTACATCATGTCATCTTACCTAATGCGTTACTCTGTTCTTATGAATTTAATACTCTAGATGCATGCTGGATAGCGGTCGATGTGTGGAGTAATAGTAGTAGATACAGAATCATTTCGGTCTACTTGACACGGACGTGAGGCCTATATTCATGATCATTGCCTTAGATATCTTCATAACTATGCGCTCTTCTATCAATTGCTCAGCAGTAATTTGTTCACCCACTGTAATACATGCTATCTTGAGAGAAGCCACTAGTGAAACCTATGGCCCCGGGGTCTCTTTCTTATTATATTGCATCTTTTATTTACATCGCATCTCGTTTACTATTTTGCAATCTTTACTTTCCAGTCTATACAACAAAACTACCAATAATATTTAGTTTACTATCTTTATTAGATCTCACTTTTGCGAGTGGCCGTGAAGGGATTGACAACCACTTTATCGCGTTGGTTGCAAGGTTCTTGATTGTTTATGTAGGTAGCAGGTGACTTGTGGGTTGTCTCCTACTAGATTGATACCTTGGTTCTCAAAAACTAAGGGAAATACTTATGCTACTTTGCTGCATCACCCCTTTCCTCTTCAAGGGAAAACCAACGCATGCTCAAGAGGTAGCAAGAAGGATTTCTGGCACCGTTGCCGGGGAGATCTACGCCAAGTCAAGACATACCAAGTACCCATCATAAACTCTTCTCTCTCACATTACAGTATTTGCCATTCGACTCTCGTTTTCCTCTCCCCGACTTCTAAAATGATTTTCGAATACCTATGCCTTTTTCGCCCTTTTTTGTTTGTCTTTTTCCGCTTGCTTCTTGTGTGCTTGTGTTTTGGATTGTTTGCTGGTCACGATGGCTCAAGATAACACTAAATTGTGTGAATTTTCCGATACCAACAACAACGATTTTATTAGCACTCCGATTGCTCCTACTACCGATGCTGAATCTTGTGAAATTAATACCGCTTTGCTGAATCTTGTTATGAAAGATCAATTTTCTGGCCTTCCTAGTGAAGATGCCTCTACCCATCTAAACAACTTTGTTGATTTGTGTGATATGCAAAAGAAGAAAGATGTGGATAATGATATTGTTAATTGATGCTATTTCCATTTTCGCTTAGAGATCGTGCTAAAACCTGGTTCTCTTCTTTGCCTAAAAATAGTATTGACTCATGGAATAAGTGCAAAGATGCTTTTATCTAAGTATTTTTCCTCCCGCTAAGATTCTCTCTTAGAAACAATATTATGAATTCTAAGCAACTTGCATGTTGCACAAGCTTGGGAAAGGATGAAATTAATGATACGTAATTGCCCTACACATGGTTTGAATTTGTGGATGATTATATAAAAAATCTATGCTGGATTGAATTTTGCTTCTAGAAATCTTTTAGATTCGGCTGTGGGAAGCACTTTTATGGAAATCACTTTAGGAGAAGCTACTAAACTCCTAGACAATATTATGGTTAATTATTCTCAATGGCACACCGAAAGATCCACTAGTAAAAAAGTTCATGCGATTGAAGAGATTAATATTTTGAGCGGAAAGATGGATGAACTTATGAATTGTTTCCTAATAAAAGTGTTTCTTCTGATCTTAATGATATGGCTTTGTTCACTTTGATTGAGAGTAATAATGAATCTATGGATGTGAATTTTGTTGGTAGGAACAACTTTGGTAACAACGCGTATAGAGGAAATTTTAATTCTAGGTCGTTTCCTAGTAATTCCTCTAATAATTATGGTAATTCCTACAACAACTCACATGGAAATTTCAATAATATGCCCTCTGATTTTGACACTAGTGTCGGTGTTCTGGGAACGGGGGTCCTCAAACTTGCCTGTCTGCGGCCCACGGCGTGGCTCTGCGAGCGGGCCCGTACGGCCCATCTTCACCAACAAGCACTCAAGACCCTCGCGAGGGGCCAAGCCTCGTGAGGCGGACGGGGCAAGACCCCTTCGGGAGCGGCCTCACCAGGTTGGCTCGCGAGGGGCGGAGAGATCAAGGCGAGGCAAACCTCACGAGGTCCTCGTGACGTGAGCCATGACGATCGAGACCATGCAGGCGCCAGGTGGGCGCCAGCGTGCACAGTGTCCTTATTTCCTCTTTGGTGCTAAGGAGGCAAGCGCAGGCACGGAGTACCAAGGCGTCAAGCAAAGGTTTCCATATCAGTCCAACGAGACCAAGACCCGCAGGACGGCAAGACGGAGGTCACCATGGAGCCCAAGGCGGCGTCACCACCCGAGCCTTTTGCAGGCGAAGACTGCTTTTGTCAGGATAAGCTGTACTAGCTGTCCCCTTTCAAATTGGTCGTTGTTGGCTCCCGTCCCGCTATATATTTCGGGAGAGGACCAGGGCCTATATAAGTAGGACTAGCCACCACCGTAGGATATAACTCATTCGGAGGCATCTCATCTCACCTTGAGTTATCCTCACCCACACAAGTTCACCAAGCACAAGAACACCTCGCCTTAGGAGGTTGTTCTTCCCCTTGTACTGTTCATCCTCATCCCAAGAGGCAATCCACCACCACCACACTGGAGTAGGGTATTACACCACAACGGTGGCCCGAACCAGTATAAATCTTGTGTCCTTTGTGTTGCGAGTTCGTCGAGTTAGCCTTTGAGATCTTAGCGAAGCTAGTACGTGGATCGGTAGGGGGAGATCTTCGTGCGCACCCCAGTGTTCGAACCATGAGGGTTTTGCCGGAACCCGCAATCCGACAATTAGTGTTAAAGAATTTATGAATTCGCAAAAGAATTGTAATGCATTGCTTGAAGAAAAATTGCCTAAGATTGATGAGTTGGCTAGGAACGTGGATAGAATTTCTCTTGATGTTGATTCTTTGAAACTTAGATCTATTCCACCTAATCATGACATCAATGAGTCTCTCAAAGCCATGAGAATTTCCATTGATGAGTGCAAAGAAAGAACCGCTAGGATGCGTGCTAAAAAGATTGCTTTGTGAAAGTGTGCTCTTCTAGTTTTCATGATAATAATGATGAAGATCTAAAAGTGATTGATGTGTCTCCTATTAAATATTTGTTTTCCAATATGAATCTTGATAAATACGGGACTGGAAATGAGTCAACTTTAGTTAAAAGGCGTCCCAATGATTCGGAGTTTTTAGATCTTGATGCAAAAATTGATAAAAGTGGGATTGAAGAGGTCAAAACTTAACATAGCAATGAACCTACTATTTTGGATTTCAAGGAACTTAATTGTTATAATTGCTCTTTGATAATTGTATTTCCTTGTTGCAATCCGTGTTAAATTCTCCTCGTGCATATAATCAAAATAAAGCTTTTGCTAAACATATCGTTGATGCTTTAATGCAATCCCATGAAGAAAAGCTTGAACTAGAAGTTTCTATCCCAAGAAAACTTTATGATGAGTGGGAACCTACTATTAAAATTAATTTTAAAGATTATGAATGCTATGCTTTATGTGATTTGGGTTCTAGTGTTTCCACGATTCCAAAAACTTTGTGTGATGTGCTAGGTTTCTGTGAATTTGATGATTGTTCTTTAAATTTGCATCTTGCGGATTCTACCATTAAGAAACCTATGGGAAGGATTAATGATGTTCTTATTGTTGCGAATAGGAATTATGTGCCCGTAGATTTCATTTTTCTTGATATAGATTGCAATCCTACATGTCCTATTATTCTTGGTAGACCTTTCCTTAGAATGATTGGTGCAATTATTGACATGAAAGAAGGAAATATTAGATTCCAATTTCCCTTAAGGAAAGGCATGGAACACTTTCCTAGGAAGAAAATGAAATTTCCTTATGAATCTATTATGAGAGCCTCTTAAGGATTGCATACCAAAGATGACAATACCTAGATCTATTCTTGCTTTTATGCCTAGCTAGGGGAACGGGGCGTTAAACGATAGCTCTTGTTGGGAGACAACCCAATTTTATTTTTGTTCTTTACTTTTTGTTCCTGTTTAGTAATAAATAATTCATCCAGCCTCTATTTGGATGTGGTTTTATATTTTAATTAGTGTTTGTGCCAAGTAGAACCTTTGGGAAGACTTGGGTGAAGTCTTTGCGATCTTGCTGTAAAAAACAGAAACTTTTGCGCTCACGAGATTAGCTTCCATTTTTTTTACTGGAAAGTGCTTTTAGGTTGATTCTTTGTGCTGATGATTAATAGACAAATTCCCCACGTCCAACTATTTATTTCATAATTTTTGGAGTTCCAGAAGTATTCAATTTACTCAGATTGCTACAGACTGTTCTGTTTTGACAGATTCTGTTTTTTCGTGTGTTGTTTGATTATTTTGATGAATCTAAAAGTAGTATCGGGGGATATGAACCATAGTGAAGTTGGAATAAAGTAGGTTTAACACCAATATAAATAAAGAATGAGTTCATTATAGTACATTAAAGTGGTGGTTTATTTTCTTATACTAACGGAGCTCATGAGATTTTCTGTTGAGTTTTGTGTTGTGAAGTTTTCAAATTTTTGGGTAAAGATTTGATGGATTTTGGAATAAGGAGTGGTAAGAGCCTAAGCTTGGGGATTCCCAAGGCACTCCAAGGTAAAATTCAAGGACAACCAAAAGCCTAATCTTGGGTATGCCCCGGAAGGCATCCCCTCTTTCGTCTTCGTCTATCGGTAACTTTACTTGAGGCTATATTTTCATTCACCACATGATATTTGTTTTGCTTGGAGTGTCTTGTATGATTTAAGTCTTTTCTTTTTAGTTTACCACAATCATCCTTGCTGTACACACCTTTTGGGAGAGACACGCATGAATCGGAATTTATTAGAATACTCTATGTGCTTCACTTATATCTTTTGAGCTAGATAATTTTGCTCTAGTGCTTCACTTATATCTTTTTAGAGTACGGTGGTGGTTTTATTTTATAGAAATTATTGATATCTCATGCTTCACTTATATTATTTTGAGAGTCTTCTAAAACAGCATGGTAATTTGCTTTGGCTATAAAATTAGTCCTAATATGATGGGCATCCAAGATGGTATAATAAAAACTTTCATATAAAGTGTGTTGAATGCTATGAGAAGTTTGATGTTTGATGATTGTTTTGAGACATGAGGATGGTGATATTAGAGTCATGATAGTGAACTAATTGTGAATTTGAGAAATACTTGTGTTGAGGTTTGCAAGTCCCATAGCATGCACGTATGATAATGTAACGCCCCGGATTCGATGCGCCAGGTGTCCGGCAGTTATTTGCCATCCTTGCCATGTCATGTGCTTGCGTGTTGCATTTTGCCATGTCATCATCTGCATTTTATATCATGTCATCATGTGCATCTCATTTTGCATACATCTTCATCTCATGCATCCGAGCATTTTCTCCGTTGTCCGTTTCCCAATCCGGCACTCCTATGTCTCCCGGCGCCCCTTTTGCCTCTTTTCGTGTGTGGGTGTTAAACGTTCTCGGAATGGACCGAGGTTTGTCAAGCGGCCTTGGTATAGCACCGGTAGACCGCCTGTCAAGTTTCGTGCCATTTGGAGGTCGTTTGATACTCCAACGGTTAACCGGGTAACCGCAAAAGCCTCTTTCTCTTTGCAACCCAACACCCTTCCAAGTGGCCCAAAACCCAGCAAACTCCCCTCCATGCTCTCGGTCGTTCGATCTCGATCGCGTGGCCGAAAACCGCTCCTCATTTGGACTCTCCTAGCTCCCTCTACCTATATAAACACCTCCCCCTCCAAAAATCGAAGTCCAAACCCTAGCCTAGCCTCTCCCCGCGCCGCCGGACGCGTCCGCCGACGGCCGGACATGTCCAGCCGCTGCCCGCTGGCGAATCCGGATGCGCCACGTCAGCCCCGCCGCCCTCTCTCTCCTCCCTCCTCCCTCGTGTGTTTGAGTATGTTCTAGTGATTTCTGGAGATAGCTCAGTGTTCATGTTTTGTCATGATTTACCTGTACATCATGCCCATGCCTTTTGTTCTCATGTTGGGGTGCTGTAGCATGTTGTTTTGATGCTTGCAATATGCCTAGTTGCTGTTTTGGACAGATTGTTGTCATGACTTGTATAGTGTGTATGTGTTGAACCGTTGCTCCGTTTTGAGTGTGCTCTATACGAAACTTGCTTGATTTTGCATGTAGTTTCATATTATCATGTTGCATCCTTGTTTTGAGGTGTTTGCTTGATGTTTGTATGCATTTTGCATCAATGCCATGTTTAACTTGTTTTGCTCATATCTTCTAGGCCGTAGCTCCGAATCTAATGAACTTTATATGTAACTTGACTAGAATTTCGTGTACATCATCGTGGTGCATCTTACTTGCTGTTTAACAACTTGAACATAAGGTTTATTCAGATCTGGACCAATTTCGAAATTTGCATATGAGGACTTACCGGAATTGTTATATGTTGTTTCCGGCCTCATTTAAACTTGCTTTGATGTGCTGCTCTTGTTTGCATCATCTCTTGCCATGAGTAGCTTCATCTAGCTTAGTCATGCATCATGCTTGTTGTGCATCATGCCTTGTTCATGGGTGGTGTGTTTACTTTCTTGTGTGCTTCTTCTCGATAGTTCCCGTTTCGTTGCGATCGTGAGGATTCGTTCGTCTACGCTTGGTTCGGCTTCATCCGTTTGTCTTCTTCATGGACTCGTTCTTCTTCCTTGCGGGATTTCAGGCAAGATGACCATCACCTTGGATCTCATTACTATCATTGCTATGCTAGTTGCTTCGTTCTTTCGCTATGCTGCGCTACCTATCACTTGATGCTCAAGCCATCCCATATTGCCATGAACCTCTAACCTTTGACACCTTTCCTATGCAAACCGTTGTTTGGCTATGTTACCGCTTTTCTCAGCCCCTCTTATAGCGTTGTTAGTTGCAGGTGAAGATGAAGTTTGTTCCTTGTTGGAACATGGAGATGTTGTTCCTTGTTGGAACATGTTTACTTGTTGGGATATCACAATATATCTTATTATTAATGCATCTATATACTTGGTAAAGGGTGGAAGGCTCGGCCTTATGCCTGGTGTTTTGTTCCACTCTTGCCGCCCTAGTTTCCGTCATATCGGTATTATGTTCCCGGATTTTGCGTCCCTAACGCGGTCGGGTGATTTATGGGACCCCTTGACAGTTCGCTTTGAATAAGACTCCTCCAAAGAAGGCCCAACATTGGTTTTACCATTTGCCTCACCACCACCTACATTTCCCTTGGGAGTAATTAACCCAAGGGTCATCTTTATTCAGCCCCCGGCCAATGCTTGTCTAAGCGTTGGTCCAAACTAGAGTGCTTTTGGCGCCCTCAAGGAAACTTGGGGTTTGGTTTTAGTTGTACGGACTGCTCATCCGGTCGTGGCTCGAGACGAGATACTGTGCGGCTACTATCGTGGTGTCGGCACGCGGGAGGTCTTGCTGGTCTTGTTTTATTGCTGTCGAAATGTCTTGTAGCCGGATTCCGAGACTGATCGGGTCTTCCGGGAGAAGGAATATCCTTCGTTGATCGCGAGAGCTTATCATGGGCTGTTGGGACACCCTGCAGGGTATAAACTTTCGAAAGCCGTGCCCGTGGTTATGTGGCGATGGGAATTTGTTAATATCCGTTGTAGTAAACTTGAAGCAAACTCTTCTAAAATACACCAACCGTAGCGTAATCGTGAGTGTCTCTTTTCGGGTTGATCGAGAGGAGAACACGGTTTCGGGTTATGTCTGACGTAAGTAGGAGTTCAGGATCACTTCTTGATCATTACTAGTTGACGACCGTTCCTTTCTTTCTCTTCTCGCTCTCATTTGTGTATGTTAGCCACCATATATGCTTAGCCGCTGCTGCAACCTCACCACTTTACCCCCTTCCTTTCCCTTTAAGTTTTGCTAGTCTTGATACCCATGGTAATGGGATTGCTGAGTCCTCGTGGCTCACAGATTACTACACCACCAGTTGCAGGTACAAGTTATGCGATGATCTTGACGCGAGAGCGGTGTTATTGTTTTGGAGTTCTTCTTCTGCTGCATTCTTCGATCAGGGGATAGGTTCCAGGTCGGCAGCCTGGGCTAGCAGGGTGGATATTGTTTGAGTTTCTGTTTATGTTTCATCCGTAGTCGGATGTTGATCTTGTATATGATGTTGATGTATTCTTGTGGCATTTGTGCCTTATGTATGTATCCCCATCTATTATGTAATGTTGATGTAATGATATCCACCTTGCAAAAGCGTTTCAATATGCGGGTCTATCCTTGGTGGGACCTTCGAGTTCCTTTTGGATAGGGTCGCATATTGGGCGTGACAAGTTGGTATCAGAGCCTCGACCGACCCTAGGAGCCCCCTTGATTGATCGTGTAGTTTGGCCGTTGTTGAGTCTAGAAGGAAACTGTTTTCGGAGTCTAGTTATATCGGAGAGTAGGAATTCTTTTTACTCCTCAGCCCCTTCGTCGCTCTGGTGAGGAATCTTGACGTAGGTGTTTTGAACTACTCCTCTTCCCATTCAAGTTTTTCTTTAGGATCACGCAGTTGGTTTTTCGGTCGTTGGTTCTCATCTCTTTTCATCCGGTGCTTTTCTCGTCAAGTCGACTCGAATCTCTTTGTCTTTCGCGAGTTCAATCCTCAGTTCTTCCTCTGACGTCGTTGTTTTTCCTTGTCCGAAGTTGTCCTTGTTTTTCCCACCCGCCCTCCCTTCTTCCTCTCGGAACCGGAGTCTGTAATTGAGTATCCATCCTACTCGTGCGAATTCTTTGCTTTCTTTCCTCTATGATTTCAACCGGTGTTTTCTATTCAAGATATTCATCGGTTTCCCCTTCCAAGTTGTCTTTGTTTTTCCCGCCCTCCCACCCTTTTCTTCCTGGAGCTTGAATCTCTTTCGAGCATCAATTTCATTCGTGTGGAGCCTCTTCAGTCTTCCCTCAATTATTTCAACCGGTGAATTCTCGTCTTGTTCGTGATTCTTCATCCCTTTCTTTTTTCGGTGCACTCAAATCAAGTTTTCAGGTTGATCATATTCTTTTTCTTCGAAGTGTTCTCTTTGCTCGTTCGACTCTCGCCATTCAATCATTCCGGAGTTCGGAAGACATCTCAGGAGATTCGTCTGTGTTCCAATTAATTCGAGGTTGTCACCTCATTCTAATATTTCAGTTCTTCCGGTGCATCATCTATCTGTTCAACATCCCTTTCCAACAGTGTTTTCTTTTAGTGGGCCCTAACCCACAGGTCTTTTTCCAGGATCTTACCTGACTCTTCTAATTATTCCGGAGCCATTCTTAATTCTTTTCGAAGTTTGACGTAAGTATGAATTTCATCAGTCAGATGCCATCCCTAAGATCGGTTTCCAAATCATTTTCATTGTTGGCTCAACCTCTTCGCTTTTCATTCTCCCGGAGTACCTCAGAAATTTTGGTGGTGTTTCTCGTTGTCATTTGAAGACCGAAGAAGAGTCTTTCCTCTAAATCTTGTCTGTTCTCTCGAAGATTCGCGATCCTAGCTCGATGTTATGCTATCAAATTGTTTCCAGTCGAGCAAATTCTTTCCATCCATCCGGAGTACTTCATGTGTTGCTTTCGCTCTTGATCATCCGGAGGCCATCTTTTCGGAATATCTCTCGAATCTAAGTTTTTCAAATTCGTTCTCCAATTATTCCATATTCGTGCCCCTTCGTTCGTCTCAATATTCTTCCGGTGCTTCTTTCAAGTGTTCCTTAATCAGCTCATGATCTCTTTGTTCTTTTGAATCTAAATCCCCTCTAGTTTATTTGTTCTTCCAATTCTTCCGGTGTTTCATTCTCTTTTCGTCAGACATTTCTGAATTCTTACGGTGGCTCGTTCAAGATTATTTTCCTTGTTTATCATATTAATCCATTCGTTCTTTTCAATTCTACCGGTGGTTCTTGAAGACCTTCTCAAGTTTGTGACATGTCACTTCTCAATCCTTTTTTCAAGAAGAATAAGTTGCATGCCAAATCCATTGCTGGTCATCAATCTAATTTGATGAAGGATATAAGCATACAATAAATCTTATTCTTATTTCATCCTAATGATTAATCCCTTCCTTCAGAGTTTGTTCGTGAGGAATAAATTCTAGTTCCATGTTTTTTCATCTTTTCTTTTCCGGAGTTCAATTATTTCCACGACCATCTCGTCGGAACCTCCATCTAAGTCACCGCAAGGCTCATCTTATTCTTTCTTCCTTCATTCTATCTCACCATCCTTTTTGTCACCGGAGTTCTCCACGGTGGTTCTTCATGATTTAATTCATTCTTCAAGAGTCCATGAAGATTTTGTTGGTGGAGTTCAAGTATCTTTTCTTCTCACGTCTCAAAGTGCAATTAATTCTCCATATTATTTTGAAGTGGAGTTTTGCATTTCTCCGTTCTTCTCAGATATTTAATCTTTTCCGTTTGTGTTCGGTTATCACCTCATAATTTTGGGATGTTACCCATAAGTCCACAACAAGCTTATTATTTTCGTTGTTGATTTTCTCAACAACTCAGTTCAAACCTTCCTTCTAAAGATGCTTTCAATTCCATTCGTGGCACAAGTTGTCATTTTCTTCTCCGTTCTTTTCATTCAACTCTTTCAATTCTTTCCGGAGGGTTTTGTGTCATGTCTTCATCTAGCATCATTCCATCCTCTCAAGCTTGTGTTCTATTCTTTCCTTGTCCAGCCGGAGTGCTGCCTAAATCCTTTCAGTCTTATTCGTTTCTTTTCTCATTCTAACCACTCCGGTTAGAACGAGTTGTTTCTGAGTCTATCATGTTTCTATGAGCTTTTGATTCTCGTCATTCTTGTTGTTCCTCTCTTCTTCTCAAGTGTTCTCGATTCTTTGTCTCTTCTCTCTTGCGTTTCTTGTTTCACCTCATCCCTTTTCCCTTCCGTCTCGGTCCTAAGATCTCGGGACGAGATCCCTTGTTAGTGGAGGAGTGTTGTAACGCCCCGGATTCGATGCGCCAGGTGTCCGCCAGTTATTTGCCGTCCTTGCCATGTCATGTGCTTGCGTGTTGCATTTTGCCATGTCATCATCTGCATTTTATATCATGTCATCATGTGCATCTCATTTTGCATACATGTTCGTCTCATGCATCCGAGCATTTTCCCCGTTGTCCGTTCCCAATCCGGCACTCCTATGTCTCCCGGCGCACGCTTTTGCCTCTTTTAGTGTGTGGGTGTTAAACGTTCTCGGAATGGACCGAGGTTTGTCAAGCGGCCTTGGTATAGCACCGGTAGACCGCCTGTCAAGTTTCATGCCATTTGGAGGTCGTTTGATACTCCAACGGTTAACCGGGTAACCGCAAAAGCCTCTTTCTCTTTGCAGCCCAACACCCTTCCAAGTGGCCCAAAACCCAGCAAACTCCCCTCCATGCTCTCGGTCGTTCGATCACGATCGCGTGGTCGAAAACCGCTCCTCATTTGGACTCTCCTAGCTCCCTCTACCTATATAAACACCCCCCCCCCCCCCTCCAAAAATCGCAGTCCAAACCCTAGCCTAGCCTCTCCCCGCGCCGCCGGACGCGTCCGCCGACGGCCGGACATGTCCAGCCACCGCCCGCCGGCGAATCCGGATGCGCCACGTCAGCCCCGCCACCCTCTCTCTCCTCCTCCGCCAAGACCACTGGGCTCAGATGCGGCCCGCCTGGCCGAACGGGCCAAGCAGGCCCAGGCCGCCCGCGCGCCCTCGCCAGAGGCCTCCGCCGCCTCGTCAAGGCCTCCCGCGCCCTCGCCCGGCCTCGCCCCGCCGCCGCCACTTGGCCGTGGCCGCCGCCGCCAGCCAGCTCCTCGCCTCGCTGACGTCCTCTTCCACACTGCGCACACGGCCCCAGGCTGCCCCGCTGCCCTTGCCGGAGCTGCCGCCCGCCCGCTGCCGGGCGGTCGTCGCCGCCTCCGCCGCGGCTCCCTCCGCCGGCGTGGCCCCGCGCCCGCCCCTCGCCGTCCTCCTCCGCTCCGGCGGAGCCGGAGCTCGCTGAGCTGCTCGGCGTCGCGGAGCCGGGGTGGATGAGATCCACCCGGCCCCCGAACCAAACGCGGCGCCCCGCTCCCGGATCCACCTCGTCCCGCGTTGACTTTTCCCCGGGGTGAGATTCTCGCTAAGTCCCCAGATCTGCTATATATTTTTCACATGTTCATCGCATCATAACTCTCTGCATATTGCTCCGTTTCGTGCGTGTAATATGTCAAATTGTTCGTCTCAACAAGTACATCATTTCATCTCATTGCATCATTTGCATTTGAGCTCATCTTGATGCCCGAAATGCTGTTAGAAGAGGGCTATGTTATGTTAGTTTCAGATTCTTATCAGAACATGCACTTTTGTCATTTTTGCCATGATTGAAGTGTGCATCCTATGAACTTGAGTCCTACATGTGTTTTGTAATATGCCATGCCATATTTACAGGGGTGTATGCCATGTAGTTTTGTGATCTCTCTGGTGACTAGCACACGCATGCAAACTAGGCTTCATGATGTTGCTGATTTCAACCCCTGTTCTGTTGATATTTTTATGCCATGTAAACTTGATGCTACCGAAAGATCAATGCTTATTTTGAGATACTTCAGCAAGGATGTTTTGAACATATGGTTATTCTCTATACATCCATGCCTTTGTTTGCAATTATGGAGTGCCATAGCTTGATTCGATCGAGCTCTACTTTTGCTATAAAATGTTTCCTGGCAGGTTGTTTACATGTTATTCAATTTTGCCAAGGTTGTTATAGTTGATACGTGTATGCTATGACATTTCTCTTGCCATGCTTAGCTTCTAAAACATGTCTTCTTACTGGTGGTTGCCTTGCCATGCCATGTTTTGCTCTGTGGTAAGTGGTTCAAGCTCACCAATATGCCTACTTGTTATCTGTTTATGCCATGCTCCAGTTTTGCACTAAGTCTGAATCTGTTTATGTTTTTGCTATATTCACATGCTTGCAACTGTATTTTCTGATCCTTTTTGGCCCATGGCCAGTACAGGACTTTTGTTCTATGCATTTAGTAGGTTCATGCCATTCCTTTTTTTGCCATGATAAGTTCCAGTAACATGTTGTTTCATAACTCTAAACATTGCAACCTGATGTTATTTCTGCAAAGTCTGAAACTGTTATTATTTGCAATCTTGCAATGTGTGTTTGAGCATGTTCTAGTGATTTCTGGAGATAGCTCAGTGTTCATGTTTTGTCAGGCTTTACCTGTACATCATGCCCATGCCTTTTGTTCTCATGTTGGGGTGCTGTAGCTTGTTGTTTTGATGCTTGCAATATGCCTAGTTGCTGTTTTGGACAGATTGTTGTCATGACTTGTATAGTGTGTATGTGTTGAACCGTTGCTCCGTTTTGAGTGTGCTCTATACGAAACTTGCTTGATTTCGCATGTAGTTTCATATTATCATGTTGCATCCTTGTTTTGAGGTGTTTTCTTGATGTTTGTATGCATTTTGCATCAATGCCATGTTTAAATTGTTTTGCTCATATCTTCTAGGCCGTAGCTCCGAATCTAATGAACTTTATATGTAACTTGACTACAATTTTGTGTAGATCATCGTGGTGCATCTTAACTTGCTGTTTAACAACTTGAACATAAGGTTTATTCAGATCTGGACCAATTTCGAAATTTGCATATGAGGACTTACCGGAATTGTTATATGTTGTTTCCGGCCTCATTTAAACTTGCTTTGATGTGTTGCTCTTGTTTGCATCATCTCTTGCCATGAGTAGCTTAATCTAGCTTTGTCATGCATCATGCTTGTTGTGCATCATGCCTTGTTCATGGGTGGTGTGTTTACTTTGTTGTGTGCTTCTTCTCGATAGTTCCCGTTTCGTTGCAATCGTGAGGATTCGTTCGTCTACGCTTGGTTCGGATTCATCCGTTCGTCTTCTTCATGGACTCGTTCTTCTTCCTTGCGGGATTTCAGGCAAGATGACCGTCACCTTGGATCTCATTACTATCATTGCTATGCTAGTTGCTTCGTTCTTTCGCTATGCTGCGCTACCTATCACTTGATGCTCAAGCCATCCCATATTGCCATGAACCTCTAACCTTTGACACCTTTCCTATGCAAACCGTTGTTTGGCTATGTTACCGCTTTGCTCAGCCCCTCTTATAGCGTCGTTAGTTGCAGGTGAAGATGAAGTTTGTTCCTTGTTGGAACATGGAGATGTTGTTCCTTGTTGGAACATGTTTACTTGTTGGGATATCACAATATATCTTATTATTAATGCATCTATATACTTGGTAAAGGGTGGAAGGCTCGGCCTTATGCCTGGTGTTTTGTTCCACTCTTGCCGCCCTAGTTTCTATCATATCGGTATTATGTTCCCGGATTTTGCGTCCCTAACGCGGTCGGGTGATTTATGGGACCCCCTTGACAGTTCGCTTTGAATAAGACTCCTCCAAAGAAGGCCCAACATTGGTTTTACCATTTGCCTCACCACCACCTACATTTCCTTGGGAGTAATTAACCCAAGGGTCATCTTTATTCAGCCCCGGGCCAATGCTTGTCTAAGCGTTGGTCCAAACTAGAGTGCTTTGCAGCGCCCCCTCAAGGAAACTTGGGGTTTGGTTTTAGTTGTACGGACTGCTCATCCGGTCGTGGCTCGAGATGAGATCTGTGGCTACTATCGTGGTGTCGGCACGCCGGAGGTCTTGCTGGTCTTGTTTTATTGCTGTCGAAATGTCTTGTAGCCGGATTCCGAGACTCCTCGGTCTTCCCGGGAGAAGGAATATCCTTCGTTGATCGCGAGAGCTTATCATGGGCTGTTGGGACACCCTGCAGGTATAAACTTTCGAGAGCCGTGCTGCGGTTATGTGGCAGATGGAATTTGTTAATATCCGGTTGTAGTAAACTTGAAGCAAACTCTTCTAAAATACACCAACCGTGTGTGTAACCGTGAGTGTCTCTTTTCGGGTTGATCGAGAGGAGAACACGGTTTCGGGTTATGTCGACGTAAGTAGGAGTTCAGGATCACTTCTTGATCATTACTAGTTGACGACCGCCTTTGTTTCTCTTCTCGCCTCATTTGCGTATGTTAGCCACCATATATGCTTAGCGCTGCTGCAACCTCACCACTTTACCCCTTCCTTTCCCTTTAAGTTTTGCTAGTCTTGATACCCATGGTAATGGGATTGTTGAGTCCTCGTGGCTCACAGATTACTACACCACCAGTTGCGGTACAAGTTATGCGATGATCTTGACGCGAGAGCGTGTTATTGTTTTGGAGTTCTTCTTTCGCTGCATTCTTCGATCGGGGATAGGTTCGTGTCGGCAGCCTGGGCTAGTGGTGGATATTTTTTGAGTTTCTGTTTATGTTTCATCCGTAGTCGGATGTTGATCTTGTATATGATGTTGATGTATTATTGTGGCATTTGTGCCTTATGTATGTATCCCCATCTATTATGTAATGTTGATGTAGTGATATCCACCTTGCAAAAGCGTTTCAATATGCCGGTCTATCCTTGGTGGGACCTTCGAGTTCCTTTTGGATAGGGTCGCATATTGGGCGTGACAGGTAACCCTTGTGTAACAAATTAGAAGCATGAGGTGTTTCTTTGATTGTCTTCCTTATGAGTGGCAGTCGGGGACGAGCGATGGTCTTTTCCTTCCAATCTATCCCGCTAGGAGCATGCGCGTAGTGCTTAGTTTTTGATGACTTGTAGACTTTTGCAATAAGTATGTGAGTTCTTTATGACTAATGTTGAGTCCATGGATTATACGCACTCTCAACCTTCCACCATTGCCAGCCTCTCTAGTACCGCGTAACTTTCACCGGTAACATAAACCCACCATTTACCTTCCTCAAAACAGCCACCATACCTACCTCTTATGGCATTTCCATAGCAATTCCAAGATATATTGCCATGCAACTTTCCACTGTTCTGTTTATTATGACACGCTCCATCATTGTCATATTGCCTTGCATGATCATGTAGTTGACATCGTATTTGTGGCAAAGCCACCATTTTTAATTTGTTTTCATACATGTCACTCTTGATTCATTGCACATCCCGGTACACTGCCGCAGGCACGCATATAGAGCCATATTTTGTTCTAGTATCGAGTTGTAATTTTTGACTTGTAAGTAAATAGAAGTGTGATGATCTTCATTATTAGAGCATTGTCCCGTGTGAGGAAATAAATAAAAAATATTTAAAAAGAGAGAAAGGCCAATAAAAAAAGAGAAGGCCCAAAAACAATTGAGAGAAAAAAGAGAGAAGGGACAATGCTACGATGTTTTTTTTTCACACTTGTGCTTCAAAGTTGCACCATGATCTTCATGATAGAGAGTCTCTTATTTTGTCACTTTCATTTACTAGTGGGAATTTTTCATTATAGAACTTGGCTTGTATATTCCAATGATGGGCTTCCTCAAAATGCCCTAGGTGTCTTCGTGAGCAAGCTAGTTGGATGCACATCCACTTAGTTTCTTTTGTTGAGCTTTCATATATTTATAGCTCTAGTGCATCTGTTGCATGGCAATCCCTACTCAGTCACATTGATATCTATTGATGGGCATCTCCATAGCCCATTGATACGCCTAGTTGATGTGAGACCATCTTCCTCCTTTTTGTCCTCTCCACAACCACCATTCTATTCCACCTATAGTGTTATGTCCATGGCTCGCGCTCATGTATTGCGTGAAAGTTGAAAAGGTTTGAGAATACTAAAGTATGAAACAATTGCTTGGCTTGTCATCAGGGTTGTGCATGATTAGAGCATTTTGTGTTACGAAGATGGAGCATAGCCAAACTATATGATTTTGTAGGGATGAACTTTCTTTCGCCATGTTATTTTGAGAAGACATGATTACTTTGTTAGTATGCTTGTAGTATTATTATTTCTATGTCAATATTAAACTTTTGTCTTGAATCTTTCGGATCTGAACATTCATGCCACAATAAAGAAAAATTATATTGATAATTATGTTAGGTAGCATTCCACATAAAAAATTCTGTTTTTATCATTTACCTACTCGAGGACGAGCAGGAATTAAGCTTGGGGATGCTTGATACGTCTCCAACGTATCTATAATTTTTTATTGTTCCATGCTATTATATTATCTGTTTTGTATGTTTAATGGGATTTAATATGCTATTTTATATTATTTTTGGGACTAACCTATTAAACGGAGGCCCAGTGTCAGTTTCTATTTTTTTGCCTATTTTAGTGTTTCACAGAAAAGAAATATCAAACAGAATCCAAACAGAAAGAAACCTTCGCGAAGATCTTTCTTGGACCGAAAGCAAACCAGAAGACTTGGAGTTGAAGCATGGAACGCCACGAGGTGGCCACGAGGCAGGAGGGCACGCCCAGGGGGGTAGGCACGCCCCCACCCTCGTGGGCCCCTCGTAGCTCCACCGACGTACTTCTTCCGCCTATATATACTCTTATACCCTAAAAACATCAAGGGGAGCCACGAAACCACTTTTCCACCGCCGCAACCTTCTGTACTCGTGAGATCCCATCTTGGGGCCTTCTCCGGCGATCTGTCGGAGGGGGAATCAATCACGGAGGGCTTCTACATCAACGACATTGCCTCTCCGATGAAGCATGAGTAGTTTACCAAAGACCTTCAGGCCCATAGTTATTAGCTAGATGGGTTCTTCTCTCTCTTTGATCCTCAATACAAAGTTCCCCTCGATGTTCTTGGAGATCTATTCGATGTAATACTCTTTTGTGGTGTGTTGGCCGAGATTCGATGAATTGTGGATTTATGAACTCGATTATCTATGGATATTATTTGGTTCTTCTCTCAATTCTTATATGCATGATTTGATATCTTTGCAAGTCTCTTCGAATTATCGGTCTAGTTTGTCCTACTAGATTGATCTTTCTTGCAATGGGAGAAGTGCTTAGCTTTGGGTTCAATCTTGCGGTGTCCTTTCCCAGTGACAGTAGGGGCAGCAAGGCACGTATTGTATTGTTGCCATTGAGGATAAAAAGATGGGGCTTATATCATATTGCTTGTATTTATCCCTCTACATCATGTCATCTTATTCCCTTATGTGTTACTCTGTTCTTATGAACTTAATACTCTAGATGCATGCTGGATAGCGGTCGATGTGTGGAGTAATAGTAGTAGATGCATAATCGTTTCGGTCTTTGACACGGACGTGATGCATATATTCATGATCATTTCCTTAGATATCTTCATAACTATGCGCTCTTCTCTCAATAGCTTGGCAGTAATTTGCTCACCCACTGTAATACATGCTATCTTGAGAGAAGCCACTAGTGAAACCTATGGCCCCCGGGTCTCTTTCTTATTATATTGCATCTTTTATTTACATCGCATCTCGTTTACTATTTTGAAATTTTTATTTCCAATCTATACAACAAAAATGCCAAAAATATTTACTTCACTATCTTTATTAGATCTCACTTTTGCGAGTGGCTGTGAAGGGATTGACAACCCCTTTATCTCGTTGGTTGCAAGGTTCTTGATTGTTTGTGCAGGTACTAGGTGACTTGTGCATTGTCTCCTACTGGATTGATACCTTGGTTCTAAAAAACTGAGGGAAATACTTATGCTACTTTGCTGCATCACCCCTTTCCTCTTCAAGGGAAAACCAACGCATGCTCAAGAGGTAGTAGTTATTCACCGGAGATGTGTCTCGGTCATGTCTACATAGTTCTCGAACCCGTAGGGTTCGCACGCTTAACGTTCGATGACGATTTGTATTATGAATTATGTGTTTTGGTGACTATCGTGGTTTTGTCACGGCAGATGTCCTCATGAAAGGACTTAGTCGTGGAGCCATCGCTACGTGTTAACTTGAAGGGGTTAAAGCGGACGTAAAGACGCAAGAGTTATACTAGTTCGGCCCCTTCGATGAAGGTAAAAGCCTACGTCTAGTTTGTGATGGGATTGATGTGGTCTCGATGACTAGGGAGCAGATAAGCTTCGCCTAGGCCTCGAGTTGTTGTTCTCTGTATTTGAACCGCCCCGGGTCGTCCCCTTATATACACGGGTGACGCCCGTCGGTTCAGAGAGTCCCAATCTCCGGTTCATATTCGTATCCAGGATGGTCTCTCTCTCTATTCCTAACTTACAATACAAGTTTACATACCAGGCCGGTTTACTGCTACTGTGTTCTAAACCGACTACAGTGCCTTGGGCCCTTTATGCCCCTTTAGGCTTTTACACTATTGAACTATCGATGAAGTTAACCCGCCCAGATAGGCGGTTTACGCCAAAGAGTAATATCCCCAACATTAGGCCCAGATTGATTTGAACAGGTTCATGTCAATCCTTGATAAAAAACCTTCATCCTCAATACCTTCTTGAAATCGTTGAACCGCCATGATGTCACCTTCACCGATTGCTGTAAACCGGCATGACGTCCCCATAAAGATAGCATTCACAATATCTTCTTTGTTTAATAGATCCGCAATAATCGAGGCGACAGCTCTGCTTCCTAGGTTTGTAGCTCCTTGATTCCCGCTTGACACGGTATCTTGTTTTATAAATAGGACCGAAGGGTCATTCCTTTTCTCCCCTTCGTCCCCTTTCTCTTCGTCTTCCTCGCGTCGCTGGCCTCGGAGCTCCGCCGCCGTCGTCGACCTCTGCACCGTCTTGGGCCGCTGCATCAACCTGAACGCACCAGAGAAACACAGACTTTTCCGCATCTCCTCAACTCAGGTAGGTACTCGGTTCCCCTCGACCTAGATCCGTTCTAGGGTTTCTTGTTCTTGCCGGGCTCCATGAACTGCTCATGCTCATACCAGACTCCTGGATCGATCTGTGACACCTTGTTCTAATTAGCGGTAGCCTTTAGCATCCGCCTGTAGTCTCGTGCTCACGTCCATAGATCTCACACATCATCTCTGCTCATTGCATCAATACTGCTCTGCTGTATTCCTTTTTAGATATTTTTCTTCTTATCTGATCTGGCTTCAGATCCTTCATTGTAGAGAAATCTTGCGAAACCTGTTTCTGCACACTTAGCCGTTCACAACCTCAATTGTTTTCAATATTTAGACCTTAGACCAGGCGGTTTAACTTAACATAGAAAAAATTAGATAAACCGGTATACACCATTAGTCACCTTGTTGAACCGCCAGAACTCCTTGACCAGATAGTGTCGCTTCATAGAACTCCGATTTAGGCGTATTTGTCTCCGATTTAGCATTGTACACCGGTTCTCTCTTTGTCCCAACATATTTCTTGAACCGGATTTATATATTTTTTGTAGATGGCCAAACAGGTGTATGAGTGCAACTGGGCTCCTTCCCGTGTCACCGAAACTCAATTAAACAATCTGGTCCTGACTGGCGCTTTAGCCAGTAAAAATAGTATCCATTGGAGGGTTCCTGGCAAAGAATGTCCACCCACACCTCAAGAAGGAGAGGTTGTAGTTTTCGCAGATCACCTAGCCCGGGGTTTCAATCCGCCTGGTTCAAAATTTTATCGAGATTTGCTAGCCAATCTTCAACTCCGTCCACAAGATACATGCCCCAATTCTGTTACCAATATCTGTCACTTCCAAGTGCTCTGTGAGGCATACTTTCAGGAAGAACCTACAGTTGAATTGTTTAGAGACTGCTTCCATCTAAACCGCCGCACAGAGTTCACTGACGGGCCCAACACAGAATTGGGTGGTGTGGCGATTCAAAAAAGAAGGGAGGTCACTTATCCTCATGTCAAACTGCACAGCCACCCCAAGGAATGGAATCAAACATGGTTTTATTGCAGAGACACTTCACCTGCCAACGAGAATCCCTTGCCCAGTTTTCGTCCGAAGCGACTCAGCAACACACATCCCTTTCCGCAAAGGTTAACTGCCAGTGAGAGAAGTAAATATGCTCCTCAACTCTCCAAGCTCAGAGCCTTCATGGCTAACGGTTTAACCGGAATTGATCTCATGCACGCTGTTGGATATCATGGAGCATACTGCCCCTTTCCCAGTGCTCCGGTTTAATGTGTGAGTACACTGGTAGTGTTGACGACCCCCTCCGGCATATTAATATCCAGCTTACCGATGATGAGATCACCGAAGCAGTGAAGAAGATGTTGAGCGAACCGGAAAACCTCTGTGCCCGAACCGGTCTGCTCCCCTTCTGTGCTACCAACAAACCGCCGTCTGTAAGACTTTCTCACTATTTTTTAATAAATATATTACTACCATCTCCGTTATCACTTTTAACATAAACTGCTGCTTAATCAGGGTGATGATCCGTTTTGGAGCAAGAAACGTCCACAAGAGAAGCCAGAGAAGCCAGACAAACCCGAAAAACCAATCCGGCAAAAAACCAAAGGTGTCAAGAAGACTGCTCATAAGAGGAAAACCACTGCGTCTTCTGATCCGGCTGTGGATGATGATGTGGGTAATCCGGACCTTGAGGTAGAACTTGATTCGCTTGACTTACTTTTCACACGCCTAATTAATGATGATATTTGTCAGGATGATGCTGAAACTAGTAATGCTGATGTTGTAGAGGTAACTATTCTCTCCTCTGATTCAAATCCTTTGCCTTCACTAAAAATCTGTCGGGCAAACCGGAAAATTAAATTTTCTCATCCCCTTGCTTACTTGGATCCCAAATTTCTTATGAAGACTCAACAGCATGAAGCTCGCCGCACAACTCGGCACAATGCCAGGTAGTTACCTCCACGGTTTACGAACAGTCCGGTTCGAAACGCTGCTCGAGGTCTCTAATTTGCTTGTCGGTGCTTATCCTAAAGCAGGCTGGATTCATCAACCCCTTAATCCGTCTGATTCCGATTATCAGGTCACTTCCAACTCCTCATCTGGCGAGTCATCAGCCACTCAGCTGCCGCCGCTAATAACGGTGCTTGGGTAAGTTATACCTTTCATATTGTTTCTACTGCATCATTGTGTAGTATATGCCGATTTAATCTGTTGTTGTGCCTTTTCGGGCCAAGCCTAGGCCGAGCAAAAGGCTCGCTCGACAAAGCGGCCGACGAAGAGATCGCTTCGAACCGGCAGCGCCTAAATCTTGAAGCGGCCATCTGTGAAGACACGCCCAATGACCCGCCACAGCAAGATGACGATTTTGTTGCTGAAGAAAGGCCTGTTGACACCGCCCTTCCTGTTGACCAGCCCAGAAGCCCAACCCAGATTGAAAAATCCACCAGTCCAATCCGGCCTGCTGACAAACCGACGGCCCCTGGTCAAACCGGTGACTCCAAGGACGATGACGTCGTAATTATTGGTTTTGGCCACAGCGAACCGGGTAATCCAGTCGCTTTATCCAAACATTCTGCCAAAGAAGAGTTTGCATCTATGAGCAAGGGCAAGTGGGATGTTGATCTGGCAACTTATGCCGCTCTGAACCCCCAAGACCTTCATTCTGGCTACTTGAACCGGCTGTATACCTGCTATGACTATGAAGCTGGCCTGGTGAAAATGATGAAAGAGAAATTCGAGGTAACCTCCATGTTATTTTCTCGCCTGAATATTTAAATTTTTTGTTAACTCTCCTAGTCCCCAAGGGCCGGTTCAACTTAGCATAGTTAAACCGGGACTTAGTATAAACTCAATGCTTCAGAATCCACTGATGTAGCCCCTAAGGGCCGGTTCAACTTAGCATAGTTAAACGGGACTGTATTTTATATCGCAAGATAAGAACATGTTCGAGCAAATAGCCATTAGCCCCCAAGTGCCAAGTTGAATCGTGTATTGAGCTTGGGACTTTGTGATTTTATTGATAGATGAAGATCAAATATGCATTAGCCCCAAGTGCCAAGTGTATAACTGGTTATGCATCGGGACTTTGAAATGACGATATTTAACATGCTCCTTTTTGTTGCAGAGTGAGATACGCCAACAAGCCTCACAAATCCATGACCTTCAAGAAAATCTGAAATCTCAACAAGCAGAAACCTCCAAGGCCAAGGATGAACTGAAAACCGCTTTAACTACTATGGAGAAACTCAAGGAGTGGTTCAAGTTTGAGCGGGCCAGCTGGGATACTGAAAAGGCCGCTTTAACCAAAAAGGTTGAAAATGCTGAGGCTGCCCTTAAACCGGTGGTAGATGAGCTGACCAGTGTGAAGCAGCAAGTGCATTCCATGACTGCTGCCATCTTCGGTAAGTTTCCTTTGGCTTCTATGATAATCTTGACTTTCTTATGATAAGTCCGGTTTGTGATTTCTCTTGAAATGCTGTAGGCACACGCATTGGTCACTTGGGGTCAGACGTTTGGAAGAAATTGAAGGCTGCCTATACCTTAATAGAGCAGCTGTACACTGGAGCGCAGCGGATCATCTCCACTGCATCACATAACAATCCAGCACCTTCCTTAATTCAAGATACTCTTAGGAGGCTGTCCATGCTTCCCGCCCGGATTGAAGAGCTGAAGAAATCTGCTGCTCGAACCGGCGCCATCAACGCCTTAATCCGGGCCAAAGCATGGGTGCGATTGATCCCGTTGAAGCAGCTCAAGGCTATCCTACTCAAGGAAGACGGCTCGAATTCAACGAAGATGACCCGAGAGCGATAAACCGGCAGGCGCCTCGGCTTGCCGATTAGTCAAGAGGCAAACTTGTCCCATTATCAAGCCCAAGATGACGATCGAACAAGCGAGTAGCTGCACCTATTCTCAAGCGGAGAACCTGATCCTCCGATCCGTAAGCATACTTACGCTCCCGATATTGACCCAACTTCCATGATCCATGAGGAGGCTGTCTTTCAAGCTTTAATGGGAATCGATCGACCATCGTTGACTTCAAAGAGCTGGGTAGAGATGAAGAAGCTGAAGCGGCGCAGGGCGACCCACAACCATCAGACCGAGGCGGCGAGCAAGCATGAACCGGAAGCCGGTTTGAAGAGCTGCTTCATTACATTCCGCCAAGAAACAATGATCTTATTTGGGCACCGTGTTGCCTTGTAATAGGATAGCCAACACTCTTGCTTTCAATATGCCTTCGTGCATAGGTGCTGATACTCTTGCTTGAATGATCGAAACTTTCAATCTTATATTGCCTGCAGTCACAAAATCTTAAACCGCCACGGCGGTTTGTGCCGCCAGCCGGTCTTGTGACATTCATATAAATATGAAGTGAAATATTACGGTATATAATCAAAATTTATGATACAAAATACCTGCCATCGCTGGGCATAAAGCTGGCTTAGCCAATCTTGAAGCGGAGGTTGTATAAACCCTTACCGTCAAAGGAGAGAACAGCTCCTGTTATTTATAATGCCGGTTTACCCGTAAACCATGCCGGGTCATGATAAGCCCCCTGTTACTCCATAATAGGATGTTAACAGAAAAAACATCAAACCGGTGAAATTATCTCCGGATTAAAAAATTGACCGAATTCCGTCAACTGACAGTTTTGAAACCGGTTTAAAAATGTTGTCGGTTTAAGAAACACAACAAAAATCAAATAATAGTTATGAAAACAACATGGAAGCAAAGGCAATGATAAACTGTTTGCAAAAAATAAGGCTTTACTGAGCCGATCAGATGGTGTTACCATGGTTGGACACGACCAAGCTCCCTATAAGGTGTAGCCATGGTTCAAGTCAGCCAAGTCCCCAACTGAAACCGTGGCATTATGACGATCAAGTGGAGTGGCAATGGTTCGGGTTCGACCAAGCCCCCAAGTGACTCTATGGCCTTAGGCCGATCAAAAAGCATGACTGGTTCAGACTTGACCATGTCCCCAAGTGATGTGGTGGCTTTCGCCTATCAAAAGGTGTTGCATTGGTACGGACACGACCAAGCCCCCAAGTGATATCATAAAGCTTTTTAGAAAGCACACTCAGGGGGTAAACCGAGGCCGCTTTAAGATGTAACAACCCATGTAACCACACATGATGTAATGTAACAGATACCCCGCTTTAGCCGAGGCTCCGGTTTATTACTTTATTCATAATATATACACTGTCATAATATGTACATAAGTAGAGCCGATGGCTCAGGTATAATAAGGCCAAGATGAGCTATGTTCCACGGCCTATTGGTCTCCTCCTCCGACGGATGCGTGAGTCTTTATGCTCTCGAATATCGATCGATAGTACGACCCATTGTGTAGATTCTTGCTGACCACGAAAGGTCCCTCCCAAGGTGGGGATAGCTTGTGCATATCGATCGGTCTTGATGAGCCAAGCACCAAATCTCCTTCTTGAAAAGTTCTGGTTCTGACCTGGCGACTATGGTAACGACGAAGATCCTGTTGGTAAATCGCCGAGCGGGCAGCTGCTATGTCACGCTCTTCATCCAGCTGATCCAAAGCGTCCTGCCGTGCCGTCTCGTTGTCCGCTTCAACATAAGCTGCCACACGAGGTGAGTCATGACGGATGTCACTGGGGAGAACCCCCTCCGCTCCATAAACCATAAAGAACGGCGTTCATCCTGTGGATCTGTTAGGCGTAGTGTTGATACTCCATAACACAAACGGTAGCTCCTCTACCCAACAACCCGGTGTCCTCTGCAAAGGGACCATAAGCCGGGGCTTGATGCCTCTCAAGATCTCTTGATTAGCTCTTTCCGCTTGACCATTGGACTGTGGGTGGGCTACTAAAGAAACGTCAAGCCGGATGTGCTCACGTTCGCAGAACTCTTTCATGACACCTTTGGACAAATTGGTACCATTATCTGTGATGATACTGTGTGGAAAGCCAAACCGGAAAATCTCCTTTTTGATGAACTGAACCGCCGTAGCTGCGTCACACTTGCTAACAGGTTCTGCCTCCACCCACTTTGTAAATTTGTCGACCGCCACCAAGAGGTGGGTCTTTTTGTCCTTGGACCTTTTAAAAGGTCCAACCATATCCAGCCCCCAAGTCGCAAACGGCCAAGTAATTGGAATCATCCTCAATTCTTGGGCCGGTACATGAGCGTGTCTGGAAAACTTTTGGCAACCATCACATTGTCTGACCAGATCTTCCGCATCAGCATGGGCAGTCAACCAATAGAAACCGTGGCGGAACGCTTTAGCCACCAAGGATTTTGAACCGGCGTGGTGACCACAATCTCCTTCGTGGATCTCACGCAATATTTCACAGCCTTCCTCAGGGGACACACATTGTTGAAACGCCCCTGACACACTGCAATGATGCAATTCACCATTAACAATGGTCATAGACTTAGATCGCCGAACTATCTGCCGGGCCAACGTCTCATCTTCTGGTAACTCGCCCCGGTTCATGTACGCCAGATAAGGAAGTGTCCAATCCGGAGTGACGTGCAGAGCTGCCACCAATTGAGCCTCCGGATCAGGAATAGCCAAATCCGCTTCACCAGGGAGCTTGACTGACGGGTTGTGCAGCACGTCCAGAAAAACATTGGGCGGGACCGGTTTGCGTTGAGAGCCCAACCGGCTTAAAGCATCCGCCGCTTCATTCTTCCGACGGTCCACATGGTCCACCTGATAGCCCTTGAAATGACCTGCGACAATATCCACCTCACGACGATATGCAGCCATGAGTGGGTCCTTTGAATCCCAAGTGCCAGACACCTGTTGAGCCACTAGGTCCGAGTCACCGAAGCACTTAACCCGGCTTAGATTCATCTCCTTAGACATCCGAAGACCATGGAGCAAGGCTTCATACTCAGCTGCATTGTTTGTACAAGGGAACATTAAGCGGAGAACGTAACAAAACTTGTCACCTCATGGGGAAGTTAATACGACTCCAGCCCCCGAGCCTCCAACTGCCTGGATCCGTCAAAATGGATGGTCCAATATGTATGATTCGGCTTTTCTTCAGGCGCTTGCAACTCCATCCAATCATTAATGAAATCCACAAGTGTTTGAGACTTCACCACCGTCCGAGGCACGTACTTCAAATCGTGCGGCCCAAGCTCTATAGCCCACTTAGCAATCCGGCCAGTTGCTTCCCGGTTATGTATGATATCACCTAAGGGAGCTGAACTGACCACCGTGATGGGGTGCCCTTGGAAATACTGCTTCAGCTTCCAGCTTGCCATAAAAACTCCATACACCAGCTTCTGCCAATGCCTCCTTCCGCTCTACCACAATGGCCACGCTGACCGCCCTGGCGTTAGCAGCAACATATAGCAGAAGCGGCTCCTTGTCGATGGAAGCGGCGAGCACAGGCAGGTTGGCCAATTGCCGCTTTATGTCCTCCAACGCTTCATCGGCGGTGGACTCGCATAAACCGATCGTCTTCTTCAAAGATCTCGGTACAAAGGATGGCCTTCTCTCCAAGGCGGCTGATAAACGGCTCGCCATGCGGCAATCCGCCTGCCAAACGCTGGACATCATTAATACACGCCGGTTTAGCCAGGAGGTGATAGCCGTAATCTTCTCGGATTAGCTTCAATCCCCCTGTTGGACACGAGAAAGCCCAATAACTTGCCTGCCGGAACACCAAAAACACATTTGGCCGGGTTGAGCATCATCTTGTAAACCCGCAGGTTGTCAAAGGTTTCTTTCAAATCGCCAATCAGTGTTTCCTTCTTCCTTGACTTAACCACAATATCATCCACATATGCGTGCACATTACGGCCGATCTGGTTATGCAGGAAATTCTGTACACAGCGTTGACAAGTTGCTTGGGCGCTCTTGAGCCCAAAAGGCATAGACACATAGCAGAAGGCTCCAAAGGGAGTGATAAACGCCGTCTTCTCCTGGTCCTTAACAGCCATCTTGATCTGATGATACCCAGAATACGCATCCAAAAAGCACAAACACTCACATCCCGCAGTGGCATCAATAATCTAGTCAATGCGGGGGAGGGCAAAAGGATCTGCTGGACAAGCCTTGTTAAGATCCGTGTAATCCACACACATGCGCCAAGTGTCGTTTTTCTTAAGAACCAGCACCGGATTAGCAAGCCACTCTGGATGGAAAACTTCAACGATAAAGCCAGCTGCTAAGAGCCTGGCCACCTCCTCTCCAATGGCCTTACGCCTTTCCTTGTTAAACCGGCGGAGAAACTGCTTCACCGGTTTGTACTTGGGATCAACATTAAGAGTGTGCTCAGCGAGTTCCCTCGGTACACCTGGCATGTCAGAAGGCTTCCATGCAAAAATGTCCAGATTCTCACGGATGAACTCGATGAGCGCGCTTTCCTATTTTGGATCCAAGTTGGCACTGATGCTGAACTGCTTGGACGAATCGCCAGGCATGAAGTCAACAAGCTTAGTCTCAGCTGCCGATTTGAATTTCAGGGCCGGATCATGCTCCATAGTTGGCTTCTTCAATGGAGTCATGTCTGCCGGATCAAAATTGTCCGTATAATACTTCAGCTCCTCGGTGGCACAAACCGACTCTGCGTAAGCCGCATCACCTTCCTCACACTCCAAAGCGATCTTGCGGCTCCCATGAACCATTTTGTCCCCTTGTGACCCGGCATCTTGAGCTGCAAATAGATATAACAAGGTCGTGCCATGAACTTGGCATAAGCCGGCCGCCCAAACAGGGCGTGATATGGACTTTGGATTTTCACCACTTCAAACGTCAATGTTTCCGATCCGAGTCATATTCATCTCCAAAGGCCACCTCGAGCTATTTTACCAACCGGATATCTTGACTTGCGTGTACCACACCATGGAACACTGTATTGGACGGTTTGAGATGTTTATCTGTTAACCCCATACGACGGAAGGTCTCATAGTACAGGATGTTGATGCTGCTCCCTCCATCCATAAGCACCTTGGTGAACTTATAACCTCCCACCTGAGGTGCCACCACCAGGGCTAGCTAACCCGGATTGTCAACCCGGGGAGGATGATCCTCTCTACTCCATACAATGGGCTGCTCTGACCAGTGTAGGTAACGAGGCACGGCCAGTTCAACAGTGTTGACTGCCCGCTTCTGAAGCTTCCGGTCTCGCTTGTCTAAGATAGTGGTGAAGACGTGGTACTGCCCACTATTCAACTGCTCTGGGTTGCTCTGATAACCCGACTGCTGCTGCTGATTGATATGTTATGTCCGCCCGGATTACCATTAAATCCTGAACCGGAATTTCCTCCACCGTAACCCGGCCCGGATCCTGAACCGCCGCCGGAGCCTTGATCATACCGGAAAGCATTAGAACTTTTGAACTCCTGCATAATGTAACAATCCTTCCAGAGGTGATTTGCTGGCGTCTCCTTCGTCCCATGCTTCGGACAGGGTTGATTCAACAGATAGTTCAAGCGGTCCAGATTGGGATTAGGCGCTCCACCTCGATTTGGCTGTTTACCCTTGCGCCACCTGGCCCTTGTCCTGCTGCGTTGGTGCTGGCTGGCTGAAGTCCATGTTGCCATTCGCTTACGCTTGCCTCCACCATTACCTGCCGAGTGATGTTGTTGGCCTTTGAGTTGCCGTTCTTCTTTCCTTCCCTGTCTCGTCATCATCAGACTCGGGATCCTTGGTACTATCAGAATCAGCATACTTCACTAAAGCGCCCATGAGAGTGCCCATGTCATTACAAAACCGCTTCATACGCCCCAACTTCAACTTCAAAGGCTTAAACCGGCAATTGCCCTCCAGGGTCAAGATTGCAGAGTCAGCGTTGATCCGGTCCGACGAAGTGCAAGATTTCAAACGCTGGCGCACTCCAATGGGTTGTTCACTCCCCTTCCCCCTGGACACAAGCCGCCAAGTCCACTATGGACATGGGCTGCTTACAGGTATCTTTGAAATTCTGGATAAACCGGGTCCGCAACTGAGCCCATGAATTGATAGAATTGGGTGGCAAGCTCTTCAACCAAGTACGGGTCGTGCCTTCGAGCATCATGGTGAAGTACTTTGCACACGCGGCCTCATCCACATCCAGCATCTCCATGGCCATCTCATAACTCTCTATCCATGCTTCTGGAGCCAAATCGGCGGTGTAGTTTGGCACCTTGCGCGGACCCTTGAAATCCTTGGGCAAGCGCACATTGCGTAAAGCGGGGACGAGGCAAGGCACCCCCAAAGAACTAGAGGCAGCCCCAGGCTCGACCGAGATGGTCGGACGAACCGGCGTAAGTGGATAAGCCTGATGCTGTGCTGCTAACTCGGCCTCCCTGCACGCTCGGGCCCGGTCCACCACCTCTTGGGCATTATCGACGCCACCTACCGGGTTGTTGCCAACGGGCGCACCACGTCGTGCATTACTTGATACAGCCGATTCATCCACGTGCCTGCTATAGCTCCAGCTTGGGCGGGGGGTAGAGTGGATCCGGTCGCGGCTATACGAATATGCTTCCTGTTGGACCAAACCTGTCCTAAGAAGCTCCTTGACCCGGCGCGTCTCTACTGCCTGTGGTGAATCGCCTTCAATTGGAATAGCCTCTAGTCGTGCTGCAGCTGCAACAAGGTTATCCATCGGGTTGGAGTAGTGACCTGGAGGTGTCTGCACAGCCTGACGTGCACCGGTGTTATAGCGAGGCAGATCTATTAAGCGGGGCTGAACCGGTGCGTCTGTCCCAGGTGCTTCCGCCCGGTTTACCACCGGCGGATTACTGGTCCCGCTCCGGGGGTGTTGAAGAGGTCTCTTCCCTCGAAGACTGAAGGCAAACGGGATCTGTATTTCCTCTTCAAGACTTCATGCGACGCGCTCGATCCAAAGATGAGCCTATAAGCTGCGCATCTAAAGCGGCCCGCTTCTGCTATCATCCTGGCGTCTGCAGATGCCAGATCCGCTTTAGCCTGAGTGATTTGTTCCTTTACCTTTGCAATCTCTGCGTTATGAGCGTCCTGGTCCGCCGGGTTAACCTCTGCCATGAGCACAGCCAACGCATCGAATAGGTCTGATAAAACTTGAGCCGGCGGGCGCACAGGGCCTCCTGCCCCGGAAGCCGTCGCCGCTGTTGAACCCGCAACCATTGTCGCGGCGGTCGAAGAGTGAAGCACCGCTTGTGTACCGGCCATGAATATTCCAACCGGGTTGGGCAGATCAGAGGTGTCCGGAATACTTTCACCATCGGAACAGCCCCCAATCCGGCCATCTTGTAGCTGATATAGAGATTCCGTTTCTCCGGTCGACGACTCGTCGTCAGACTAGACGACGGTTTCGCCACCAGATTCTGATCTGCCCTCATAGCTTCCTCCGTGGATGACTCCCACAAAGGCACGCTTCACGGCCGGTTTAACCTGAGCGGGTCTCGCACGCTGAGCCGTCTCGATGAGGTCGGTGCAGATGTCCGGCTCAGGCCCTGGCTCACCGATCTTGCCGATGAAAACGTGTATGCCACCAAAGGGGACCCGGTACCCGTACTCAATCGAGCTTGCCTCGGGGCCCCAGCCTACATCGTCGATGTAGAGCTTGCCGCGACGACTCTTGGTCATCCGGCCCACAGCATAGCCTTCGAGTCCTTCGAACTTGCCCTCCAAGATCATCAAACCATCGTGCGATGGCCCCACGGTGGGCGCCAACAGTCGTGGTTTTGTCACGGCAGATGTCCTCATGAAAGGACTTAGTCGTGGAGCCATCGCTACGGGTTAACTTGAAGGGGTTAAAGCGGACGTAAAGACACAAGAGTTATACTAGTTCGGGCCTTCGATGAAGGTAAAAGCCTACGTCTAGTTTGTGATGGGATTGATGTGGTCTTGATGACTAGGGAGCAGATAAGCTTCTCCTAGGCCTCGAGTTGTTTTTCTCTGTCTTTGAACCGCCCCGGGTCGTCCCCTTATATACACGGGTGACGCCCGTCGGTTCAGAGAGTCCCAATCTCCGGTTCATATTCGTATCTGGGTTGGTCTCTCTCTCTATTCCTAACTTTCAATACAAGTTTACATACCAGGCCGGTTTACGGCTACATGTTCTAAACCGACTACAGGCCTTGGGCGCTTTATGCCCCTTGGGCTTTTACACTGTTGAACTACTGATGAAGTTAACCAGGCCCAGATAGGCCGGTTTACGCCAAGTAGTAATATCCCCAACAGTGACCGAAGTTTGTTCGGAGTCCCGGATGAGATCACGGACATGAAAAGGAGTCTCGAAATGGTCGAGAGGTAAAGATTGATATATTGGAAGGTAGTATTCGGACACCGGAAGGGTTCCGGAGTGTATCGGGTACATACTGGAGTACCGGAGGGGTTACCGGAACCCCTTGGGGAAAGATACGAGCCATATGGACAATAGGAGGGAGGCTAACTAGCCCACAAGGGGCTGGTGCACCGCCCACAAGGGAGGAGGTCGAATAGGATTAGGGAAGGGGGCGGCACCCCCTTTCCTTCTCCTACTCCCTCCCCTTTCCCCCTTTCCCCCTTCTGGAAGAAGGAAAAAAGGGGGGAGCCGAATCCTACTAGGACTGGAGTCCTAGTAGGACTCCCCTCTCCCTCGTGCGCCCCTTGGTGGCCGGCCTCCTCCTCCCCTCCTTTATATACGGGTGCCAGGGGGGCACCCCAAAACACAACAATTGTTTCTTAGCCGTGTGCGATGCTCCCCTACACAATTTACCACCTCGGTCATATTGTCGTAGTGCTTAGGCAAAGCCCTGCGCGGATCACATGACCAATATTGTCGCCATGCCGTCGTGCTAAAGGAACTCTCCCTAGACCCGATACTCGATGAAGATCTCGAGGGACGTCATCGTGCTAAAAGTTTGCTGAACACGAAGGTGTCGTACATTTGGTACTTGGATTAGTTGGATCGTGAAGACATTCGACTACATCAACCGCGTTACTAAGCGCTTCCGCTTTCGGTCTACGAGGGTACATGGACACACCCTCCCGTCTCGTTGCTATGCATCTCCTAGATAGATCTTGCGTGATCGTAGGAATTTTTTTGAAATACTATGTTCCCCAACAGTGGCATCAGAGCCAGGTCTATGCGTAGATGTTATATGCACGGGTAGAACACAAAGAGTTGTGGGCGATAGTAGTCATACTTCTTACCACCAATGTCTTATTTTGATTCGGCGGTATTGTTGGATGAAGCGGCTCGGACCGACACTACATGACCGTGTTCATGAGATTGGTTCTACGGACGTGCTTCGCACACAGGTGGCTGGCAGGTGTCTGTTTCTACAACTTTAGTTGAATCAAAATTGACTAGGGTCAGCCCTTGTTGAAGGTTTAAACAGCACACTTGGCGAAAAATCATTGTGGTTTTGATGCGTAGGTAAGAACGGTTCTTGCTCGATGCCCGTAGCAGCAACGTAAAACTTGCAACAACAAAGTAGAGGATGTCTAACTTGTTTTTGTAGGGCATGTTGTGATGTGATATAGTCTGTTGGGGAACGTAGTATTTCAAAAAAATTACCTACGCACACGCAAGATCCATCTAGGTGATGCATAGCAACGAGCGGGGAGAGTGTGTCCACGTACCCTCGTAGAACGAAAGTGGAAACGTTTGGTAACGCGGTTGATGTAGTCTAACGTCTTCGCAATCCAACCGATCCAAGTACCGAACGCATGGAACCTCCACGATCTGCACACGTTCAGCTTGGTGACATCCCTCGTACTCTTGATCCAGCTGAGGCCGAGGGAGAGTTCCGTCAGCACGACGGCGTGGTGACGGTGTTGATGAAGTTACCAACGCAAAGCTTCACCTAAGCACTACAACGATATGGCCGAGGTGGAAATCTGTGGAGGGGGCACAGCACACAGCTAAGACAATTGTCAACTTGTGTGTCTATGGGGTGCCCCCCTCCCCCGTATATAAATGAGTGAAGGAGGGGAGGGCCGGCCCTCATAGGGCGTGCCCAAGGGGGGAGTCCTACTCCTAGTAGGAGTAGGTTTCCCCCTTCCTTTGTTGGAGTAGGTGAAGAAGGAAGAGGGAGAGAGAGGGAAGGAAAGGGGGGGCCGCTCCCCTACCCAATTCGGATTGGGCTTGGGGGGCGCGCCCTCCACCTGGCCGCCTCCTCCTCTCTCCCACTAAGGCCCAATAAGGCCCATTGACTCCCCGGGGGGGTTCCGGTAAGCCCCTTGTACTCCGATAAATGCCCGAACTCATCCGGAACCCTTCCGGTGTCCAAACATAGCCTTCCAATATATCGATCTTTATGTCTCGACCATTGCAAGACTTTTCATCATGTCCCTGATCACATCCGGGACTCCGATCTACCTTCGGTACATCAAAACACATAAACTCGTAATACCGATCGTCATCGAACGTTAAGCGTGTGGACCCTACGGGTTCGAGAACTATGTAGACATGACCGAGACTCACTTCCGGTCAATAACCAATAGCGGAACCTAGATGCTCATATTGGTTCCTACATATTATACGAAGATCTTTATCGGTCAAACCACATAACAACATACATTGTTCCCTTTGTCAACGGTATGTTACTTGCCCGAGATTCGATCGTCGGTATCATCATACCTAGTTCAATCTCGTTACCAGCAAGTCTCTTTACTCGGTCCCTAATGCATCATCTCTTGGCTAACTCATTAGTCACATTGCTTCCAAGGCTTATAGTGATGTGCATTACCGAGAGGGCCCAGAGATACCTCTCTGACAATCGGAGTGACAAATCCTAATCTCGATCTATGCCAACTCAACCAACACCATCGGAGACACCTGTAGAGCATCTTTATAATCGCCCAGTTACGTTTTGATGTTTGATAGCACATTAATTGTTCCTCTGGTATTCGGGAGTTGCATAATATCATAGTCATAGGAACATGTATAAGTTATGAAGAAAGCAATAGCAATAAACTAAACGATCATAGTGCTAAGCTAACGGATGGGTCTTGTCCATCACATCATTCTCTAATGATGTGATCCCGTTCATCAAATGACAACACATGGCTATGGGTAGGAAACTTAACCATCTTTGATTAACGAGGTAGTCAAGTAGAGGCATACTAGGGACACGCTGTTTGTCTATGTATTCACACATGTACTTAGTTTGCGGTTAATACAATTCTAGGATGAATAATAAACATTTATCATGATCTAAGAAAATATAAATAACAACTTTATTATTGCCTCTAGGGCATATTTCCTTCAGTCTCCCACTTGCACTAGAGTCAATAATCTAGTTCACATCGTCATGTGATTTCACACCAATAGTTCACATCTTTATGTGATTAGTTTACATCTCCATGTGACTAATACCCAAAAGGTTTACTAGAGTCAATAATCTAGTTCACATCTCTATGTGATTAACACCCAAAGAGTGATCATGTTTTGCTTGTGAGAGAAGTTTAGTCAATGGGTCTGCCACATTCAGAGCCGTATGTATTTTGCAAATTTTCTATGTCTACAATGCTCTGTATGGAGCTACTCTAGCTAATTGCTCCCACTTTCAATATGCATCCAGATTGAGACTCAGAGTCATCCAAATTGGTGTAAAAGCTTGCATCGGTGTAACTCTTTACGACGAACTCTTTATCACCTCCATACCGAGAAATATCTCCTTAGTCTTCTAAGGATAATTTTGACCACTGTCAAGTGATCCACTCCTGGATCAATATCGTACCCCCTTGCTAAACTCATGGCAAGCTACACAATAGGTTTGGTACACAACATAGCATACTTTATAGAACCTATGACTGAGGCATAGGGAATGACTTTCATTCTCTTTCTATTATCTGTCGTGGTCGTGTTTTGAGTCTTACTCAAATTTACACCTTGCAACACTGGAAAGAACTCCTTCTTTGATTGTTCCATTTTGAACTACTTCAAAATCTTGTCAAGGTTTGTACTCATTGAAAAAACTTATCAAGCGTCTTGATCTATCTCTATAGATCTTGATGCTGAATATGTAAGAAGCTTCACCGAGATCTTTCTTTGAAAAACTCCTTTCAAACACTCCTTTATGCTTTCCAGAAAAATTCTACATTATTTCCGATCAACAATATGTCATTCACATATACTTATCAGAAATGTTGTAGTGCTCCCACTCACTTTCTTGTAGATATAGGCTTCTCCAAAAGTTTGTATAAAACCATATGCTTTGAGCACACTATCAAAGCGTATATTCCAACTCCGAGAGGCTTGCACTAGTCCATAAATGGATCGCTGGAGCTTGCACACTTTCTTAGCAACTTTTGGATCGAAAAAACCTCCTAGTTGCATCATATACAACCCTTCTTTAAGATATCCATTAAGGAATGCAGCTTTGACATCCATTTGCCAAATTTCATAATCATAAAATGCGGCAATTGCTAACATGATTCGGACGGACTTAAGCATCGCTACGGGTGAGAACGTCTCATCGTAGTCAACTCACAAGTCGAGCTTTGTAGACAGTAATATTACCGTCAGTGTCAGTCTTCTTCTTGAAGATCCATTTATTCTCTATGGCTTGCCGATCATCGGGCAAGTCAACCAAATTCCACACTTTGTTCTCATACATGGCTCCCATCTTAGATTTCATGGCCTCAAGCCATTTCGCGGAATCTGGGCTCATCATCGCTTCCTCATAGTTCGTAGGTTCGTCATGGTCAAGTAACATGACCTCCAGAATAGGATTATTGTACCACTCTGGTGCGGACCTACAAGGTTCGGTAGTAACTTGATCAGAAGTTTCATGATCATCATCATTAGCTTCCTCACTTACTGGTGTAGGAATCACTGGAACTGATTTCTGTGATGAACTACTTTCCAATAAGGGAGCAGGTACAATCACCTCATCAAGTTCTACTTTCCTCCCACTCACTTCTTTCGAGAGAAACTCCTTCTATAGAAAGGATCCATTCTTAGAAACGAATATCTTGCCTTCGGATCTGTGATTGAAGGTGTACCAAACAGTCTCCTTTGGGTATCCTATGAAGACACATTTCTTTGATTTGGGTTCGAGCTTATCAGGTTGAAACTTTTTCACATAAGCATCATAGCCCCAAACTTTAAGAAACGACAGCTTAGGTTTCTTGCTAAACCACAGTTCATATGGTGTCATCTCAACGGATTAAGATGGTGCCCTATTTAACGTGAATGCAGCTGTCTCTAGTGCATAACCCCAAAATGATAGTAATAAATCGGTAAGAGACATCATAGATCGCACCATATCTAATAAAGTGTGATTATGACGTTCGGACACACCATTACACTGTGGTGTTACAGGTGGCGTGAGTTGTGAAACTATTCCACATTGTTTTAAATGAAGACCAAACTCGTGACTCAAATATTCGCTCCGCGATCAGATTGTAGAAACTTTATTTTCTTGTTACGATGATTTTCCACTTCACCCTGAAATTCAAATGTTTTAGACTTATGTTTCATCAAGTAGATATACCCATATCTGCTCAAATCATTTATGAAGGTCAGAAAATAACGATACCCGCCACGAGCCTCAACACTCATCGGATCGCATACATTAGTATGTATTATTTCCAATAAGTCAGTTGCTCGCTCCATTGTTCCGGAGAATGAAGTCTAGTCATCTTTGCCCAGGAGGCATGGTTCACATGTATCAAGTGATTCCAAAAGCCCATCAGCATGGAGTTTCTTCATGCGCTTTATACCAATATGACCTAAACGGCAGTGCCACAAATATGTTGCACTATCATTATCAACCTTGCATCTTTTGGCTTCAATATTATAAATATGTGTATCACTACGATCGAGATTCAATAAACCATTCACCTTCGGTGTATGACCATAGAAGGTTTTATTCATGTGAACAGAATAACAATTATTCTTTGACTTAAATGAATAACCCTATTGCAATAAACATGATCCAATCATATTATGCTCAACGCAAACACCAAATAACATTTATTTAGGTTCAACACTAATCCTGAAAGTATAGGGAGTGTGCGATGATGATTATATCAATCTTGGAACCACTTCCAACACACATCGTCACTTCACCCTTAACTAGTCTCTGTTCATTCTACAACTCCCATTTCGAGTTACTAATCTTAGCAACTGAACTAGTATCAAATACTGAGGGGTTGCTATAAACACTAGTAAAGTACACATCAATAACATGTATATCAAATATACCTTAGTTCACTTTTCCATCCTTTTTATCTGCCAAATACTTGGGGCAGTTCCGCTTCCATTGACCAGTCCTTTTGCAGTAGGAGCACTTAGTCTCAGGCTTAGGTCCAGACTTGGGCTTCTTCACTTGAGCAGCAACTTGCTTGCCGTTCTTCTTGAAGTTCCCCTTCTTCCCTTTACCCTTTTACTTGAAACTAGTGGTCTTGTCAACCATCAACACTTGATGATTTTCTTTGTTTCTACCTTCGCCGATTTTAGCATCATGAAGAGCTTGGGAATTGTTTTCGTCATCCCTTGCATATTATAGTTTATCACGAAGTTCTAGTAACTTGGTGATTGTGACTAGAGAACTTTTGTCAATTACTATCTTATCTGGAATATTAACTCCCACTTGATTCAAGCAATTGTAGTACCTAGACAATCTGAGCACATGCTCACTGGTTGAGCTATTCTCCTCCATCTTGTAGGCAAAGTACTGTCAGAGGTCTTATACCTCTTGACACGGGCATGAGTATGAAATACCAATTTCAAATCTTGGAACATCTTATATGCTCCATGGCATTCAAAAATGTTTTTGAAGTCCCGGTACTAGGCCGTAAAGGATGGTGCACTAAACTATCAAGTAGTCATCATACTGATCTTGTCAAACGTTCATAATGTCTGCATCTGCTCCTGCAATAGGTCCGTCACCTAGCGGTGCATCAAGGACATAATTATTCTGTGCAGCAATGATGATAATCCTCAGATAATGGACCTAGTCGGCATCATTGCTACTATCAACTTTCAACTTAGTTTTCTCTAGGAACATATCATAAATAAAACGGGGAAGCTATACACGAGCAATTGATCTATAACATAGATATGCAAATACTATCAGGACTAAGTCATAATAAATTAAAGTTCAATTTAATCATATTACTTAAGAAATCCCACTTAGATAGACATCCCTCTAATCATCTAAGTGATCACGTGATCCATATCAACTAAACCATGTCCGATCATCATGTGTGATGGAGTAGTTTTCAATGGTGAACATCACTATGTTGATCATATCTACTATATGATTCATGCTCGACCTTTCGGTCACAGTGTTCCGAGGCCATATCTGCGTATGCTAGGCTTGTCAAGTTTAACCCGACTATTCCGTGTGTGCAAAACTGGCTAGCACCCGTTGTATGTGAACGTAGAGCTTATCACACTCGATCATCACGTGGTGTCTCGGCATGAAGAACTGTCGCAACAGTGCATACTCAGGGAGAACTCTTGTACCTTGAAATTTAGTGAGCGATCATCTTATAATGCTACCGCCGTACTAAGCAAAATAAGATGCATAAAGGATAAACATCGCATGCAATCAATATAAGTGATATGATATGGCCATCATCATCTTGTGCCTTGGATCTCCATCTCCAAAGCACCGTCATGATCACCATCGTCACCGGCTTGACACCTTGATCTCCATCGAAGCATCGTTGTTGTCTCGCCAACTATTGCTTCTACGACTATCGCTACCACGTAGTGATAAAGTAAAGCAATTACATGGCAATTGCATTTCATATAATAAAGCGACAACCATATGGCTCCTGCTAGTTGCCGATAACTGTTACAAAACATGATCATCTCATACAACAATTTATATATTATCACGTCTTCACCATATCACATCACAGCAAGCCCTGCAAAAACAAGTTAGACGTCCTCTACTTTGTTGTTGCAAGTTTTACGTGGCTGCTACAGGCTTAGCAAGAACCGTTCTTACCTACACATCAAAACCACAACGATTTTTCGTCAAGTTTGTTGTTTTAACCTTCAACAAGGACCGGGCGTAGTCACACTCGATTCAACTAAAGTTGGAGAAACAGGCACCCACTAGCCACCTGTGTGTGAAGCACGTCGGTAGAACCAGTCTCCCATAGGCGTACGCGTAATGTTGGTCTGAGCCGCTTCATCCAACAATACCGCCGAATCAAAGTATGACATGCTTGTAAGCAGTATGACTATTATCGCCCACAACTCTTTGTGTTCTACTCGTGCATATAACATCTACGCATAGACCTGGCTCTGATACCACTATTGGGGAACATAGTAATTCAAAAATATTTCCTACGCACACGCAAAATCCATCTAGGTGATGCATAGCAACGAGCAGGGAGAGTGTGTCCACGTACCCTCGTAGACCGAAAGCGGAAGCATTTAGTAATGCGGTTGATGTAGTCGAACATCTTCGCGATCCAACTGATCCAAGTACCGAACGCATGACACCTCCGCGATCTGCACATGTTTAGCTCGGTGACGTCCCTCGTACTCTTGATCCAGCTGAGGCCGAGGGAGAGTTCCGTCAGCATTACGGTGTGGTGACGGTGTTGATGAAGTTACCGAAGCAGGGCTTCGCCTAAGCACTACAACCATATGACCGAGGTTGAAATCCATGGAGGGAGGTGGACCGCAGACGTCTAAGACAACTGTCAACTTGTGTGTCTATGGGGTGCCCCCCTCCCCATATATAATGGACTGGAGGGGGAGAGCCGGCCCTCATAGGGCGTGCCTAAGGGGGGAGTCCTACTACTAGTAGGAGAAGGTTTCCCCCTCTTCCCTTGTTCGAGTAGGAGAAGAAGGAAGAGGGAGAGAGAGGGAAGGAAAGGGGGGCCCGTCCCCCCACCCAATTCGGATTGGGCTTGGGGTGCGCGCCCTCCACCTGGCCGCCTCCTCCTCTCTGCCACTAAGGACCAATAAGGCCCATTGACTCCCCTGTGGGTTCCGGTAACCCCCTAGTACTCCGGTAAATGCCCGAACTCATCCGGAACGCTTCCAGTGTCCAAACATAGCCTTCCAATATATCGAACTTTATGTATCGACAATTTCGAGACTCCTCGTCATGTCTGTGATCACATCTAGGACTCCGAACTACCTTCGGTACATCAAAACAATAAACTCATAATATCAGTCGTCATCGAACATTAAGCGCGCGGACCCTACGGGTTCGAGAACTATGTAGACATGACCGAGACTCACTTCCGGTCAATAACCAATAGCACAACCTGGATGCTCATATTGGTTCCTACATATTCTACGAAGATCTTTATCGGTCAAACCGCATAAAAACATACGTTGTTCCCTTTGTCATCGGTATGTTACTTGCCCGAGATTCGATCGTGGGTATCATCATACCTAGTTCAATCTCGTTACCGGCAAGTCTCTTTACTCGTTCCGTAATGCATCATCCTGTGGCTAACTCATTAGTCGCATTGCTTGCAAGGCTTATAGTGATGTGCATTACCGAGAGGGCCCAGAGATACCTCTCCAACAATCGGAGTGACAAATCCTAATGTCAATCTATGTCAACTCAACAAACACCATCGGAGACACCTATAGAGCATCTTTATAATCGCCCAGTTACGTTGTGACGTTTGATAGCACACTAAATGTTCCTCCGGTATTCGGGAGTTGCATAATCTCATAGTCATAGGAACATGTATAAGTTATGAAGAAAGCAATAGCAATAAACTCGATCATAGTTCTAAGCAAATGGATGGGTCTTGTCCATCACATCATTCTCTGATGATGTGATCCCATTCATCAAATGACAACACATGTCTATGGCTAGGAAACTTAACCATCTTTGATTAACGAGCTAGTCAAGTAGAGGCATACTAGGGACACTCTGTTTGTCTATGTATTCACACATGTACTAAGTTTCCGGTTAACACAATTCTAGCATGAATAATATACATTTATCGTGATATAATAAAATATAAATAAAAACTTTATTATTGCCTCTATGGCATTTTTCCTTCATGGTCAAGACGTGATGAGATATAAATTGTTGTATGAGATGATCATGTTTTTTAAAAATTATCGGCAACTTGCAGGAACCTTATGGTTATCGCTTTATTATATGAATTGCAATCGCCATCTAATTGCTTTACTTTATCACTAAGCGGTAGCGATAGTCTTGGAAGCAACAGTTGGCGAGACGACAACAACGCTATGATGGAGATCAAGGTGTCAACCTGGTGACGATGGAGATCATGGCGGTGCTTTGGAGATGAAGATCAAAGGCACAAGATTATGATGGCCATATCATGTCACATATTTTGATTGCATGTGATGTTTATCCTTTACGCATCTTATTTTGCTTAGTACGGCATTAGCATTATAAGATGATCCCTCACTAAATTTCAAGGTACAAGTGTTCTCCCTGAGTATGCACTGTTGCTACAGTTCATCGTGCCGAGACACCACGTGATGATCGGGTGTGATAAGCTCTACGTTCACATACAATAGGTGCAAGCCAGTTTTGCACGTGCAGAATACTCGGGTTAAACTTGACGAGCCTAGCATATGCAGATATGGCCTCGGAACACTGAGACCGAAAGGTCGAACGTGAATCATATAGTAGATATGATCAACAAAGTGATGTTCACCATTGAAAACTACTCCATCTCACGTGACGATCGGACATGGTTTAGTTGATATGGATCACGTGATCATTTAGATGACTAGAGGGTTGTCTATCTAAGTGAGAGTTCTTAAGTAATATGATTAATTGAACGTTAATTTATCATGAACTTAGTCCTGATAGTTTTTGCATATCTATGTTGTAGATCAATACCTCGCATATAGCTCCCCCATTTTATTTTTGATGTGTTCCTAGAGAAACATAAGTTGAAAGATGATAGTAGCAATGGTGTGGACTGGGTCCATGATCAGAGGATGATCCTCATTGCTGCATAGAAGAATTATGTCCTTGATGCACTGCTAGATGACGGACCTATTGCAGGAGCAGATGCAGACTTATGAACGTTCGGCAAGCTCGGTATGATGACTACTTGATCGTATTGCGCCATGCTTTACTGCTTAGAACCGGGACTTCAAAACGTTTTGAATGCCAAGAAGCATATAAGATGTTCCAAGAGCTGAAATTGGTATTTTAGACTCTTGCCCGAGTCGAGAGGTATGAGGCCTCTAACAAGTACTTTGCCTACAAGATGGAGGAGAATAGCTCAACTAGTGAGCATGTGCTTAGAATGTCTGAGCACCACAATCGCTTGAATCAAGAAGGAGTTAATATTCCAGATAAGATGGTGATTGACAGAGTTCTCTAGTCACTATCGCCAAGTTACTAGAACTTCGTGATGAATTATATTATGCAAGGGATGACGAAAACGATTCCCGAGCTCTTCGCGATGCTAAAATCGGCGAAGGTAGAAATCAAGAAAGAGCATCAAGTGTGATGGTTAAAAAGACCACTAATTTCAAGGAAAGGGGCAAAGGAAAATAAAGGGAACTTCAATAAAGAATAGCAAGCAAGTTGCCACTCCCATAAAGAAACCCAAACCTAGACCTAAGCTTGAAACTGAGTGCTTCTACTGGAAAGGGAATGGTCACTAGAAGCGGAACTACCCCAAATACTTGGCGGATAAGAAGGATGGCAAAGTGAACAAAGGTATCTTTGATATACTGTAACATCCCAAATTTTCAATTTGGAATGTTATACATTAGGTCATCATGCATATCATATTTTCTCGCATTTTTCCGATCCTAAAAAAAATTTCACGCAACTCAAGGACCCTCGGAGAGAGTTGGAAGTTTCAAAATTTTCATATTTGGGATCTCTCAAATTTTGGAAATAGGATCATTTGGATTTATTTAAATTATCTTCATAAAGTTTTCCTATAAAAATATCTTGAGAGGGAATAATATGACTTTCCCAAACAATTAGGAAAAATGAAGATATTATAAATAAACCAAATTTGGTTTTTGGAGATTTATTTTGCTTAGGCAAAAATGAGCATTTTAAAATTTTTATGCATGTATATTGTTTTTAAAGTTCATTTTGTTCGACTCATTTTTAGGAGTCGGAGAAAATTTGTTTTAATTAATTTGGAGTTCGTTTGATATTTATTTTATTTGTTTTGTTTTAAAGTTTATTTAAAAAAACGCTTCTGGACCGAGGCCCAGCCAGCCCAGCCAGCCAGCCCCGGCCCAGCCGCCTCGCCCTCCCTCCTCTCCTCCCGCCTCCGCGCCGAAGTCCCGCCGGGACGGCAGCCGCAGCCGCCGAGTCCGCCTCGCCCGACTCCTTGCCCCTCCCAAGCCACCCGCGCCGCCTCTCTCCCCTCATAAATACCCCCGCCCCCTCTCTCCTCACATCGCGCCGCCCGCCCTCCTCGACCCGAGCCGCCATTGCCGCCTCAAACGCCGCTGTCGCCCTCGTCGCCGAGCCGACGCCGTCGCCATGGGAACCCCGCCGCCTCGCCTCCCGACCTCGCCGAGCCCACGAGACTCGCTGACTCGCCCGAAGAGCCGCGGAGGTAGCCGCCTACCAGGCCGATTCGGTTTTCCCGTGAACCGTCCGGTTTTTTAAAAAAAAAATATAGATGTTCGGTTTTTTTAAAAAACCTAGATTGGTTTTATTTTTCGGTTTTCTTATTTAACGGACGCTCACCGAACTGCTCGCTTCAGTGAACGCGTTCGTTGGATTCGTTCTGTTAACTAACGCTCGCTTTTAACTCGCTCGTCGCTTTTTCTTTTAATCGGAATTAATCCGTTATTTTCTAATTTGATTTCAGATCTGATTTTCAAAACTGTTTTATTTCTCGCCGCTTATCGGAATCAGTGATTCAAGCGCTACCGAGTTTCAGAACGAAACCGCCGTTCGACTACCCTACTTTCACAGAGTTTTGCCACTGTGAAATTTTGACCTAATTTCAGATTGCTAAACCGAGACGTTCTTCTCGAAGTTTCGACTTTCGGAGTTTATTTTGATTCGATTCTTTTCAACCAGGGTTCTTAAGTTGAACTCTCCGTTAGATCTTTTATTCGAGATTTCCTGTGCATTAGATGAATACTTATTGTATGCTTGTTGTTTGTCTGCGCTAGATCACCCCCGAGTGCGCCGCTTGTTACTTCAATCTCTAGGACTCATGGATCATCGCAAGGCAAGTAACACTTTGATCATACCTTCTACTACCCAGTTTTATGCATTAGATCTATTCCTCAACACTTGCATGATTAGGATCTAATTAAATTGTGGGTTTGGGAAGTAGATTGAGGTAGTACCTATTACCTGTTTTACTTATGAAACCTTGGGAGTTACTTTACGCTTGCTTGTTCATGCCATGCTATGCTAGTAGACGTGGATTGGGTGAGTGAATATCCATGACAGATGTGAGATTGTTTAATTAATGGTTTATCTAAGGTGGCAACCTAACACACATCTGGGTGGATTGAGGCACCTGGTTTCTATCAGGACTTGCCTGTTTTTCTTCGGACCGCCACCTGTGCTCTAAGGGATCATAAGATTATTCAAACTGAAACTTCCGTGCAGCCACAAGCCAATTATGGGCTCTGGCGTGAGTTGACTAAGTCGTATGAACTCTTACGGTAGGCTAGCTGATGTAGGGGATGTAGGTTGGTACGGTCTACCCACATGTAAGGTGCTAGCGCTCGAAAGACTATGTCTCGGTCATCCGCTTCTCAAACACCATGTAAAGCGAGAATCAAGCGGAGGCGATCGAGTCTTGTGGGGAAAAGTGCATAAACCTCTCGCAGAGTGTATAAACTAATCATGATTAGCCGTGTCCCTGTTATGGACAATTTGAGTATCCGTACTTGATTATCATGTGAATCTCAACATGTTACTTTTAAATAAAAGATATTGGGTTTTGATGAGTACTTTTTAATTGGGATTGAGGATGTGTCAACCATCTTCAATGTTTAACAACCACCATGATAGTTAAATAAAATTATTCCTTTGATGTAGGGAAAATCAGCTTTATGCAATGTAATCAGAGAGCCTTACCACCAGCCAAATATGCATGTAGTATAGGCTTATTCATTCATTGCTCTTTATGTGTTACATTGCCAAGATATTCCATGTGTGAATTTTTGGCTGCAACTTTTCACGCTATGCACTTTTCGCATTTATTTAGTAAGGTGTTAGGTCGTGGTTCTATACTCAGTGATGCCGTTGGAGTTGATGGACTCGCTTATCTTCCAAGCCTTCCGCTGTTATTATTAGATGGCCTTAAGCCATATTTGTATTCAGTTCCCTTGTGGACAACGATGTAATAAGTGTGTGATTGCTACTCGCTATAAATCCTTCAAGCATCTGTGGTGTCAAGACATCGATCCAGGATGACACCGAGCACGAGCGCTAGATCCATTCGGTCTGGTCGCACAGAGAATGGTATCGAGCACACGCCGACCGTAGGACACGCACCACTAAGTTAAAGCCATAGATCACTCTCTTCCCATTTTCTAACTCCTCATCTTTTCTACTCTCTTTAGGATGACGGACGCGAAGATCAAGTACACCCAACCGGATGAAGGCACACCTTTTGGATTTCACTTGAAGGAAGTTACTAAGCACCGAACATTGACTACCAAGCTTCACCGAACTTTCAACGCCACTCGCTCAAGAGGAGCGCTGGAAGATTCATGCTCACGCTCCAGAAGGACATTCGCCCCAATCACCAAGCCAATAGATAGTGTTTTCAGGCACCCACTTGAGTCCGGGAAGGAGCATGGCAGCTCACATCACCATGGGACGATTGGAGAAGTCTATCAAGAAGATCTCAAGGACACCATCTACCAGATTTGCGGACGCCGAGATGACAACGGGACGTCACAACACCAAGAAGGATAGGTCCATTGCAGCATTCATCCAGAGTTAAATCAACACATTCGACGCCAGAGAATCAAATGTGCAATGACATGTTGGAGTTGCGTAAGACGAAGGAAAGGATCATCGAATTGGAAGGAGAACTAAAGACTACACGCAAGGACTACATGGACGAGATCGTAGCTCGCAAGACACAATAACGATCTTAAGTACGAGATCAAGAACTCAAGAAGAAGTTGGCGCCAGAATGAAGACCAGATATCGAGCATCAAATCGACTACATCAACATTGACGACTCAGATTCGGATCCAAGTGAACCCGATTTTGAAGACGGCCGGAGCGTACATCATGGAGTCTTCCACCGTTCAAATTAGTAGGAGTCCCCACATATTAGTAGTATTCCTCCATGTAAACCTTTATAGTACACGACTTTTGCGATAGTTAGATCGTTGTAACCCTTGTTTGATTGAATGAAGTGAATTTTGTGTGATTTGCTCATGTGCATTTGGGTAGTGATTTCTTAGACCTCATTCTATTCTACTTTCTCCTTTTCTAAACCCTTCAGATGCCTCCGAGACGCGACCTCGGATTCGCTTTTCCGCCAGAGATCACCCAATTGATCCAGCAGCAGTAATACCCCGATTCAAACATTGGTGCAACAACAACAACAACAACAACAACAACCCACCGCCACCACCACCTGCGGATCATCCGACTCGCTTCCTTAGATCGAACCCGCCGTGTATTCCAAAGAGCACCGAGCCAATTGTAGCAGTATGACTGGCTCCGCAAGATAGGAAGGAGCTGACCACGCAGGATGCATGATGGAGAAAGAGTGAAGTTTGCAGACATCAGCTTGAAGGACCCGCAGAAGATGGTGGGAGAATTTCACAACCACTTATCCCTGAGACACCGCCACATGGGACCAGTTTCAGAAGCTTTTCAGACAGCCCATGTTTCAGCAGAGGAGCCATGGCTATGAAGAAGCGTGAGTTTCGCAACTTACGCCAAGGAGGAAGGACTCACACAAGATGTGGATGACTTTAGCAAATTAGCACGTTATGCCCTGGATGACGCTACCGATGCAGCTAAACAGAGAAGTTTCTAGAAGGACTGAATGATGAGTTCAGATGCCGTTGATGGTAGCAAGTTTCAATAACTACCAGGAGTTAGTAGACCGAGCTCTCATGATTGAAGGAAAGCAGAAGAATTGAGAACTGCAAGCGGAAGTATGGACAAGGAAAGTATAACTCGAGCCCAAAGAAGCCTCGTTATACCCCTAAATCAGGAATTCAGTTTCAGATACCCATGGAGGAGGTAATTCAGACAACCATAATGGCACCAAGAATGGGAACGGAATGGAGGAAGCAACGGATGAACCGCACCAACCCGCTCTACACCATCCAAGGTAGACTGAGTCACATTACTTGCTTTAAGTGCCGCAAGATCGGGCATTATGCAAATGACTGCCCGTAGGCCGAATGGAAATGGCAATGGAAGCTCGAAAGAAGCCCAACCCTTTCAACAGGGGACAAGTGAACCACATTGATGTGGAGGAGGTTGAAGATCAGCCCGATGCAAGAATCGGTAAGTTTTTGGTTAAGTCATTTATCGCAGCTTGTTCTTTTTGATACTTGGTGCATCGATTCATACATATCAAGGGATTTGTGGATAAGTACCAGTTACCAACCCAAGCCCTTAGGTCACCCATGCTAGTAACCTCACCCGAGCAGAGTACATGGCTAGTAAATGGTGTGATCGATCGCCACTAAGGATTGGACACTATGTTTTCCCTCGCATCTAATAGTTCGGAATCCCAAGGATTGATGTGATATTAGGAATGGATTGGTTATCAAAGTATGGAGGAAACATAGATTGTACCACAAGGTCAATTTTGCTCACCACACCGTAAGGAAGAAGGATTATATGTATCACGGCACGAGCCGAGGAGAGCACAAGTTAATTGCTTAACAGAGTGGTACAGAAGAAGTACCATGGTGAAGGATTATCCCGATGTATTTCCTAAGAGTTGCTGTGAATGCCACGGATAGAGACATTGAGTTTTTGATCGAGCTGTTGCCGTGAACAGGCCCGATATCGGGTTTACCTGCATGTGATGCCCGCAAAGGATTTGGCAGAAATTAAGAAGCGATTAAGGAACTATTGGATAAAGGTTTTATTCGCCCAAGTTCTTCACCTTGGGGATCACCCGCTTTGTTGGTGGAGAAGAAGGATGGATCGTTGAGAATGGTTGTTGATTATCGTGGATTGAATGAAGTAACAATCAAGAACAAGTACCCACTACCGATGATAAATGATCTGCTTGATCGCTTGCAAGGAGCCAAAGTGTTTTCCAAGATCGACTTTGCATCGTGGTACCATCGCTTGAAGATTCGGGAGCAAGACATACCCAAGACAGCATTTACCACAAGATATGGATCTGATGAGTATACCGTTATGTCATTTGACTGACTAACGCACCAGCCTATTTCATGAACCTGATGAACAAAGTGTTTATGGAGTTTTTGGACAAGTTCGTCGTGGTGTTCATTGATGACATTTTGATTTTCTCAAGAATGAAGAGGAACACAAGGAACATTTGAGATTGGTTTTGGAGAAACCGAGGGAACACCAGCTTGTATGCCAAGTTCAGCAAATGTGAATTTTGGTTAAAGGAAGTTGGATTTCTGACATGTTATATCCGGAGAAGGAATAGCAGTTGACCCCACAAAGGTTGAGACCAGAACTAAATGGGAAGCACCAACGACAGTTGAGAGATTCGAGTTTCCTTGACTCGCAGGATACTACCAAGATTCATTGAGAATTTCTCAAGGATTGCAAAGCCTATGACTGAATTGTTGAAGAAGGAAAACAAATTCATATGGACTGAGGACTGTGAGGCAAGTTTTCAGGAGTTGAAGAAAAGATTGGTTACCTCACCAGTTTTGATATTGCCAGATCAAACTAAGGATTATGAGGTGTATTGCACGCTCACGCCGAGGACTTGGAGCAGTGCTTATGCAGGAAGGAAGAGTTGTTTCAGATGCTTCACGACAACTTAAGCCCCATGAGTTGAATTATGCCACTCATGATTTGGAGTTAGCAGCCACAGCATGCCTTGAAGACATGGAGACATTTTCTCATTGGAAATCATTGTGAGGTATATACGGATCACAAGAGTTTGAAGTACATCTTCACCCGTATGAATTGAATCTCGCATAAAGGAGATGGTTAGAGCTAATCAAGGATTATGATATGAGATTGCATTATCACCCCGAAAGGCTAATGTCGAAAGGCACGATTGAGCCGTAAGAGCCACGCCAATACCCTAATGATGGGAGTAATACCCAATGAGTTAGCCGAGGACCTTCGAGAGCTATGTTTGGAAATAGTTCCAGAGGCTATGTAGCAGCATTGAGATTCAAACGACATCGATGGAGAAAATCGAGAAGCCCAAAAGGCGATAAGGAAGTTGCCTCTATAAAGGAGAAAATGAGCAAAGGAAAAGCTAAAGGATTTCGTGAGGATGAGCACGATACCCTATGGTTTGAAGACCGTGTTTATGTGCCCAATGACCCGTAGATCGAAGTTGATTTTACAAGAAGCCCATGATTCACCCTATTCGATTCACCCAGGAAATACCAAGATGTATTTGGATTTGAAGAATATTTTTCGTGGACCGGAATGAAGAAGGATATTATGGAGTATGTAGCAGTTTATGCACGTATGTCGAAAGTAAAGGCGGAACATCGAAGCCAGCAGGATTGTTACAACCATTGCCGATACCGAATGGAAGTGGGATAAACTAGGCATGGATTTCATCACAGGTTTGCCAAAGACCCGCTCAGATATGACTCGATTTGGGTCATAGTCGATCGCTTGACCAAGGTAGCCCATTTCATTCCAAATAAGACTACCTATAGCAGTGCTAAGTTGGCAAAGATATACATGACCAGAATTGTGTGTTTACACGGAATTCCAAGGAGCATTGTATCGCATGAGGAACCCAGTTTACTTCAAATTTTGGAACCAGTTGCACTAAACATTGGGAACCCGATTGAGTTCAAAGACAGCTTTCCACCCACGCATCGATGGACAAACCGAGAGAGTCAATCAGATTTTGGAGGACATGTTGAGAGCTTGTGCACTAGATTATGGATCTAGTTGGGATGACAATTTGTCAGATGCAGAATTTTCCTACAATAACAGCTACCAAACCAGTTTAAAGATGGCACCTTTCGAGGCCTTGTATGGAAGAAGGTGCAGGACCCCGTTGTCATGGGACTAAACCGAGATCGCCATTGTTTGGACCAGATTTGATTAAGGAGTCCCAACAGAAAGTTGTTGATTCGAGACAGCTCAAGGTAGCCCACCTGCATGTAAGAGCTATGCCGATTCAAAGCGCAGCGATTGAGTACGGTTGGAGACAGAGTATATCTCAGAGTATCCCCGCTCGAGGAGTGAAGCGCTTTGGAGTTAAAGGAAAGTTAGCACCCTGCTTTGTTGGACCATATAAGATTTTGCAACGCATGGGAGAAGTGGCGATAAGTTGGAATTACTGTAAGGACTGTCAGAGTTCATGATGTATTCCATGTTTCACTTGAAGAAATGTCACCCAGAGATAGCAGAGGTACCGTTAAGAGACACAAAGTACACGGAGGCAATTCATTGAAGGATGACTTGACATATGAGGAAAAACCAGTTAAGATTCTCGATTATGCCAGCAGAGTTACCCGCAGCAAGGTTATCAAGTTTTGCAAAGTTCAAGGAGCCACCACACCGAGGATGAAGCCACCGGGAAAGAGAGGAAGTTTTGCTTAAGGACCACCTCACCTATTTTCTAGTTAACCCAATCTCGAGGGCTAGATTCATCTTATAGTAGGTTTGTAACATCCCAAATTTTCAATTTGGAATGTTATACATTAGGTCATCATGCATATCATATTTTCTCGCATTTTCCGATCCTAAAATTTCACGCAACTCAAGGACCCTGAGAGAGTTGGAAGTTTCAAAATTTTCATATTTGGGATCTCTCAAATTTTGAAATAGGATCATTTGGATTTATTTAAATTATCTTCATAAAGTTTTCCTATAAAAATATCTTGAGAGGGAATAATATGACTTTCCCAAACAATTAGGAAAAATGAAGATATTATAAATAAACCAAATTTGGTTTTGGAGATTTATTTTGCTTAGGCAAAATGAGCATTTTAAAATTTTATGCATGTATATTGTTTTTAAAGTTCATTTTGTTCGACTCATTTTAGGAGTCGGAGAAAATTTGTTTTAATTAATTTGGAGTTCATTTGATATTTATTTTATTTGTTTTGTTTTAAAGTTTATTTTAAAAAAAACGCTACTCGACCGAGGCCCACTGCCCAGCCAGCCAGTGCCCGGCCCAGCCGCCCGCCCACCACCTCCCTCTCCTCCCGCCTCCCGCACCGAGTCCCCTCGTCTGGGACGGCCACGCCGCCGCCGCCGAGTCCGCCCGCCCGACTCCCTTGCCCCCCCAAGCCACCCGCCGCTCTCCCCCTCATAAATACCCCCCGCCCCTCTCTCACATCGCCTCACGCCCGCCTCTCCCGACCCGAGCCGCCGCCTCAAACGCCGCCTCGCCTCGCCTGGAGCCGAGCGACGCTGCCGCTGAACCCCGCCGCCTCGCCCCGACCTCGCCGAGCCTCGCCGAGACTCGCTGACTCGCGGCGAAGAGCCGCCGGAGGTAGCCGCCGCCTCGCCGATTCAGTTTTCTCCCGTGAACTGTCCGGTTTTTTTTAAAAAAATATAGATGTTCGGTTTTTTTTAAAAAAACCTAGATTGGTTTTATTTTTCGGTTTTCTTATTTAACGGACGCTCACCGAACTGCTCGCTTCAGTGAACGCGCTCGTTAGATTCGCTCGTTAACTAACGCTCGCTTTTTAACTCGCTCGTCGCTTTTTCTTTTAATCGGAATTAATCCGCTATTTTTCTAATTTGATTTCAGATCTGATTTTCAAAACTGTTTTATTTCTCGCCGCTTATCGGAATCAGTGATTCAAGCGCCGAGTTTCAGAACGAAACCGCCGTTCGACTACCCTACTTTCACAGAGTTTTGCCACTGTGAAATTTTGACCTAATTTCAGATTGCTAAACCGAGACGCTCTCTCTCGAAGTTTCGACTTTCGGAGTTTATTTTGATTCGATTCTTTTCAACCAGGGTTCTTAAGTTGAACTCTCTCGTTAGATCTTTTATTCGAGATTTCTGTGCATTAGATGAATACTTATTGTATGCTTGTTGTTTGTCTCGCTAGATCACCCGAGTGCGCCGCTTGTTACTTCAATCTCTAGGACTCATGGATCATCGCAAGGCAAGTAACACTTTGATCATACCCTTCTACTACCCAGTTTTATGCATTAGATCTATTCCTCAACACTTGCATGATTAGGATCTAATTAAATTGTGGGTTTGGGAAGTAGATTGAGGTAGTACCTATTACCTGTTTTACTTATGAAACCTTGGGAGTTACTTCTACGTTTGCTTGTTCATGCCATGCTATGCTAGTAGACGGGATTGGGTGAGTGAATATCCATGATGATGTGAGATTGTTTAATTAATGGTTTATCTAAGGTGGCAACCTAACACACATCCTGGGTGGATTGAGGCACCTGGTTTCTATCAGACTTGCCTGTTTTTCTTCGGACCGCCACCTGTGCTCTAAGGGATCATAAGATTATTCAAACTGAAACTTCCGTGCAGCCACAAGCCAATTATGGGCTCATGAGTTGACTAAGTCGTATAACTCTTACGGTAGGCTAGCTGATGTAGGGGATGTAGGTTGGTACGGTCTACCCACATGTAAGGTGCTAGCGCTTCGAAAGACTATGTCTCGGCCATCCGCTTCTCAAACACCATGTAGTGCGAGAATCAAGCGGAGGCGATCGAGTCTTGTGGGGAAAAGTGCAAAACTCTCGCAGAGTGTATAAACTAATCATGATTAGCCGTGTCCCCTGTTATGGACAATTTGAGTATCCGTACTTGATTATCATGTGAATCTCAACATGTTACTTTTAAATAAAAGATATTGGGTTTTGATGAGTACTTTTTAATTGGGATTGAGGATGTGTCAACCATCTTCAATGTTTAACAACCACCATGATAGTTAAATAAAATTATTCCTTTGATGTAGGGAAAATCAGCTTTATGCAATGTAATCAGAGAGCCTTACCACCAGCCAAATATGCATGTAGTATAGGCTTATTCATTCATTGCTCTTTATGTGTTACATTGCCAAGATATTCCATGTGTTGACCTGTTTTGGCTGCAACTTTTCACGCTATGCACTTTTCGCATTTATTTAGTAAGGTGTTAGGTCGTGGTTCTATACTCAGTGATGCCGCTGGAGTTGATGGACTCGCTTATCTTCCAAGCCTTCCATTGTTATTATTAGATGGCCTTAAGCCATATTTGTATTCAGTTCCTTGTGGACAACGATGTAATAAGTGTGTGATTGCTACTCGCTATAAATCCTTCCGTGTGGTGTCAAGATTATCGATCCAGGATGACATCGAGCACGTAGAGCGCTAGATCCATTCGGGTCTGGTCGCTACATATACATGTTATTGATGTGTACTTTACTAGTGTTCATAGTAACCCCAAGGTATTTGATACCGGTTCAGTTGCTAAGATTAGTAACTCGAAACAGGAGTTGCAAAATGAACAGAGACTAGTTAAGGGCAAGGTGACGGTGCGTGTTGGAAGTGATTCCAAGGTTGATAAGATCACCATCGCATACTCCCTCTACCTTCGGGATTAGTATTGCACCTAAATAAATGTTATTTGGTGTTTGCGTTAAGCATGAATATGATCGGATCATGTTTATTGCGATACGGTTATTCATTTAAGTCAGAGAATAATTGTTGCTCTGTTTACATGAATAAAACCTTCCATGGTCTTACATCCAATGTAAATGGTTTACTGAATCTCGATCATAGTAATACACATATTCATAATATTGATGCCAAAAGATGCAAAGTAAATGATCATAGTGCAACTTATTTGTGGCACTGTCGTTTTGGTCATATTGGTGTAAAGCGCATGAAGAAACTCCATGCAGATGGGCTTTGGAATCACCTGATTATGAATCATTTGATACTTGCGAACCATGCCTCATGGGCAAGATGACTAAGACTCCGTTCTCCGGAACAATGAAGCGAGCCACTGACTTATTGGAAATAATACATACTGATGTATGCCATCTGATGAGTGTTGAGGCTCGCGACGGGTATCGTTATTTTCTGACCTTCACAGATGATTTGAGCAGATATGGGTATATCTACTTAATGAAACATAAGTCTGACACATTTGAAAAGTTCAATGAATTTCAGAGTGAAGTGGAAAATCATCGTAATTAGAAAGTAAAGTTTCTACAATCTGATCATGGAGGTGAATATTTGAGTTACGAGTTTGGTCTTCATTTGAAACAATGTGGAATAGTTTAGCAACTCACGCCACCTGGAACACCACAGCGTAATGGTGTGTCTGAACATCATAACCGTACTCTATTAGATATGGTGCGATCTATGATGTTTCTTACCGATTTACCATTATCTTTTTGGGGTTATGCTTTAGAGACGGCTGCATTCACGTTAAATAGTGCACCATCTAAATCCATTGAGACGACACCATACGAACTTTGGTTTGGCAAGAAACCTAAGCTGTCGTTCTTAAAAGTTGGGGCTGCGATGCTTATGTGAAAAAATTTCAACTTGATAAGCTCGAACCCAAATCGGAGAAATGCGTCTTCATAGGATACCCAAAGAAAACTGCTGGGTACACCTTCTATCACAGATCCGAAGGCAAGATATTCGTTGCTAAGAATGGATCCTTTCTAGAGAAGAAGTTTCTCTGGAAAGAAGTGAGTGGGAGGAATGTAGAACTTGATGAGGTAGTTGTACCTTCTCCCGAATTGGAAAGTAGTTCATCATAGAAAACAGTTCCAGTGATTCCTACACCAATTAGTGAGGAAGCCAATGATGATGATCATGAAACTTCAGATCAAGTTACTACCAAACCTCGTAGGTCAACCAGAGTACGGTCTGCACCAGAGTGGTACGGTAATCCTATTCTGGAAGTCATGTTACTAGACCATGACGAACCTACGAACTATGAGGAAGCGATGATAAGCCCAGATTCCGTGAAATGGCTTGAGGCCATGAAATCTGAGATGGGATCCATGTATGAGAACAAAGTATGTACTTTGATTGACTTGCCCGATGATCGGCGAGCCATTGAGAATAAATGGATCTTCAAGAGGAAGACGGACACTGATAGTAGTGTTACTATCTACAAAAGCTCGAATTGTCGCAAAAAGTTTTCAACAAGTTCAAGGTGTTGACTACTATCGGCGTTCTGGGAATGGGGGTCCCCAAACTTGCTCGCTCATGCCCACAGCGGGTTAAACAGCAGCCGCACGCCCATCTTCGTCAACAAGGCACCCAAGACCCTCGCGAGGGTCCAAGCCTCGCGAGGCGGACAACGCAAGACCTCCTCTGGAGTGGCCTAGCAAGGCAGTCTCACGAGGAGCGGAGACATCAAGGTAAGGAAAACCTCACGAGGCTCTCGTGACGTGAGCCATGACGAACGGTACCAGGCGGGCACCAGTGCGCGCAGCGTCCCTATTTCCTCTTTGGTGCCAAGGAGGCCAGCGCAGGCAAAGAGTACCGAGGCATCAGGCAAAGGTTGCCATATTGCTGCAACGAGACAAAGACCAGGAGGACGGCAAGGCGGAGGTCATCATGGAGCCCAAGATGGCGTCACCCCAGAGCTTTTCGCAGGCGAAGACCGCTTTTGTCAGGATAGCTTGTACTAGCTGTCCCCCTTCAAATTTGCCCGCCGTTGTTGGCTCCCTTCCTGCTCAATATTTGGGAAGAGGAACAGGGCCTATATAAGTAGAGCTAGCTACCACAGTAGAGGCAACTCAAGTCAAGCAGGCCTGAGCTGATCGAATCCTCACGCCACAAGTTCATACGCACAAGAGCACCTCAACCTCAGGAGGCTGTTCTTCCCTTGTACTGTTCATCATCAGCCCAAGAGGCAATTCACCACCACCACACTGGAGTAGGGAATTACACCACAACGGTGGCCCGAACCAGTATAAACCTCGTGTCTTTCTGTGTTGCGAGTTCGTCGATTTCGTCCGCGAGATCTTAGCGAGCTAGAGCATAGATTGGTAGAAGGGAAAGACTTCGTGTGCACCCCAGTGTTCGAACCTTAAGGGTTTGCCGGAAACCCACATCCGACATTTGGTGGCCAGGTAGGGGTGCGCCATAGTTTCCCTTCCATCAGTTTGTTGCTCCATCGCTCCATCGTTTCCATGGCGGACGCCGCCGTGCTCGAGCTGAGCGCTGGGCTGCCCTCTCCGCCTGCCGCCACGGGCTCCCGTAGGCGGGCCACCTCATCGTTCTCCATCTCCCGCCGCCAACACTGCCACCGGCCCCACGGGGAAGGAGCAGCAGCCGTCCTTGCTGCATCCCTCGGTGCGGTAGGATAGCCGCACCGCTACTCCATCATTTACCCCTGCTGGTTTTTCGTCTCACGCGCACTGCGCTCCCATGGAGGCACGGGCCGCGCTCATCGCGGAGAACGAGCTGCTGCGCTACCACCCCGTCGACGTCCTCTATGAGGAGTGGCTCGACCGCTGCCGCCAAGCTCGCTTCACGCCGCAGGGGCTCTTCGTGCCGCCCCACTCTCCGCTTCCCTCAACCAGCCGCTGGGCGACAGGCTCATGGCATGCCTCCGCCGCCTCAACCCCAAGACAGTGCTTTGGCACCAAGGTACGCGCTCCGCGGTGTGATCCACCGCGTCCGGCGCTCGCACGTGAAGAAAGAAGCTGCCATGAAATCCTGTGGCCGCGAGAAGCTGCACCGGCGCTCCCCGCACCACCTCATCAAGACAGCGTGCCGCCTGCAACGGCGCAGCGCGGACCTCACCAAGACCAAGCTCCTCCTCAAAAGCGGGCCCCGGCGACCACGGCTGGCTGCCACGCCTTCACCCCTGAACTGCATAGCGTTGCCTAGCCAGGCAAGTTGAAGCCAGATATGCCTCCTCGCTATGACGGCACCGCCGACCCCACGGAGTTCCTGCAGCTGTATGAGTTGAGCATCGAAGTGGCCAACGGCGACGAAAAAGTCATGGCGAACTGGTTTCCCATGGCTCTCAAGGATGGGGCCCGCTCCTAGCTCCGGAACCTGCAGCATGGCTCGATCTCCTCCTAGGACGAGATGCGTGACCGCTTCGTCGCCAACTTCCAGGGCACTCGCGACAGCCCACCGGCCGCGGGTGATTTATGCCGCGTCAAGCAACAACCAGGAGAGACCCTCCAGAAGTACATCCAGCGCTTCAACAACACCCGCCTCAAGATCCCCAAGGTCACAGACGAAGCCATCATCTCCGCGTTCTCGGACGGTGTCCGTGACGTCAAGATGAAGGAAGAGCTCGCTATCCACGAGGAGCTCTGCACATCTCAGGAGTTGTTCAACCTGGTGACCAAGTGTGCAAGAGCTAAGGAGGGGCGCCTCTCTCTCCTTGAGCTGCCAGCTGCAGGAGCGGAGGAGAAGAAGGCTAAGGCCAAGGACGTGAAGCACAAAGAGGCAGTAGTGCTTGCTGCGGAGCCCGACACCAAGCAAGGCAGAGATCAGCCCGAGTCATCCAAGAACGGCCGACCATTCTACGCCTTCCCCAACCTAAACACCCACAACACCAGCGACTGCCAAGAGCTCAAAGCCATACGGGAAGGACGCAACGGTCGACGCCCCGAGCGCAACGACCCGGGCTACGGCCGCGGAGGAGGACGCGGAGGCAGACGCTGGGATGACCGTGGCCCGCGCCAGGAGTGGCGTGACTGGCCTCGTGAGGACTGCTGGCAGGACCAACCTCACGAGGGCTCCTGGAGGGACCCGCCTCATGAGGATCGCCCCCAAGGCAACGCCGGTCTTCCCCCGCTGCCGCCACCAAGGAGGAACGACGACCACCGCCAGACGAGGGGCTGGGGCTTCAGAGCCACGGCGATCGCTGTTTTTGGCGGTGCCTGTGCCCCACCTCTCAACAAGATAAACAGTTCGCCATGAGGTGAACGCGGTGCTCCCTAAGCTCGAGGCCATGCGCCCGCCAGTGGTCCTAATGTGCCATCACCTTCAACTCGGCAGACTAGCTCAAGCGCGCAGCCACCACCGGGCGCCTCCCTATGTTGTGCTCCCCACCATCAAGCAATGTGCAAGTCACCAAGACTTCATCGACGACGGCGCAGCGCCAACGCCCCATCCGGCGACACGCTCAACAACCTCCAAGTGCCATATGAGCAGCTCCACCAACCAAGCCTTTCTCAGAGTGACCGACGGTTCCACCGCACCAATAGGGCAGGTCCGCCGCCGACACCTTCGGGAGCGGAAGAACTATCGCACCGAGCTCATCGACTTCGACGTCAGCACATCCGCCGCCGCATAATGCCATCCTCTGCATCCAGCCCTGGCTGTTCATGGCAGTCACTCATCACGGCTACAACGCTCTCAAGATGCCAGAAGCGGAGGGATCATCACGGTCCCGTGAAGAGAGGGATGCGTGTGTTCGCTGAGCGCGCCTTTCAAGCCGCAACAATCGACGACCCGACAGCGTAGTGGAGGACCTCCGAGACCATCCCCAAGAAGAAGCATCCGCGCCAGCAGACCTCGTGGAGGATGGCGCCGCTGGCAGAGCCTTGTAAGGATAAGCGCCCGCCCAGGGCGCCTCCATCGCAGATAGGAAGGCGCGCCTGGCGCCTCCTCAGCAGTGGCTCGGGGATCTCTTCCGAGGGCATCGACCTGCCAACCTCATGAGGGAGGCGCTTGGTCACATTTGAAGTAGCCTCACGGCACACTTTCCTTAGGAGAGCAAAGGGCAAGGAGTGCCCACCACCCACGAGTTCATCACCAAGACCACCAAGGAACTGCAAGAAGAAGAGCCATGCGCGACACAAGCCATTAAGGCGCAGCTCCCATCCAAAGCGAGGATAAATGGGCTGTGATACGCCTCCAACGTATCTATAATTTTTTATTGCTCCATGCTACTTTATCTATTGTTTTGGACTATAATGGGCTTTATTTTCCACTTTTATATTACTTTTGGGACTAACCTATTAACCGGAGGCCCAGCCTGTAATTGTTGCTTGCCTTTTTCGTTTCAAGAAATGAATATCAAACGGAGTCCAAACGGAATGAAACCTTCGAACGCGATTTTCTCACCGAACGTGATCCAGAGACTTGGACCCACGCCAAGGAACATCGGAGGCGGTCAGAGGGTGGGGCGCCTCTAGGGCGCCGCCTGCAGGCCCCCGATGCTCCACCGACGCATTCTTCCTCCTATATATACCCACGCACTCTCAAACGATCGTAACAGGAGCTAAAACCTAATTCCACCACCGCAACTTCCTCAGATCCACGAGATCCCATCTTGGGGCCTGTTCCGAGTTCACGGAGGGGGCATCCACCACGGAGGGCTTCTACATCAACACCATAGCCTCCGATGAAGTGTGAGTAGTTTACTTCAAACTCAAGGGTCCATAGCTAGTAGCTAGATGGCTTCTTCTCTTTTTGGATCTCAATACAGTTGTTCTCCCTCTCTCGTGGAGATCTATTCGATGTAATCTTATTTTATGTGTGTTTGTTGAGACCGATGAATTGTGGGTTTTATGATCCAGCTTATCTATGAATAATATTTGAATCTTTCTGAATTATTTTATGTATGATTGAGTTATCTTTGCAAGTCTCTTCAATTATCCGCTTGGTTTGGCCAACTAGATTGGTAGTTCTTGCAATGGGAGAAGTGCATGGCTTTGGGTCCAATCTTATGTGTCCTTACCAAAGGATGTAAAGGGTTGCAAGGCACGATTGTATTGTTGCCATCGAGGATAACAAGATGGGGTATTTATCATATTGCATGAATTTATTCCTCTACATCATGTCATCTTGCTTAAGGCCTTACTGCTTTTTAACTTAATACTCTAGATGCATGCCGGATAGCGGTCGATGAGTGGGGTAATAGTAGTAGATGCGAATTGTTTCGGCTCACTTGTCTCTTGACGTGATGGCTATATACATGATCATACCTAGAAATACTCATAACTATGCTCAATTCTCACAATTGCTCAACAGAATTTGTTCACCCACCGTGGAATATTTATGCTCTTGAGAGAAGCCACTAGTGAAACCTATGGCCCCCGGGTCTATTCTCATCATATCAATCTCCATCTCTTTTATACTTGCTTTGTTTTACTTTGCTTTCTACTTTTCACTTTGCATCTTTATACCAAAAATACCAAAATGTTATCTCTATCGATCTCACTCGTAAGTGACCGTGAAGGGATTGACAACCCCTAATCGCTGGTTGCAGTAGCTATCGCTTTGTGCAGGTACGAGGGACTTGTGCGTGGCCTCCCACCGGATTGATACCTAGGTTCTCAAAACTGAGGGAAATACTTACGCCATCGGTTGCATCATCCTCTCCTCTTCGGGAAAACCAACGAAGCTCAAGACGAGCAGGTTGCGGTTCGCGCCGACGCCCCAGTGGCTCAACAGGCGCGCCTCAGAGCACTTCTGGCCGTGTGGGCCGCTGCGAGGGCCCACCGCACAGCTACGTTCGCATGCCCTTCGGCTTGCCGAGCGTGGCGACGGCCTATCAGCGCAACATGCGGCAAGTCCTGGCGGCTCAAGAGGCCAGGTTCTATGCCGTCCTGGAGGAGATGGAGACGGTCTTCAGGGAACCTCCTGAACCCCCTGAGCCTCCCGAGGCTCATGGTTCCGGAGGCTCGTGAGGAGCCATTCCTTCAACGCGCGGCTTCAGCTGCACCAACTATACTTCGCCTATAGAACCAGATCTGCTACGCTTCGGTGGCCCACCCCAGGAGCAATGGTCAGGCCGAACGCGCCAACCCTGAGGTCCTGAGGGGTCTCAAGACCAGGCCCTTCAAGAAGAAGCCGAGGCTCGGGCAGGGCTGGCACGATTTAACTCCGGCTCAGGTTGTGGTCCATCCGCACCACCGCTACCAAGCCAACGGAGAGACTCCAGCCTTCCTTGTCTACGGAGCCAAGCAGTCCTCCTCATGAGGTCAAGATCGCCCGCAAGGGTCCCGCATTCAACGTAAACGCAGCAGACGCCATGCGGGAATGGATCTCAGATCGGGGAGGAACGCCGACGCGAAGCCGCATTGAGGGCGGCAAGGTAACATCCGCCCAGACGCCGAGGTGGGCGACTCGCCCCGAGGCGGGTCCTTCCAATAAGGGCTGCAAGCCTTCGCCCATGTGGGAGGGCTCATTCAGGTCATCCATGTATCCTGTGCCGGAGCAGCGTGCTCGAGACGCGGACGGACACCCGCCCGTAACGCCTCGAACATCCAAAGACCTCCGAAGTTCTATCCATGAAGCAAGGCCCAGAGCCTGAGAAGAAAGGCCCAGAGCCTGCGAAGAAGGCCTGGTGCCTATGAAGAATTGCCGCCTGTGACACTCTCACGTAATAATGAGTGGGGCTGTACACGCCCCGGAGTCTCAGGAGCGCCGGCCTCAGGCCCTGGGGCTCCCTCCCATGCCTAGTGGACAGCACTTAGCTCCGCGCTGGTGAGAAGACTTGAAGACTAGATTAGGCGTCGGACGCGGCTTTTCATTTGCCTTCCGTAGTTGGCTCGCTTTTCCTTAATCGGAGTTGCTCTTGGTGTTCATTGCTGATTTGGTTCCCTAGCCTTTTACCGCTTTTTTGGGCTCTAGTTTGCTCATGCTCTCTCTCCCGCATACCTCGCGAGGGGGCTAGGCAGGTGCCCTCGCGAGCATTTCTCTTCTCTTTGCCTTCTCGTGAGCCACACTCGTTTGAGCCTGGAAGCTGGCCCATCTCTCCTAAACTGCGCTCCCTCGTGTACCGCGACACGAGGCGCCAAGTCAAGGCTTGGGTGGACGGCAAATCCTTTGGTGCACCCCCTAACGAATTTTTTGCAGTTTCCGAGCAACGCGGACACCACGTGAGGGAGAGGGCGTCCCAAACACACCAGGTTAAGTTACCTTTGCGCAAAATAACAAACACAGCATGGGAACGACTCGCATAGTGCATTAACCAAAGAACCATGGTTCGATACACGCCCCTCTGGGCCCATACTGGTTTCGTTTTCCGATGCAGGAAAGAAAGAAAAAGCTAAGCAAAGCAGCGATTGCAGCAATCCGCGAAGGCAGGCCCTTGGTGACGCCCCAAGCCTAGCCAGACCCCTCCTCGCGCTTCACGGAGGCACGACGACGAGATGACCCGCTGCCTCCTTCGAAGCGGGCGCGGCGGCGCGGCAGCTGGTCGTAGCCACCACTGCTGGAGCTGTCACCAGAGGAAGAGGCGCCGTAGCTGGAGGAGACGCGGTTGCCGCCGAGGGCAGGCTCGCCCTCGTCCTCATCGCAACCATCACCAAGGCCGAGCACCTCCTCACCGTCGTTCATCTCGGGACAGCACCCGGCGCGGCGACCATCTTCCCCGAACACCCTCACATAGAGGGTCGATTCACCATCGTATCTGAAGTGGAGGGTGCACCGCCTGCCCAGGCCACGCGCGCGGGCGAACATCTGCCAGCCTTGGGCCAGGGCTATGTTGCCCGCGGCGGAAGTCTCGACCGCAACCCAAGAGGCCCTGCTGCAGCAGCCGTCCGCTTGCAGCCAGAGCCCGCCCGGACCAGAGGCCGGCAGTTTGCCGGCAAAGAAGCGCGGAAGTTGGAGCCAGTTGCCGGCCGGGCTCTCCGACCAGACAACGAACTCCGGCGACACCTCAGCCGAATGGAAGCGCGGGCGGGGAGGCCGCGCCACCATCGCATGCCTCCCCTCATCAGCTGAACCACCATGGATGCGATGCCCCCCTCCGAGTACCGCAGCGCCACCTCAACGGTGGGCCACGACGGGGGACGCGGCGTGCTTGCGCAGACGGCCGCAGCCGTGCTTGGGCGTCGGGGAGCCGGGGCCCTCGCAAGGGGCCTTTCCTTTCTCGGCGGCAGAGAACTTCTTTCGTGGCGCCATCGATGGCACTGCAAGCAATGGGGCAGAGAAGCAAGCAAGCGAGGAAGAGATAAGTGTCTGGGGCCCGCCTCCCCATTTATAGCAAGAGAAGCCAACCGCGCCTCCCACGATCGCCGTAATGATGGTTTTCTTGCATGTCGCAGGACTTGTCAAGTCGGCAGCTGCCAAGGTAGCGGGGAAGCGGAGACGCCCACGTCCAATCAATCGCCACGCGTCGACCGAGGTCGCAGGCTTTTGGGGCCCACGGTGCTCCGAACTTGACCCTTGGCTTCGCCGCAAAGCCAAGCCCGAGCGCACCTTGGGCCCGGGGGGCTACTGTCGGTGTTTTGGGAACGGGGGTCCCGAGACTTGCCTGCATGCGGCCCATAGCGTGGCCAAACAGCAGGCCGTACGACCCATCTTCGTCAACAAGGCACCCAACATCCCCCCGAGGGTCCAAGCCTCGCGAGGCGGAGAATGCAAGACCTCCTCTGGAGTGTCCTAGCCAGGCAGGCTCACGAGGAGCGGAGATATCAAGGCAAGGCAAACCTCACGAGGCTCTCGTGACGTGAGCCATGACGAACGGTACCAGGAGGGTGCCAGACGGGCGCCAGTGCGCAGCGTCCCTATTTCCTCTTTGGTGCCAAGGAGGCCAGCGCAAGTGAAGATTACCGAGGCATCAGGCAAAGATTGCCATATTGGTGCAACGAGACCAAGACCAGGAGGACTGCAATACGGAGGTCATCGTGGAGCCCAACACTACAAAAAAATACACTTCTGTGATGATACGTGTTTGTCACAGTAGGTCGCATTTTTTGTCATGCATGTACATCCATGACAAATTTATTACAGAATCAAGATAGTCATACCTGTGCTTTCGTAGAAGTGTTCCATGACATTACGAAAATTATCATCACGGAAGTGTCCACTTCCATGACGATAAATCACGCCACGTAAGTGCTTTCATTGGCGGTGACCGACACGTCAGATCCACCGTAATGGAACGCCGTTGCTTATCGGGTCGGGTTTTGATCCGATAACCGTTAACAGCCCCGACCAATGGGGATTTTCCACGTAAAATCATCATTGGCTGGAGGAAACACGGTCGGCTCACCGCCGGGAGATGTCATCCACTCATTGGATGTATACGCCTATGATACGCCGACACGCGGCACAGCCCAACAAGTTTAATTGGGCCGACCCAATTAAAGGCCATTAGAGAAGGGCTGCATGCTTTAACTGAGGATTCCGATTCTCCTTAATCCTCATGACGGAAGGGATTAACATGAGAATGCCTGCCAAAGATGAAGTCTGGATTTTAATGCTTGCTTTTCCTTTGGATTACAGACTGAACACTATGTTTATAAGGCCGTTTCTCGCTTCGGCAAGCTACTGTCCTGGCCACAACCGAACGAGAACAAAGCTAGGGTTCTTGTGAAATGCCACATTAAAGATATTGCCGAAGTTCCTCATAGTCTTCTTGTCACCAAAGTTGGTACGCTGCCAGGGCTGGGCCGCTCATGGTCTGTCCCTTTTATGTTCTGAACGGCAGAGACATCAGACTCGCTCGCAGGAATCAAGATACTCCGCTTCTTCAATGCGCTCCGTATCCGCATAGCCTGGTCAGATATACTATCATGCAGCAAGCTAGAATCAATGAGATGGAGGCCCAACAAGCTGCAAATGATGCAATGTGGAATGGCAATGCGCAAGATCATGATCCAAAGGCTACCAATGGTGGAGTCCATGGCCGCTGGTACCACCGCCAGATACGGGTTTCAGCCGTAACTTACTTTGACTATGATGGACGAAAGCATAACCTCGCCGACAATCTATCGATGTTTGGTCTGAATTTCCTATGTGGATGAGCTGGCTGATAATTTCATCAATGGTGTTCCTCCGCGTTAACGCCTTTGTCGAGCCGGAGGCTGCTTCGCTTTGTTCTTTGTTAATGATGGATCTCGCTCGTGGATGGGGGGCATGTTAAAGAGGATCTACACCGAGCTATATTACTCGCTGAGCTCCCCAATACAGCTTTGTTTCCCAAACCTTTCACCGTTATGTAGTCTCAATCAAACTGTGTGCATGGCGCATGGCCCAATTGGCTTAAACTGATGTTTTTGGGCGATCTTCCGCTTCAGTTTTTCGTGGGAAATGTGACTGTTTTGTCTCGCTTTGTTGGAAGATTCTACCTCTGATCCGCCAGCCTCGAAGCCCCAATGTCCGTCCCTCGCCGTGAGTTTGAGGTGTCTATTTCAGATCTCGTGCAGCCCAATCGGGCGGATGATGATCAATGAGTCAGACATGTGGACACTGCTCTCCTTCGTCAGAGTGCACGTGCAAACAAATATGATGGGTCTGTGGTGCCTCCGCCATCGACAAGAGATTGACAACTTCCAAAGTCAAGCCTAGGAAAGATCCTTCTTCCTGCCCCTCCGTCCGCCGGGCATACCTAACACTAGAAGGCATGACAAGGTATCTGACATCGCCCCACCTCCTACTTCCATACATGCTATTCAGTCCATTGGGATTAATATGTGGTGTTCCTCCGAGTCGGGCTTGAGCCTGCATAAGCTGCTTGCTAGCCAACGTGGGTAGAAGAGTGATGGCGGTGAACCCGATGCAGCTTAAGGAGTGGAAAATTCTCTGCTATTATGTCCGGGGGATCAACTCCAACAAGAAGCACCTGGCGTTGCATAATGCTATTAATAGTCGTGGTTGTTCGGTTATTTGTCCGCAAGAAACAAAGCGCTACATTTGATACAACTTTTGTTGCTTTTCGTCCCAAAAATTTGATAAGTTTGAATTCGCGCCTCTCAAGGGCCTCTCGTGGTTAGTTGTGCTATGGGATAGCTCTGCTTTTTTCCGCATGTTGTTCTCGCTCTGAATTTTATGCTTTGGGCATTCAGCTAACTTCGTGCAATCAGCCAAGTCTTGGAAACTGGTTAATGTGTATGGACCTTGCGCCGGGAAGGTAGAGTTACTTTCACATCATGGTTGTTTGATCTCGATATACCTAATGATGAAGACCGGTTAACTGCGGGGATTTCAACTTCACTAGAGCGCTAGATAATCGCAATTTGCCGTGGGGATGTCAATGATATGCTTACGCTCAATGATTTCATTCGCTCTAGGCTCGTTGAGCTTCGATTAAGGGTAGACAATACACGGAGCAATATGCGTCCGATCCACCGCTCGAACAAATCGATTGGTTCTTCACCGTCCAATTGGACTTCAAACGATCCCAACACCACAAAGGTCCCCCGCCCAAACCAAAGGTCTCCATCATACTCCCTCAGATGATTTCAATTCAGTCCTTGATCCCAAAGAGCAAGGTGTTTAGGTTTGAAAACTTCGGATTTCTCATCCGTGTTTCTTTGAGTTGGTGCAGTCCACTCGCTAAAACTTCCGGATGGCACGGTAGTATCTGATCATTTGGGTAAAGCACAAGAACTGTTCAATACTTACAGGGAGAGATTGGGTAAAAAAGGAGAGTATGAAATGAAGTTTGATCTGTCTAGAATCATCAAAAAGGTGGAGGGGCTTGACGAGCTAACCACACATTTCACTCATGATGAGATTGACAGGGTGGTGAGAGAGATGCCTTCGGATAGAGCACCCAGCCCGGATGGCTTCAATGGGTGTTTTCTGAAATCGTGTCGGCACATTATCAAACACGACTTCTATAGATTATGCAACGATTTCTATGAGGGTGTCATTGATCTCCAGAGCCTGAACTCGGGCTTTATAACTCTCATCCCAAAAACCCAATCGCCGGAGACTGCCAATGATTTCAGACCCATCACGTTGCTCAACTACCGTCTCTAAATCGATAACTAAACCGCCGCTAACCGCTTGCGTAAACTTGTGCTCAAGATCATTCATTGAATCAATATGGGTTCCTGAAAGGGAGATCGATCCAGACTGCCTAGCTCGGGCGTTTGAATATATCCACCAATGCCAAGCATCGGGGAGAGCCTGTTGTATTCTGAAACTTGACTTCGCGAAGGCTTTCGATACCATCCAACACGAGCCGATGATTGAGATCATGAAGCATATGGGCTTCAATGAGAACTGGTTGGGATGGATCAAATGTATCTCTCTTCTAGGAGCTCCTCGGTGTTGCTTAATGGAACTCCCGGGAAACAGTTTGACTGCTTTTGTGGTGTCCGCAAGGACCCTTTGTCGCTTTTGATCTTCGTTTGCAGCAGATTATTGCAACAAGAATCAATGATGCTAGTCGGTCTGGTTTATCAGTAGCTACCACTCCCCACTTCGCATAAAGAGCTACCCTGTAATTCAAGACCGACGACACGATAGTTGTTTTCCGCTTGTCTATCGCAAGTTTATGTTCAAATCTATCCTCGTTGACTATGCGAAATATGTGGGCCTAAAGATTAACTTTCACAAGTTGACTCTAGTCCCCATCAATTCTGATCCACATCGGGGAGGAGATTGCTGCAATTTTGGTTGCTCTATTTGCATCATGCCCTTCACGCACTGGCCTGCCCATGGGCACCACACGCCCGATCGCGGATCGACCTCGATGCCCCGGGTCTCCTCCGCTCGAGAAAGGTGCTCGCTGCAAAGATCACTTCGGATTATGGCTCCAAACTAACGTTGCTCAACTCGTGGCTACCTCTTTGGCTATATATGCCATGTGTTCCATCAAAATAAACCCTAAGATTATTGAGCACCTTGATAAACCGAGAAGATCATGTCTTTGGGTGAGGAAGTCGATGATGGGGTTAAGGGCAGTCATTGGCTGCTTGGGATATGGTGTGCAAACCCAAGAGTAAGGGTGGTTTAGGATCATTGATCTTAAGACCCAAAACCAAGGGCTGCTGCTGAAACAACTTCACAAGTTCTATAACAAACATGATGTTCCGTGGGTCAATCTGATCTGGGATACCTACTATGCGGATAAAATACCGCATGCTTCTGACCCATGTGGATTCTTTTGGTGGAGAGATCTCATGTCTTTATCTGATATATACAGAGGGGTCACCAAATCAGAGGTGTTTGCTGGTGACACGACATCGCTTTTGGAAGGACAACTGAATACGATATTTTTCGTGACGATGCCCGAGAGCTTTTTATTTTACTAAAGACCCTGACATATCTGTGAGACATCTTCTGTCTTCTGAGAGATTGGGAGATGGATTTTTCCTGCCTCTATCTTTGGAGGCTAAGAATGAGGTGATTCATCCGCAATGTAAACCCCGGGATTCCATAACTAATGATAAAGATGTGTGGTCTTGTGTTTGGGGAGATGGAGACTTTCGATCAAGAAAATACTATGCACACCGCTTAGTCGTGCGTGTTGATGTGATCTTTGGCTCGATTTGAAAACCAAATGCACCATGCAATGGAAGGTGTTCCTGTGGCTGCTGTTGTCTGATAGATTGAACACCAGGAATATGCTCAAGAGAAGGCATTTTAGGATCCAGGATGATGACTATACCTGCCTACTATGCAACCACCCGCCGGAGAAAGAGATTGTTCGTCTCTTCTTCACTTGCCCCTTCAGTCAGAGATGCTGGGATGCACTGGGCATACGTTGGCCAAATGACACTGACTGGATTTGAATGATGCATGAGGGGCAGAACAGATGGGCAAGGCCGATGTTTTTAGAAGTTTTTGCAGTAGCTGCTTGGGGGATCTGGAAGGAGAGGAATGATAAGGGATAAAACCTTCTTTTGGGTCCTGGAGGAACAGATTCAAGAAGGACTTTGCTATGCTGGTTCATCGATCAAAGCAGGACCAAGGCCCCTACATTCTTTCAATAGTTGATTTGCTTTGATTGTGATGTTTTCTTGGTTGTTTAGATAACCACCCATCCCCCCCTCCTACTATGTAATTTGTATAGTGCTGGACACTCTAACCCCCTAACCTTATATATTTAATATAAAGGCAGTGAGAGAATCTCACCACATCGCCAAAAATTTAAAGGCCCACAAGTTTTATGGACCATAATGGGTCAAGCCCACTAAAGGCCCACAAGATTTTATGACCATAATGGGCCGCCCAGCTAAAGGCCCACGAGATTTTGCAGCTATAATGGGCCGCCTGTAAAGGCCCACAAGATTTTATGGGCCATAATGGGCCGCCCAAATTAAAGGCCCACAAGATTTTTGTGTGCCATGATGGGCCGCCTGTAAAGTCCCACAAGATTCTTGTGGATCATAATGGGCCGCCCAATTAAAGGCCCATGAGATTTCGCCGACATTAATGGGTCAGCCCACCAGTAGGCCCACAAGATTTTGAGGACCCTAGTAGGTCGGCCCATTAACCGGCTGCCATGTTTTAGCCAAATGCGCCCATATCCGATCCGTCCATTAATGGCCTGCCACGCTCCGGCCTAAAAGTGGCCCATATGAGATCTGACCCATTATAATCCTACCATGTTTCGGCCAAATTACGCCCAGATCAGGTCCGCCCTTTAAGAGGCTTTGGGCTCAATTATGGCCCATATCAAATTCGCCCAAGAATCGGACACTATGCTTTTGGGCCCACTTGCTAAAGGCCCACTTAGTAATTCGCCCGATATTAGTTTTATTCGTTAAGGGCCCGCTTAACATTTCGCCCTATATTAATTTCGCCGTTAAAATCCCGCCATATAGTTGGGTTTAACTACGCCCGATTTGTATCCGCCTACTCGCAATGATATCCGATTGGGCCAAACAAAGACCGAGACAATTTTGGCCTGTTAAAAGCTCGTGATTTGATTCGCCAATCATGGACGGGTTCATTTCGGCTGCTGCCGCCCGTGAGCTGTTCGCACGCTTTCAGCCCAACCTACATCGTGATTGCATGACGCCCGATTATGTACCGTAATTTTACGGTTTGGCCGGTTTATCATGAAGACATGATATATAGACAAGAAAATAACCGCAGCATCGTGAATAAGAAAAAACCTAGACAATACAATAAAGGAATTATGGCATATTACATCCACGGGCATCAAAGTTCGCCACTATGATAATAAAGCACAAGTAGACAAAGAGATTACATACATTGGGCATCAAAGATCGCCACCAATGCAAATAAACACGCCGACAAAATAATATACAAAACCGACAAAGACTTCAATAGAGTTCAAGAAAGGTTAGCTCTGCTGGGAGCTGCAGCAAGCAAATTGAAAGCAAGATGATGAGATCAGCGCTTGTTCAACACTTATATCTTCCTCACTCAAAGATAAACAAGGCATGATGACAGTGTTTTGCACATAAAAGTATCAAGGTTCGATAATTCATCACATTTTCATCGATGAATAAAGTGACACAGTTTAAAATTGCATTAACACAATATGGTATTGTTCAGGTCAAGACATGGCAGGAAATGACATTGTGAAGGAGTTGGCAGCTTCAATGACACCACCGGATTACGATCAAGAACTCATAAGTATCAATGGTTAGTGTGTGTCAATTTATCCCATTTCAGATTGGCAAATAAAGAGAAGGTTTAAATAATAGTAGAATGATATGACATCGCTCATAGTTAAGACATTGCAGAATATGACATTGTGTCAGAGTGGGTAGGTTCACCACACCACCGGATTACTTGATGAAGAATGTACATACATGCAAAGGCAAAATAAGATCACTTGCTCTATATAGTTTAATTTACATGGTATGAAGAAGGAACTTGGTTGTACAACTGAAAACTTAAATTGAGAAAGGACAAACATTTGTTTATGAACTACATAATAAACTTTAAATAAGCAATTTGATGCAAACACCAAAATAAACAGTGCAAGTACCATGCCTAACCAAATATATACAACAAAGTTTGAAGGCTTGAGATGGACAAACTTACATTATTGGTGAAGACAGCTCTATAAAGGCCTTGTCCATGCCGATGGGGGGGCAATTCAAGAATTTTACCACATAATCTTCTTCAAAAGCATTGTTTTATTCTACATTTTGTTAAGAGTAAATATAGATGTGATAATATACGAAAAATGGAGAATATTTAAGATAAGATGAAGAGTGATGCTACATAACCAAGTAGCTATAAATGTAAGTGCAGCGACATGTGCAAAAGGTACAGCCAAGAGCAATGCATGCCTAAATTTCTTCAAGACCAACCTTATGGTAAGAGTAAATATAGATCTGATGTGTATAAAATGGAGGGCAAAGGAAAATAAGCTGCAGAGTGATGGTACATGAACAACTACCTATCGTTATAAGTACACTGATAAAGGACAGCATGTACTTACAAGAACAATCCAGAGCTAAAAAAAACATTGGCATTGGTTAATTTGGAGCATTGTCTTTTAAACTGGGAATAAATGGAATGGGGTTCCAATCTGCAGGAATTGGCCATCTCCGCAGCTTGGCATAGGTCTTCGCCCGTGGACTTGCTGTACTTTTTGTCGGAGGGATTTTTCTGTGGTACAGCCGGTGCTATGGCAAATGAAATCGTATACCTTTTGCCGGAGTGCAGGTCCCGTGTGGTGGGGCTAGTGGTGTGGCCAAGAAAGTATGGGTACAAATTCATTGAGTCGGTCCTACGCTTTTGTGTCGTTGGTTGTACAGCCAATATAAGTGGGTGTTGTCTGATTTCTCCGCACCACCATGTTTTTCAAGGACTTTGCCGGTGCTCCTTCGTGTTCGCAATCACCCGCTTCCTTTTTGATGTCCGATGCACAAGAACAGCATTTGAGTGGAAAAACATGGTATGATGACAGATGGAATATGTATTGATAATGGATGGGCATGGCATCTCGACATATATGATGAGTAAACTAATGATGGCGGTGCAACAAAGTAGAAGAAATGCAAGACAACATATTCAAGATACCCGCAATCAATAAAACATTGCCAAATTAGAACAGCACCTTGATGGGTTAACAGACAGGCCATCCGCTTTGACTCCTCGAGGTTAGAATAGTCATTAGGATCATATTCTCAACAAGAATCAATAGGTGGGGAGCGATGAGTTTCATTGCATCCAGAATGGCACTCAATGCCTTGGTGCCAATTTTGTAAGTCATTGCAGTTGTTTAGCTTCAAGAGTGGACTCTGCTAGTGTGACACAAAGCAGTTATACACGATCATAGTGTAGATATAACAGGAAAACCTCAAGCATCAGAGTAAAATCAGCAAGGTGGAACTTGCTGAATATATGTGCTAGTATTGACGGCAGACGGCTAGAAAGGCTTTGATACCAGCTCTCTTCAAGTGAAGGTGCGGTATCGTTAATATCAGTAACTCTCAAGGCTTATACAGCTCCCTCGCATTTCTTGTTATTCTTATAGGATTCAAGTGGGCAGGCCACTACAAATCCTATTCCTATGTTTACAAGATCCTACTAATCAAGGAGGCTCAAAGTGTCCATCACAACCGATCAGATAGAACTCTACATCGCAAATGTCCCTCGCCATCTTCTCTACAAGGAACATGTCAGATTATTAGCATACTCCTCCGCTCCAAAATATAAGTCTTGGTAGAGATTTCCACTATGGATCACATATGATGTATCTAGATACATTTTAGAGTGTAGATTCACCATTTTGCTCCATATGTAGTCCATGGTGGAATCTATACAAAGACTTGTATTTAGGAATGAGAGAGTACATACTAAAGAATAACGGAAGAGGAACAAGGTAAAGAAGACCAAGCAGATTTTGATAATAAAATGTTGGTTGCAGGCCCACACATGATGAACCAAAGTGCATTAAGAATGCAACTCCCAACTGTCTCGACCATTTCAAAGCGGTTGGATGAAGATCCCACGCCTCCTAACCCTTCTTCTTCCTCGCTCTCGATTCTTCCCATACGAACGCCAGACGGGTCACGGCCGACCACCGCCCCCATCGCTTATATTCTCCGCCACCCCCACCCCCACCCGCGCCCCAACCCCCACCCACGCCGAAGTTTTCTTCGCTCGGCGAGGCCCCACAACCACCCGAGCCCTTCGATCGCGACCGCGAACTCCGTGAGCTCAAAAATCGATCCACCCAATTTTGAAATTTAGTCATCGTGATTTAACTAGTGTGGAATATAAAAGGGGAAAACCATAAGCATTGGGAGTATAGTGTTGAGCGTGCCATGGCAGATCTGAAGGTGCAAACCGGACAAAGGCAACTTCGCAACCAAGACAAGAAATCATAGTAAAGCAGTGGCAATCTATTTTCTTGCTGCGATAAATAAGTTCAGCAGATACGAAAGAGTACCACCTCTGGTGCGGCGTCGTGTACGCATCTGCTGAGAATTTGACGGTGCTGCGGTAGCGATGGCTGTCGGTGGCGTGGAAGCAGATCTAGAAGGGTAGACGGTGGCGGCGGGGCATTGTGGACGAGACGGTCGTAGGAGCAGCGCCGGCAAGGTGGCCGACGGCGGGGATGAAGCGAGAGGACGGGATGCAAGGATCTCGGTCCGAAGGCGTGGATGAGAGAGGTCAATCTCTTTTAATGGACGGCGGCATCGGGGTATCAGCTCCGGCATGGTGGAGGAGGACGGCGGTGGATGGGTGTATGGACGGCAAGGACGGAGGAGGGTGGGGTGGAGAGGGTGTTTTGGCGCCACGGAGTACCTAATAGGGAAAAGGGAGGTAGAGAGGAAGGGGGAACTATGTATTCAGGGCGCGCTTGTCTCAAATGCGAGGAAATTTACAAACTTAGCCCCTGCTTCAAATTTCTACTACATCACAGCAACATTAGTCGGTTGGGGATAGGACGGTAATCTCAAGATACAATCAATATTTGCCGACGAGAGTTTTTTTTTGGCGCCCACCGTATGAATATGAATCGGGAGGAGTCGATTTCGCCGAGGACACATCTGTGTTTTGGCGCCCACCGTATGAACTGGGTGAGAGGCGGTTATGTCACGTTTGGGTGAAATTACAAACCTACCCCTATCAAAACCTATAGAAATCCAGCAGATAGGCTTTATGTAGGTGGATAGGCAGCAGTGATTTCCATCTCGCAGAATTTGGTTTCAAGGTTATCGCGACTTTCCCCGCTTGCTCAAATTTTGCAGAGTGCACGCTACTATGCCAACTCAATTCAATCCCGCTTGTATTCTATTTTTTCAAGGATCCATTTTCAATTGGAATTACATTCTATATACATCATTTTTATATATAGTTTCAAAAGCACAACAAAGAACTCTACTCCTTTATATGTATAATATGATTTACAAATACAACGATCTTGAAATCTTAAGGTTGAATTCAAAAAATTTAACCAAATTATGTTCTACTAAAATGTATGGATCAAGAATACCTACATATTAAATAACATAGATGTGTGTGAATTCATATGAGTATGCATGTTTGATAGATCAATTTTGGTTCGAGTATGGATTACATGTATCATCATCTCAATTCAAATATTTGAATCCCTTTTTGTTCACAACTTTCACGCCCATCTCTCTCGCATGCATGCTCCTTCGTAGCTATCACTCTCTTTTCTCCAGCTCACCAAGACGCCACTTCATGTTTCTCTTACTCGCAAACATGGTCTCTCGACGCCTCCCTTGAGAAGTGTCACACTCTCCCTATCATTATACATTACACAGTTTTCATTATCTCTCACGCTCTCATCTGCTCTCTCGTACTGCACCTAAGCTTTTTCACCGCCACACACACAGCTCCACTGCTTTTCACTTTGTCTTTCTCTATGGGATTCTCTCACACACCCTATATGTCTCTACATATGACTCATACCACTAAAATTACTCTCTCTCTCTCTCGTAGACACAACATTTGTTGCGGTCTCCTTTCGCCGCCATTCCAGATCGACATTATTCATTTGTTTACCGATCGACAACCCCGACTACCATCTCTCTCTCTCTCACATGCACACACACACACAACTCCTGCTTCCACTCCCTTCCCGACCACCGCCTCTCTCTCACACACACAAAACTCTCGCCGCACCTCGACTGCATTTCTCTCACAAACATTTATCGACTAGCTAGCCTCTAGATAGGTTTATACACCCGCACACTGCGTGCTTCCACCATCGCATACATGTCTCTCTCCTGCTCCTTGTATCTATGTAGATTTTTCTTCCTTCTCGAGACACGCCCTCTCGATCATGCACACACGCACTATCGCCTCATTTTAAGCTGATACCTATCGCACAAACACTCCTTGTGTCTTTATCACATATGCACTCCGTCCTCCTCCACTCTCCCTCTCTCTCTGACACATGGGCTTTTTGCAACAACTAGCAAGATGCCCATGAGTTGTATGGAACATCAAGATGCATTTGTATGAGTAGTTTATCTTGTGAGGGAAAAGGATGAACGAGGGAAGGCCTTATTTGCAAATGTGGAGCGGGGTGGGTATCTTTGTAAAATTGTTATAGTTTTTTCCTATCCGCCGATATAGATCGAACGGTTTATATTGCAGGATGGCAGTACACGATCATCACCGACAATGCTTTTGATAAGAGTAGGGACAAAAATAGAGTTGGTGATGATGGTGGGCCTGCCATCCCGTGAATGTAGGTCGTCTGATTTATATTTGACGGATAGGAAGGAAAATATGGCATTTACCCAAGACTCTTCACCACATTTGCAGATAAGGCCTTCCTCGCTCATCCTTTTCTCCCACAAGATCTTGATGTTCCGTGAAACGACGGGCATCTTGCTAGTAAGAGTAGAAATTAGACATATACCACTTTCAAATCTTGAAACCAACAACATTCCTCCCTTATCTCATCAAAACGCCAAAGGAATATATTTTGAGTGAAACATAACATATTTTTAGTGATATACGATTTCAAAACTAGACTTTTTTTCTATCAAATCGGTGAATATGTAATAATCTACTTTGATCGTGGCAACGCATTGGCACATTGCTAGTAGTTATTATAATTTTTGGACACCGCATAAACGGTGGAGTACATATACGAAGAGAAGAGGCGACGACACAATGGCCTCTCATTGTCTCGCACACATGAGTGTTACGTAAGGAGACGTTAACAATAAACCCTAAAACCCTAGGTGAACGATTGCTGCATTCAGGGTACCGCCACGTGGTGGAGCACCTTTGTAGAAATAGTCAGCCACATGATAATTTGATCAAGAGGAGTTGATGGTCGGGACCACAGTGAACGACTTGAGCGCGGTGGCTCGCCATTGCCACAGATCGAGTAGCCACGCTTAAAATATCATTTTTCTAGCGGGTTAAGAGTTCCGATTTTCAATGGCGGTTATAAGTAGTAAGTAGTTTTTTTAACGATTGGTGTGGAGCGAAATGGAATTCATAGTACTATGTACCTCCTTGGCGATGGTTGTACGGTTTTTTTTTTATGATGGAGGTTGTATGGGTTTATGTTACAGATGTTGAACCTGGTAGTTCTAGGGCAAATACTATGGTTTAGATTTAGATGCTGGTTTTCAGAATGAAAATCGAAGGGGAAACCCTTCTTTGATTAAAAAACTACTACCTCCATTCTGGTTTACTAGTCCCCATCGCATTTTGGGTCAAAGTTTGTCCATAATTTTACTTGTAAATGTGAATGGAAAACGAGATTTTGTTATACCCAAACAAAAAGGATCGGAGGGAGTGATTGCTCGACACGCACGCCGACCTCTCATAGCGCAGGCATTGAATCGGCACGCCGCCAAGAGGGCCGCGACTCGCTGCAGTTCGGCCGAGCACGCCTCTGCCGCAGGCAACCAGCTTAAGACTGCCCCGCCTACCTTCATTGAATCCACACGCAGTGGCAAGAACACGCCACGCCCTTCCATGAAATGGCAGTGCATTTTAGAACACAAAAATGACTAAAATATAATTAATTTACACATGGTCTTGACTTGTTGTGCTCAAGACCGTAGCAGGAACTAGTAGAGGTTTTTCTTTATTTATAACTCTCCTCACATTTTTTTTGCTTTGAAATGAATCATGCTTGTGTGCATTACGTATGAACAGCAGTGCTATACACACGACACAATGCACACGATTCATGCCCGATACTTAAATCCAGCCGAACATGCACATGATTGAGAAGAGGCACCAGCGGCTGGATTAGCACGTCGTGCATAGATCGGGCAGCACTGTTGTCTAGATAGCAGTTTCGATGTATGAAATGTGCAGATATCTGTGAACATGAGTTTGATGTGGAAGTTGAACTTGGAATGTCGGGCTTGCACGTGAACTATACCATGTCCAATGCCTCATCTGTTGTTGTTTGGAAAGTAATTGCTGTTATTACATGACCCGAAAAAACATTTTGTGCCACATCAGCAGATGCACGGACATCACAATGTGCATGCCGACCGGATAAACATTTGAACCTAGCTATTATGAAGGAAATTTTGTATTGACAACAGTTTTAGATAGCAGGAGACGCCTAGCCTGCTCTCGCCTCGCTAGCTTATTTCTGGCTTCTTCCATCTCTTCTTTGGCTTGGGTGAAGAGAGCATCCGATTGCTCTTTTCGCTTCTTCAGAACTCAGCTACATTCTCAAGGGCTGCTGCACGCTTTTTTCAGCCTTTACTAATGCCACGAGGACACGAACAACTGATGACTCCACCTGGCTTGTGTGTAATCCAGCATCATCTGGAATTTGCACCTTGTGTCTAATCCAAGATCATTAGGAACTGAACCTTGTGTGTAATACAGCCTCATTTTGGAAACATGATCTCGAGGTTGACCATACTTCCTCCTCGCAGAACTGCATCTTGACATGAAGTTACTTTTTTAGATCAATACTTAGAGCAACCTAGATCCATTTAGTAGAAGCCGATAAATGTAACTCGGAGAAGTGAATTCAAAAGGAAAATATATAAAATAGACTACAAGGTGAGAACACCCACTTCCTACATCAAGCTAAAACGAAAGCATTAGGACGATTAAGACTCTTCTTATTACACATCAAGAACACCACGCTTAAGAGAAACAGAAACTACAACATATACACATCAAGAACACGAGGCTAGATGAAAGTAATTGAAAGGGTGTTACTTACCAAAGCTCGCTTTACAGTGTTCAAGGCAGCTCCTCTTTAACTTGCCACGCCCTTAAGATGTCCCGAATATCCCGTGTTTGGTCTTCATTGCTCCTCAACATGTTCGTGATTCGTGGTTTTTAAATCTCAACATGGCAAGAAAAATATACTACTAGTAATACTCAGCAAGATCTTGTGGGCAACATTAAAGCACTCGCCCGCCATGTTAGAGCATCTCCAACATAATCAAGAACGCTGGGCGCTTTAAAAAGCGCCATAAAGGCTGAGATCGAGAAGTAGATAGAGTAGAGGATAGTTCTCAGCATAGATAGATAAAAAAGATAATTCAACTACTCCTCGTCGTCCGACTCCTCCTCGGTGATGTCCTCCTCCGACGCCCCGACGGTAGGCGGAAGATACCGACCGCCGCCGGATTCCTGTATGACGCTGCTCCTAGCCTCATGTTGAATTGAGCGTCCGCCGCCACGCTTGTCCTCGCCATAGGCGGCTCGCCCGCCTCCTCTTATCCTCTCCGCCTCCTTTGCGCCAGAGAACTCGGCCGCTGATGATGTCCTGCGGAAGTGTTACGCCATAGCGCCATGGCTTCTCGCCCATTTTGGCGATGCCGAGACGGTGCTCCCGCCCGGTTGTCGCGACGATCTTCGCCGGTGCTAAGCCGCTGCAGGCATGAGCTCCCGCGCCGCCTCCCCGCCGGCATGTTGGGGAAGTTCAATGTTCTATGAGGCCACCGAGTTGCCACGCCGCCGCTGTCAGACGCTGGCAGCCTCGCATGTGTCGAATTGCCGAGGCCGAGGCGATCCGCGGAACCGGATCTTGGCGGAGAAGCCACGGAGGGCGCGCGACGCCGCGGGTATCCCCAAGTTTCCTAGATGATGCGGGCGGCATGGTGGCAAGCAGGCGGCGAGGCGAAATGAGCAGGGAGAGAGCGTGGCAAGGCATGAGCGGTGGAGGGCGTTGATTTATAAAGCGCCACGGACGCCAAGGCCAAAACTAGCGCACGCCTCGCCGCTTTTTCCTGCCAAGACGATCCTTTCCTATGTCTCGCTATCTCTACTCTCTTCTACTGTTATAATTATTTTATATTTAATATTTAATATTTATCTCTACTTCCTTTAGTGTCTACTTTTTTCTCTATACTTTTTTTCTTGTAATATAGGTCATCCGATTTATATCTCGATGATAGGAAGGAAACAAATGGGAATTTTGCAAAAGATACCCATACCCTCTCCAGATTTGCAAATAAGGCCTTCCTCGCTCATCTTTTCTCCCACAAGATAAACTACTCATACAATGCATCTTGATGCGCGCAACGATGGGCATCTTGCTAGTTCTAAAACATTTCCATCATTTGCCACACTACTGGTTGCGATGAAAACCTACCCAAACACAGCCTATACAGAGCGACGCACAATTACAAGCTGATATTCTGTTGGACAATGGAGGCTATAACCAATTACATTTACGGAACAATAGCACCAGTGAAATTTGAAGGGTAGGTATGAACAAAATTGAACTGCACATGAACTGCTAAGTGATTCAATACACACATTACCAATCGAGGAGGAGAACGATGGTCGCGGGCGGCCTCTCGCGAGTCATGGTCGGCAACGGAGTCGCTCATTGTCCACGACGGTGGTATTTTCGCTGGCGCCGGCTTGTGGAAGCAGATCCGAGACCGTGGAAGACGATGCCGGGAAGAGGTTCGTATGACGACGACGGTGGACCGCCCAAGGCGGCGACGAGGTCGCCGATGAGGCAGATGCGCCAAGGGATGAGTGTGCCGATGTAAAGGGGAGCAGCAGGAAGGCTGCGGTGCCGTGGAGAAGTCTATTTTATGTGGGGATAGAAATGGGAGTATTCAGGTGTACTACTGGGTGCCGGGTGGGGTTGGCTGGTAGGGTGAACCTGGTTACGAAACAGCCCCTACCAAGCGCCATCCGTAGGCCTGTTCAAGGCTATGATGGTAACTTCCCACCGCTCGAATCAGGTCACGGAGGTTTTCCCACGACCTCAAAATTTTGTGACACCGAGTCCCTGTGGCGGTTGAGTGATTCGCTAAGCAACTAGCTAGTAGTAGTAGTAAACTCTGCATATTAGTTTTGACCAAGTCAAACTTCCTAAAGTTTGACTAAGTTTATAGAAAATATAAACATGTACCATAACAAATATGTATGATGTGAAAGTACATTCAATAATGAATCTAATGGTATTTATTTGTTATTGTATATGTTAATATTTTTGTTATAAGCTTTCGAGAGTTTACAAACTTGACTTTGACCAATGCTAATACGCTGACTTAAATAAAAACGGAGGGAGTACACATTTGTTTTTTAGTTTGTAGTGAACTAATCATTTGTTGAAATTGTGAAATAAATATATTAGGCTATTGACTTCGAATGTAATGGTCTATACAATTCAATAGTTACAATCGTTGTCGAATCCCAAGATGTATACAAGGTCTATAGTACTTCACAACATGCTCAAACTCACATAATCCCAGTCAAATGAGAATCTAAATGCATTTCATAGTTATTACTTTGTAGGATGCAACAAAACAACCATAACTCTACATCAGCCTTTGGTCTCTGTTTGGATACTCTAACACGCTTAGAGTTAGAGTTATTTTCTAACCCACTCTAACCCAAATAAGCACCTCTCCACAGGGAGTTGGGTTAGATGGAATTAACCCACTCTAACCCTCTCTGTTTGGATACTTTTGGGTTATTTGAGCCCCCAACTAACCCAAACTAGCTCTAACCCCATGATCCAAACAGGGCCATTATAGAAGCAACATTTTGACATATTCCAATGTGTGAATGAAACATGCAGAGAGAGCTTTTGAAGATGGAGCAGATAGGGCAGAAAAGATTGTATGTATGTGGACGAGAGAGTAGGAGACAAACCTAACGAGACAGAGGGGGAGAGATAGAGAGAGAAAGTGGGAGGAAGAAGTTAGGTCTGTGAGAAAGATGGAGACATGTAATATACGTGCGATGCGTGTGCATCCAGATTCTGTATATGTGGAAGGAGAAGAGACAACATGTTTGATGAGAGAGCTGGAAAAACATGGATGAGAGGGGAAGGATCTTGTGGGTTGAGGGATTGACAATTTTGTGCGAGGGAGAGAGGGATTGGTAATTCTGTGCAGAGAGAGAGAGAGAGGGTGGGGAGGAGTCGGCCACCGTCAGCCACATCACCTCTGCTTCCAAATGACCCCGCATTCTCTAGCTGCTGGTGTTGTTGGTGTACTAGAGTAGGGTACCCTAGTATCCCGAACTTGTGCACGGCAAGCAAAGACTCGCCAGGCGAGGCTTGCTGTGTGATCGCTTAGCTCCTCCGTGGTTCCTTTGGAGCCATTCAAGAACAAAGTATTTAAGTCAAGAGACAAGGCCCCGCAAGAGGAGCTTGCCGGGAAGGCCAATCAAGGCACCTAGAAGACAAGGCCCCGACAAGAGGAGCTTGCCAGAAGGTCCGTGAGCGACAAGCTCGGGCGCGACAAGACAACCACCGCGGGCAAGGCGCTTGTCGCGCAGACCACTCCGCTCTCGCGCCCAAAGACATCCACCAACGTGTCGCCATGGGACCTTTCCAGCGCCGCTGTGGCAAGAGGTCTGGTAGCCAGCGGAGCGCTGTGGCAAGCGGTGCCGACAAGATTGCCGTCAGGGCGCAGCGATGGCGCCCCTCGACGGTGTTTTTTCGCACCGCTTAGTCGACTTAGACGGCATTTAATGCCTTTGTCCCCGCCGCCGTGGTTAGGTATGATCTATCGTATAAGTAGCTGTACCAACCACGACTCCTTTTTTCTGCTTTTTACCCTTGTCTACGTTAACACCGTCGATGACCCCTTGAGCATATAAAAGGAGGCCCATGCGCAACGTAGAAGGGGTTCGGTTCATTCAAACCGAGAACTCCCACGCTTAGGTCTTGTAGCTCTCGCCGCCCCTAACAAGAACACAATACAATCGCATAAGCAGCAGAGGAGTATTATCTCCGGAGAGCTCCGGCTGGGTAACTGTCCGGTGCTTCGCCGATCCACTCTTCAGGCGATCTCCGCCGCCCCGCCGAACCGAAGGCTCGGTCCGCCGTCCCATAGGTGTTCGTGGGTACGATCAGCCTCCCCGCATCTTTGGCGCGCTGTAGGGGACGCCGAGGCTGTGTGAACTCGATCCGATGTCGCACGAGCAACATCTTCGCTTTTCATCAACATGCCACCAAAGAAGAAGGCTTCGCGCAACTGCTCCGGCCCATCGTTAACCCACCACCACCGGAGCGACGAGTGGTGGGGTAGACGCCGCGAAGAACGGGCATCGGCGCAGGGAGCCCATGGTGCCGCAAGTCCAAGGACAAGGCCGCAGAACTTGGCGTCTGCGGCATGCACCGCGCCCATCTCATGAGGCGCTGGATCGACAGCGCCATGGTACTCGCAGCATTATACGCTCGTTGGGCCAAGATCTAGCTGGTGGATCCAGGACGCCAGACCAGCATGCGCGCCAACAAAGTTGGTGCGCAGTGGGGCACGGTCGCCGGACGAGATACCGCTTCCTTCTAACGATGAAGTCCGGCATATCCCGCCTCACACCGCTCGCCATCGCCGCCCACCACTCAAGCGTAAGCTTTGGCGCCGAGCTCAATCGCCTCGGATTACCCTCCAACGGCGACAAGGTCGATTTAATGGAGGGCCACCATTCGTAGTCTCATCGGCTTTGCTAACGGCGACACTCCGCTGCAACTAAGCACATCGCTGCCGCGCAGGACGACAAGGCACGAGCCGGTGACGACGAAACCGTGGGGTGCAACCACCATGCACTCCCCACCTCAAGGCCAAGATCGCCGACTGCCGATCCACCTCGACAGCCGACTCCACCGCCATCGGATCCGCGAGCTCGCCGCGATCAGCGCCAAGTTCTTCACGAACGACAACAAGAAGACGCCGAACTCGTGACGAGGCCAAGAGAAGCGCCAAGGCCAATCCGACCAGCGCTACCGGGCCCTCTGTCGACATGCATGCGCCAGGGGAACCAGCGACTTGTCAGACGCGTAGGTTGCCCCGCTGCTCACTCGTGAGCTGCGGCAAGTCCAAAGGCCCAAAGAAGAAGAATTTCGCCGATGTGCCGAGAAGTACGACGGCAAGACGCACCCGTCGGAGTTCCTCAAGATCTACACCATTGCGGTGCAGGCTGCAGGGGCGCGACGACAAGATTCCGCCAACTACTTCCGCTGGTGCTCAAGCCCAATGTCGATCTTGGCTCATGCACTTGCCGGACAACTCCATATCCTCTGGGCAGATCTGCGCTATCGTTTGTCGGCGCTTTCACATGCGGCCACAAGCCTCGTGGCCAAGAGAGCCACCTTCATCTCGCCGCTTAGAAGGAAGGAAAACCCCGCAAGTACATTCAAAGATTCAGCTGTACAAAGACAACATCTCAGATGTCCACCCGCCACAGGATCGCCGCTGCTCCATCGGAACGCGCGAACCGCAGGATGCGGAGGAGATGGCATGTGAAAGATCAGAGACGCCGCTGAGCTCTATGCCCCAAGCACAAGTGTGCACGGTCAAGAAGGGAGAAGACTCTTGAGAGAATGTGGAAGTAGCAGGGTCTGATAGTGAGGAGACTGCCCCGGCAAGGAAGAGCCGGCGGCGGAATAACAGAAAGAAGAAAGGAAAAGATGTGCTAGTTGTCGAGCAGTCCGGCAACGGAGGCGGCACCAAGAAAGCTAAAGTTGGTGGCTCCGGCAAGGAGGAGGTTGCATGGGCGCCAATCGCTAGGGTGTGGCGGCCGACAAGGTGACAGCTCCAACAAGCAGTTTTGCAAGATCCACCGCACTAAGGGCCATGATCTCCAGAGCTGCAAGAAGGTCGAGCAGCTTGTCGAGCAGCGAAGGCTGAGTACGAAAGCGACGCGACAAGGAGAAGGCTCAGAAGGTGCTGGAGGAGCCAAAGAAGAAACGCCCCGCCGATGGGGGCGCCAAGACAAGGCCAAGCAGCGGCAAGGAGATGACCTCCCCGCCAAGCGATAAGGATGAAGATGACGACGACGATGAAGACATGGATGATGACAAGACCGATGAGCAGGAGTTTCAGTAAAGCCACAGAGGTCTTTAGGCGTTGACGGCGGTAAGCTTCAGATACTTCACACCGCCAGCTCAAACAAAGGATGCGGAAGTCAATGCAGCAGTAACCATCCGTCGAAGTCATGCAAGCCTCAAATGGTCCAAGACGCCTTATCATCTTTGATATTGAGGACCACCCCGATCGATAATCAGTAGTCGGTGTTTGCCGATGTTGGTTTCACCAACTATCCGCAACCTCAAGGTCACTAAGATGCTAGTTGACGGCGGGCCGCTTGAACCTGATCTCCTCCGCGTGCTCCGTAAGCTTCAGATCCTCGACAAAGAAGCTCAAGAGACCGCACATTCCAAGGAATCAATCCGGAAGGAGCAAGCCAAAGGAAAGATCACATTGCCCGTGACATTTGGCAGCGAGTTGAACTTCGTGGATCGAGAGGGTCACTTTTGACGTTGCTGATTTTCCATTGCCTTACAATGGGATACTTGGCCGCCCAAAGACTCGCCAAGTTCATGGCAGCCTCTCACTATGCATACAACTTGCTCAAGATGCCCGCCCGATAAGTGTCATTTTGTCCCCGGCGACAAGAAGGATGCTCTTATCTGCGCCGACAAGATCTATCGGAAGCAAAGAGCCGCAGCCGATCACAAGTCACTTGCCGCTGAAGCTCCCCGGGCGAAGAAGAAGACCAAGTCCGCAAGAGCTCGATGCCCAATCCGCAAGCGCATCTCTTCGAGTGCTGCGCTACCATCGAGGACGCACCATCGAGCTCCACCGCAAGTGTAAGAAGACAATGGCAGCTCCAGAGACCAAGAAGGTGTCCGCTAAGGAGGACGGCACCGGTGGTACCTTCACCATCGCGCCTCTCTCGACCCTAAATAGGAAGGCGCGCCGCTGCTTTCCTCGCGGCGAACGCCAACGTGTTTGCATGGCAACCGCTCCGACATCCCCGGTGTTCCTGTGAAAGTAATTGAGCACCACCGCCGCTCTGTCCTCGCGCGCGCCCGCCAAGCGTAAAGTCGAAACAATCTGGAGCGCCAAGAGTTCATTGTAGAAGAGATCAAGAAGTTGGAAGCAGCAGGCCTTGTCAGAGGAGTGCTCCATCCCACGTGGTTGGCCAATCCTGTTGTCGCATGAAGGCAAACGGGAAATGGAGGCTTTGTATCGACTTTACCGATGTTAATAAAGCTTGTCCCAAAGACCCATTTCCCTTGCCGCAGACGACCAGATTGTTGACTCCACACCGGATGTGATTTGCTTTCATTTCTTGATGCATACTCAGATACCATCGATCTTCATGGCGAAGAGGATGAGAGTAAGACCGCATTCATCACCCCATGTGGCACATACTGTTTTGTACGGATGCCTTTCGGATTGAAGAATGCTGGTTCAACATTTGCAAGAGTAGTCCATCACGCTTTTGACCCGCAAATACACAGAAATGTGGAAGCCTACATGGATGACATAGTGGTCAAAAGCAAGGACAGGGCAACTCTGATTCAAGATTTAGACGAAACTTTTGCAAATATGCGCAAGATCAACCTCAAGCTCAACCCCGAGAAGTGCGTGTTTAGAGTCCCTTCCGGCACGCTTCTCGGGTTTTTCGTGTCTCAGAGGGGAATTGAAGCCAATCCCGACAAGATCAAGGCCATTGAGCAGATTGAAGCACCAAAGCGCGTCAAGGATGTACGAAGACTTGCCGGCTATGTAGCTGCTCTCAGAGGTTTATCTCTAGGTTCTGTTGAAGGTCTCTGCCATTTTTCAAAATATTGAAAAAGGCAGGTCCAATGAAATGGAACTGAAGCGGAGGCTGCCCCAGCAGACTTAAAGAGGTACTCATCCTCCACTCAATACTTGTCGCACCTAAGCCACAAGAGAAGTTGTTGTTATATATAGCAGCAACCAATCAAGTGGTTAGTGCTGCGTTAGTAGCGGAGAGGAGGCGGATGATGAGCCGCAATCGTGGGCAGAGGCATCCAATGCAAGCTGTGGGGCTTCACCGACAAGTTCGTCCCGCAAGGATGGATTCTGCAGAGCATGAGAATATGCGTAAAAGGATGGTGCAGCGCCCGTTTACTTTGTCGGCCCTTCGCAAGGGGCTAGGCCAAGGTACTGTGTGCGGTTGTTTTCGGCCTTCTCATGGCCTTGAGAAAGCTACGCCATTACTTCCAAGCACATGAGATCACAGCTTGTCACTGCTCACTGAAGAGGATAATGCAAAATCCGTATAACAGCAGGATTGTCGAGTGGGCGCTTAGAACTATCAAGCTTTGGTCCAAGTTTGAGAGCACTTCAACTATCCAAAGCAGAGCATTGGCAGAGTTCATAGCAGAGTGGACGCCAACGCAGGACTAAGAAATTCCGTAAACAAGCATCCCCGCCAAGGAAGCAAGCAAAGAGTGGCTCATGTACTTTGATGGTGCCTTCGCACGCAAGGCGCCGGCAAGGGCGCATACTTGTCGCACCCACCGGAGAGCACCTCAAGTACGTAGTCCAGATGCACTTTCCCAAGGAGCAAGCAACGAACAATACTGCAGAGTATGAAGGTTTGCTTGCCGGTCTCAGGATCGCAGCAGACCTTGGGATAAAGAAGCTCATTGTCAGGGGTGACTCATAGCTTGTCGTCCGCCAAGTGAACAAGAGTTATCAGAGTCCATTGATGGAGGCTTATGTTGATGAAGTGAGGAAGCTAGAAGAGCACTTTGACGGCCTACAAATGGAATATATTCCAAGAGCTCAGAATGACATTGCCGATGGTTCGTCAAGCGCGCCGCACTTAAGTTACCCGTGGAGCCAGTGGATCTTCGTGCTCAAGCTGACTCAACCAATCAGAGCACCATCAATCGGACAGAGCAAGAAGAGGAAGTTGGTTTCCGGTGACTACTTTCCCAGCAGAGCTCCCAAGCCGCCGCCAAGAAGGTCCCCAAGATCAACACCGATATCGCCGAGGAGCAGTCTGTCTGACAAGCCCAAGGGTTTGTTTCTGAAGCGCACGCCCCGACAAGTTTTGCTCCGCAAGCTTGCCGGGAACGCCAAGCCCGCCGAGCCGCTAGCCAGAGAAGCGGATGTTCCCAAGAGCAGCAGATGTGCCTTTAGTCCTTGTTGTCGAGCCACAAGCTCCAAAGATGGGCACAAAGAGATTGTCCATTTCCTAGAGACAGGAGAACTTCCCAAGAGCAAGAAGAAGCGGAAAGAGTAGCCCGCAAATAAGTATGTACCAGTTTGTCGACAACACTCTATATGTAAGAAGACTCAACGTGTGAAATTGAAGTGTATTCACCGGGAAGATGGATGGTTGTTGGCAGAGATACATGGAGGCATATGTGGTCACCACATTGGTGAAGAGCACTTGCCGCAAAGCTGCTCCCAAGATTTTTGGCCAACAGCCTCCGTGATGCAACCGCACAAGTAACCAAGTGAAGCGTGCTGGCCCATTCCAAGCAGATACACTAGCCAGCCAAGCTCTCCAGACGATCCCATTATCCCGCCATTTTCGTCCGGGGCTCGACATCTCGCCTTCTTCCCCGAAAGCAATGGGGCTTTGAGTACTTGTACGCCGTAATCGACAAGTTCACAAAGTGGCCGAAGTGGAACCAAGGAGGAAGGTGACATCACAATAAGCCAGTCAAGTTCTTCAGTCGATTGTTTGTCGCTTCGAATCCCTAACAGATCATCACCGACAATGGCACGCATTCACGAGCCGCACCTTCATGCAAGACGCCCAAGATCTTGGTGCCAAGGTTCTGCTTCGCTTCGCTGCTCATCCAAGGAGCAACGCTGCCGGAGAGGGCTAATGCTGAAGTGCTGCGAGGGCTCAAGACCAGAACTTTCGACGTGCTGCACAAGTGCGGAAGAAACCGGATTGAGGAGCTGCCGGTGGTTCTTGGTCGATCAGACGACGCCAAATCGAGCCATCGCCGTACACCTTTCGCCTAGTCTATGGAGCGGAGGCAGTTCTCCCCACGGAACTCGATACGGGTCGCCTGGAGTGCTCGCTATGATGAGTTTGAGCAAGAGCAGCTGCGATAAGATGACGCGCTGCTCCTTGAGGAGGACCGCCTTCAGCCGCCAGGCGAGCTGCTCGTTATCAAAGAAGCTTTGCGCCGCTACCATAGCCACAAAGTTAGTGCCGAAGTTTCGAGGAAGGCGACTTTGTTCTTCGCGCGCTCAGTCCGCCAAGAATTACAAACAAGTTGACGCCGAGGTGGGAAGTCCCTTATCGGTGAAACGAGTCACTAGGCCTGGCGCTGTCCGCTTTGAGACCAAGATGGCATTCCGTGAGCAACTCCTGAATATTGAGCATCTTCGTAAGTTTTACCGATAGGGCGCTGTTGTCGAACCTGTTCCCGCAACCACCTTTTGTACAAGTCTTGCCGATGTTGCATGTAATCCTTTGTACAAAGCCGAGCGCAGACCCCGTGCATCAGTAAAGCTCATGTGCTCCGCACATCTTGTCAATTTCATGCATTCTACCTTTTATTTTGCATGCGTTATCTGACACCTTGTGCAGCACCTACCCCGGTAAGCAATAACGAGCCGCAAGGCTCCATATCTTTATTTTCTCTTCTTTCTTTTTATCAAAGAAAGGAAGGTTCCTCGCCCACAAGTTTGCCGGGGAAGGAGAAGATAATGGTGTGGACCAAAGGCCGCTCAAGGAAGTTTCGCTACCGAAGCAAACGATGTAAAAGCTTGTTGCCAAAGCTTCAGCAATCAGTTTTAAATTTTTAAGTTATTTTCTCGAATCCACCATGCTTTGTATGGAAAACTCAGCGCGGAGGAACCAACTCGGGCTAGTTGCGCCTTTACTTTATTTCGAGTCCGCCAACAACTTAAGTGAGCTGCAACTAGTTGTGACAAGGTTGTTTGTCGGAGCGCATCGCCAGCAGTTGCCGACGCTCCGCGACTCAGCCATGTAAAGGCGCCATACGACAAGTTCCCTAAAAGCGAGGGCAAAAACATACAAAGGAAGGAATCAAGTAAAGGAAATAACATAGCAATTACTACTCAAATAAGAGTTATATTACAAGATAGCTTGTCGTGATTCTAATAAATTGTTCTCCTAACATGATTAGCAGCTGACAAGGAAAAGATAAAACGGGCGGCCTAATCCACGCCGGGTCGCCATCAACCCTCTTGATCCCGCCACCCTGTCCACAATGGTGTGACAAGGGCCTTGAGCGCTTCAACATCAGCAGTCAGCGGCAAGGACTTGAGGATCGCTACGGTTAACGCTCGATTGCGGGAGGCCACCTTCATCAGCACCTTCGAAGAGCTCCCGCGAAGATCCGCGCGACTCGCCGGCCAGCTGCTTTGGGATCTCTTCCCGAGTCGCTGGAGAGCCGAACCACTCTTTGAAGAACAAGCTGAGCTTACGCTGGGTTGATATGCTCATCGGAGGAGTACCGAGATCCACCATCCCCAGCTCCATCAGCCCTCGTCGATGGCGGCGCTTATATTCACAAGACCCTCGGTCCAAGGCTCCACGCTCTCTCTCAAGGTGTTCTCATGGCGGTCGGCACTCATCAGCAGCGCCTCGGCCGGCCTTGATCTTCTCCAACAAGGCCACCTCCCGCCCTGGCGCCTGGCCCAGCGCGTGATCAAGGTGGTCAGCCAGCTCAAGATCTACCTTGAGTCCTTGGCGGCGCCGAGCTCCTTCCTGCCTTCTCAGCCGAGACGGCCCCGCAGCTCGCCAAGAGTGTAGGCGCCCTTCACGCCTGTGCTTGAGTGCAGCAAGCCTCGCCGCTCTTCTAGAGGTTGGCCTCCAGCCTGCGCCACCTTCTGCCTCCAACTCTTTCTTGGCGGCCTGCAGAGCCGCGGGCGGCGCCTTTGCTTCCTTGAGAGCTCCGCCAATTGTTTGCTCGCTGCAAGCTCTTCCTCATGGCTATCAAGATTGATCTTCGCCGCTGCTTCAGCTCGCTTTCTGCACAGACAACTTCGGCAGCAAGACGCTGCTGCTCCTCAACCTCAGCCTTCTCGAGGATGAAGGTTGTGCGCCTCCTCGAAGTCGCCTCCCGCTTCTTCTCGCCACGCCCGAGAGCTTTGGTTGAGCCCCGAGCCTCCGCCGCTTCTCCATGTTCGTCCCCGCCACGACAGCGCTTCGCGATTCCAGCTTGGCTTGTCTGGGCGCGGTAGAGCGACAGCTTCCGCAACAAATAGCTTCCGCAATGTACCGGCCTCCTAGACTTGCCGCTGCTGCTGGCTGGCCGACCAGCTGCCAAGCGCCGCCGAGGCGCAGTAGCTCTTCACAAAGATCTCCCTCGACCGTGCCCCGGAGCTTGACGCCTGGAAGCTTGATGAAGACGCCATCGCCGACCTTCGGGACATACGGGCTGGGGCTCTTCGAGTTCGGCGCCGCGGCAGCAGCGAGGGATCGGCGGTCGGTGTTGCGCTCGGCGCCTCCCGCGGCCTCGTGGTCGCTGGGCGATTGCCGAACCCTCGCTAGCTTCGCGGAGGCAGCCTTTGGCGGCCTTCGCCGGGCGGGATTCGCTGGCCGCCTCCCTTCCGACGGCGGCCGGGTTGTTGCTGCTCCCTTCCGTCGGGCGACTCAGCCTCCATCGGCTCCTCATGGCGGATGGATTCGATGACCAAAAAGAAAGAAAAGTTAAACAAAGATCCAAAAGATGATTAGAAGAAGAAGAACACAAGGGCAGCTTACAGGCAAGAGGATTACCTGCGATGGGATCTGCAGCTGCGGTCTCAACCACCGGAGGGTCGATGGTGCCATCTCTTGCCGGAGAGCCGTCCCTTGCCGGAGAAGCCTCCTTGCCTGGAGAGTGCTCTCTGCCGGGGATCCTCCTTGGCGGTAGTCGGCAGATGGCATGTCGAGCGGCTTGTGGCACTTCCCGGTGGGGCTGCCTGTTCCTACACAGATCAGCAATCAGATAGCAGCAAATAAAGAGCACCCATGCACGCCTAAACAGCAGGAAGAAAACTATATACTTACGCTTGGGGCTGCGCTGGGGGCTGCTTTGTGGAAGAGTCACCGGGTCCAGCAAGGAGGTCTCGGACGCGCCTCCCGCTGCCGCAGTAGGTTCGTCCTCGATGACAACCACCGGGACTTTGGTTCTCTTCGACGCCTTCGGGCCATTCCTGAAAAGGAAAAGGTTCAAAATAAAGCAAATCAGATACAAGACAAAACAACAGATTGAAGAAATACAAGTACAACATGAAGCTTACTCTTCTTTCTGAGCTGAGCGCGAGAGATTGAATTGTTCGCCTGCATTTAGCGAAGAGCGGAAGAGAGGTTCCTTAGCCGCTTGGGCGCAGAGCCGTGGTCCCAAGGCCCCGCCCTGAAGCAGTGTAGCGGCGGAAGCGCCTCAAGGCATAAGCTTGCCGGGCGTAGAGCTGGCTGCTGGGCGCGACGGTTGTTGGGTCTGCCTCGCCGCCTCGCCACTTCCCCGCCTTGTGGAGACGCTTGGTGGAGCTGTGGCTCCGCCATGCAAGCTACTTGAAGGGAGGAAGCGCCAAGCGGCTCGCCGGTCAGCTGTTTCGCAGAGCTCATCTCGCCGACAAGCTCTCGACGACAAGGCTTGTCGCTGCCTCTCGCCTCTCCACAAGAATTAACTCACCGCTGCAGCCGCTGCCCGCCTCTTCCACCTGTGGCGGCGCGCCTGCATCTCGCCATCGCTGGTGTCGCTGGTGAGGCCCTTCTGCTCGCCGGGGTATGGATCGCCACTTCTTCCAAGCTATCAAGAACTGCCGCGACAATGTCATCCGCAGTTTTGCCAAGTTGGAACAATTATAAAAGTCGCACGACGGCATCATTGCACGGATGCGGTCGAAGCGAGGAATTTTGCACAGCGGACGACGCCTTGGCAACCTAAACCATTCGGGATGATCGTGGTCATGCTTGAACAGCTCCAAGAGCATCGCCAAGCTCCAAGACGGTGAAGTTGGAAGGAGGCCCGGCGCGAGCCTCATGATGTCTCGCTGCTCGAACTCCCAAGCAGGTCTCCTCCTCTCCCGCAGATGGGGCGGCGGCGCGGCGAAATTCGCGCCAACCGCGCCACAAAGGAGTCTCGGCAAGCCCGAGGCGCAGGATCCGGTAACGGCACCTTCAATCTAGCATCCTCCGCGCCAAGTTGCTCCAATCGCTGCCGCCAAGACTATTGGGGTTTGGCGCCCCGGTGAATGGCTGCGGTTCTCCTCACGATCCAACACCAGTCAGCCCTCCACCTCCCACTTGCCGCGAGCTTCCTTCCAGATAGGCTCTCTTCTTTGCCGATCCTTGAGATCCGCAGACGATTCCTCCGCAAGGGCTCTCTCTACTCGAGGCATGAAGAAATGGCGGAAGAGGGCTACGCTTGTGGATTTGCACAAAGTTTTCGCAGAGATGTGCGAAACTGCCATGGTCAGACAGCACCGGGGTGAAATCAAGGAGGCGAAAACCGAGGGTGTTCATGATATCGCAAGAAATTAGAGAAGGGGGCGGAGCCCGCAATCGAAGAAGAAGAGCGCCAAGAAGGGATACCCGCCTGGAGCAATTCAGATGCAGCGGCCGAGAGTACCTTCGGCGCTGGATGCGCCGCTGCCTGGCGACTTCAAGAGGAAAGTACCATTCCTCAGCCTTCGCAATGAAGAGGGGGAAGATGGCCGGCGCCTTTCAGCAGCGCACAGGGAGCCGCTGCGCCGCCACTTCACGCCCCTTGTCGGCTTTCAGAGCTATGGCGTGAGGTGGTGGGGGAGACCGCCGCAAGCAGGATGCTGGTGGCGACGGGGGCAGCGCTGCCTTTTTCAGCCTTGGGAGAAAGGGGAGCAGCGGGTTTTTTCGAGATTGACTGCAACTCGCCCCGCTTCCTCTCGCTATAAAGAGGGAGGGGCGGAGATTCCGCTTCCTAATAAAGAGTCCCCCACGATCTCTCCCACGACGCCGCAGATGCGCGGCTGCTGTGGGGGACGGAGGGTCCGGAGCAAGTTATGGCGCAGAACCAAGGTCACAAGCCTGGTGCCTGCTTTTTGGGCCCGCCCAACAGCGCCGCACTGCATGGCCCAGGTTCCGGGCTCTGCCGGTGTACTAGAGTAGGGGTACCCTAGTATCCCTAACTTGTGCACGGCAGTTAAAGCACCCCGCCAAGTAGGCTTGCCGCTGTGATCGCTTAGCTCCTCCATGGTTCCTTTGGAGCCATTCAAGAACAAAGTATGTAAGTCAAACATAAGGCCCCGCAAGAGGAGCTTGCCGAAGGCTAATCAAGGCACCTAGAAGACAAGGCCCCGCAAGAGGAGCTTGCCGGAAGGTCCGGCATGCATAAGCTTCCAAGCGCGACAAGACAACCATCATGGGCAAGGCGCTTGTCGCAGCACTACCACCTGCTTCCCGCGCCTAGCACATCCACCAACGTGGTCGCCATGGGACCTTTTCCAGCGTAGGTGGCAAGAGGTGTGCAGCCAATGAGCGACGGTGGCAAGCGGTGCCGACAAGATTGCCGCCGTGGATAGCGATGGCGCCCCTTACGGTCCCTTTCTCGCATCGTTAGTCGATTTAGACAGCATTTAATGCCTTTTGTCCCCCGCCAGTGGTTAGGTATGATCATCGCATAAGTAGCTGTACCAACCATGACTCCTTTTCCGCTTTTACCCCTTGTCTATGTTGACACCTGCCTTGACCCCTTGAGCATATAAAAGGAGGCCCATGCGCTAACGTAGAAGGGGTTCGGTTCATTCAAACCGTGAGAACTCCCACGCTTAGGTCTTGTAGCTCTCAGCGCCCCTAGCAAGAACACAATACAATCGATAAGCTGCAGTAGAGTATTATCTCTCCCGAGAGCTCCGGTTGGGTAAACTGCTGCGTGGCTTCTTCTCGATCCGCTTTTTCAGTGATCTCCGCCTCACGAACCGAAGGGGCTCGGTCCCCTGTCCCATAGGTGTTCGTGGGCACGATCAGCCTCCCGGGACAGTGTGTGGTAGCCGCTCGATCTGCTCGATGCCCTTTGAAGATTGAGGTGTTGTGCATGTTGGGGTGCAAAGAAGCACAAGCTTAGAGTGGTCGCCATATAACCTTGGATGGGGATGAATTGTGTGCCTGTGTGTGTGTGTGTGTGTAGCAGGTGGTGTCAAGTGCAGGTGTGTGTGTGTGTGTGTGTGTGTGTGAGAGAGAGAGAGAGAGAGAGATATCGAGAGAAAACAAACCTAAGGAGAGAAATGGGTATTCACAAAGAGATTGTGCGGGCCTTGAGGTGGGCAGGGGTCGGTGAGGGTGTCAAATGTGTACGCTGATGCATGTGTTGCATGCACGCATGAGGGACGGACTAATCAAGAGAGATGGTTTTGTGTTACTGATGCTGCCTCTCTCCCTCTCTCTCTCTCTCACACACACACACACACACACAAGTAAACTAGAAGACCGCTCTCTCATGTATACACAACGATCGCATATATATGTCTATGTCTCACTCATGCATGATCATTTGCACATTCACACCTCTCTATGTCCAGATCACACGCACACCGCTCCACATTGCCCTTCCGCCACAACACACATATGGACACATACACACGCTCTTCTCACCACACAAACAAAATCAGTATTAAAAAACTAGGGCGCACCTTAAACGCCCAAATCCAAATAAACACGAACTGGAGCTAAATTCAAATATATGGAAATATTGCAGCGTCAAGAATTTTCCTAGGAAAAAAAAGTTGAGTAATATTTGAGGATTGTTTTCACACACACAAAAAGGTTCGGTGGATGTCCTTCGAGCGCGACACGGTGATGCACTATTCGATCGACCGCGCGGCCGCGGTTCACGCGCTTGCACAGGATTCCGTATCGTGGGTGTGGTACTAACTAATAAAAGCGCTGCCTAAGTCTAATGTTTACATGTACTAGTACGGTTTTCTTTAAGTTTGACCAACCTTATGTAAAACTAAAGTAAGCTCCCACACGCCAAGACTCATCAATATGTGCCGCCACAAGATGCCGGCGCCTCGCTTCCCGCCAACAATATTCGCCCATCACCGCCGTGTCGCCATCCCTGTGCTATGAAGTCAAGGCTCGCCCGCCACGCCCCGTAGTCCCTCTCGCGATGCCGCCACGCAGCTAAGCACGCGAGCAGCTGGTGGAGCCACGCCTATGCACGCAGCGCGAAGAGGAGGACGAGCGCGGCTCCAAAGACGCCGGGCGAGGAGGAACTAGCGCGGTCATTGTCGCCTCCGCCCGCGAGGAGGCGCGCGATGGTGGCTGTCGCGGATGGAAGCCGGTCAAGACGCTGCCGAGCCCGCAAACCGGTGCGGACGCGAATCTACCTTCGAGACCTTGAATGCCACGTGATCCTGCAATCTGATGGAGCAATTTGGTCACCAACTCATGTGAGCCGCTTGATGCAACATGGATGGCTAGAAGGGCTTTTCCACCTCTTCTCGCCTCTTCTTCCTTCGCTTCACAAACTTCTTTCACAAATCGATCGACCCAAATTATACTACTAGTATGAACGACATACGTGAGGAACACGAAGATACGAGCAATAGTACCAACTGCAAGAAGAACAAGTAGTAAGACATAGTACTAGTCCTACTGTATGTACTAAAGAGTTCAAATAAGGAGAAAGAACATACTAAACATAGTTCTGCTGGGCCTCAAAGACAACACACCCTTGAAAATAAACTAAGCAACTAGTCCGCTTGACACCGCAAAGAGAACCAGCATGAGCGACGGCATCGCCACCTACCTGAGTCCGAGTCCATATCCTCGACTTCGCCTCGCCCCTCTTCCTCTTCCTCGTCCGACGCTTCTTTGCTTGAACCGACACTAGGCTCGCTTTTCATCCAACCCTTGTAGATATTTAAACAAAGGTAGGCATCCAATGTTGCGATGTGATGTGATCTTCATCTAATGTCTTCGACTCCCATGCATGATGAAACTCGTGATGAGGTTTCTTCAGTTTAGCGATGAAGGATCAATCATGGCTGCTGCTGTGGTCAGCATTGAAGGTTGAGAGGAGGACACAAGGCTTGCCTTCTCTGAGATCAAGGGCTGGCCTACAACGAGACCTATCCGACGCAGACATCCCTCGCTGCTCTTAAAGCCTACAAGAACGAATTTCACTTTTTGTCCTTGAGGAAGTTCTAAAACTCGCACTCAACGCCGGCATGGCATATGTGGTAGACCAAGAAATGTTATGTACGCAAACCTGGATCATGGCAGGCTTCTTCTCTCTTCGCCCTTAGATCCTTCTCGTCCCCAGACTGTGGTGTACTCAACATCTAGCCCAAGCCACCCACTCATCCGCTGAACTGTTGAACATGCGAGAAGCGAAAGCAAGCCATGCTTTCACCGTCACGTAATCCACGGTGTAGATGACGATGAACTGATCACCGGTGATGGCTCTAACCTGGTACTCAGCCGCCACTATGGAGATTTGGGAGGCCATGGATTTTGGAGGAGGGATAGGAGAAGTTGAACTGTTGTACCCAAAAAACGGAGCGAACTAATGTGAAAGGACGGGACGACCGAGCAAACTGTTGTAAGGTAGTAGAAGACGGGACGAGTAGCGGCGAACGGCGTGGGGTTGCTGGCTTGCCCGGTGGATAAACGGCTGCAAGCCCCCAAAGAGTTCTCGAGAACTATGCGGAACCCACTAGATTTCATGTCTACTAGACCCATATCGAGGGCCCGACGGTATAGCTTCGCTCGTTTCAAGACGCTTATGCCTGCAAGGATGTAACTTCACTTAATTCCATCAACCGGCCCCACGACACCTTCGCTTTCCTCGCACTTGGTCGGGCCCTTTGAGACTTCGACCGCTATAAATGAGCAATTTTTTGCCTACTCCGCATGCATGATACTCCTCCGTCCTTTTTACTCCCTGGCCAACCGCTTGCAAAGTGTTCACCAAATTTATACTTTTTTTAACACCACCACAACCAAGAGACACTCATTCTATACAATATTCACCACACATGGCAGTACGTTATTTACAAGAATACCATCTAATCTATTGTCAAAGCTATACTTAGCGATTAAGTGCCACCTTATTCGTTTAACGGCTAATCTTTGACAATTGAAGATTGTTGATCAACTTCGAGATGCTCAACACTTTCATCTTCGTGTCACGACAGAAGACCGGCTATAGTCCTCGATGCAAGAGACGCTACCACAAAAGTGCAATCAGCCTCTAAAATTACAGGATTATGAAGAGAAATACCTATGAAGAGAAATACCTATGTAGAGACCAGCAATGTAAGCCCTAAGTCTTCCTCCACGCTTTGACAGTGCATCAATGAAATTCCACGACCAAATTTATACTAAAAATATCAATATCTACAATATCGATTATAATGAGTATAAGAACTATGTTTTATAATGAGTGTAAAAATATTGATTTGACATTGTGAATGTTGATACATTTTTCTATAAGTCTGGTGAAAGTAGAGGTACATTGACTTCTGCATAAAACTTAAATGCACAATGCGCATTAGTTCCTCCGCCTGTGCAAGCGCACATGTCCTATCTTGTCATCACAACAAGGTTAGCTATTAGAGTACCACTACCTCCCCTTCTAGTTTAAAGGGCTCGATTCAAAATTTTCACCTACTCTTAGCAAGATAGTAGAGGCGGTGGAATAGTTTTTGAAGTCTGCAAAAGTACTCAACTAGTGATGTCGTTTTTCACAAAAAATGTGTTTACCAATGCATGCATGAACACTAGTTACTCTAACCCCCTCTCTTCTTTAATTCTTTGCCACATCAGCATGTTTGCTATTATTCCTGTGCATGATACCAGCTAAGATACCACCATTATGGCCAGCCTTAATCATCGTGATGCAATAATTTAGTGCACCTTGAAATATGAACATGTGGGCGGTATGTTTTTAATGACTTGAGACTATACCTAGCCCGCATGCAAGATGACTTATTATGCACCATTCCCTATACTGCAGGAAGCCTGTCTCGTTCTCCAAATCTTTTTCCTCTCCATGTGTGGAAACAATATGCCCGCCAAACTCTCCTTCTCTCCCAGGTCCCACCACTCCACCCCGTGTGAAAAAATCTGCATGCATGACTCTCCTCCCCACGCCGTCCAATCCACAGACCAGCAATATTTCCACCCCTTTGCTCCCTGCATTTACTCCAACAAATATGCCTAACAGGTGTTCGCCCACATGTCAAGGATTTAACCGGACTTGCGCTAAGTCGCAGCTCACCATATCTTTACGTTAGGTGTGCCATTGCTCGCTATAAATGTTGCGCCCCACGACATCGCTATCTCCTCCTCACGCTCACGCTCATCGCCATTCCTCCCCTCCTCTCACGTCGCACCACCATGGCATCACCCTCCCAAGCCCTAGGAGCCTCGCTGCACCGCGCGGACGGTCACGCTGTCGCTGCCTGCTCTCGCCGCACTAGTCGAGGAGGACGCGCCGGTGTTCCGCCTCGCCGCCACGCGACGGTTGTCGCCTCCGCTCGCCGCCACTAGTCGAGGAGGACGCTACGGTGTTCTCGCTCGCCGCGACGCGACGCATCGCTGTTCCGCCTCGCCGCCACTAGTCGAGGAGGATGCGCGTTGCCGTTTGGCCTCACGCGACGCTAACGAGGTGGATGCGCTCGCTGCTCCCAATCTCGCCAAGACGCTGCTGCCGGAGGACGGCCGGCTCCTCGCCACGAGGAGAACGCGCGGCCGCCCGCCGAGCCCCCCAGCCTTGAGGAGCTTTGAAAGAAATGGATGTCGCTTGTGGGAGGCTTTGCCTCAGCAGAAGAAGCGCCAAAATAGAGGCGGAGAAGAAGGCCGAGGAAGAGAAGCGACCGACGGAACAAGCTGCCCGGGAGGTCTATGTCGCGTCCGAGAGAGTCGCAATTGGCTCTTTGATGTAAGATTCGCGGCGAGGGGCCGTGAGGGTGGCGGAGGACGCCTGCGTGCCGACGCGCCTACGCGTAGCCGGCCCAAGCGCCTCATCTACGCTTGGCGGTACGTGACTGGTGCACGCTTCCAGCGAAGGCGGAGTACCTGGCGCCGGATCACCACACCGTGAGATCGCGCCGTCACGCCAAGCAAGCCGCTAATCAGCACCTCGCGAGTTGCGAGGCTGAGGAAGAGGCGTTGTGTCGCTGCCACGGGAACGGCCACAAGAGGGCACTTCGTGGCGCGCCGCAAGCGCCTCCCGAGCGCCGTGGCTTTTAGGAGGAGTATAATTTTTTGTTTGTAAGGCGATCTCATTAGTTTTGGGACGAAATGATAAATCCCTAACGCTCAGGAATTTTAGCGCCTTAATTAAGTATGTAAAGGGAAAGTTTGAAACCTGTGTATTAGTACGCATTTTGCAAGTACGCGCATATAGCACAAACTTTACTATATACTATCGCACTACACGCCTCTCTCGATATATGCTTGCAGATTGGTGCTACCCTCCGCCCAGGTCAATAAGTCATCTTTGGTTGTGCATCGTGACCAAGGAGGGAAGACTTGTACACCTAGACGGAGGGAGTACTACTATTACTTATGTACATGCAAATGCACGCTTAACATTACGATGCGTTTTTGTAAAAGTAGAAAAATAGCACTAGTCAAGCTTGTGAAACGATTCAATGCAAAACAAATGCAAAAATGCTCGCTTGATTGTTTACTTTAGCTTCCTTCTCTCGTTATTTCTCTCGTCAGACTTTTGTACGGAGTATCTCACTGGTTGGAAAGGCATGCAAATTCCCAAACCGCTTCTACACCTCAGATCGATTTTTTTTGCCTAACAAGTTGTGCTGCAATTGAATTCCAACTTGAGTACTACTACTAGTAGGAGTACCAGGCCAGCCTTTAGGCTTCTAGATTAGTAATCCCATAACTACTACTCCTCCGTTTTCTAAATTACTTGTCTTGGATTTGTCTAGATAATCTGATGTATCTCGACTCATTTTAGTGCTAGATACATCCGTCTAGACAAATCTAAGACAAGTAATCTTGAACTTTTATGGGAGTAATTCGCCCCTGGTTTATTGGTCCCCATTGTAACTGCGGTCAAATTTTGATCATAAATTTAACTAATGAAATGTTAGTGCATGTGACATGCACTACTCCATCCGCCTAGGTGAGTAAGTCATCTTAGGTCTGTGCACCGTGACCAAGGAGGAGGAGAAAACAAGAACGCATGTTTATTTGTTAAATCTTTGGTCAAAATTTAGCACAAATTACAATGGTGAGGAATAAACCAGACGGAGTAGTAGTTTAGAAGCCCAAATAAATGAGTGAGGCGCTTTATTGTTACTCTCCACCGTGACTAGTCTTGTGGGAAAAGCTGGGAAGCCGCCAAAAGAACTGGCCCTAGGAGTAGTAGCTAGGATCGAAAAGTAGATGAACCGGAGAAAGTAAATGCAGAGAGATGAAATGCAAAAAACGGAGGGATGTGATGGTTGCTTGTCCGCTTATTTTACCAGCCACTTATTACCGGGAGTGGTTGGGTTTTGTGATATGACGGCTTTATCGCCAAGGCCACGAGTGGGGTGAGAGGTGAGACTCTGCAGCAGCGCCGCTCTCTACACTTGTACTACATCGGTCGTGGTTTATTAGTCCCCATTGAATTTGATCAAGATTTAATCGACAAAATGTTAGTGCATGTCAACAAAAACTATATCGTTGGATTCAGATTTGAACATAGTTTTGAATGATATAATTTTAGGTGACATGCATCAGATTTATCGTACTATATATAATGTTAGTTCAATTTTGGTCGTATTTAATCTATAGTAGTAAGGTGCCCGTGCATTGCAATCAAGAGTGAAATGCATTGATCGGGAGTTGTTTATTTTGACAAAGGATGTGGGGGTCATCTCATGTAACGGGTATCGATAGGTTTCTTCGGATATTATCTCATCTCTAGATCTCACAAACATCCCGTGAAATAGATAAAAGGTATCTTTTGCAAACAAAAGTGTTCAACTGCTCAACCTGCATCCAAAACTTGTGAAGAAATAACACTTATTGTGCTTTGCAAGAAATGATCTTTAAGAATTAGTTTTGAGTATCGATTGTTATACATGTTGGCTACAGATGACATGGCACTTTCTTATAGTCAACAGTTGGCTATACTATTAAGTAATATTAACTATGCCCTTATACACCTAGACGGAGGATTAAATCAGATGACTTGCAAGGGGGCAGAGGAGATGTAAGAAATGGTTCATCATAAGTCTTTCACCAAGATCAAGTAGTAAAAATTCATACATGGAAGATTCTAGACTAAACCATAAACGGATACACTTTTATTCATGCCGATATCCAATAGAGCAAGATCTCATGGAAGTCTCCACATGCTTAGACAGCGGATTACATTGAGCTTAAGACTAATGATCAACATTTAACTTGATAATGCATAATTTTTTTAGAAGAACAGGGAGGCTCCTCCCCGGTTCCATTATCAAATGAAACCCAAAGTGTCTTACATCAGCTCACTGAGAGGAGCAGTTCAAAGGAAGGACTGCTGCATAAAGCCACTCAAGTTTAACGACAAGCTTACGTAATCAAAAGCTGCAAAGACACGGGCCATAAGCGCCCACACACACACTACATGTTTTCTAAGTGCACTTGATAATGCGTATGTCCAGTGAACCTCCTTGAGTCCCCCTGCACAGTCAGCCGGCGGTAAAGGATGCCATGGGTTTTCCAACCCACATTGGCGGGATAGTCCCAGCTCCCCTGTAGTCCAAGTTCCGTCTGATGAGGCCGGTGTCGCCGCCACGCCGACCCGGAGGGGTAGTAACAGCGACCACGCACCAGCACATCTTCCTCGTAGCAGTGCAGGCCACCATGCGGTCGATACCGGGCGCGACATTACAGATGGGGGCGGCTCGCGCTGGCCTCGCCGGTGCTCCACGATCAAGAGGAAGACGCTGTCGCCCTCTCCGAGACTAGCAGCGGCGGTGATCCTCCATGACTCCAAGATGGTGAACCGTAGCACGGTCGCATTTTGATGTTCTCCGCCAAGGGCCAGCAAAGTGACCGCTGCACGCATCCGTGAGGTGATGCACCATGTCCGCCTGGCGAGCCACAAACGGCATCGGGCACTCATAGCAAAGGGACGGCGGCCTTTGAGGCATCGACCAGGCCGCCCATGAAACGGAGTGGCTATAGGGATGTTACGCTAGTTGAATATATGAGCAAGTTACTACAAGATTTAATCCAATAAGCACAAAATAAATCATGACGGCTATAACAGATGAAACTAATCATGTGGATTAGCATAGTAGTAGGACATGAGAGAAACATGAATTCTACCACGATTACGTAACAGAAGGACAGAACACACACGGTGCAACGGGAGCAGCACCGCTATGCTGAGGTTGTCGCCCATGTCGCTGAGGAAGAGGTTGCCGAGGTCGGGAAGAAGTCGCCGTCGATGAAGTCGTGGCTGCCAAGAATGCGAGAGTGCGCCTCCTCAGATTTCAATAGCGCCTGCCGAATGGAGCGCAGGAGGTGGTGGCAGGGGACGCTATGGTCACCGAATGGAGCGCTGGAGTAGCACACTAAGCACTAGATGGTGTCCTTACTAGTACTCCCTAGTCTCCATCTATCTATATCTATATATATCTACTCTTATAGAAAACCGAGTTGGTGATGATGGTATGCCTCGCCATCCTGTAATATAGACCATCCATCTATATCTCGACTGATAGAAGCCAACTATGACAATTTTACAAAAAGATACCCGCACCTCTCTCCACATTTACAGATAAGGCCTTGCCTCGCTCATCCTTATCTCCCACAACCTCGTGCTCCTCCCTATGTCTCTATCTCTACTACTCTTTCTTGTTTTTATAACAAATCGAATAGTGCTGGCACATCCGTTGCACGCCCGGCCGAACACGCCTTCGCTTCCATCATCACCAACCGAGTCTTTTATAGGAGTAGGAGTAGAGAAAACCGTTGGTGATGATGGTGTGTCGCGGCAATGCACGGGCATCTTGCTATTTTTTTGCATATAAGTCCAAACACCACGTAGACACGGTCTTTGAGCACGGTTCGTAGTCGCTCCACGCCGGGCATTGAAGTTTGTAACTATTTTAGATTAGAATATACTACTCCTCCCGTGCTAGTAGTAGAGCAGAGTCCTACTTACTACTCTACTCTAGCAAGCTAGGCATAGTACAGTAGGTACAGTAGGTAACAGAGGGAGTACCAGATCGCGGATCACTCAAGCAAGTTGTCCGCATCGATATGACCTTACGCTGCTGGTATGTGTCTCGAAGTCAAGCTGCATGTTGTAGTCATCATCACCGTCCACTTCCCGCAGACATATTCGCTTCTCCATCTTTGTCCGCAGATAATCTCATCCAAGCTTCCATCCCAGCTAAGGCACCCCCCACGTCCCAAACCCAAGCACTAACAATGGAAGAACCGAGCAGCGCCCGCCGAAAGAGTGGCTGGAATTCGCCCCCACAGAGGTAATCAAGCTCATTGTTTCGCTGTGGACAATATCAAGATTTCATGCCGCCACGCGGCTCGCCGGGCTGTACTGCTCCACTAAAGCCCTCAGTCGAGCTTTTTAAGCCAGCTCCTGCTTGTCGATGCCACCGATCTTCGTAAACGGGCGTCACGAGCATAACGATCATAGGGTGGCGAGCATCAACCCCTTCACCGCGATCCGATCCCCGCCGCCTCAACTACATTAACGGTATGTACTAGGTCGGCATGAACACGCCTTTGATGGTGCTCGCCTATGGTCGCGCAGCTTGGATGCTCGTGGAGGTCTACACCGCATTGATCCCCTTCCTTCGATTAACACTACATCGCTTTGGCATCACGCCCGTAATACTCGGAATCTTACAAGAGCCAACATGATACCAAGTTTGATTTGCTCAAGGTTGTAATCTGCTAAGTGCCCACAAGATCTGCTAATTATAAAGACTTCGACTAATTATGCTCTTCAACCGCTGTCTCGCCTATCTCGATGTGTCATCGCGGTAAGTGGATAAATATGCACGCCCATTGCAGGATCATACATCCTCCATGGTTCTCTCGATGCCATTGAACACAAGGGCTTCATTTACGCGTTTAATTCTTCTATGGCTGGACGATTGTGGCCTACTCCACTATCGCTACAAACGGCTGTTACAAAGAGTATGTTACTTTCCTATGATATCATGATGGCTTGCTTATATTACTGTCAACATTTACTGAAAAAATATTCATGCTCATAACATGCTGTTCTTAAGATTGACTCAAATCAAGAGCCCTTTTTATTTGACTCAACTTGATATGATGTTGTAGGTCACTGGTGTCCCTACCCTTCCTAATCCCGTAACCTTTCAAAGAAAAGCGGCATGGCGCTTGCGGTGGTTCCTCGCTCGATCAAAAGACGGGTGAAAGATTGATGATCGCTTCACACATACCGGATGTGTTGTTTCGCTGGAATACAATCACAGCCACCGCAAGGTCTTTGAGCAGGATCCCAGCCTTCCGGCCTTCAGGAATTTTTGACCGGAGGCTGGTAAGCAGCCTTGGTGCACGCCTCTATTTGTCGGACTGAATTATTCGATTAACCAGGAGATAACCGGCGCAAGGATCATGATGGCAGCGCGGTTTCGCTCATCGTGCAAAACTGCGGTGCACAAGCAGTACCATGCGCCTCTCGCATGCACCATACCCCGATATGTGCCGCCACGCCTACAGCCCAAAGTAGGAGAGAGGGTCGCAAGTATCGACTTCGACTCGACCGGCCGGAGTTTCCCGGCAGTGCACCCATCTGTTCAAGCCGCCACCAAGCCCACATCTTAATAAATAGTAACGCCTAACTGAGCCGCTTAGTTAGATGCGTACACTTGGTGTAGTAGGATCTTTATTTAGTTTGATGCATACACTTGTTCTTTTTTGTAGCCCTTTGTAATGATGGCTGATGTTTGGTTTGGAAAAGAGAGCTGGTCTTCACTCTTTCCGCCTGCTTATCGCTTTCATGCACTCCCCAGCCCTGGTTGCCTGCTGCTGTTTTCAATGTACAATCGTAGTATATTTCATTCTGTTGGTTGAATAAATGTATTTTTAGAACGACAAACACAATGTTTTGGAATTCGTTGCACGGTTCTATCCTTTAGTGCCCCGTACCATACGTAGCTCATACTATTTTTCGTACGGAACACATTTTCCACTTGTTGATAAGATGCAGCCCACTGATGAAGGCTCAATAGAGAAGCCCATAATTAATTGGAAGGGAGGCTCTCACATGAATCGCCTGTACATGCTCATGGTCCCTAAACATAAATAAGTAAATAAATAAATAAAGCTAAATGCTCATGCACCAGCTTTTGGGAAAATAGGTAGCCCAAGATTTTTTTTGAAGAATACCAAGCTAGGCCTATTTGTTTTCTCCGAATTAATGGGCTGCAAATCTTTCAAGACGAGGAGGGATGCATTCTGGTCCTGGCCAAAGAGTATGGTCAATGTCTGCTAAAAGTAATATCAAAAAGGGTTGAAAATTCCAAAAATTATAGCAAATGGGATATTAGTTTTTTTGTTTTTGTTCTTCATCGATATCTTATAATGTATTTAATTGGATTTAACATGACATAGTACTAATTTATTTTTAAATTATGGCTATTAATTTTGTGATTAAGAATATTTCGCTCCTCAAATAAAATTTGCGAATTTTCAAAATTTCCACACATATTTAGTTAATTTTTGACACCGGCATCGACAAGAAAATGGCCAACAATTCTAAAAATGGAAAACGGGCTGCAATAAATTCCATATGAATTAGAAAATGAGTAAAATTATAAAAATAATAGCAAGTGGCTTGACTTGTTTACGCAAGGCTTTGTCGCTGAACACACGATTCTAGCAAGAAGGATCGTGGATGTCCATCCAACGGCCGACGGCTTCTTCAATATCTCGATCTTCCCGCCCACCGCTTAAACTAGCGCCGACGGGACTGCCTCTTCCTCCTCTTGTGGTTCGCCAGATGCCGCTGCCATGGGCTTCCCGCCCACCCTACTCCCTCCGCTGGCCTCGGCTGCACGCAATCAACTGCCTCCTTATTACACGTAAAAAATGATTCCTCCCATCGACATTTAGGGCGCACTGTTGGGAGGCTGACCAGGCCTACTACGTTGACGCTGCACGCAGGCTTGTCAACTTAGTCAACAAACAATTCTAGCAGCAAGAACTGCTTGATTTGAATCGAACGGTCCTGCTTCTTCAATCGCTGCTCTTCTTGCATACAGCTACCAAACCAGCGCAGCGGGAGACCACCGCTGCTCCTCGCCTCCAAAGGGTCGGCATATGCCGCTTGAGGCCTCATCGCCTTTACTACTCCCACGCAGCCAGTTCGCGCGACGCAGACTCACACCGCAGAGTGAACCAGTGAACCTCAGATTCTCTCCGCGGCATCCACCGCCGTCTTCCTCGGCTTCGCCGCCCCTTCCTAGGCTCGCCGGCCGTCCCACCGCCTTTGGTGCTCTCGGCGCCGGCGTGGTTAATGTGGTCAACGACATTCCATCGGAAGAGTAATCAGACGCGGAGAGGCTGATTACTGGGTCCATGGCCACAGCCCAGTTTTTTGTGATTTGCCAAGGAAGTCGCTTTGTCAGCCTGTTGGGCTGCAAATCTTTCAAGACGAGGAGAGCTTTCATTCGGCCTGGGCCGAGAAAATAGGCCCATCAAGAATGAGAAATGGGCTGTACATTTTAAAACACATCAAACCGCAATTAGTTTCAAATAAAAAATTTCATTTCGAGATTTTAAATTACATTAATTTTTATGCGGAGAATTTTGGATTTTATATTGATATACATTTATTTTAAAATCAGTTTGAATGTGAGTCAAAATTTCGACTTAAAACAGTTCGACCGACCAAATATGCAAAATTTCGTGATAATTTTTTAACCGTGGTCACAATATGGTCTGTAATGCTAAGAAAAGAATATGGGCCCCAAAAACCTTAAGAATTAGCAATGGGTTGTAAATTATTAGAAATAATGGCAGATGGGTTGTATGCTGTTTTCCACAGATTTGAGGCTTTCCTAAAAAAGGTTGACGACAACAAAGGATCGTTGGATGGCCATCCAACGGCCGCCGTGTTTCTTCAATCTTCGCTTCCCGCTCTATCCGCCAAACAAGCTGGGCCGCGGACTCCCCCGCTCCCTCCTCCCCGGGCCGGTTGTAGGCCGCCAGGCAGCCTCACCGCCCACCACATACCCCATCGCTGGCCTAGCCATCCCTCTACTCACCCACACCTGCTGTTATTCTTCGGCCACGGCAGACGTAACCAAGAACCCTCAGACAACAGTATTCTCCGCTGCGGAGAAACAATCACGCCAAGTCTTCCTCGCATCCGGTCGCCCCTTCCTAGGCCTCGTCCGCTTCAACCGTCGCGGTGCTCTCGGGCGCCGGCCTGGTCAATGTGATCAACTAATCGACTTCCATCGAAGAGCATCGCGGCGGTGACGCAGACTACCGGGTCCATGGGCGCAGCAAGGAAGTGCCTCCTTATTACGCTGCGAAAATAATTATTTCCTCCACCGGCCACAATGGGACCCACCGGACGGGCCATCAGATTTCAGCGAAAAAACATTTCTCGACCGCGGGACCCACCAAGCTAACACTCTTCAGCATTACAAGGAAATGCTGTCCGGGCAAAAAACAAAACACTACCGATCACCGGGACCCACTAGTTACATCTTCAAGACGCAAGGAAGTAAGGCCCAGTAAAAATGATTCGCCGACTCGACTGCCGACCCACCAATTTACATCTTCGACGCTAAGGAAGTGCCTCGATACCGGGACCCACCTGGTCGGGCGACGTGAGCGCTAAGTTTCATTCTGGTCGCGAACGCGGTAATGCGTACATACCGGTCGCGTAGAGGCACGCGACATGTCGTAGTAGAGGCGCGAGACGTAGCATGTACACGCACGCATAGCTGCCGTGGTGCAAGAAAGAAAATACGCCACGCATGTGTACATACGGGCGGGTCTCGAACGCCTACTCGCAAGATACGCACGCCAAGACTCGTCGTACATGGCTGGGGTAGGAACAGAAACAGCGCATTGCCGCGTGGTTCATGGGGAGGCAACGGAGTGCGCCGTGTTCATGGGGAGGCAACGAAATGCGCCGTGTTCATCGGGAGGCAACGGAACGCTGTGGGAGCCAACCGGTCGGGTCGGAAACGTAAATGCGTGGTCGTGGTTCATCGTGAGGGCTTGGGACGGAATAGGCGATGGAACGAGTCCCGGCGTATCGCGACAACAGAGGAAACAGATCTCCCACGTCGAACAGGGTCCCGTTAATCGGGAGGTGTGGTGTATCGCAAATTGGGGAGGAAATGGACCTCCTACGGCCGAAATGGCGGGGTCCTGTTGATCGGGAAGGGTGTAGGCGCATCGCAAACGGACGAAACGGACCTCCTACGGCCGAAACGGGGTCCCGTTGATCGGGAGGGTGTGGCGCATCAAACGGTGGACTAAACGGACCTCCCACGGTCAAACGGGGGTCCGTTTCATCGGGAGGTGTGGCGCATCGCAAAAACCCGGACTCCACTTCGATAATCGCTCATCTCCACCGCCGTACCTCCTCCACCTCCACGGCCTAACATCAACCTCCTCCGTGATCCACACGGCTCCTGCTCATCCAGCACCACCGCTGGCTACCTCCACGGGCCAATGCTCAACCACCCTCCACCATCTACCTGCTCATCCAGCCCTCCACACCATGGGGTCCCCATAAACCACCCTCCACGGGCACCCTCCACCGCCCACTGCTCATCTAGTCCTCCACACCACAGGTCCTGTTCAACCACCCCTCCACGGGCACCCCTCCACCGCCTCACTCGCTCATCCAGCCTCCACCACACCACGGGGTCCTGTTCATCCAGAGGCAACACCACCGCCACGCTCATCCAACCCCCCCGCGAACACCTCACTATTCATCCCGAGGCAAAGATCGACGGGCTTCGCCAGCAGCAGAGTGAAGGAATCGCCGATCGGGTTCAGCTTAATAGCCATCGATCGATCGGCCGCAGTTCAAGAACGCTGTAGTCTCGCGCAGCAATTGGCCGGGTTCAGTAGAGCCCAACGCCTGTTCGGGTTCGCCATAGCTAACGCCCGCCACACGCAGGCACGCAGTATGAGAGAACGCGGCATCGCCGCCCCGACCTCCCACCTGTAACAGGGAACTCCCAAATTTCCTCCCTCGCTTCTACCATGGTTTTTCCATCATGGACGGCCCAAAGAATGTCATCCAGCAAGGCCTCCAAATCGCCTGTGACTAAAAGCCCATTTTATGTCATGATTTTTTGTCATAGAAGTAGGAGCCCACCACATCTATGATGATACCGGTTTTATCACAATTATCATCATAGAAGTGTGTCATATGTATGACAGAAAAAATTCGCTCGCCCAAAATGTCACGGATGTGTCCTTTTTGTAGTGCAAGACGGTGTCACCCCAGTAGCTTTTCGCAGCGTAAGACCGCTTGTTAGGATAGCTTGTACTAGCTATCCCCTTCAAATTTGCCCACTGTTGGCATGTTCCCTTCCGCCGAGCATTTGGGAAGAGGACCAGGGCCTATATAAGTAGAGCTAGCTACCACAAAGAGAGGCAACTCAAGTCAAGCAGGCCCGAGCTGGGATCGAATCCTCATGCCACAAGTTCATACGCACAAGAACACCTCAACCTCAGGAGGCTAAGGTTCTTCCTTGTACTGTTCATCATTAGCCCAAGAGGCAATTCAACCCGCTGACTAAGCTTCTCTCAATGGAGCAAAAACATGATCATACCTTAGTACCCTTTTGGGTGTTGGTCACATGATCGATGTGAACTATGGGTGTTAATCACATACGATGTGAAATATTAGTGTTGAATCACATGATGATGTGAACTAGATTATTGACTCTAGTGCAAGTTGGAGATCAAAGGAAATATGCCCTAGAGGCAATAATAAAGTTATTATTTATTTCCTTATTTCATGATAAATGTTTATTATTCATGCTAGAATTGTATTAACCGGAAACATAATACATGTGTGAATACATAGACAAACATATAGTCATCACTAGTATGCTCTCTACTTGACTAGCTCATTAATCAAAGATGGTTATGTTTCCTAAACCATAGACATGTGTTGTTATTTGATTAATGGGATCACATCATTAGAAAATGATGTGATTGACATGACCCATTCCGCTAGCCTAGCACTCTGATCGCTTAGTATATTGCTATTGCTTTCTTTCATGACTTATACATGTTCTCGTGAACTCATGAGATTATGCAACTCCTGCTAATCTGAGGAACACTTTGGTGCTACCAAACGTCACAACGAATCGGGTGATTATAAAGGAGTACTAAAGGTGTCTCCAAAGGCATATGTTGGGTTGAGCGATTTCGAGATTAGGTTTTGCTCTTCATCTGATTGCTCTGGAGAGGTATCTCGGCCCTTCTCTGTATGCACATCACTATAAGCTTTGCAAGCAATGTGACTAATGAGTTAGTTACGGATGATGCATTACGGACGAGAAAAAGAGGCTTGCCGCGTAATGAGATTGAACTAGGTACGATGATACCGACGATCGAATCTCGGGCAAGTAAACATACCGATGACAAAATGAATGACGTGATGTTGTTATGCGGTTTGAGCAATAAACATCTTCTTCGTGATAATATGTAGGAGCCAATATGAGTATCTCAGGCTTCCGGCTTATTGGTTACTCTGATTACAGATGTGTCTCTGCCATGTCTCATAGTTCTCGAACCTGTGAGGGGTCCGCCGCGCGGTAACGCTCCATGATGATTTGTATTATGAGTTATGTGTTTTTGTGACTGAAGTTT